>JBBMOI010000012.1:16045000-16082500 GCA_038088405.1 Porites divaricata | reverse complement strand
GATTGTTGATACTGAAACTTGGAAAAGATGTGCCAAATGTTCTTCAGCAAACCCTTGCCTCAGTCTGCACATAACTGCAAAAAACTCGTCAATTGGTCTCAAGGATCTTGATCTTCCTCTTTTTCTGATTAGTTCTTCATTTTCACCCTCATACACTGCTGCTGATACATTCGAATTTAACTTTGAGACCCAGTAAGATATATTTTGCCCTTCATTTCCTGGATTTAAGTATTTAAAAACAGCATCAAAAGTATCCCAGTTTGGAAAACCAGTGAGTATAAAACTTGATAGAGGAGTCATCACCTCTAAACCTATCGACTGTAAACAATTGCTTTAGAAGAGACTCAATGCGCTGATTTGCCTTCTCAAGGTTAGATTTTAGGTCAATCAATTGTTGATTCATTTCTGCGTCGCTGTTATCTCTGGACTCAATTTCATTTGATTGCATCATCACATCCTGTTTGGTGATAGCAAAATGAATTTTTTTTGCAGTATTGTTTTTAGTCAGTATCACTCGTTTCACTTTCTTCGTTGCATGCAGCGTTTTCTGTTTCTATTGTTTCTTCTACCGTTTCAATTTCGGAAAGGAGAACTGGGCTTGTTGTGCCAATTTGTTCGCGATCGGTGGGAGCTTTCCGCTTGCAAGGAGAGGTTCGAGTCCAAGGAAACAGCGATGGAACGGCATTCGATCGCAGATCTCTCCTACCGCTGAGCGTCTTGATAAAGTCGTACCCTCTAAAATGCCTTGAGCAAACTTTAGTCCATTCCTGTATCTGAAAATACACTCCCTCATCTCTTCTAATAGCGTGAATCCATTTTTTCCTTCGAAGTGGATCATCTGGAAACTTGAAGTGAGAAACGTTTCTCCCATTTTCGTCCAGATAACCTTTCTTTGTGCATTCAGGAACACAGCAGCTCGTAGGCATTTTTCTTCCGATCAGCGATTGCTTAGCGATAAATTTCTCTTGCAGATAGTGAAGGTGCACCGAATTTCTACTTTTTTACACCAAAGAAACTAAAACAACTCGACAAGCCAAATAAATTTGGAAGGCACTTGCAAGTTTTTCCACACGACTGCCTCGCTCTGATGTGGTTCGTTCCCACTCCGCCCGAGCGGTCCGCCATTATGAAAGTCTTGTATATTCGTTCGAATTACCCGCTTCTCCAGCCACGGGCAATTTTCCCATTGGCTAAATCCAATGCAAGCTGTCAACAAGCTGTCAAGAGTAATGTTTTCAGCAGGTCATTTCGCGTGATAAATTCCTGACGCTTTCGCTGTTTTATGGCTGATGTTGATCCCCTGGATTTGCTCGCCCAAGAACTTGGATTTGCTTTAAAATCAGAGCAGAGGGAAGCTTTGCAGTCGCTGCTCAGGGGAAATGATGTGTTTTGTGTACTACCCACAGCTAAAGTGTACAACTCATATCTGAAGATCTTACTATCCGTGAAAATTCGACATCCTGCAAACAACACTTTAAGAGCTGGGCCGCAGGAAATATTCACGGACAAATAATCTCACATGCATACATGTAGTTACTCAGATCCAGGCATTACGGAGAAAATCAAAGAAACTAAAATCTTTGTTAAGCAATAAGAAACAGAGGTCAAAGAACATTAAAACACTTTACAAATGCATCTTAGATCAAATCCTATCAGGGATACGTACAGAGGCATAATCTGCAGGAAATGATTACTCAGTTTGCATGTAACAAACCAGCTTCATGACCTCTTAATTACTAGCAATGTAAGCGGAAAGTCTGCGTGGTGTGGCAAAGACAAGATTTACTCAGTCAACTGAAGTTTGGAATGGTACATGCACTGTGAAGTGCTAGTAACCTTCGAGCGAGAGAGAAAAAGGAAAAAAAAGACTTCTGTTCAAGCTTACACTCAAGGTTACGTTTCACATTACCGCGAGCTTATGAGTCGTGTTTGGCCTGTCAACACTTATTCTAACAGGGGATTTGCTCATTCTTTTCAATCGACACAATTGATCATTATCAGTCGGCGTGTTCAGTTTTTCTCTAATTACTTCGGCGGAGCGCGAAGTAAAGGTTTCGCGACGCTCAGGAATGTATCAAAGTTACCATTTTTCGCCAAGATTGGGCATGCAAAGTCTATAGGTTTTCGGATTTATTCGGCTATTTGACGAAGTGAGAGCCGAATTAGTTGGAGATATCTCGAGATCACTTCGATTTCTTTGATTTATTCCTTAACTTTTTCGAAGAAGAAAGAATTATTATTTTGGCTTCCCCGGGGTTTGAACCGACTCACCTGTCTGACCCGTCAGATCAGAGGACACTCTAAGAAACTGCGACCCAAGGTAATTGGGCATACGAAAATTTGTTATGAAATGATGCACTAGTTTCGGGACAAGATTGGGCGTGCAAGTTCGTGACTTTTCGGCTTGTTTCGGCTATTTCACGAAATGAGACCTTTCTACTTCGCAATATCTTGAGATCATGTTGAGTCTAGTCTTTAAGTTACTCGAGGAATAAATAGAGCATATTACGTGGCCGCACAGAGACACGAAATTTCTCTTCGAGTGTTAAAAAACATTTCACGTGTGAGCCCTCCTTTGGAACAGTTTTATGATGAATTCAAAGTTACAAGATCCTGCACAAAGACATTTTGTCTTTGTTGAGTGTTTATAAGTAGTAAAATTACTTTCATGCGTTGCGTGAGTTTCTCGAACGTTCTCTACGTTTTTGGATTATTCATGAATACTTAATTAGGGCATGTTTACATTTCAGCATGAGTCAGCAGATTTGTATCAGTTACTGAAATCATAAAATACGTCGAAAAGCTACTACTATTCGCCTGTTTAGTATTTCCTAGAACCTTATATCAAACGGTATACAAGTTCCAACCTAGTTCTTTTGACGAATTAAGTTTTTTCTTCCCACGAGCTTGACTGCTGTGTTTAGTCAAGTGTGACGAAGGTCGATTTTCAAGTTCTGTGTTTACAAGTTGGCGGAAGCCGTAAGATATCTGAAGTTCAAGTGAGATTTTGTTATTATTGGCAGAGGCTTTTTTTTGTTTTACTTAAGTTCAAATAAAGCTTGTGTTGGCGGATGCTGTGTTTTAAAACTCTGTAAAGCCTATGTTCCTCTAGCCTCCGCACAGACGTCCTGTGGGGTTTGTTTTAGTTCGTCAGGCATTCATTTCTCCCCAAGGACGTCTGCTAAACACAGCCAACATTTACGTTAACCAATCACAGACCGTTTAAGGATTTTTGTAAAACGTAACCCGAGCCGCTTGTTCAGATTCGCACGATCAATGAGGCTTTTGATCGGGTGTGCGAGAAGTTTGTAGTATTAAAATACAGAGTTAAACAAGTATCAGAGAGAAGCTATCCTGCAAACTTTATAGAGAAGATCGATGAGTTCATAAATTTGCCGAGGGGATTTGGCAAATCCCTTACATATCAAGCTTTGCCGCTTATTTGCGACACAGTGCGTGGAACTGCTGAACATATTGTTGTTGTTGTTTCGCCCTTGGTAAATCTTATGAAAGATCCAGCTACAAAGCTGGCAAATATTGGTATTCCTGCTGTAACGCTCAGTGATATTAGCGAAGAGAATATCAAGGTTGTCGA
This sequence comes from Porites divaricata, assembly GCA_038088405.1. Taxonomy (NCBI): domain Eukaryota; kingdom Metazoa; phylum Cnidaria; class Anthozoa; order Scleractinia; family Poritidae; genus Porites; species Porites divaricata. The sequence continues at coordinate 16,078,905 of JBBMOI010000012.1, read as the reverse complement.
GAGAGGGGCTTTCTCTTTTGTTTACGAAAGCCCAGAAGCTTGGTTGAAGATCGATCGGTGGAGGAAATGGAGTGACTTGTACAGTTAGCATGCTGTCCTTGGTCCGCGACTTTTCCGAGCTGCAGCATGATTAAATCTTTCGTCGAGAAATAAAATACGGTGAAAAATGAAAGGTCCAATGATTTATTGATTATAAGCGTTCTTTCTTTCTTTGAAGGAGCGAAATTAAAGTTTGTCGACAGGCAGGTTAATTTGTCGTCCTAGCTTTAAGTTTAGACTTCGGCGGCACTTAGCTTGTGAATAAATAAAACGCAACGGGAAGACGTGCCTTTTTGCAGAACAAGTTTTCAGGTAAACCTTTTTCTGCCGTTGGAAGCAAATTGCTGTAGACTTCGAATTTTTTGTTTTACCGTTTCTTGAAAAAATATACCCAAATTTCGCGTATTGGTGTTTGGTCCGCGACCCATGACCTTGGTGGAATTACACTTCGCAAAAAAAGGAGACGGCCTTCAAGTTGTTTTGGAAGAATGCTTTGAAAATCTTCCCTATAAACGTTTACAAGTTCTCTTTTCTTAATACTTCGAATATATACAGAGTTAATAGTAATTGTTTTCGACCGTGCTGAATATGTATACCGCTCCGCGCTCGTGTGGGAGACTGTTGTCTGAAGTCTTTCAAAGAAAAGCAGATTATTGTACACTATACAGCTGACTACCGCCTTATTGCATTATTTCTGTGATTTTTTCAAAACGTTTGAGTCGTCTCAGGTAGAAGATAGCAATGCAAATAAATAATTCACTTGAAGAATACAAGGACACATCAACGTCCAGAGCACGTTTGATGAGCCTTGTGATGTCAACTGCGCTTTTTTTAAACACGCGAACTTCGCCCTTTCCTAAATTACAGCTGCAAAGAAAACAAAAAAACTCGCTTCTTACAACTTTCTTTGGAGTCTCATCCTTGCGTGGGCATGGAATAAATATTCCTCTAAAAAAGCAAGAAAAAATTCTTGGGTGCCGTTTCAGTTGTATCACAGCTCATTATTGGATGATCATGACACAATAACTGACCGCTTATTGGCTTATTCAAGCAAACAAGAACGTAAATGTCGGCTGTGTTTAGCAGACGTCCGTGGGGAGAAATGAATGCGTGGCGAACAAAAGCAAACCCTACAGGACGTCTGCGGGGAGGCTAATGTTCCTCTGGTATTAAACTTCCTTGTGTTAATCCGACATCCCTGCAGGCTGATAGTCAGTGAATAATTATCCTCAAAACATTCGAACTCGTAACATTGAGTTTTAGCCAATTCCATGCTCAGCGTAACTGACTGCTTACCCATGCCTTACATATCTTTAATCAGTACATGAGACTGCTATGCCGTTTTTGAAGCCTGATGTGACTAAGAAAAATAGAGAATTCTTTTTTGACTGTTTGTTTTGTTAGACTTGTTATTCACCTCCAATAACCTCATATTTGACTTAGGTCTAAACGTTTTGACCCAAGTCAAAGTTAGAAGGATTTGTATGGTGTCATCAGAGCATAACTGGGCTACTATCGCAAAGACAATTTGTCCCGAAATGCTAGTTTTTGGCTAGTAGGCCTCTTGGATATGGCTCTTTTCAGAATATCCTGACAAATCGCAAAATTTCACAAATTAACACCTTACTCTTACCATATTTCATTTTTTACTATTCCTCCGCATTTACACTTAATCAGCTCCACAACCACGACGCCGAAGTGTACGCTCCGTAGCGTCTTGTTTGCGAAAGCATCGCAGCACAGTTTCTGACCTTTGTCCCGCACGAAGAGCAAACTCTTGAGGAGAAAGATTCTCCTTCCTCGACGACAACGAAAAGTTCGATTTTTAGTAGATCGGCCAACTTTCTTAACTTTTCTCCTTTTCTGGTGGGCGCGACAAACATATTTTCCGAGCTTATCCATCCACTCTTAAAATTGCCGAACTGTGTTTTGAAGCAACAGCCGCACATTCTGCAATTATCCGAGGCACTCGTCTCTTTTGGTTTTCTCCATCTTCGAGAAGCCACAGGCTTTGTTGGCGTAGTGCCTCTTCCACTCATTTTCGATTCTCCACTATATTTACTACATTTCACTATAGACACTATATTTCACAGAGAAACAACACTAAAATCTGCTTTAGAAATTACTGGATACAGCGTCAAGATTCGAAGCCAAGTGCCGACAATAACACGCGCTATTCTCCCGCGAAATCAATCAGCGAGTGTATCGAATTCACAAAGAGGGTGGAGTTCTGAACAGATTTTTAACAGCTCGACGACATTTTTGAACCCCCTGGTCAGAACGAACTCGTAGTATGGAAAACGGACAGTCGACAGTCGACAGTAAGAGTCTTACGCCACGCTTTACCGATTTCCTTACTGATTTTGAGAAAAAAACCGACTGTTTTGCAGTCTATTACCACAAGGCTAAACTAGTTTTTCTCTGTCTTCACTCATTAGTTCCTAGTTATTTTTCATTATATTTTACTAGATTTTCGAACATTCACAATTATTCCACAAGGCAAAGTATCAGGCTATCCCTACCAAACGTTAAACAGAATTTTGGGAAAAGGACTTTTTTTTACTTGCGCAAAAATTTTTAACAAAATCCCTTTAAACATTGTGAAGAGTGAAAACATTCTAACGTTCTGCCGCCGAGCGAGACATTTCCTTTTATCATAACTTTGATATTTTATTATATTTTAGGTTTTAAGTGTGATTTTTGCACTGTATTTTTAGGCTTTTTAAAGTAGTTCTTAAATTCTATTATTGTATTTTTATCAGGCTTTTTAAATGTAATAGTTCATGAAAATTCTTGATTTAAATTGATTTTTTAAGATACAGGGCCCCCTATGGAGACCAGCCTTAGAGCTGAATAGGCTACCCTGTGTAAATAAAGTTTTACTTTACTTTACTTTATACACCCCAGATTTGTTAGCAAGATTTTGCAGAGTAAACTTGTCGAAAGCAAAAAAATCGGCCTGATTTGTTTTGCAAGAATTTGTTTTCCTGGCCTAATCTACCGTGAATGTGATCGAAGATGATTGCTATTTTTTGCGTGTACATATAAGCCTATCAACTCGATGAAAGATGTTTCACTCCAAAATCACAATAACTGATTTGTGGATTACAAGTTTATTGTTTGATTTAAATTATAAATATATTAATGGGAGCTTTGCTTTAAGCCCTGGCTAAATCTATATATTACATATATGTGTTACTGCACAGAACGCCCTACCCGGTAAGGTGTAAACATAGCCTGAACGTTCTGACGCCTGTGTCTTTCAACTTGATAAGAGCATTAGTACATACTATTATTCTGTTTGATATCATTCAAGTTAACATTTACGTAAAGCTATGATCATAGACTGTTGTAAACAGGTTCCTTCTTGTTCCGTTTCCTTCTTCGAAACTGTTAATAAAACCCACAAAATCGTACGCAAACAAGAAGACACAATAATGTGCAAAATTTTCCTGAGGTTTCTAACTTTTGAGCGACAAACCTTGGGAATCACCTCATCACCATCGACGCATTTGTTTTTTAAGTTAATGGAAAACGTAGTCAATAAAATGTCATACCTTCTTCACCCAACTGTGCACGTGATAAATCATTCAATGGTTGATAAACAAATTCACGTTCATCTTTCTCAGCCATATTTCCCTCCATTTGAATTTCATCTTCTCTGACAGAGACTACGATGCATAACGTAATTACAAGGAAGAATAAATAGAGGATATTACACGGTGGCGCGAAGATATGAATTTTATTTTCGAGTGGCAAAACAATATTTTACGAACGAGCGCAGCGAGTGAGTAAAATATTGTTTTTGCCACGAGAAAATAAAATTCATATCTTCAAGCCGCCGTGTAATGTTCTTTTTATTATATAGACAAAGAGACATCGATAAAATAATAGAGGGAAATGACCGAAATTACGTCATCGATAAACTCACTAGTGAGATTATGGAAAATAAACCACTCGGGTCCCGGATGTAGTTTTTATGAATTTTATGAGTAGTATATTTTCCAGTAAAACACTCGTGTCTATATAATAAAAATTAATATTCTACTGTAAGTAAATATGTAAAGTATTTCATAGGCTGTCTTTTATATGTCAGCCTTAGCGCTTACCGTTTGTACGGAAATTTCGGTAAAAAATTTCCGTCAAATGGTAGTGTTTTTTTGGGCACCAAAAACAGGAACGGGATTGAGTGGTACCATTTAGAAAATACCGGTAAATTTTTCGCTTTCTGTCGACTTGAAGTCTGGCACTGGTAATCCAAACAAATGGTACAGAAAATTTCGGTCTTTTCGGTAAAAACGGGAAAAAGATGATATCTCGAAAGGTATTACTTTTTCCGGAAAATTTCCACCGCGATGAACCGTTCCATTTGAATTCTCCCTGGTTTTCCATACAAATGGTAAGTGCTCCCTATCTAAGCTAAACCTGATTCGGGAATCCGGGATTTTTTTGCTTGCGGAATTCGAAATCCTTTGGAATCCCGCTAACGATTGGAACCCGGAATTCAAGTTCCACTCACAAGGAATTCGGAATCCACAGCGTGGTATCCAGAATTCAAGACTTTACATTGGGCAACATATGAATAGTTTTAGCAGATGTTTTCTTTGTTTCTTATATTACCTTTACTGAACATTTCTGAAAGGTCGTCTTCAGAATCTGACGTTGGCTCCGCGGAGTCACATGACAATGACTCGACATCCCCGAGATAGCTGCTGTCGCTGTCCTTACTAACATCAGGTTGACGAATTTCGTCATCACTGGCGTCATCTTTGCAATTAGATAGCATAATATTAGTCAATACAAAGTTAGTAAGTGAAGCTTTACATTACGCGGCTTAATGCTTCATTGTGTTGATTCTCCACATTAACCTGCTTTGAAACGTTTGCAACTGATCTGTCTATTTAAAGAGAGGAAAGCAAAAATCTAATGTAAATATTTGACGGCTATAAAATGCTCAGAAATAAGCTATTATGGTGTTAAGTCATATAAAATTAAACTTTACATGGCTGTACTTACTAGATTCATCTTGGGGGAAATAAATAGCTGCCACGAATCCTGGCCAATCAATTCTCTTGGGATCCATTGGAGTATGATCTTTAGAAAATCTGTGTGGTCGAAAAACATGGTCTTGAAAAACAATATGTTTTGCAAAAAAAAAAACCTGATAAAAGATAGAAATTTATCGCCATCAATCATCGCAAATACCGTCTCTGTCTCTGTACATGAGAGCGAGCATAATCAGTGTCAAGATAAATATGCGATAAATGCTTTGCAGTAAATTTATCAGAAGTACACGATATTTGATCATTATTAAATTCTACGTGTTTGCACACCTTTCCCACCAGTCTATTTTTCTATATTTTTTCTTATTCAATCTCGTTCCACCTCACCTGTCCACCCACAGATAACAGGGTATACTACTTTAAAAAAAAAGAAAATGATCGAACCTCCTGCAGCCAAATTAGGCCAAGGCCAAACGTCGCACCTTTTATGAAACGAACCAAACTTACTGAGTTAAGTTCATGAAAAGCTCGACGTCTGGCTCAGTTAAGTTCGTCTGAATAAGTTTGGATCGTCCAACACGTCTTATCTGTCTGCTTCAGACGGATAGAAAGTCTGAAGATCGTCTCTGGGACAAACGTCGATCTTCATATGCGACGAACTAAACTAATAACTTACAAATTTGTATGATAAAAATATTAAGCTCCGTTCGGGAGAAAATTTATTAAAATTAATTTTTGGTCTGATCAGTTGATTGGTTCGACGCGTCCTCACGACACTTCAACGTCTGACCAAACAAACGATCTGAACTTAATTTAGGTCGACCGGGACATTTCGTGCTTTAAAGATGATTTAATCTCCAGTCTGGGTAGGTGCAAAATATAATTTTAAGTATTTACTTCAAGCCTTGGATACCGCATGCCAGCCATTTTGCGGCGAAACAAATTAACTATCAAATAATTTTCCAGTAGTCTCCAACGCAGCTATGCAACACTTCTTATCACGTGGGAAATCGCAGTGCGACGTCACAAACAAGGCTGCGTTGGAAGCCATTGGAAGATGAACCTTAATTAATTTGTTTCACCTTAAAAAAAGGAGGGAGAAGCGTTGAGTGAAGACAAAGAAGGTTTTATGTGCCACTAACCTTGCGGTAATCTCTTCCAAATAAAGGGCTGTGTTCTCATGACCATGGTTCCTGGCTATAACCTCCGGTAATGGGACACTGTCCTTGTATTCGTGGAAAATTACTCTTCCGGCTGATGAGTTAAAGATCATCTTAATGAAAACTTGCGCACCACATTCCGCTGCTATGTATAGCAAGCTCAGCAACACCTGAACTGTTCGCGAGGATCCTTCAAGAAAAAGAAAGACTCATGAGAATATCACTTTTTTGTTGATTTTGGAGGTATCTGAGACAGAAATAGCCTTTGATTGTCTAGCCGGAATTTGATTAATCGTGTTGGGGAGGATGCTATCTGTGTCCACTTGTTGGCTGGCGCCGTACTTTGGGTCACAGAAAAAAGGGGAAACTTAATCTCTGTTACGTTTTGTTTGTTGGGTGACAAAGTATGTTATACGTAAAATCAAAAACATGTCATTAAAGATGTGAATATTGTTCATCGTGGTGTCAGATAGGAATGAACGTTTATTCGTTTGTCTCACGATAGAATCGCTTTGAGATATTGATCGCGAAGTTTCGACTGCAATACTGCTAGTCTTCATCAGGCGATGAGGTCCATTGTTTACGTGTAGCTATTTGTTGTTCACGTGTAGCTATTAGTTGTTCACGCAAGCTCGCACGTTTCAGCAACCATCTCACCTTTCTTACAAGGTGTATTAAGACCCACATTATTCCACGAGACCTTCGGGTCCAACCGTCGGAATAATGAGGATCGAAATACACCAATCACAGCGAACCAACGTGCATAAATAGCTACACGTAAACAATCGACCTCATCGCCTGATGAAGACTAGCAGTATTGCAGTCGAAACGTCGCGATCAATATCTCAAAGCGATTCTATCGTGAGACAAACGAATAAACGTTCATTCCAATCAAAAACATGGTACGGCGAGAAACCAAAACTTACCAAGATGTCCGTAATTCTGTGTTTCACCACTTCTGGTTGTAGCTAGACCTCTGGAGCAAATAGCCAAACGGCTCAAGACAACTGCCATTTTGGCTGGGTCTTCAGATACTTTTCTTGCAACTGTTTCAAGGCTTTCTTCAAATTTAGGATCAGATTTTCTTTTGTAATAGAGCTCTGTTTTTCCCAACTTTTCACCAGACTGTGACCAGATTGTAACAGCTTGACAACCCGGTTCGTCTGAGGCTGAAATAATATTAACAAAGTTTGACTCAAGCTAATAGATAACACTTAATTATATTTTAATTTTTGTTATAATATCATAGGTGACGAATTACTTCTTTACTTTTGGCGCGAAATTTCAGCAATAATTTGTAATTTCACAGGTGAAATTACAAAAATTGCCATGGCAACGTTCCGTACGTCTCAGTGTCAAGATGGCGACGAAGTTTTAAAATGTCATGAATGAAGCTGCCAGGGTATAAAAAGACGCTTTAGAAAACTTGAACACAAGAAAGAACACAAGAGACGGATTCTAACAGGTATTTGGTCGAAAAACTCTGAACTTAAGCCAAATTTAAGCTCTACACCGCGTTCGAGAGAGTGGAGTTCTCGATCGATACGTACGATCCAGGATAAACATGTAAAAAATCCAAGATTGCTAACGTAATTCGTCACCCATGATATTAATAGGTAATCATATGGTATACTCGTGAAATTAGGGAATAATTTCACTTGCGTTTTGTCCAAATCCTAATAATTTCCCGAGCCTTTGTTTGGACAAAACGCGCGTGAAATTATTCCCTAATTTCACTCGTCACCATTTGATTACACATACTTATTTATCAGATCGATTTGCAATGGGTTTGCTGCACACTTGTAGGATTAGCAATGTCAGAAATGGTGTGAAATAAATATCTTATGTGAAAGTCCTTTTTCCTTCATCCGATGTCCAGGTATCGAAAAGCTTGTTGGAAAAAAAAAAAAAACAGACAAACAAAAACCAAAAAAATTACAACAATAAACAACAAAAACTGGCGCAGCCTCATTTTATTTTGAGAGCAGGGCGGATAAAGGTTGGGCGGTGAAACGAGCGCTCCGCTCTTCATTCAATGTGTGACGCGGAGTAGGACTGGCACGAGCGCTCTTTTCGCGCTTCCGGTGCGCTTGAAGACCGGCGAAATTTTGGTTTTTGCAAACCGGAATCCTATTTTCTTTCTGTAATTTCAGGCTGCAGTGTTAAATAGATAAATTCGTTTCATAACAATATTAATAAACAGTTTCATATGTTTATGTCTGTATGCCTATAAGTCAAACTTGTTGGTCGTATAATGCCAAAATTTGAGTTGAATTTGAAAGTGTTGAATGCCTCCTCCTTCTACTAAATATGACCTAATCGTCTTTCGCCGTTTCGTTTGCAAAAGCTTAACACTTCTTAACCTTAACTTTTACATATGTTAAAGGGGGATAAATTTTATGTAACATAACGAAAAATTAGCTGGATATATTTGGATATAGTGGCGTTGCACTACTTCAAACTTTGCGTCTCGGGTGCCACGCGCCATGGCGATTCGCGCAATGCGTCTGAAATCCGCAACCGCATGTAAAATTTATTGAGGCTAATTGTAAGGTTTTTTTCTCCGTTTTCTCTCTAAAACAAAACAAGGTAAACAGTAAAAACTAAGAGGAAACTAATTTTAAAGTTCCGAAGAAACAGAAAGACGTAGGAGTTTTTTTTTTCTTTTCAAAATTAAAACGAAGGATGATGGTGATTGAAATTAGCATAATTACACCTTGCACGAGCTGCACGCATTTATAAAATACAGGCGCCATCTAGTTATGAAACATGCACACCATCTACTGTCTTTTAGTTTTGTTATGGATGACATAGATGAGATTTTCCTTCGTGTTTTAGACAGTATTTAGTTGTTTTTGTTTCGGAATAACATCGACATTGGACGAAAATATGATTCAGTGGTAGAGTCATGGAAGTAACCAGAGAAACCATTTGAAAGATATGTTTGTCTACTCCAACTAAACCTCTCGCAAAAAAATAGCAACATTTGCTTCTCGGAGACAGCGCACCAGCACAAAGGAACGAGGAAGAAGTGCAAGAAAACAACTCAAGCCGCCATGATTCAGTGACAGCGGCACTGGCTAATGTACAAATCACATCGCAAACCCTGACCGAAGTCGAAAACGGCGACATTTCTAAGCAGAGTCCCAGTCCACTGCATCACACCTTTTTGCTCGGACGCGCTCGTTTCACCGCCCATCCTTTATCCGCTTTGTTTGAGAGATTCCAGGGTGTCCGCCGTATATGAAATGAAACACTGCGTCTTTTTTTGTTTTGGGGAGGGGGAGGCTTAAGTTTATTTGCAATTAAGATCCAATTGTCAAACCGCCTTTATATTAGCGCTTTCCTTTTTTCTCTCTTCATAACGTTTGTATAAAAAATCATACCTAGTAATGAAATGATGTAGGCACACTGAGACCAGCCAAGTTGTAGTAACAACAAGTTATTGAAAAATTTGTTCAATCGGCTTAATTGAAAAAATGTACTGTTTTTCCTTAGAACACAATACTGGTGGACGACGATAGCTGCGTCATCAAGACTCAGATAAATCTGGCGATATAATAAGTTATCAGGGGCTGGAACCGGGGATGCTACAGAATACGTTCGCGCTGTCGAAGCTCTCAGCGTCTACTTCGAAACACAAGTAGTAGTCTCAGCGCATCATGCAAAAGCCCAGGAAAAATTGTTATGCTCATCAGGGGTAAAAGGAACCCGGTTGAGCGGGGCTGCATGGCGATGTATAATTGAAAACGGAAATATGGGAAGAGATGAAAGCAACGAAAGTGACAAGTGACTGACAGAAAGCTTCTCTAGACAAAACGTTTGTTCTATGCCCGTATGTGTCAATCAAGCCATTGCTACTCAAGAAATTAAGTTTCGACACCCATTACCCTTAACATACAAGGGGCACCTGCCGATAGTCAAGACGAAGGCCACTACAACAGGGCAGTTTGAAAAGTGTTAATAGTCTATGATCATGGATGGCGAGTCGAGTGTCATAATTTAGCTCCTATCTATTGGCAAAGGAAACTGATATTCCAAAAAAGCTGCAGCCAAGGACTCTAGCTCTTGCTCGTGAAAGAGCCGGTGATTTGAACGAAGGGAATCCCACACGCCAGCCAGGATCAGGTCTTTGGCAACAACTGCCTCACTGCTCACTAAAATATCAGCTACAGGGATGCTGAAAAGTGAAGAATGCGCCTTGATTTGCAGAACAAAATTGGAGAAAAGTTAGAAACACGACGTGACGCAGCACCCCAGAAAACACGGAACTTTCTGAGAGATTTGGAGACTACTTTGTAAACATTATTTTGTGAATATAGACACTGATTCTTTTAGTTTTAGTTAACCTGGGACACGTCGTCCTCCTTGGTAAAATTGTTGCACAATAAATGTCAGTTAGTAAAACCAAGGTTCATTGAAGGACTACAGTACAAAAGAGCCGATGGCCTGGATGACACCTGTTATTATTATGAAGCCCCTTAGAGCAATCATTGATGCTGTACTTCGGGAAAGTAAAAGTTCCAGATGCTTGGAAAGAAGAAAGTGTGATTCCCTTTCAAAAAAGGAAACAGGAAGGATACGGAAAATTATATGGCTTTTGCTCTTTTCCATCTTATCGACAGGATTTCTAAACTGCTGGATAGGGTAAGATTTTCAGCGTTATCACCAAGACGTAATATTGATCACGGTCCAATGACTGGACTTGTTTTGATAAACCTTCCCCAGGCTTTTTACAGCGTGAATCATTATTTGCTTTCAAGGAAGCTATATGTCTGGGTATCGTAGATCAAGAGAACTAGTGGTGTGCTGACTATCGTAAAAGAACACCTAAGGTTGATGGGTTCTAAGGAACTCTTCTGTTTGTTCTTTCTATGAATGATTTACATATCGTTGCTCGCAAGTGTCCCATCCAAAAGGTAATAATTGTTAGTGCAGAACGAAGAGAATAAACACCCCGGCCTTCTCCCTGCTTTCAATACCTGTACGTCGAACATACGCCAAACAAGCGGAAATTTAGGCCCGTTTCCAAGACAAACAGATTTCGTACTAGCTTAATTACCTTCAAAGCCATCACGGCTTAAACTGCGTTTCTATAGTTTTACCAGTTTTTTTACAAGATTGGTTTTTATCATATCTGTTTTTGATATTACTATATGGTTTTTAACAAATCACAAAAGCCCAAGTTCAATATATTAAAATGCGAACATCACTCCGAGGCTTAAGGGTAAAAATTGCCAATGTTTTTTTACGACTCGTTGTCTCGCAATTCCCAGAAGAGAGTTGAGCACAAAGAAAATCAAACAAAATATAGAAAAATGACCAGAAAGCCTCGGGAGTCGTGTTAGAATATTAATATATCGAACGCGGGCTGTTTTATCGTAGTGCATTCATATAGTGTTTTCCAATATTCGTTTGTTACATTTTTCTATATCAATTAGCTTATTTTTTGTAGCAGCATTTTTAAGTAATTATATTCAGTTGTAAATAATCGCCTACTTCAGCCTCTGGGTTTCAAGGTGATCATCAATAACCTATCTGTCTGTCTGTCTGTCGGTTCATTCATTGCAACATTCCTTTACTTTGCCTAGAGCAACTTTCCGTTTGTTGCTGGCATGGAGAAGGGAAGGAGGAGAAGAGTAAAAAATAGTGATTGCATTTTTAGTTTCAAAAGTGGCTTTTTTCTTTATGACGTGTTATTTGTATTGCCATTTAATTAATGTATCCCGGGAGGAAAAACTATAATATATTAATACATACGTGGAATCCAGTCGCCAACCAAGTATTTCCCAACCTTGAGCAAATTAATTTTCCCTAAATTTCCAACTTCAGCATACGCTAAACGAACTTCAGGGCACGGTTTTGGTGTGAAATCAAATCGACAAAAATCGTCCCCCTAAACAAAAATTAAATAAAAGAGAGATAAGCACCAAAATATCAATTACAAAAAGGTTATTCTACACAGGTTAGATTAATCTGAGAAATATCTCTATTATATTGTTTATAACTGTAGAGTGAAAGCAGATTGCTCAAAAATTTGTTGTTCTTTAAGACAGGAAATAGGATTAAAGCATATTTTGTATGAAAAAGTCATCTCAATAAAGATTATTATTATAACAATAGAAATCCATCCAACATACCGACAAATCTACTTCAGGAGGAAACATGCTCACTCTCCCTGCTTTAGGGATCATTTGGTCCATGTTCGAGCTACCTGCATTGTGAGAGGCAATTATTAAAGATATATGTGGTGGTGCCGATCATTTCAAGGTAAAGCTTATGGTATTTTTTATACGACTCCGAGGTTTTCTGGTCATATTTCTACATTAAGTTTAGTTTCTTTGTGCTCCAGTCTCTTCTGGGAATTTGCGAGACAATGAAATCGTGAAAAAAGTGCAATTAAGCCTACGAAAACCTCAAAGTCATGTTAGAATTTTGATATATAGAACGTCTGCTGTTGCCAGGGCATTTAAGATACGTAAAATGAAGCAACCAAAACTTTTAAATATAATTAAATGTAAAATGTGTTGTTGACGCTCTCAAGTACTTCCGCAATCTCTACGATTACGACGATAATAGAGACTGCTCTTTATAACGCAGAATTTGTGGTAAAACAACAAAAGATGTTCTCGACATTCTTGTCCAAATTCAATGTATGAAGCAGGACCCACTACCTCTAACTAATGAAATGAAAATTTCCTCGATGAACACTAGCTGTCCTAGTTTATTGAGCCTTCACTTTTACTATATGCCCAACTAAACCTTATGTTGTCTGAAAGAGTACTATGGTATAGAAATTTATTATATGACAACCTCATATTATCAGACAAGTATAAAATCGGGGCATTAAAGCACTAAAAAAGAGAATAATAGGCCAGAAACTATTGCCTACTTTCACTATCTGACGTATCCCTTGATAGAAGCCCGGAATTGCTATCGTATAAACCTATCCCACTTGATGCGGAGTCAGATTTGTTTCCAGTACGATCACGAGATACCTATCAGACAAGAGGAAATAACATAAGAATGTCACTGCATGTGAAATTTTAACCACAACAGAGACAAAACCACTTTTTAACAGAAAGAAGACTTATTTCCAGACTAGGAATTGTTTTATACCGACGTTTATATATTCTAAGGATAGAAAATTAAGGGATTTGGCAAATATCAAAAGAAACGAAAAATGAGCCATATTCTTCCAAACCACCAGGCTTGTGGCATCTCAAACTCAGCTTTATAGCAAACTTACCAACTGGCCGACAGTTTTATCTCAGGACTTTTGCGTGCAATATTTTCTGTCCGCACCACCAACTCAGAAGACCTTTTTTTTTTTTAAGTCGAAACTTGTCAAAACGTGCTGAGTAATTGATGCTTAAGGTTTTTCGATACAGTTTTTCAGAGGCCATACCGATATTTTTTCAATCGCCTTAAAAGTGGTTTTTTTTCTTGTCCGATCGCTATAAAATTTTCACCAGTAATTGGCTATGGCTTGAAATTTGTGAAAATGTAGTTTTAAGTTAATCGATATTACTATGACAACAATAAACAAAAAAGTTTGAAACTGATAAAAGCCGAATTTTGTGTGATCTAGACCTGCTACTGAAAATCCAGCACTAGGGTTTTAAGGTTTGGTGTTTAGCAAACAATCTCCGTAAGAAGTAAATAATTTTGTGTGTTTGAATTCGACTAAAACGAAAATATATTTCAAACCTTAAATTTTCAATAGCTGTGATAGATCATTTAATAAAAACGTTATAAATGGCTCAAATTATTCTTAAGTAGCGTCAGAATACTGCTTCATATCATATTTTGATGCTGAGAAATTTTGGTGTACTTTCGTTCTTGCGATCTTGAAAACTAACCCGTTTTCTCACCACCTGTATAAGTGCAACTTCAATCAGAATTTGGACTTTTAGCGCTTTCTTGAATATCTCCGAAACGACTCGAACGAATTTTTCTAAAATCTCTTCACATAATCATCATAATGTATATAAAAATGTCTGAAACTTTCACTGAGATTGATTCACTGCAACTTCTTGAAATTTCAAGACAAACCTATCCTACGAACCGGTCAAAAATCTGCGTTACAACATTCACTGTTTTGACGTTATGCTAATTTTTCCAAATTAATGCGGACAATACATACCTCCATGACTAGTACATTTTAGTTTGAATTTATCGCATCTTTTGAATGTAAAACATTGACAATACTCACACTATATACATTATGAAGATTACGTGAAGAGATTCTAAAAAAATTCGTCCGAGTCGTTTTATTTTATTTTTTATATTTATATTTTATTTTATAAAATTATATTTTATTTTACAAATTTTATTTTATTTTATAAAAGCAATAGAAAACGTTTTTCCTGCGTTTGCATATCCTGATATAAACACTCGAGGGGTTGGGAGAATTCGAGACAGTTATGCAAACCCTCGACTTCGTCTCGGGTTTGCATAACTGTCTCGAATTCTCCCAACCCCTCTCGTATTTATATCAGGCTATGCAAACACGGAAAACGTTTTCTATTGCTTAAATAACCTATCCAACCTCTAATGAATCCTTTATTTTACACAATTTTCGCCTGCTGTCTGACTGGACTTCTACGAACCGAACAGGCAAACCCGAGTGCAAATACTCTCCTTCAAGTTTATTTCGCTGATTATAAAGCACTCACCTGCGCTTGCTTTTCTTGAGGTGGTTCAGGCATTTGAATGATGTCGTCTCTTTGGTTTTGATGCTCCTCTAGTAATTTATAGGCGTTAACACTGATGGATGATGTCGACGGACACCTATCGAAACTACTAGACGACGATGACGTAGTCAGCCTAGGGACAGGTGCCACTGTAGACAGATCCCAGTCATTGCAATATGAATCGGGGTAATCTCGATCTGGTGAGAAGGGGAGTGATGGCAACTAACACTTCAGGTAAGGTAATTTATATAGTAAATAAACTTGAACTCGCTGTCCAGATTTGGGGGGGGGGGGGGGGGGATAAGGTTATTTTCGTGACGACTTGATCGACCATTTGTCGTGTCGGTGACTCGTGATGTACTGAAAAACTGTTCTGTGAATCGTGATTGAAGCGCACTCCCAGAAACCTATACTGCCAAAATCCTCGATTGTTTACACGTTCATTGAAGATCAATCGAAGAAAAAAAATCGTTAATTTGGCCACACGCGACCTTAACTAGCATCTGGTGGCTTTAACTTCACTTTCGAGTCTTTTGATGTAACTTCACACTTAAGTGCGCTCAGACCCACCTACAGCTGGCTTCCCTAGAGAATTTATAGACCCGCAGTGTTTTTCATAACGTTCGTAAAACTCTAGTTAACTTGCTAAAATATATTCGAAGCACTCCGTTTCACAAAATGGTACTAACATAACGTTTTTGACATTTTGTACGAACTCTATTTTTGAGAAGCGTGAAAATGTAAATATTTGTTTCCTGACTCGTGAAACGCAAAATTGTTGTTCGTGAGCTCGCGATGAGACCCCCCCACCCTTGCCCCCTCTTCAGAAAGTCAACTTGTGCGATTAGTAGTGAAGAATGATTTACCTGGTTCCGAACCGTCGATTTTCAGTAAATCATCAACATTTAACGTCTGAAACTGAAGTGCAAACCAATATTATTACATTTCTATTGAAAAGAACTTTAAAAAAGTGAATCGACTACACCATAGTGTAATTTTAATCCCATCAGTAATAGAACACACTTTTCCAGTGGAACAAAGGTTGATACTTATTCCCACAGTAATGTAATTATATGTAAAAAAACCCAGATCAACAGCCTCATTATATCCTCTAAGCTAATGCGGACTCTTTCTTCGTAGACTAGAGCTAAATCTGAAATTTGAAAATAGGGCGTGTTGTTGCTGGTTAAGTTGTAAAATTGGGGTAATTTCCATACTGCCCTGATGGCACATGGTGCACTTCTATAACTTTAAACCATGATAAAGCATTATTTTCACCTCTAAAACCTGAGTACAAAAACGACCCCCTCCCCCCACCCCCAAATCGTTTATCCTGTTGGTTATAGCTCACTTCGAAAAAGAGTGACAGTCTGGGACCCAAACTTGGCGCGCTTATTTATGAGATTATTTGGGGGGACGCCAATGTAAGCAAACATGGCGGAAAGCGAAGTGGAATGTTTCAGCGGGGTTAAAAAAGCTCAAAATAGCAAAACGGAAGGTGGAATTGAAGAAGAAAAAAAAAAAAATGAAAATGTGAAGCTGAAGGAGAAAGATGTGCCTGGGGCGATTTTACCTCCTTTTTACATCTTGCCTTTGGTATTCTATAAAATGCCAGATCGGGGGAGTCCCAGAAGTTATTTATGCACAAAGACACACAACAACTTCCATCTCTCGTCCTAATTCAAGTTGGCCGCTCGACTTGTTCTCCCAAACAATCCCATAAATGCGAGCGCGCTTAGTTTGGGACCCAGGCTATCACTCTTTTCGAAGTGAGCTATAGAAAACACTCACCGATTGATCCATTTCCTCCTGTGATTGATGGACGTCTGTATTGATAGATGATGCAGTGGTACAGTCACCGAGCAAGTCTTGTATAAAATTAACTGAAGGGAAACGATGGGAAGGAGTAAAAACATGTAGGTCGTTTAACTTGAACTCGATATTTTATCGTTAGATTATATGATAAAAGTTAAGCTTACCCTCATTTCCCTGTAACGCATCAAAACTTGGAGACTGAAATTGAAGCATAAACTTATTATTAAAGAACTTTGCAAACATGGGTTTACAATCTCACTGTACGTTAGTGGTCAAGATCTAGCCGTGAGAGTCACATTTAAAATTTATAGAGGATGTTACATGGCCGCACGAAGATACGAAATTTCTCTTCCAGTGCTAAAAAATACTTTACGAGTGAGCGTCAGTTGTGTATTTGTATCAAGCGTAAACAAGGCCGAGTTATTTCAAGACAAATAATGACTTACAATTAAACGAAAAGGCCGCCACTGACACTGGGCTTAAGGCTGCGTGCAAACGGACGCAACATTGTTGACCAACAACTCCCAACATTGTTGGATGTTACATGTTGCGTCCGTTTTCATACCCTTTTGCATGTTGTTGGATGTTGTTGCGTGTTGTTGTGCGAAGTTTGAAACCGGTCAAACTTTCCAGCCAACAACTCCCAACAATTCTTTTGTTCCGTGATCGCCGAAGCGTAGCACTACAACGTTGGATCCGTTTGCACAGCTCTTCCAACATTGTTGGGGCCACGCACGCTCATTACGCATAGTTTACAAAGACTTATGGATTGTACCCTTCCCACAATGCACTGTAGGTCCCAACATTGTTGCCGCAACAATGTTGGGAGTTGTTGCGTCCGTTTGCATGCAGCCTAAAACCATAGTCCGTATATCAAATAATGATAGTTATTACTCTAAAAATGGGTTTAGATTGCATAGTACGTACAGTTTAATCGGCTCCCTATTGAAGACCCGTTATACAACATTCGAGACGGAATCCACCAGGAAATTGAGTAATTTTAGGCTGCCTGCAAACGGATGCAACAACTCCCACGCCAACAATGTTAAGAGTTGTTGCGTCCGCGTTGGCAGTGCTGTGCGAACGGATGCAACAACTCTCAACAATGTTGGAACCTGCAGTGCATCGTGGGAAGGATACAACCCATAAGTCTTTGTAAACCATGCGTAATGAGCGTGCGTGGCCCCAGCAATGTTGGAAGAGCTGTGGAAACGGGTCCAACATTGTTGCACTACGCTTTGGCGATTACGGAACAAAAGAAATGTTGGGAGTTGTTGCCTGAAAAGTTTGAGCGGTTTCAGACTTTGCGTAACAATGCAACACGCAACAACATCTAACAACATGCAACACGGTGTGCAAACGGACGCAACATGTGACATCCAACAATGCTGGGAGTTGTTGGTCAACAATGTTGCGTCCGCTTGCACGCAGCCTTAATTTTCTGTGGACAAAAACCCTGTACTAGAATCATTGAATTCCTTTTTACATTTTTCTTTAAGTGCTATTTAGATGTAATTAGTCATCTGTAATAACACCAAAGCAAATTTAGAGTCCGAGAAAACGAATGCCAAATTTCACAAGAATTGTGAAAAAACAGGTAAAATGTGTAAGATGTAATTATGTAATTGACCACTCCAGAAAATACCATAACATACCATAATGCTCCTTGTTTGTCACCTCAAAAAGTTTGCGTAAGCATTGTTTTCAGTTTCTCTTGGGGCCATTTTAACTCCCAAGAGAAAATGAAAACAATACTTATGCAAAATTCTGGGGTGGCAAACAAAGAGCATTATGGTATGTTATGGTATTTTCTGGAGTGCTCAATTATGTTTGACATTCATTTTCTCGGACTCCCATAAGAAATTTTCTTTGGTGTTATTAATATATAATTACAGATGACTAATTACATCTTAAGCCCTTGAAAAATGTTAAAAAGAATGCAATATGCTTTAAATTATTCTATTACAAGGTTTTTGTCCACTGAAAATTAAAATTACTCAATTTCCTAGTTGATTCCGTCTTGATACTTTTCCCCTCCCATTAAACCAACTGATTTACTTACCTGTGCGCTCACACCAGGAGATTGTTGCGACAGATCCAACAAGAGAGTTGACCGGGAGTTTATGTCACTAGGTACTGGAACAGGGACAAACCCGTCGTGCTTTGACAAATTTCCACCCATGCTTGTATTATCTGTATTTAATTGCATAGTTGACGTTGAATTGGTTATATTACTTAAATAATTCATTTGAAGCGTTGGATATCCCATCGGCACATTACCCACTGCCTCTTCCGTGAACTCAATAGAAGGATGTGGCGCAAATGACACTATATCATTTCTGGCTTGTTGACTATCTGGGTTTGCGTGAACTGTCTCCTCTGTATTTCTAGAAAGGAGTTCTTGCAACTCTCCTTCTATTTGAAAGGAGTAATAAGCTTGATCAGGAACTCTTTCTTCAGCTGAAGCTGTCCCAAGAGACGTGAGGGGAGTTCTCGAATCTGGGTCGGTTGAAGGGACTTCAAATGCTCTAAGTTTCTTTAATTTCTGACCGGACGGTTCATTTTCTAGACTTATCATTTGTTCCTGCGGACGCTTTGCTGTCAACTGTTCGGAAGCTGCAGGATACTGTTTGTAAAAAACAATTAGAGCGGAAATTATATATTAATTAATAATGAATTGTTCATTCATTACAGTCAGAGCGAAAAAAAAATTATAAAAAGCCAAGTAACAACTACAACTTGTGACAAAGTAATATCAGTTTATACGAGCATCCATGTAGTAGGCCATTTGCACAAAGGTTATGTGAACCGTTTTTATAAAAATGAAAGTTATATGATTTTGCCTTCGAAAAAGGATTAGTGGGCCATGTCTTAAACAAAATAATAGTGATTTGGTTTTTCAAACCCGCACCATCTTCTTAAAACGAGTAACTTCGTTCCTAATCACGTGACCAAAATGTGATTTTTAAAATTACGAATTACCTCTCTTTGAACGCAAATTTTGCACTTAAACTTCAAGGAAAATGTTGAAAGGATGACGTGGTGACGTTTATTGCACATCTGAGCGCAACTACCAAACGTTTAACAAGATATAAGCAAAAGGTAGTTTTGGCCGTCACTTTGGGGGGCAAGAGTATGCCCTCCAACATGGCGGCCAATACAAATCATACTACTTTGTTGAAAAATCAAAGTACCATAAAATATCTCCATTAAATGCGTTTCCTCTCAAGATCGGTTGATGATCAATGATGATAAAACGGAGTTTTTGTTAGTTGGCACACGACAACAGCTTGATAAGTTAGATTCGTGTTCCATAACTGTGGGCAATAATCGTATCAGTCCAAGCCCATGTGTTAGAAACCTTGGATCGTGGTTTGACAGCAACTTAAGCATGACTGATCGTATAAACAAGGCTTGCAATGCGGCATTTTATCATTTACATAACTTGAGACGTATTAGGAAATACCTGTCGTGTACAAAATGCAGCGGCAAGACTTATTCTTGGCATTGGAAAGTTTTCTCACATTACACCGGCACTTTATGAGCTGCACTGGCTGCCGGTTTCTTTGCGTATTGACTATAAGATTTTACTTTTGACTTTTAAATGTATTTATGGCCAAGCGCCAACTTATCTTAGCGATCTTATTAGTATAAAATCGAATTCATTATATAATCTTAGGTCTACTGGTAAGCTCTTATTGGACCATCCCAAGGGAAAGATGCTTACAACATTGGGAGCAAGATCATTCTCAGCCGCAGCTCCGAAACTCTGGAATGAGCTACCTGTGGAGCTTCGTCAAGCAACATCACTTGACAGTTTTAAATCTCAACTTAAAACCTATTTTTTTAAGAAGTATTTTTTATAGTTTGTAACTTAGTTTATTTTATTCTCATGGTTATGTATTTTCGTTTTCTTTTAAACATATGATTGTAAAGCGCTATTGATCAGAAAATGTAAATACGCGCTATATAAATTGGTAAATTATTATTATTATTATTATTAAATTTCAGGTGTAAGATACATTTTATGTGCTCTGTCAACTCATTGTTTAAAGGTAGCATTGGTCACGTGACCTCTTAGTGCAAGTGGCCTATACCGCCTGCGAGCCTAACCTACCCGATAGCCTGCTCGCCTGTGAGAACTGAAGGGGATATTTTAACCCAAAACAACATATTCAAAATTAAGGAATTTAAGCCGTGACGTTTTTGAGAGACGCAACGTCAACCGGAAGTGAGCCTTTTTCTCTTATTATATGCTGTGAAGCTACCGAATTTGTATTACTAAGTGTCTTTACTCTTATAGGGACGATTTGCCCAAAATTTTGTTCAAAACCATTGTTCAAGAGTGCAAGATGTCCACTTCTGGTTTACATGAACTTAATTCCTAATGATAGTTCTGTTGATCTGTTCAAAGGAAAAGGCTTTTTATCCATCTTGCTTAAAACAGCAGCTATTGTAAGGGCAAGTTTGCACTGAAGTGAATTGCTAAAAAAAAAAATCCCTGCGAACCCTAATCTCAGCTTCTGGTGAATTGAATTCCACACAAGTACATTTTTGTCGAAACATCAGGACTATAATAAATATATATTATACTCAACAATACAGACATATTGAACCTACTTATGTAAAGATTCGTGGGTTTCAACTACTGTATTTGAAATAATCACGACAACAAAATTGATCAGTCATCTGTAACTTTACCCGAAGATTATGTGGTAATGACATAGAAGAATTCTGGGCTGGATGAGTTTTTAGACTCTCTCCATGCGCACTTGAGCCTAAGAAACAGAAATTGGGAGTGTAAATTAATACACACACATGCAATGGGCAAAGTCAAATGGAGTTTTTTTCATTACTATGATCATGAGGTGTAGGTGCAACTCATATTTCAGGGCAGCCCTTATCGTAGGAAATCTTGCTCCTAATGCAAAAGCACAGAAAAGTGTAATCTTTCTTTTTCTTTCCTGTGTTTAGCAGAAGTATTAAGCAATTCTTTATTTCACGGGAAACTCCACTAATTAAAAAAACCAAAAGCTATTTATAGGAAGCCACGACTAAAAATAACTGTTTTTAAACATGTAAAGAAGTAATAACAAGAAACAGGGAATAGATATTAAGTACTGTAGCTGACTATACTTAACAAACTGCCCAGAAATGGAACCCATGACCTTCCAGTTTCCGGTTGGAGGCTCTATTTTTTTAAACCACCAAGAGCTATGGGACTGAGATTCGATCACATGGTGAGCTGTTCGCCTGATTGTTTAAATAAGGATGATTTTGCCTACTGTACCAGCTAGCATATATCTTTTTCTTTTAATAATTTTTTAGTCAATTCCATTGTATGTATATGGGCGGATTCATTGTGACGTCATTGTTTACATTTTTGCTCATTAGCATATGCACGAGGTGACCCATAGAAGACGCGGTCGTATATACAAATAAAGTTCAAAAATTGAAATAGCTGGTTAATTTGAAAAAAAAAACTGAGATTGTTATGTTCCTTGAATATTTAGAGATTATATTTTACTAGCTTTATCAGATAATGATAAGCATAATATGCTAATTTAATGAAATAAATGAAAACATAGGCCGGCGGATTCGTCTATATCCATATGCATGTATAGGGACTGTAAAGTTGTACATGTACCTCCTTATCAGGGGCCAGAAACCCTGCAGGGGTAACAATACCAACAATGCCTGGAAACAAAACCCACCAATTAAAAATGAGAGAAGTTCTTAATGCACAGCAGTCACTTAATTATAAGCAACCATTAGGTGCTACTTAAATGGTCCCACTCAGCAATCAACACCATGGTCTGATCTACACAGTCAAGCAGTAGGTACATGGCCGAGGTCAAAAGAACATCCCTCCGTGACAAGTCCTCTTCAAGGAATTCTCACACAGGACTCTGTTCCTAATGACAGCTTTGTTTATGATAGGTTTTGAGTTCATCCCTTCATCCCCCCTTCCCCTCCCAGCAATGTTACAATCCAAACAAGACTGATCATTTCCACCTACTAATTTTTTTATACTTGTGTTGTGTAATTTATTTTAAATTCTTATTCTTATTTTAAATCTTATTTTATTTCTTTCTTTTCAAAATTCAAAATTGTTTGGGGTGGGAGGGGGAAGGTCAATTATGGGACAAACAATAAAAGAGAAGGGATATCAGTCACTAAGAGGCTGCTACCAGCTCAATATTTCATCAGCTGAAAACCAGCTTACCCAACCAGCTCAAATTACTCGATGGAAAATAAAGACAAGGGGTAATTTTGAAGGTGCAGTTGGGTAAAAAGGAAGCTTGACTTAAACAAACAATCCAGCTTCGCTTTTCCTTAGCTATACTTCCCTTAAATTGTCAGTCATACAGCATGCCCTACGTACATCTTGCTTTTATTATATTAACAAGAACACTTTTAGCATCAATGTGTGTACCTTTTTTATGCTTGTCAGGTGGCTGTGTAAAAATACAAAAACAATGACGTTAACAAGGATACTTGTATTATTGTTGTTAAGGTGGTTTTTAAGTGACTCAGCAAACAGCACTGAGTTAGCATCCATGCTGTTTATTTGTAACAGGTGGGCGGGGTTAATGGGATTTAAGGGGGACGAGTCATTCCAAAAGGAGTAAGTCATTATTATCAATTTGGCTGAATTCATTCATTGAGGGGTAGACAAAAAAATGTAATGTGTAAAGGGCAGTGCTTTCCTTTAATTTACATGACTGCAGTCAAATACATGTTTGACAAAAAAGAGCTTTTTAAATTTTTTTCCTTCTTTTATTGAAGTCTCCTGTGAATTTTTATTGCCAAAAAAGCTACATTGTTGAGCTGTTTTCTCATCAATGTCTGGCTATAAAGACGACACTAAATTGTGGCCTTCATACCCTCCTCCAGATGCAAAATAGTAGCTTCTGAACTACAGGCATGTGTAGAAGGCAAAATTTCAACATAATTTTGAAAGTGAAACAGCAGTCTATGGAGTTTTCTTTTTGCTTTCTCTCCTCCCCTTTTCTTTCACTTTTTCACCTCAATTTTTTCTTTTGCTGATGGGTATTTATAATTAGTGGGGTTCATTTCAGTTGGAAAAGTTTTAGGGAAAGCTTTTAGGATCTTAGTATCAATGAAAGGAATGGTAGGTAGGTTAAGTGGAACCAGATTTTTATGCGAATTTTCGGGTCAACTGTACAAAGTCATGTTTTTTTTCTTTTTCTGCACTCTGCCTCCTTGACTGAATCATGCTCATTCTAGTATGGTTTGAAAGACTGCTTCACCCTACACAAGTTAGCTGACCAGTCAGTATAAAACATGGACTGCGGACTGCGGACTGCGGACTGCGGACTACGGACTGCGCACTGGGTATAAAATACGGACTAGGTATAAAATGCGGACTGGAAATACGGACTGGGTATAAAACACGGACTAGGTATAAAACGCGGACTGCAGACTGCAGACTGGGTATAAAATAGAAATTCTTGTCTTGGTGGAGGTTCCTTGAATCAAGAGCCTGACAAAAACACTATCTTCTTCACCCATTTTAGACATGGTCTCGGTCTCTAACAACTATGAAAGGGGTCAGGATGCTTCTTTTGGTTGTACTACAAAAAATGGATCAACATTGATCACATATTTCCAGTTTGTATCTTTTGTATACTTTTTGTACACATCCTCTTACTGCTGTGTACAAAAAGAATACATCAAAATCAATCACATTTCCTGTGTGTATTTTCTATGTATACATCAACTATACATTTGGTACAATGGAGTAGATTTTTGTACACTTTCTGTGTACAAATTGTGCACAAATTACCTCCATATTTTTGTAAGGGAGAGCTTAAGTATTTGTTTCATTTATTTTATTATTTATCATTTATTATCATTTTTTCCATTTTTAAATCTTTCTACCTGCTTGTAAGTTTTATTCATTTTTAGTCTTTCTTTTTAACTTATTGTAAAGTGCATTAATTTTTTATCATGTGCCATATGCATGGAAAGTTGCACTACATAAGTTTTAATTTTTATTATTATTACTCTTGTTGATACAGCTGGTTACTATATTCAAACCTGCTGGCTACTTCAACTTTTATTGAAACCCCTGGATTCTACATGAAAAAATTTTGAAATGTGAATTATTACATCAGCCATATGCATGTGCACTCAAGAGTGAATACTAGGCTTATTTATATCAAGCACTATAATTGCGATAGAAGACTCATGACCAGAGTGTGCACTCACCTTTTTCTTGATGACATTCTTCAGTAACTCTGGAAAGCCTCTTCTGAAGTTTTCATTGACAAACTCATCCCCCTCTACATCCTGGAGTTTTTTAAATCCATCTGCTCAAAAAAATAAAAAAATAAAAATTAATTTTTAAACATGACACTTTCTATGAGCTTATTACAAGCTTGCCCTGTCAATATACTCAGCTGCCGCTCATCACTCCCTCCCTCTGAGGATGTATATATCATGAGAGAGATTTCTGCAATTCAGCTCAAAGGAGTAGCAAAAAAGATCAGTTCTAAAATACTACTCAAGCCATGTTTTAGGTGTGTATTAAATGTGGCAACCGTTTCCACATATGGGCACTGGAGTTGTTCATTATTTTTCTTAGGTAAATTTGAAATTCTACAAATAACCCAGTTCTAGGAAACACGTTAAATATTGTGCACATATGTAATGATTTTAGAGGTACTGGAACAA
Source organism: Porites divaricata (assembly GCA_038088405.1). Classification (NCBI taxonomy): domain Eukaryota; kingdom Metazoa; phylum Cnidaria; class Anthozoa; order Scleractinia; family Poritidae; genus Porites; species Porites divaricata. The sequence goes on along the minus strand of JBBMOI010000012.1, from coordinate 16,053,492 downwards.
AATAATTTCAAGTTTAGAAAAAAGGCTCCCGCCTGGCATCATGCTGTAAAATTCAGGTGACTATAATTATTTCATGTCATTGGAGTGCAAAATATGAATTCATACACAGTAAAAGAACAAAAAATGGAAAGAAAGAGTTTGAAAATATTAAAAAAAATTTAACTAGTAACTTAAGTTATGTTGCTGAGAGGAAATAAAACCATAGAGCGACAAAACTTTGCATTTAAATTGAGGACTTCTTCAAGGGAGCCGGGTATGGCGTACATTTGCGGACAAAAATAATTGAAAATAAAATACAATTTGAAGTTCAAAATTTAGACTATCCATGTCGAAATCTCCTCATATGAATTTGAAACCGCAATGAACGAAGTCGAAATAGCGTCATTCGAACTTGAAGTTACTTTGAACAAGTTGAAACTATAAAGGGAAAACTCGACATCGCGTATGTTGAAGTTCAAATCACCATTCCAAGTAAAAATGCAAATTACATGATTTGAACTTCAATTCACCTTCTCCACTCTAATAAGCCACGTAATCGTCAACAATGCAACCATAATCTTCCACAAAATTCCAAATGAAACCTTCAATTTGAACTTGAAGTCACGTCACATAATTCGAATTCGAAAAACCAAAATTTCAATTCGAAAGGAAGCGGAAGTAAAAATACACAGGAACCGGAAATGATAAGAGTTTCGCTACACTGTACATACGGGATGTTTGCATAACTGCATTTTGGGGCCAAAAGATTTCCCTTCACTCGAACTCTTTGGTCAATATGGCGGACAATGTGACTGATAAGGGTGACCGTGCTAGGTTAGGCCTCGTTTTACTTTATGAAAATCAACACAGGCACTAATAAGAACCAAATACAGAGTAGAAAGTTCAACATTGCGCACCTAACAAGGAACGTATCCACTCCAGTTTTTAGAGGGAGTGTACGGAAACTCTGTGCGCACTTATTTAGAAGAGTCTTCAAACTCTTCCATAAAAGAAAGTGCTTAAATTTTCACGAAATGCTTTCCAAAAAACACACCTCTAGCTTGAGGAAGAAGAGGATCGAAATACACACTCCGTAATTTACGTTCAGTAGCCAATAGGAAAACAAGAATTTCGATCCGCCACGTGGGTATTTATGTTCGAGTTCGAAGCTCAAGAGACAGAACGGCTGTACAGTTCTCGCCCCGACAAAGTACAACTACAGTTGCTCTTGTAATAGCAACTAAGCACAAAGCCAACCCGGCAACTGATGAGGTTCGTGTGAAGAACTGAAACCATGGTCTTGCCTGATCACAAAGTGGCAATAACAAAACAGTTTAAAGACTTTTAAGCTTATTCGAAAGCTATTACCAAGGGAGGAACTACGCGCTTCAGTCAAAAGACTCACACTATCTTAAGAAAAACACTAAGCTGGAGTTTATTGAGTCACAAATTCAATTCTCCATAGTAAGTTGATGAAGTCTGCAATGCTGTATCATGCTGGGCCCAGCTTGTAAGCTTTCTTTGCAGAATGTTAAATTATCACGGATAGTGATTTACAGATTCAAAATTATAAGACTCACAGACTAAAGTAAACCGCTTAGTTATTCAGATCCAGAAGGCGTTTTGGAGATCAGATCCAGAAAGCTTTACGCTTCAAAAGAGGTCAAAGAAAATGCGCTTGCATCAGAGGGCAAATCCTGCCGACCAGAAACAATAACTACAGTAAATCAATGTATGTCATGACCTCTAAGTGTGAAACATGCGGCTAAAATCACATTTGCTAATTTAAAATGTAGAACCTTCCAGAGGATAATCTACCCAGCAGAGAAAAAAAAAACTTTATTGGAATGATCAGCATTTTGGCATGAGGTAAGAGTAGTGTAGGCCTACCACCCCCTCTTATTGCTATTCACATTGTCCGCCATATTGACCAGAGCGTTCGAGTGAAGGGAAATCTTTTGGCGCCAAATGGAGCGAAACTCTTATCATTTCCGGTTCCTGTGTATTTTTACTTCCGCTTCCTTTCGAATTGAAATTTTGGTTTTTCGAATTCGAATATGTAAATTGACTTCAAGTTCAAATTAAAGGTTTCATTTGGAATTTTGTGGAAGATTATGGTTGCATTGTTGACGATTAAGTGGCTTATTAGAGTGGAGAAGGTGAATTGAAGTTCAAATCATGTAATTTGCATTTTAGTTGGAATGGTGATTTGAATTTCAACATCCGCGATGTGGAGTTTTCCCTTTATAGTTTCAACTTGTTCAAAGTAACTTCAAGTTCGAATGATGCTATTTCGACTGTGTTCATTGCGATCAAATTCATATGACGAGATTTCAACATGGATAGTCTAAATTTTGAACTTCAAATTGTATTTTATTTTCAATTATATTTGTCCGCAAATGTACGCCATAGCCGGGTAAGAAGACACCAAGTATAAAATAAGGTAAAGCGTTTTTTATTGAAAATTCCTGCAAGTATCTTCTTGAATATATTACCTGAATTCCCACATACAAATCCTTAATAATCATAGCCATTTTGAGGATTATGCACTGTGACACCACACACGTTGATGATTAAACTCGCACGCCAAGTTGGGCTGCCTGTGCTTTCAATTGAATGGCAATGTGTGTCAGGTTTCACTTTACTTCCACATTTGCAAATTACTAATCTTTAGAATAAAATATTTTTCACAAGAACAATGAGAAGTAATTTTTAATAAGCTTCTCCCCCTACCATGGAGGCATGTGGTGCCGAGCGACTATCAACTCAAACTAGGTCCAGGATTCAAGCCTGGCCTATCACATTGTTTCCTTAGACATGGAACTTTACTCGACTTTGTCCCTCTAGTTCACCAAGGTGTATGAATAGGTACAGGCGACATACCGCTGGGGAGTAACCCTGCAATGGACTAGCATCCCGTCCAGGGGGAAGTAGCAATATACTATACTCTGAGACATGCTTCATGCTAAAAGAAACCAGGATAAGCTCCAGCCATTTGGGCCTTTGACCTCCAGTGTACTTTAACCTTTACCTTTACCCCTTACCCTGGGGATAGGGCTGCCTCAAACCAATCTCCACCCCTGAACCCAAACGGATAGACTCCAAGGCTGTGCTTGAAGGAAAACTAAAGGAAGCCCAGACTGCTCTGTAAATGTAAAATCTAGGGTGCCCAGCATAATGATTTGTATGAAAAATCTGAGATTTTCTGGTCGCCCAAAGGTAAAAGTTAGGCGCCAGGGGCCACTGGTGGACTCACCCCAGGGATTGCCCAGGGGTGGGGTGTTCAAACGCAAACTTAACCATACATCATCATAAATTTGTCACTACCAATTGTTGATCAGAGATTTACAGAGTTATATATCTGTCTGGATTTATAAAAAGGTACCTACAGAAATTTTCAGTGCATTTTAATAATTTGATCCTTGAGGTGAATAAAAAGCAGCTGAAAGATGCTAGTTAGGGCTTAAAACAGACAACTTAATCACTGGCAACACACAAAAAGTTGCTTTTGGCAAAAGCGACAGATTTGTAACGAAATGAACAACTTTTAAAAACACAGAAATAATGACCTTTCAGTCTCTCAAACTATGAGGCTCATAGCAAGATTCCCGACTAAAACAGACCTAAAATCCAACCTCGTTCCCAGGTTCTCTCTCCTACCCGTCGAGAGACCCTGGTTGGGCATGGGTCTGGTCACGTGTCTCCCAGAATCTGGGAGATTACAAACAAACAACTTGGGGGAGGGGCGGATAAGTGTGAGATTTGTCTCTACAAAGCGTAGACGTTGAGGTCAGTGGAAACTGTGTATCTGACCTTGTCTAAAAGGGTATGTTTTTAATTTATAGTTCCAGGACTAGTCAAGAGAAACCTCAAACGCTGAATCCTTTGACAGTGAAAGCGTAACTTCCTGCAGAATATCTGGATGTTTATCGGATGTTGCAAAGGAAATCGCGGATTCAACACTTGTGCAGTCAAAGATGTTTTAGGCGGTTGTATTCATACCAAAACTCAGTAGACTTGAATTGCCATTTCTATGTTATAGAGGCCACTTTTAGAAAGCAAACGTATGTATTTTCAAAACTATGCTTATGCAGTTCGAAGCGGGGCCGAAAAGATGTATCAATTAGCGTTGCCGTCCTCACCGACCTCGAAAATATTAAAATCAAACAGAAGCAACAGGATGAGAGAATACACTGCCAGGACTCAGTTTGATTGTTCAAATGAAAAGAGGTAAACAGAATCTTGGAAGAGTATATTTTTATCCAACAGCTCTGTGTTGTATTTTTGCCGTCATTTAAAATCAACAGGATAGCCGTATGTATAAGCTTCTTTGTTAAAAAATATGGCTTGCACGACGGTTCTTTGTTTAATTTTCTGGAGGGTTAGATATATGCCTTAGAGGATTCAAAGAAATCACTGAGCTATATTTTTTCTTAATAAAGTTTTCATTTGGACCATATACAAGAAATCCTTTCACTTTGGAAGGTTACCACTGGGTTATGTTGTCTGTTTTGTCTCTGTTTATACTATTTCCTGTTGTCTTCAGTGTCGCGTTTTGGTCATCTTTTGGTTATGCACGTACTATATTATATTTTTTTTACCTCTATTTACCACTACAAGTGATATGTTTTTTCTGTTGCCGCATCATAAAAAAGGTTAGGGGTAGGAGAAAGCTGACATTTCAAACTACAGCTTTCCGTAAAGTCATTAGAGCTAAAATATCATTTTGACCGTGAATTTAAAATGAATCCTCTGCTCTCAACGTAACTGCTATGTTTTGTCACTGCTAATGGTTTAGGTTTTGCATGTACTGACTCGAGCCGATTACCAGCCGCTGTCACCGTCAAACATTGATTCTTTCAATGCAAGTTCAATGCATGGAACAGGGATTTTCCCTTCAATAAATAAACACGTGCTTGCATGTCTTACTCAAGATCGTAGATTTTAGTATCTAATGTTGTCATTGGTTTAACCGCGATAACGCAAGTTTTTTATTTCTCCGCTGGCAATTCGCTTGTTTAATCTGGTGATAGTTCTGTTTAGGCAGAAATTTCCTGAATTTCAGTTATAGTTGGAGGCTTAACAAATCTACCTTCCCGTACGAAACTTGCAGCGCTGTACAGCACCACAAAATGGCTTCAAAATAGCTGTACAGCTAAATTACAGCTGTTTAGCAGCAATTTAGAAGTCAAACAGCAGCTTAATTCAAGTTGCAGCAGGATGCAAAAGGACTGTGCAGCCTTTGAAGCTTTCGGCAGCAGTTTTGCAGCACAATTGCTGACCTTCAAATGCTGCGAAGTAGCTGCAGTAATGCTACAATTCAGCTGTGGTTGATCTGATAGCACAACATTCTTGAGTGCCAATAACCTGAATCGCCAGAAAAGCCTTGCCACAGATTATGGCTCTTATAACAAGAAAACTTTGACTGTACCTCTAGAAATGTGAGTAAGCTTGTGCGCAGGAAAGATCACGTATTGAATAAACCTCCAAATTCTATGCTTTCAGAATAAAGATTTCAATAAATTTCATTCCGTGACTGGCTAGTGTGGGAATGTTATCGCCAATTCCCTGGAGTACGGTAGCCCATAGAGGACACGCTACCTACATTTTTATATCGCGCGATAATTTATCGCGCGATAAATTGAGAATTATTGCGCGATAAATTAAAAATTATCGCGCGATAAATCCAAATTAGCGCGCGATAAATCGAACATATCGCGCGATAAATTTCAAAGGCATGGTTACACATCTCTGCACGATGCCCGGGATGTTCGCTTGAGTTATGGCTGCGACTGTTGACGAGGTATGTGTCAGTTTGGATTTCTTCTCGATTGAAAGAGCTTTTGGGAAATAATTTGTGTTTTTCTCTATTAATCTTACGTCCTTGTGACTGAATGAGAAAAACAGTCAATTTACTAATGCCTGCGATTGAACGAGCACGAGTTGTCTGATGCATCGGTTTCCCTGACTCCGAGCAAACTTTACTGTCTAATTACAGGTTTGTAAATTTCTGGAGGAATGATTTGTAAATGGAAATGTTATCTCCAGGTTTCTCCATTCAAAATCGTACAAATTTACTAAGAAAAGACAAGTGTCCAGCAATCCATACATTTTTTAGTAATTTTTTAAGATTTTGAGTAGCTGTATCTTGTTCAATAGTGGCCCAATTAATAAGAAACTTGAGGATTTTGTAAAGCTTGGTGTGCTCTTTCTGAATATAGGGGTCTTGTGTTGATAATCCCATAATACACGGACTCGTATCCAGGCCCTCATGGTATGAAATCTGGCAACTGTAAATAGAACATTACATTGCCGTTTGCAGATGCTAATTTTCTCTTTGAGTCAAATTTCATATTTCTGCACGGCTATGTAATATCCTGTATTTCTTACCTTTTGTTCTCGAAACCTGGAGATAACATTTCCTTTTACAAATCTTTCCTCCAGAAATTTACAAACCTGTAATTAGACAGTAAAGTTTGCTCGGAGTCAGGGAAACCGATGCATCAGACAACTCGTGCTCGTTCAATCGCAGGCATTAGTAAATTGACTGTTTTTCTCATTCAGTCACAAGGACGTAAGATTTAAAATCTATTAAAATAGAGAAAAACACAAATTATTTCCCAAGAACCTCTTTCAATCGAGAAGAAATCCAAACTGACACATACCTCGTCAACAGTTGCAGCCATAATGCACCTATCAATGTTAAGCCTCAGGGTGGGGGGGGGAGGGGCAGACCCAGGGGAATTTGACATTTTGATGGCAGCCAGAGTCAAATTCCCTACCCCCAGGCACCTACTAAATGTCAATTTCCCGCCTCTGGGGTAACTTTTTCTAACAGAGTTAGGACTTAATAATTGACAGGTTGAAAAGGATATGTCTTTTACAACCTCACATAGAAACAGAAACAGAAGGAACGAAGACTCTTCTATTTATAAACATTCGATCATACAATGAAAGAATTAAGTGATGGTTCATATATACCGAAAAATAAAACAGGTTTCCTCACCATTCTTTCGCTCATGTTGTCTTGTTACTTTCAAGAAAAGCAGAGGTCATTTACCTTTGGTGACTTCTGGGTATTACCCTGATGGCAGGTCACTCATTTCCAGTTTCTCTTGGTCTTCCTAGATGGCGGCCATGTCAAATTCCTGACCCTGGGGAAAGCACGCTCAGTCAATTTCCCGTGGGTAGCCTGCCCCCCCCCCCCCCACCCTGGGGCTTAACATTGATAGGTGCATAACTCAAGCGATCATCCCGGGCATCGTGGAGAGCTGTGTAACCGTGCCTTTGAAATTTATCGCGCGATATGTTCGATTTATCGCGCGATAATTTTCAATTTATCGCACGATAATTTGAATTTATCGCGCAATAATTCTCAATTTATCACGCGATAAACTATGTTTTTATCGCGCGATATAAAAATGTAAGTAGCGTGTCCTCTATGGGCCACCGTACTGGAGTCATTCTAGGCCGTAATCTAATTGGTTGGCACTTTTGCTTGAGATCCCATTACAACTCTAGACAAACATTTGTGACCGTTGAATGAAAGGCGCAAACATTCATAAGTTTGTTGCATCTAGTTCTGTTTCGTGCTGGAAGTACTGTTGATGTTTTTGGATGGAACAGCTCAAAGGTACATGTAGTTGTAAACAACGGACTGTACAGTGACTTCTATGCTAAGTATTACGACGAATCGAACCAGAGCAAGCAACACAGATACAAGAATATCAGCTGAGCTGGGGTTCGCATGTTCATGATAATGTACGTTCCTTTGTCCATTGTAAAATTTAGCGACGACCAAAGTAAAATTGGGTTGAATTCTTTCATAAAAAAAAGTGTAGCAGATCGTGGATCATGGACAAAACGTCAAGGTGAGCGATGTCAGGCTTAACCTGTTGCAACGTATCAAATTGGCTGCTGTCCGTGTTAACTTTATGTAGAACAATCGCTGTTATTCTCTTTATTTAAAAAAAAGATAAATTTCAATGTCGGCATGTTAATGGTGTTCTTACATTTAAATGAGTGACCGTGTTTGCTGAATATTTAAAAAGCGAGACTGTTACAGATTTGTTATATGTCATGTGCTTTTGTAATGTGTACGAGTGGATACTAATAAAGTATCAGTTGCATTTTGACTTTCTAGTGCTTTTTACTCTCACTGCTACTAAGGCAGGATTCTTGTTAGAAGCCGGTAACTGGTTATATTTACTGGCTATTCACGTAAATGTTACGGGCTATTATAATCAAAATGTTATTGAGATTTTATTCTGAAGCCTTCAACATTGATGCCTCTGAGGGCTGTCCAAACATCCTTCAATTTCTTGAAAATCCAGGAGCTCCCGGGGGCTTCCCCCCCCTGGACCCCGGTGGGGGCCTACATGGCCCCCACACCCCCGACGTGTGTGCAGGTAACAAAGTTACCTGCTATTAGTCAGAACTTTGTTACCTCCTATCACAAAACTTAACAAGAACCCTGCTAAGGCCTTGTCAACTCCTCTACCATGTATCATGAT
>JBBMOI010000012.1:16027500-16040000 GCA_038088405.1 Porites divaricata | reverse complement strand
TATCCCGTAGTCAAGGTGACCGTTGGGGCACCACGGACATAGCAACCGTCTCCCTCCATTTGATTTTGTTTTCAGCTTGTCTTAGGACGTTACAAAACTTCAATCCTGTCCACTCAGAGATATTATTCTCAGAACGCTTCTTTTGTCGGCCCCTTCTTCTCCCTCCTTGCACTGTTCCTTGCAAAATTATCTTGGCAAGCCCTGGTGATCTTGATACATGTCCAAACCACATCATGAAATTATAATCACATCTTAAATGTCTGGTCACTTTGAAGATGGGTGGAAGTAAGCACTGGTTATTCTAATTTTGACTCGAGACAGGGAGGCCGAACACTGTATTAAGTAATAAAACAAGAATCACCGAAAGGCGATTCTTACTGGGCTGCCAAAAGGCCGACGATATTTTCTGAGGGGAGGGGGTGGCTGTACGTACTCAGGGTACCATAAAGCCTTGCCGCCGACCCTTGCGTGACATAGATAGGGTAAAGCTTAAACTCATTTGAACATTGTACCCTTCTGGAAGACTTTCGTAACAGGAAAAACAAGAAACGACTCAAGGCGAATTTAACTGCGCTGCCAAGGAGCAATTTTTTCTGATGGGAGGGGTTGGCTGTACACAATCAGGCCACTACTTCGCCTTGTCGCCGACAATTGCGTGACTTAGAATCTCATGTAACAGTGAAACAAACTCATTTGAACATTGCACTCTTTTGGAAGACTTTCATAACAAGAAAAATGTGTACCATTTGACAAAAATAAGCAAGTTAGCCATTCTAAGCAGGAAACGATTAGCATTATTTTGTCTTATATTGCGATTTAAAGTCTTTCTAGCTGTCCAAGTAAATGTATATGTCTGGGTTTGCAAAAAGGTACCTCCAGGATATTTTTAGCAACAGGCTTGTTCAGTACTTGACCATTTTTTTTTTTCGCATGATGTGTTCAGTACAAACCCCTAATAGGCTGCAGTAGACAAAAAAAAAACGTGTTTATAATGTTGTTTATATCGGTCATAGTAGTAGTAGTAGTAGTAGTTTTTCTTTGTGAATTATTGAGTTTTTTTTTTAAAAAAAACTATGAGAAAATTATGAATTATAATTATGAATTATGAGAGAATTATAAATAAAGAATTATGAGAGCTTTTTCACTCACGTGGTCAGCAGCTGTACAAATTTCTTAGAACGAAATGAAGTTTTTACATAGACCTCTTTCATAATGGCGGCCTATTATATTTAACAAATGGATTCCATGTTGCCGTGCGTCTGTTTAGTAAAGCCTGGTTTCCATATGATCGTCCGGATCGTCCCAGTCGTCATCAAAAAATGTTCAGACGATCGGGACGATCATATGGAAACGCTACCCAGACGATCGCAAACGACCAGGAGGACTCAGACGACCTCGATCGCTTGGATAGAGTTGAGTTCTATCCGGACGATCGGGACGATCATGTAAATTTTGAAGCGATCATATGGAAACGCTCTCAGACGACTGAGACGATCGGGACGATCGAAAGCTATCCCAGAAGTCATCACTTTAATTCCAGTAATCGAGAATAAATTCGGCCCGGATGGCGCTGAAGCCGAAAAAATAATACACAAATGTTTGCAACGCGTATGTGGGTTATTTGAAATTAGAGAAAGTCCATGACATCAAGATTTCAAAGTTTTCTACTCTTCTCGATGCCGCAAAATCAAGAGGAAAAGCAGATAACAAGGTACGAAGTTCGCTTTACGAATAAAAATCATCCATTTATGCGGCTTGTTTGCAAAACACGCGCAATTTTCTATTGTCTAACCCAGAGACATCGCTGACGACCACGCGTCTCTTGTCTTTGAGGCGATCGAGGCGATCATATGGAAACTACCAATCGCCCCAGTCGTCCGGATCGTCTCGAAATATTTTGAAACGGCTGGGGCGATCGGGACGATCCGGACGATCATATGGAAACCATTGTTAATAGATCACAGATGACGTCAAAAGGTTTTAAAAACAAAGAAGTGGCACACGAGCCGCAGGCGAGTGTGTCACTGATGATTTTGCGACATTTTGACAACAGACCCACGGCAACATAGAATCTATTTGTTTTATACAATGATCAGAAAAGAAAAACGACCAATACACATACCTGACTCTTACCGCTTGACTGTTTGAGGATTTGTGCTAGTTTAGGCCTTATTAATATCCCAAAAGCTAATTTTCGTCTCTACTTCTTCTTTTTTTCTTTATCTTACTTGCATACAGTTTCTTCGCAAAAAATTTTCAACGTCTTTTCTTGCTCAAAGCAGAATAATCGAGAATAATGGCGAAAACATTTTGAAAAAACAGCGAGTCTCGTAGCGATGACACACGATGGCAACTGTTGTGAAGATTTCTTGTAGTTTAGGAATTCTCAAGTTGTAAAGAGGTCTTTCTGTCTCTGTTTCTCAATTTCTCTTCTTTGTAAATAGCTCCTGCTAAGTTTTTTGTAGGTTTTCACTTGCTTTAATCCGAATGTCTCACAAAACCGCGCGCCATGTTGAATAAAACAATCAAAACAAGTTTTCCATGACGACATCCATGTATCTGTCCTCTAATAGATCATGGGCAACGACCAATTCACATCATTGTATAAATTCTTTCGTATGTATGATAATTAGCCTTCTAACCTCGTTTGAAAGTAAAAATTCTTTTGTATTTTTCACATACTAACGAGGTCAGAGAGGCTAACTATCATACATATAAAAGAATAATATTAATAGCCCGCCATTATGAAGGAGAAGAAGAGCTCAATACCCACATAATTTTTCTGGTACACCAACATGGCCGCCGTTTCATTGTTTGTACACCACAATATGGCCACCGTGACGTTACGTGTAAACGATCCATACGAATTTTAAAATAACAGTTGGCAATCATCTACATACATTTTGATTTGACTATTATTAAATTCATTAGTAAGGTCATCAACATAGATAGTCAATAAAACTAGACCCAGAATTGAACCCTGGGGTACCCCACGTTGTAAATGAAGTATCCATGAGATGAAATCTTCGTAGCGGACCCTCAGAATTCTAGATGATTGATGGCTAGAAAACTGCCAATTGTATCAGGCCAAATCTACTCAACCAAAAGTCCATAAACAAGAGCGAGCAACTTTCATGTACTTGTGTCACGGCACTTTTACCTACCAGTTGATTTTAGAACGGTTTTGGCGCGATTAGAATACCTTTTAAGCGCCACAAACCAGTCAGCTAATCTCAGACCGAAAATGATACTTTTGACCATTTAAAGACATTTAGTTTCCCTTTTTGATATCTTCGGCTTCGAATGCGCTCATGGACGGAGCAGAGATTCCATTTTCGCGCAAAAAGTGCTCATTAATGTGTCTAAAAATAAACCAGTCCGTGAAAACGTTTTGGTGTGACATAAGCCTAGTATGGCCATGTCCGCTCCGGATTATAGGCTCCTGACACAACCTTCGACCTTAGAAGACAATTGTTGTGTAACCTTTCAAATGTTTTAGACATAACTAGTATTGTTATATACAGTGAAACCTCTATTAAGCGGACACCAAGCCGGGTTCCAAAATTAAAGTCTTACCGTATAACTGTCATCCGCGATCAAAGTTCACCCAAAAGTCTTTCGCAAAATACAGCACAGTTTCCTAATAGCGTCCTTAACAACATGGAACTTTATCACAGTACAGAGCAACCGTTGAATGTTAATCATTCACAAACATTGCGCAATTTTTACAACCCTCTATTAAGCGTACAACTTGGGAAGGTCCCGAAGGTGTCCGCTTAATAGAGGTTTCACTGTAGCTGGAAATTTCTTCCTAATGGTGCGCGCTCTCTTTGGCTACTTCCAGGTCACACGACAACTAACAATGAAACTGTTTCCTGTAAAAATCTCTGAGCGGGCAACATTGCAAAATATATGACGACAGAATGTTGACAGACAACCCACTTAAAGGCGAGGTTTAATGAATTTCAGCTTCAAAATTTCCAGCTATAAAATATAAATCACTCAAAGAAACAAAATTAACTGTTTCCCTCGTGACCAGTCACTAAGAGCTTAATACTGACAGTGATACAGTTTGCAAATTGCTTTCAAAAATTGATCAGTGACATAAATAAGAGCAGTTTCTTGTCGAGTGGCTTATGGCGACTTTGATCAACTGATATTTTGATATTTCTTGATGAAAAGTGAGGAAACTGTCTTTGTGCAAGTCTCTCAATTATCTTTGACAAGGTAGGTATGAGTGAAATTGGTCTATATTAGCTGGTGCCTACAAGCTAAAGACATTTATTTCCATGCGTCAGGGAAGGTGCTTCTTAGAAGGAATTGTTTTTAAATTAAACAAGCTTGTGATCACTGGAGAGAGGAAAAATATTTTATTTTATGGTTCAATTTAAGGGGTCTTCCTTAAATTTTGTAACAATAATTAAGTAAGTGAGGTATTAGGAAAGTGATCAAACTAGACCGACACTCCCACAAAGAAAGAGCTTTACGTATACTGATGTTTATATCTTCCATGCATTTCTCATCATGAGTTCAAAGCAAGCGTCGTTATCAATGTTTGCACCAATAGCAGCATAGTAATCCAAGAATTCTCTCTCTGTGACCTAAAAATTAATACAAAAGAACAGTCAACATAACTAGAGGTTAAAAATAATGTATTTACATTCGGCGGAGCTCGCCTGCGAGCAAGCTCTCTGGGACTCTCTGGCGGCGGGGAGGGAAAAGAATTGTCCCCGGGGTTTTCCCGCTCCCCTGCAGAGCGCCCCGGAGAGCTTGATCGCAGGCTAGGCGGAGCTAAACTTAGTGGCAGTGATGGGAATGTAAATACTTTGCCGTTGGTATGAACGCACGTGAGCCGTAGACAGTCATGTGTATCGTACTCATCTCAGTTCTCAAACTTTCAACTTTTATATTTATTTTGATATCCTGCTTTACTTATTATATCTATTGATTGACCTTTTTATCTTTAACCCCCAGAGGTTGTGCGACTGCATTGGTCAGTGGAGAATACGTTCCCAATTTTTCCCATTGTGTCTTTATTGCGTTTTCGTTTCAGGCTGCGCATGTGACTAGTTTAACCTGAGCGACTTTATGTAGGAGTGTTTGTATATCATTCTTTAGTTACGATGTTTAACGTTGACTTTGTAAGCTATTAGGACGGCAATACACACTCAGGCTCACAGTTCGAGTTGCACACCTGTTCCTGTCTCTTAGTCGTGAATATGAATAGGAATTAGATAGATAGATAGATAGACGCCTTTATTTAAAATCAAAAGGTAACTTCCCCAGGGTAGTCCATTCAGGGAGCTTACAAAGCATACCTGCTATCAATTGGAGCCCTGAGCTCACTAACTAGACTATAAATATTAATAGATTAATAATAAATAATAATAATAATAAATATAGAATTGGATTACTAAATGAAAACACACATGATTCACTGCAACTCTGAGTTTTGTGCTTACGCACTCATCAGGCAGATTTAATGAACAAAAAACCTATCAGCCAGTAATGCATTTACATAAAGGAGAACAATAGAGTGTTTTCACGTGACGTCATAGCGCCCGTAGGTGACCCTAACCATTCCTGTGGGAGTTGAACCCTTTCTAGTGTAACAATAAATAAATAAATAAATAGATGCGACGCACTAATTACAATAGGTGAGGAAGGCGGTTTAGGTTTTTCCTTTAGACAGTTGATTCCATTGTTGTTCTAGATCCGCCTTCCTCGTCTATTGTAATTAGTGCGTCGCATCTATTTATTTATTTATTTATTTATTTATTAACTTGCTAAAAATCATCCTGATTTAAATCTAGGTTGCTTAATTTGGATGATGAGTTTAGTTTGGAGGGTCTAACTCAGTGTCTAGAAAGTTAGGGTTCAAATCCTGTCAGGAAATGTCACCTTTCCTATCCATCTTTATGACTGTCAATAAAGACAACTAACCTTTCCGTCTCGGCTTGACGGGTCTGGCTCAAAGCTCTCTAAAAATTCTTTAAGGTGGCTGAACACAGTTTTGCGGGCGGTCAGCAGTAAATTGCGTGACGGAGCTTCTTTTAAATTAGACAAACAAACATGGCGGCAAAAAAGCAATGATACACACAAGACGATTTCTCAAAATCTACTCATTAACATTTTGTGATATTTGGCAGAATTTTTACTTTTATCGTACTTTCAATAATACAAACTTTAAAATGGAAGTTGAACAGACGAATTTTGTGACACATTAAATAATAAAAGTACAATCATAATATTGATTATCTAAAAACCCGTCTGTTAAAATTTGGTCAAATAAGTTTCAAATGGTAATGATTAATCATAGTACGCTGTGTGCAAGTTTATAGGAAAATCTAATGAGCGAATTTTATGTAAACTGAGCAAAAGTAAAATTTTAAGGTTGTATTCAATCGTTCATGTTGCCATGGAAACTATGAAAACGTCACATTTTACCTGCTAGTCAAAATCTTTTATCAGTATATTTTTCACTTGCCAAGTTTCAGCTTGTGAGCTGCAACCTTTCTCTTGACAGTCAGACATCTTGAAAAACTCTAATCTGTTACTTAGTTCTACTTATTTAATTGTTTAATCTAAATAGTTTTACTATTAGTAGTAGTAGTAGTGTTGTATAACCGCCACCCACTTGTAATTGCTATGTGGTAGTAGCCAACTCGAAAGCTTGGCTCCTTTGGCTGCTACACACTTTTTTCCTTTGTTATGTTTAATTCGATGTATAGTTACCTCTCTTTTTTTTTTATCTCTTCTTTTTTTCCTTATTGTTCTTGTATTGTAATTGAATAAGTGTGAATAAATGAACTTGAACTTGAACTTGAACTTGAACTTTGGCAAAGGATATATACTCACGAACTGCCAAAACTGTGTTTAGCCACCTTAAACACCTGTTCTTCCGACCATTCCCCATTTTTGTACTTTGGGTGCCCTGTGACCTTGTAGACTCTGCAAGAAATGGTAAACTAGACCGTTTCTCGTTTTCTATTTCAACTTTCAACTTGGACCAGTTCATATCCGTCAAAACAAATCACAGTCAGAAAGAACTCCTTCAAATAGGCCATTTCCGAGTTCCAAAAAATCTCTCTTTCAAAACGAGGTTAAGTGCGAAACCTTTGTTGTGAAAATGAGTTTTATTTGCATAATAATTGAAAATCATTTTCATATCAATGGCTTCGCACTTAGCCTCGTTTTGAAAGTGAGATTTTTTGGAAGGGATTCTAAGCTTGAACTTCAGTTCATTAGTTGAACACTAACAAAGATATAGCGCAGCAAAAACCACCATCATAAAATCGTCTGTAAAACACTGAAAAATTCTGCGACTTTGTGGGGCAATATCTCAACTTGTTTGACTTTTGATGGATATTCTCTGCCTGCTCTTTTACCCAACACTTGAAAAAAAAAAAAAACCATGGAAGGGGGAGTCTATTCATGAAGTCATAGTTAAACCCGGGACCAGACTCCCCATTGGGAAAAAATACGCCAGCGAAGCGAACCGAGAGGTAATCTGGGGAGGAGAAAGGGTGGTCACCTCTGGGCGGCCGCTGGGCTCATTTTCTTCACCCACATTTTTAAAAACGTCGTCGGGCCACCTCTGTTAAAGTGAAGCTACTTTGGGATATTACCATCGAATGTGATATATAGCATGTGCCAGGCCCTCGGTGAGTCACACGATGTGAAAAAATCCAGAGAAGCAAAAATAGCGCCCAAGCAGCGAAAAAGCGAGCGGGCAAAAAACGGCGGCAGTCCTCACGTGGTTTTTCGCACCTTTGTTTTTTTTTTACAGTAATCAATACGTTTTCTCCACTATCTTGGAGCCTGGAAGAGGCTACATGTGAAAACGTTATTGAGGCAAGACGACCTGACATTAGAGAAGTGAAAAAGAAGGCGAACAAATGTATAACTGTGGATATTGCTATACCTGGGGATTGTAGGATAATAATAATAATAATAATAATAATATTAATATTAATAATATTTATTGCTTTTATTGCGCATTTTAACATAAATAAGACTAAAACAAAAGTTACATTACATACTCTCTATTTACTAAAGCTTATTAATCATTGTTACATTTTCTTCTTAACAGGTAATTTAGTATAACTAATAACAAGTAAGAAGTAAATTAGAAGATTAAAGTTGAAAATAAAGGAGTTTATTTGCCTGCAAATGAAAATGTTTATGTCACCTAGTCACGCAATGATTTATGTTAGTTTGCGAAGAGGGGCACTTATTCCTATAGTCACGCATTCACCTTTAACATAGGTAATCGGCAGGGAAGAGCTGTGACCAGGGTCCAATTTGACACAAAATAGTCAAGTATCGATCACACGACTATCACGAGATCAATCGGAAAATTACAAGCCGGGAAATCACCAGCTGGTAAATTACTTGCCGGAATATTACTTGCTGTAAAACTACTAGTCACGAGCTCGTCCGGAAAAGCACTTAGCCTCGACTTCATTTAAGGTTAGGGTATAAAACAAGCTGTGTTCCCCGAAGTCTTCCTCTTGGTCTCCAGACGTAACAAGCTTTGCGAATTTGACCCTCCTCCTCCTCCCTTCCTCCGCCTCTCTTATTATTAGTTTATTTACTCTGGGTGCCTTTTTTCTCCTCCTCACCTTTGCCAGAGCGTAAATGATCAAATAATCATAGCTAATCAAATTTATTTGAAGGTGTTATATTTTTAAAATCAATAAATCGGCCATCTTGCGTGGCCAAAATTATACCCAAACACATCGTTGTTCCTTATTTGTTTAAGCGCTCTTGCAAACATAGCTCGACTGATGACCCCAGAATTTAGGCAAAGGTTTGTCTTTAAATTTATAATAAGGGTATAAAAGACAAGCGGGCAAGGAGGCATAAAAACCTACGATAACTCAAGACAGGTCGCAATAGGCCTCTTTAAAATAGTACGTATTAATGAGTTTCTTAAACTTATCAAAATCATTCTCTTTTTTAATATAGTCCAGTAAACCGTTCAATATCTTTGGAGCAGCTGCAGTAAAAGATCTGTCCCCAAGAGTGCATTTGAACTTAGCGGTGGGGTCATGCAAAATAACGCCCACATTACTCCGCAGGTTATAGCGAGAACACATCATTTAATATTTTATTATGAGATTACTTTAATACGTAGGCTGTAGATTGTGAATAGCCTTGAAAGAGATCACAGTGATTTTATAGCAAATTCGGAACTTCTCTCAGGTATCCAATGCCGTGCGAGCAGCAGAATGACCTTGTCTTCATTAAGGTTTAGCTGGTCCGCCGCCATTCATGCCTTAATAGGGCCATTTATACGAGAAAAAATAAGACGCGTCTTAAATAAGACGCGAACTGGACCATTTATACGAGCATGTCTTATCTAAGACGAGAACAGCTCGTATAAATGGTTCGCGTGACAGGGCTTAAAAACGGCTGATTGGTCGAGACGTTGTGACGTAAAAAAGTGATCTCGCAGTTACTGCGCATGCGGAAAGTTAAGAATAAATGATCTTGTTGTCAATATGGCGGACGATCGGTGGCCAATTCGGAGCTGCATTTCGGCGCATTTTTCAAAGTTCTTACTAGATCAGGACGTGTTGTTAAATGATATTTGTCAGTTTGTAGTTTTTGATACCCAAAACATAGTGCTTCGGCTACTTAATCAATAGATAAAAGAGAAACATGTTTTGATGCAAGCAGACGTCTTGAAGGGAATCGAATAAACTGTCAACAACTTAACGTTCAACACAAGTGGTCTGCGACTTTTGGTCATTGCCTTTTTTGAATTGAGTGGCTTCTAGAAGAGCCATTTTGTGTCGCAGAGGCCTTTTCCATGGATTGATGACGGCCCCTCAAGCTTGACATTTGATTTTCGTACTATACGGTTAAAGGTGCGCGAAGTGGGATATTAAACAGTCCTCGTCGAAGTCTTCTGTATCATCGTCTGCTTTCTGGTTGAACAAATCCCCTTCGTCATCATCTTCATCGCCATGGTCGTCATTGTTATGCAAGGTATCTGGAAATAATGTTTTTGGTTAGGTTATGTTAAATGTTTGTGCCAATGATCACGCGCCGATTGAAGTTGTTCAAGTTATTGCTTTCTCTTTTACAAGTTAAAAAACTCAAATTGTCCATGAAGAGTAAGTTTATACAAAATTTATGTAACGATTTTTTTATTTTCATTGTTACAACGATCAGTCTCAAGATCAGATAGTTGGGAAACACTGTTCAATAACACATTTCTTTTTACCTGTTTAATGACTGAGCCAGTTCTTTCATCCGTTGTACCAACAAAGGGTAACATGTGCGGCAGTTTACTTCCTCAGTCCGGAAATAGCTGTGGTCTGTGGATTGTTGGTTTGTGTTATGCACAATCGAATTATGTTTTCAAAGCTCCTGTTGTGCACACTGGTTGGCATGTCACATTTCAGGCAAAGATTAGGCTCATGACCAGGAAAAGCATAGCCAAGGGGAAGGCAATGTTGGTCTAAATTGGCATGAAAAACTGGAAAATGGTAGCCTAGGGCTGGAAAACTAATGAAAATGAAAAAATTATCTGCAAGGCTTGGCCAGGTTATTTAGACAGAATCAATTTTGACTGAAGTTCTTTGTTTACTTGACAAGAAATTTCTTGAGGGACAGATACAGTGACTGTAGATTTAAAATAATACCAGCATAAATATTATAATCTATCTTTTCAATACCTGATACTTTTTTCTTACTTTGGGAATGTTTTATGTTTTCAATCTGCTTTGTCCATACAAGAAGATACTGAAGATACTGAAGATACTGAAGATGTTTGTAAAAAATTCTGCTGCCAAAAATACCAGTGCAGCCAAATTTTTCCTTCCTCTTGCACTTGTGTAATGATCAGGGACCATTCAATAAATGTATTGTCGATTGTTCTACCACTGAGTGCATGGACTGTTGTTCTTATTTCAGTTGAGCAGTGCCTACACAGGAACATTCCTTACTTTTGTTGTAGTTCAATGAAGACAAGTAGTTCAGCAACAACATCACAAGTTCAGTCATACACAAGCTAATGACATTCCATTCTAGGTGAATGGCCATCTATAGTCAAGTGTATATGGTATTTACCTTGATAAGTCCTGGAAAAATAATAGTCCAATAGCCACATACCAGTTCAATAATCAGAACAGCTCACAAACCATACAGCAGCCCAGTGCTACAGGCAATAATTCAAGGAATGTAAATAATCTATTTAATTCTTTTGGGAAGGATGTGGAGAGGGGATGGGGCATGGAGGCAGTGGTCTTTATTTGCATAGCTGTTTAAAAATTATTATGGCTGATTAACATTTATTATGCTTTGACAGAAAGTTATGAAGAAGATAGAAGAGAAGTCCAGGAGTACACGGCTTTGAAGAGCAGCAGATATAGGGAATTTTTCTCTTGCATAGTTCAATAAAGACACAGTAGTGGAGAAGAGATGTCCCTTAGTGCATGATAAGGAGGAGCAGTTGATAACGAAAAGAGAGGCAAAACAGGAGAAGTAGAACGCAATGATCCAAAAGACTAAAGAAAAAAATTATTCTGTAATACACAATGTACCTTGTTTTGCAGTTTTCACCAAAATATACACTAGTAATGTCCTTTTCTGTCTTTTGGTAGATCATTAGTACTGCTCAATAAATTGAATTACCGGTATTGTTATTTTCACATTAAAAAAATTATTTTCTGGCTTGTCAAGAGTTGGTCGGCCAAGCGGTCTAGCTGCCCAGCCATTACTTGTAGTTGGCCAACCACTCTCTTGGCTTCAATGACTGCTTGTTTAATGTCTTGTTTAGTTTCAATGGTTACCACCAAGGCTCAAAATAGCCACCGGTAAATAAACAATCTCTGGCCAAGATGACCATTTTGTCTGGATTAACTTTTGGTTTGCCAGTCATTTTGACAGTACATTTACATTGTAAATGGATTTGAATGTATTTGCATTTGAATTTATTTATATTTTTGCTTGTTTAGCTACTATGTTAAAATTATGCTTCCGGTTTAAAAAATTGTTTGTTTTTAATATTTTGGACATGACCCATCAAACAATAGACTTAACTGAGCTGAAATTCTTTGGCCAGTCAGCATGACCAACAACAGTCCAAAAATTATTTTAGCCCTGACTACTCAGTAAAGACATAATTGCTGTAGTTTTGTACTTCATGTACAGTTTGCATTTTTTACATATAGCCCTATTTTAGAAAAACCTCTTGGCTCTATTGAAATATTTGGCCATTACTTGTAGTAAACTACCTGGTTTTGGAAGAAACTCAAACTATTCAAGACTGCTGCAACCCTTGATTTTTGTGGCTTTCTTCTTTTCTCTGAAAGGGTGTGATTTTCATCATGAATCTTGCATCAGAAATGGCTTGTTAAGTTGCAGGTACATGCTTGTCACAAAAATGTTCCACCGTAAATGGGTCATGGAGTTTCTCCTCCATTGTTGTAGTGTCTGATCAGAGCCTTGTGGAATTGTAGAAACAGTATGCTAAATAATGTGTCCTC
>JBBMOI010000012.1:15990000-16020000 GCA_038088405.1 Porites divaricata | reverse complement strand
TGAACCCGCGACCTCCCGCTCTGCAGTCAAGCGCTCTACCGACTCAGCTAATCTTGCGCGGTCTAATCATCCCTGAAAATCGATCTTTACCTTCCTATTCCTTTAATGCTACTGGCTCCCCTTTCTAGGATTTTATTCTTTACTTTTTGAAGTGAAGAAGGAGTGTCTGCCATTTTTTCAATGAAATTAACAAGGATCTACAAACAACAACAACAACAACAACAAGAACGTTGAGAAAGGTATAAAAGTAGTATTTTACCATATATAATTTGGAAATCCAAGATAATATCTAAAGTATTGAACATTGTCGGCAAAGATGTAAAAGTTCTTCTGTTAAGACCGCAACTCGCTCTGCTTTAGTGATTATTAGCATGACAAAGAACAGGGACAAATCGCCAGCACCGCAAAAAATCGTCAGTCTAGACTAAAGAGAAAAAGTATGAATTTGCTGCATGCATAATAAACGTTTGGGTTTATACGGAAATCTTACCTGCAGTGCATCGTGAGAAGGATACAACCAGACATAAGACTTTGGAGAATTTGTGTAATGTGCGTGCGTGGCCCCAACAATGTTGGAAGAGCTGTGCAAACGGATCCCACATCGTTGCGCTTCGCTTCGGAGATCACGGAACAAAAGAAATTTTGGGAGTTGTTGGCTTAAAAGTATGACCGGTTTCAAACTTTGCCCAACAACTGCTAACAACCACGCAACAATATAAAACATGCAATAGGGTGTGCAAAGGTAACATGTTGAGTCCGTTTGCAGGTGGCGCAACTGGGAATGAAGGTCACGATTCTCAAGGTCTCCCTTGAAGACTGATAACTTGAAAATTTCTTAATTTTATCTCAGATTAGATCAATTCTCTTTAGTAACAATTAATTCGACGCCAAGTGCTATCCACTTTCCAAGCAAAAGCTTGGTCTGAGAACTTTTTCAGGTTGCATCGTGTTCGCTCTTCACATAAAAGATCATAAATGATATTGAGTACTGTCTTTATTCTAAAAGAGTCGAAAATAAGAACTCTGAATAAACCTTTTTTGTAAACAAGTTCTACTTACCTGTAGAATGTAGTGTAGTGTGGCCTAATGTCTTCGTACTGCGCGTATACAATGTATATCAAACTGTAATTGACCACTCCAGAAATATTAAAATACCATAACATACCATAATACTCTATGTTTGTCACCCCAAAAGTTTGCCTAAGCATTGTTTTCAGTTTCTCTTGGGGCCATTTTAACTCCTAAGAGAAACTGAAGACAATGCTTATGCAAAATTTTGGGGTGACAAACAAAGAGCATTATGGTATGTTAATAATATGGTATTTTCTGGAGTGGTCAATGTGCAAATTAGCAAAGAGGCCTGAGTAATGTTCTTTGTGTGTTATGGTAATTTTCCAAGCTATTGCTACAGGGTTTTGTTGGTCATTACATGGTGTTACGGAGCACGAATTTATGCTAATCAGTATATGTAATTATCTATATTGAATAGAACCGCTTTGTTCACGGCTTAGTCCAGGTGAAGCGTTTGTGCGGTGTGCCACAATTACGCAGGGATTACGAAACGGCCATAAGCCGATTTCATATTACAATACTCTTTTTATTTCCAAGCAAATCGTGGTGGACAGTGAACTTAAGTCACGCTATAAACTCAAAGCCAATATGGCAAAATCTAATTTAATTGCCTTATTTTTATCCGAGGAGGCTGGGTATGCTCCGTCGGGTTGTATGAGATGAGATTCTGAGCAAGCGAGAATGAGCAACTCACCCAAATCTTGTTTTAAAATGAATATAAAAACAAGAAAGCTTTATTGAGTAAGCATATTTTAATTTCACTTTTTCATGGAAAAATTAAGAATTTGTTCATGCTTAGCGTGCGTATATCGAGTTATGGATGCACGCGGAAGTTTGGAGAGCACGAAAGATGCGTAAGAGTTGCACGAGGCGATAGCCGAGTGCAACTCTAGCTTCTTGAGTGCTCTCCAAACTTCCCAAGTGCATCCATAACTCGATATACACACAGCTAAAAGCATGAGCAAATTCTTTTATAACAGAGCTGACAAAAATGCTTGCTTTTTGATTAACTGCAAAATTCTCGTAACGCGCGCCACAGAAAAACAAACGCTTCTACTGGCTGGTTACAAACACGCCACAATCGCATAGTTTGAAAAAAAATTCTTTCTGTGAAACTGAGAAAGAAAATTTGCTTATTTATTCGTTAACGATCAATTGAAACTAAGCAGAAACAAAGATGAAAGTGTCTTAAAGTCCACCTAAAGTTAAAATACCGTCACATGTTCGTAAGACGTCGTGGAGTATGGTTTGGATCCGGCGCTGAGAAGATGTTTATGTTTTGCTTGGGGAAATCCAGAAAACTGTTTTTTTTAGCAAAGACGACTGTCATCCTACTTTACATTTATTTACGAACAACGGCTGGTCATTACGGCTGCTTGAGAAGACCTGGCAGCAGTTGTTTTTATGAGTAAGAAATTTGTCTTCTTGTGCAATTTGTCTTGTTCGTTATTGAAGGAGAAATTTTCCTAATTTAGTCGGATTGTTCGGCGATAACAAAAGTGCATAGCAAATTTAAAAACAACAATATAAACGGAAATTTTACCTTTAATTGTTGTTAATGACCAATTGATGTCTTTTCTGTTCCCAAATGTGTTTTCTGTCTCTCGGCCAAAATTTGCTGCGGCTGCTCTTTCGACAAATTTCCGAAACGGGCAACTTGCGAGTTTTTTTGAATTCGGCTTTATTTTTGGTGCTTGTTGGATCAGAACGTAAAAGGTCAATGCCGATTGAAAAATTCGGCAGTTCTTCGCTGGTTTCTTCCATATTTTAAAGAGAATGAAAACTGCACTGCAGCTTAAAAGACGACAACTTTGCAGCCAGGTAAAAAAAATGCTCACGTCATCTTATTTACGCACGGGCGTGCGTAAGTAAAGATTTTGTTCATAGCGGCTCAATAGGACGCGCGCTATGTTATAAGACAGTTTTTTGAGACTTAATTCTGCGCTCGCCTTGGCAAGCGTGAATGATGTGATTTTGAGCGTGGTTTGGCCATTAATGATAACAATGATATCTTAAAGAGGATAATGGGAAACGTGGATAGATCTTTGTCACTCTTTTCAATGCAGTAGCAACCGTAGATGCTCTCTCAGCAAAAAATAAAGACGATATACTCGTACTGGCAAATTTTATGACTCATTTGCCCCCCCTGAGTTAGCACGTGACATTGCTTTAATTCCATCGATCGTAAAGCGTAAATAAGGTCTATTCCGCTGACGTTTTGCGAGGAGAGGCCGTAACGGGGGGTCCTTTGTACGATTCTCGACTATTTAATGTGAGAAATAACGAATCATGGTAATTAATATCCCCGTTTTACATGACAATAAAGTGAAAACAAGGTATTGCCGTGTAGGCATTAAGTGAACCTAAACAATGCGTAATTCTTTCTCCTTCATGCCAAGCGTTAATTCCATTGATATCTTTTCTCGATAGCACCTTTTCTTGTTACGGCGTGGAGAAATATCGTTTCATCCTCATTAAGTGGTCACCTACAGGCCGGTAGAAGCCCACGCTACGGCTCATTAGCTGGCGATCACTTTCTACAAGGTGCGCGACAAACGCAGACTGCAGACTTGCAGACAAGCAGGAAAACGAGGTAAACATTGTTGTGAAATGCTCTAACATATTCCATATCTCTAAAACACGCCTTTTAGAAGACAAAGTTTAGGGATAAGGAATCTGTTGGAGCATTTCACAACAATGTTTACTTCTTGATCTGCCAGTCTGCAAGTCTGCTGTCTACGTTTGGCACGTGCACGTCGCTTTCCACGTCGGCGTTACGTTGGTCCATGTTTATCCGGGGGGCACTCCCTCATTTGGACTAGACGGATATGTGCCGCTGAACGGGGTATGGTTTTAATGCTCTTAAATAGGGTACAATTTTACTATTAAGCGTGTTGAACAGGGTGCCCACTATTGAACCGGAAGCCTTAAGAAGCAGTGCGAAGACTGGCGACCAGCGGTCTACATGTGCAGTATGTGATCAGGAGCCACTATCCAAAATATATTGGTCATGTTTGTAGTTGTCCAAACACTATGGTGACAAAGAAGATGCCGTTTGCGAAGTCTAGGGGTCTATTACAACGCCGGTCCCGGGGACCCTTGGATAAATCTCGATCGCTTAATCATTTAATGACTGCATTGAGCAGGCAAAGGTCTACACAAGATAAGAGTGGTTTCGCTGCACTGGTCGACTGTGTGGTCACCAGTGCAATTCCATGGTAACAGGTTTACCTTCTGGAGGATTTTAACTGTAATGTACTGTATCAACAATTTTTTCCCCAAAAGATCGAATTCTATGATGTTGGTTGAAAAAGTTCTGTTTGCGAAAATAAGTGGATCAGGGTCATGAAGTAAGGTCTAATGTTCCAAACAGGGTAGCGAAATAATGGATTTTTTGTTTTAGCTAGATTGATGGCCTCGGCTGGCATACCTCTACACACGCTTCACTAGAGTCTTCCCAGGTGTTCATCGCTCTCCGACGCTCTGTCTTTTTTAGGTTATCTGCTTGCTTGTCCTGTTTCTCTCCTGAATGCGACCCGGCATATGGACTTACCGTACTGTTGGCATGACAATTCAGAGGTTTATCTTTTGCCCAACTTACAACCTTCTCTTCTTCGTTGTTGTTCACACGGGAAAAGCGAAGGAAAAAAGGTAGCTTCAATGCGAATGTACCCAGGTTGGCAAGGGTGGCGCAAGGGAAAGAGCACTCAAAAATCAAACAAATGTGGCCCCGGTTCAGATCCCAGCGTGGACGCCATTTGTGAGGTTTTCACCACGTTCTTTTTTTCTTCTGTCCCCAAAAACCAACACCGTTATTTGGCAAACACTGCTTATTCATTTTCACAGCATATCCCTTTTTAAAAAGATAACTAAGAATATCGACAGAGCATAACAATTTTAGTTACCTGTGGTAAATAGTTTCAGGAGAAATTATCTTTGAATTACTTTGAATTACGAAGAATGTATGGCTTATTAACGTTCTTGCCACCCAGGAATTTTGCAGTTTTTGATGACTGCTATTTCCTTTGTTATTGCTTGCAAAGTGCTGAAAATTGCATAAATTGCTGAATCAATTCAATTTGTGACATCAATTTGGGCACAGGGAGGCGCTTTCTATGGGTTAACTCGTATACTGATGGGCACAAAATGTAAATAACGACATCAGCAAAGATTCGCCTTTAAGAATTCAGATTGTTCTTCAAATTTCGCTCGTCTCCCATCAAACTCAGTCCTGACTCAGTACAAGCTTGAGCCACCGACGAAACTAAACATCTGGTAAGTCCGTCTGCGAGTCAACACCAGAACTGGCCGAAATCCTTAATGTTCTGGGCTCCCATCTGCGTATCGAGATTTTTGGTACTCGCTATGATTAGGTCTGTTAAAAAAGTCATTGTTCGATTGGCCAAGCAGAATGAAAGGAGATTCGAAACGCTCTCAGGTAATTTGCTGAGACCATTGGGGGCCAAGAAAAATGATATTCGACTCTGTTTCGCAGATCTTACTTTCTAGGGTTAGATTAAGTAATATACAACACAGGATCTACGTCGTTTTTCTGGTAAATCCTCAAATTCCCTTTGAAAAAGGCGTGGAGTAATGGACAAAACGTCCTGATCTGTCTTGCATCGCAGTAAATATGAAGAGAATGCTTCTTTCAGTCTAGGTCTCACACGAACAACAATATCAGCTTCTGATTCGTGTTTTGTTTCACCTTTTGAAATGGGGTCAGTGTAGCATTTGTATTCCCTCAGTTCCTCTGGAACAGTGTGAACCACTTGTACCCACTTACGATTTGAAAATTGAGCTGAGTATTTGATGAATTGAGCTTGCCGACCACGTTTTACATCCGGGCCAACAATGATGCTCAAGAAGTGACCCTTGGATGGGAGGCTCAAGCAATCAAAACAATCATATGCTGAACGTTCTTTCGCCTCAACAATGGTGATTCCATAGCCATCTGCTTCTCTTATTTTTTCAGTAATGCAAGCTCCCTCTGGGACTGGTAAAGAAAACCCCACTGCTGGATGACTTGAAAGGAAAGTACCAAGCTCCCAACCAGCAGATGAACCCCACTCATCACCAAGAGGAGTAACACGTAAGGCTGGAACACTGGTCTTAAGATAGCGAGCCTACAAAATCAATGACAATAAATAACAGTAAATAGTTAAAGAGATACGAGACCCGAAGACATAGCAAGTTTTACGACTGTAAGTACATTGTAAACTGTTAATAAAAAGAATTATGATAATTGTATAATCTAATTCTTCACATTGATCCCTTGTCACCTAATTAAAACTAATTAGAAAGAAAATTAAAATTACTGAAAATGAAAGAAAGCAAATTAACAGCAATTTATACAAAAATTGGTTTTCATTAATCATCAACTAAGTTGATACAATGTAGGGGTAGAATGGCCAAATTTTTGATTTCATTCCCCCACCTAAAGAACCCCAATCAAATTTTAGAAACTTTCATTCAAATAGAAATTAATTAGGCATATCAATATTATTTCTCTCAGTTTTAGTATTCTTAAACCAGTCAGGTACTTTGATAAATTAACAGCTAACATTTAGAGTTAAGATTTTTGTTTTAGAGTTTCAAAATATGAAGCATTCCTTTATATCCAAATGTCAGTGGTACAAGTTATGAAGTGACAAATACGCCAACACAACAATCAAACCTCGATTAGGTGTATACATAGATGATACGTGATCATAGACTGAGGTCAATCGAAGTTATTCACCAAACAAACAATGCACAACTATAAATTTCTTGGATCTTGAGAACTAAAGGCACTCTTAGGTCGACATATTGGCCGACTGTCAAGTCAACGTCTTGACCAAGCCTTAGTCGATATAATGGTTAACAGTCAACACTGATGTCAACCATGTCAGTCAACGTCCCAGCCGACATGTGAACAGTATAGTATAATGCGAATAGAGTATAGCTTTTTGTTAAAAGAAATATGAAAAAAGTATGAACCTCTGAATTGTCCAGACTCCTTTTTGCTTTCTTGGTCTCGGGATGATCAGATGAGGCAGCCATGACTGATGAATAGAAGGGGAGTATAAGTCCTTGCTACAATAACATACTACAAATACGTGAATCGCGGGACCTGGAGTAGCACTTCGGGAAAAAGGCAAGAAGTAGCAAAAAAGGGAAATAAGGCAATAGGGAAGAACATTGGTAAATTTAAGAAACTTACGCTATATAAAGACACAGAACAAAGCTAAAATAACTAAAAAAAAGAAAACCTTGGCACGTTGAACGTGCATGAGCTATTTTGAATGCTTCAGTGTAACCGTATGGACAATCTACTTTTTTCATCCTAAACTAAGACTATTTTTTTGTGCGAAATTGGGTACTACTGAACATTTATAGCTATTTATGAAAACGCGAACCGCTGCTCACAGCTGAGTCGATCCTCAGTCTATAGATTCACTTTCCTTTGTCTTTCGTTCGGACGCCTGGTGCAAAATAAAGAAATTGTTAAAGTACTATGAATATCAACTCATAAAACGTCGCTTAGAGGCAACACCCGAAGGTTTCAAGGTTTCTTCATGGTCTCTTAAGATAATGAAGCTCGTCGAATACCGAATGGCTAAGAAATGTCACGATTTCCATTATAATCATAACTATAACAAAATTGTCAAATCTGATTGGCTATCAACTGCCCTGATTTCAGCCTTAATTAGACAGTTTAATAGGACAGTACGCGTCATGCCTAAGTAATTGGACATTACGCGCCATCACGCGCGCGCTTAAATGGCTTTTTTTTTTACTGCTAGCAAAACAAAATTTTCGAATTTCTTGTGTTTTGATTTAAAAAATAGCCTATTATATCACAAATTTTGTTAAAGTTATGATTAACTGGTAACAGAACTTCGTGTCGTCCAATTCGGTCTGTAATCATAACTATAACAAAATTGTGAAATCTGATTGGCTATCAACTGCCCTGATTTCAGCCTTAATTGGACAGTTTAATAGGACAGTACGCGTCATGCCTAAGTAATTGGACAGTACACGCCATCACGCGCGCGCTTAAATGGCTTTTTTTTTTCACTGCTAGCAAAACAAAATTTCGAATTTCTTGTGTTTTGATTTAAAAAATAGCCTATTATATCACAAATTTTGATAAAGTTATGATTAATTGGTAACAGAACTTCGTGTCGTCCAATTTGGTCTGTAATCATACTCGTGATTAAACAAATCGGACTCCCGCTACGCGGTCGTCCGATTTTGTTAATCACTCGTATGATTACAGACCGAATTGGACTCCACTCAGTCCTGTTACCATTACTAATCATACTCGTGATTAAACAAATCAGACTCCCGCTACGCGGTCGTCCGATTTCGTTAATCACTCGTATGATTACAGACCGAATTGGACTCCACTTAGTCCTGTTACCATTACTTATTGTACATGGTTGCATCATCATTATTAACGAGGTTGTCACGTGCGATTCTACTTAATGAAACAGTCTTTAAATCTAACGACTTGATTCTAAAAGTGTTATAAGTTACTGCTTCTTAAAAGAAAAGAGCCTTTACTTAAGGCACTTGTTACAAAACTAAAGAGGTCTCCATACGTTCAAGTTACTACTAGTTATAGCTATCGCTAAGTGCCAACGAGCAAAGATTTTACCTACACGCGCGCACTGTTGAATTTGTTTAGAAATGTCATGAAATACAGTAATGGATGACAAATAGATTGAACTTTATGCGATTGTATCGAAAATAGTACAAACTTGAAGCAAGGGGCACACATACACCAACCTACGGCCCGGCCAGTACCTCACTCATGCGCACAGCTATATCACGCGGGCAGTGGCAGCCATGGATAGCTGTTTCGTCCTAACTGGAGCTCACCAGCGCGGGAAAGCTGTTGGGTTAATGAACTGGGAAAACCCGCGTCTTTAAAACCCCTTACTGCCGAGGTGAGTGCAAAGCAGTCTATCAATAGCCAGCTCCACACAACACATGTGGGAACTGTTGAAACGGAACTCATAAATTATGAACTACGTGGGTTGTACCGTTTGCGATAATCGATTTAGGTCAGAAATGTCTTGAAGCAGCAACCACACTAAAATATAAACCCTTAAACAGCTGCATCACTGTACTCAGCGTTTGAATCAAGAAGATATTTTTATGCTTCTAAACACCTTTAGCCTTAATAGCGGAGCTCTGGCGCGCGAAGCGCCCCTGCGGAGCACCATGGGTAAGTAAATCTACCCATCCGAGAAAATTTGGTAATCACGTGATCGTACACCGCCCACCCGTCCGTCCGCACCACAGGGTAACCAATGTTCAATCTCACACTTTCTAGCAAGTTTGGGAGCACAGGAAGACTGACATTGCACACATATTGCACATCAATGTCAAAACTGGGTATCCGCTGAACAGTATAACCTGACCGTATCGCGGGCTCAGGTGTCGACCCATCGTGGTCGAGTATCTTTTAGAAGTTATCCGCTGACAAGTTACTAGTTTTCAAATGATCGCAGGCTCAAGTATAATATTTTTAGCGGAGCTCCCGCGCGCGCGTGGGCGGAGCCCCATCGCTAAGGTAAACTACCCATCCCAGAAAATTTGGTAATCACGTGACCGTACACCGCCCGCCCGCCCGTCCGTTCGCACCACAGGGCAACCAGTGTTCAATCCTCACACTTTCTACCTAGTTTGGGAGCACAGGAAGACTGATATTGCACACATATATTGCACATCAATGTTGTGATCAATTGACAGCTGTCATAACAGGGTATCCGCTGACCAGTATCACCTGACCGTATCGCGGGCTCAAGTGTCGACCCATCGAGGTCGAGTATCTTTTTGAAGTTATCCGCTGACAAGTTGCTAGTTTTCAAATGATCGCAGGCTCAAGTTCATTTTTTTTAATCCATATAAAATATGTTGTTTTTTATGTGCCGCAAATTAAAATTTTGATTTCAAACTGACCTCGGAAGCTAAAATTCAGCAAGTTTTTACAGGCAGTGAAGACATGCCAGTTGCTTTTGACTTTTCTCACCAAGGTCACGCGTTGGTCACGCTCTACATTTTATTTTTATGCTCTGATTGGTCAAAATTTGACAGGTGAGTTCATGCGGAAAATTTATGCAGCATCTTGAAACCTGTTTACTTTGACCGTTGAAGCTGACAGTGTTTCGCGTCGACTTGTAATGTTTCTGTCTTTGTCCACTGAATGCACAAAATGGAATTCAGCTGCTTTCTAGAGTCTTCTGTTGTTCATGGCTAGTTTGTTTATTGGGTTTTGGTTGAGAAATACATCGCTTGTTAAAGTTGGAAAGCCGATTTCAGATGGCATCGTTTTCGTTTTTCACCTTGCTTGATGCGCGAGAGGGTTGAAAAGTCTGAAGCAATTCTGGCCTTACTTGATAGTTTTCAGTGCATCTCGAATGGTAAGCCTGAGTAATTATTGTATTTGACGTTTTTTTTATATCTAATTTAATGAAGTCGAGCGTAGTTTATGCGGCTATTTAGTTGATGCACGTTTTAAATTGTAAGAAGACAATGATCTGACCGAGTATCAGGTTTGATTATAAGCTTATAAAACTGTAAAAAGCCTTAAGTCATTTTCTTATCGCGAATAAAAAGAAAACGTTCCAAAAAATATTTCGTTATAATTCTGGCTGTAAAAGAAAGCTTTGAGCCATTTTCTTGCGTCGAGTTCATCTTTGAAAAAGCAAACACGGGAAGTCGGCTTACAAAATAAAAAACATAAACAAGAATTTTCGGAGACTCTTTAATACTTGTCTTCATGAATGAAAATTGTTGTCTCTGTATATGTTTCACCAAATTATTGGGCAAGATTTCCGTATAACCCCATACATTAATTATGCATACATTCATTGTTTAAAGAAAACAAAAGATAGAACAATACTAAGCCTTTGGGATTTCAGCTATTGTTTTAGAAATTTTTAATTTTTTTTCTAAGTCTTTTTTGAAACGCGCTTAATTTGGCGCTTTTTGGACTAAACTAAGAACTTTTTGGAACAAATTTTGCACTATTTTCGCTTTCCGAAACCTAAATTTTATAATGACTCCAAAGATACTGATAATCAATGTAACCAGTAGTAAGTAAACTATCCTTCAACTGTAACACGGGGTTTAATAAACAACTGAAGTAAAAGAAAAGTCTACCTTATTCGTCAGAGTTGCATTATTTCCTGAACTATATTTTCGAGTTTCCACCGTCTTCTCCTACGTCTGATCTGTCTGTTTTATTTAGCCCTTTATGTGTCGTTCCCAACGTCATTTTAAAGTTCGACGATATGCCTTACTATGCTCCCAAAGAGAACTTCACCGTAATGCCTACGCCACATATTTAAAACTCCTGCCATGTAGTTGCTTTCGCGGAATAGTTCTTTGAATGTTCCTGTACAGGGCAAACCATGCTTTACCCCTCGATTTATTTTCGATGCACTGCGTTTCGGCACCTGTGTCAACTGGGTGTATTTTACCAAGCTTGGGCTGTTCCTAGCCCTCCTCTTGTCGATATTCATGACCCATACTCGTCGCTCATCACGTTTGTACACCTCCAAAATTTGAGCACGAATCATGGTCAAACTGAGTTCCGTTATTCCTGCTCTTCTTGGACAACGGCTGGAGTATTTTTGAAAAACGCCGAATGATCCTGAAGTTTAGTTATTAGGGTTAGGAAACTGAGTGAAGCAGCTTTCATTTAAGTCCGCTCCCAAAGCTAAGCTCTTGCACATTTAACAGAAGTTGTGAGGGCTGCTTGATTCTTCCTTACACCACTCTATATGCCGGTCGCGGTCATGATCCACCAGTATTGTGGAGAGCGTTTTAAAAGTTTCGTTGAGCTATACTCAACATCAAAGTTGACTTAGTCCCTGACAAGTGTAACACAAGAGAGGAGTGTTTGTGAAGCCTGTGCGTGCTTGTTATTGCCTGAAGAGATGCATGTTTTCGTGGATATGTTACAAGCAAAAGCGTGAATAATTTACATGAATACACATTTCAGTTCTTTTGTTATGTATATTTGAACTTAAGCACGCAAAAAGATATCAATTTTTGGACCAGGGAATCTCAACAAATCGTCGTGGTCTAGTGGTATAGCAGAGAGACAGGTACGCCAGAGCTATAGGGAAGCGTTGGTTCAAATCTCACCGTCTACCGAGAAAAAAAAGGAAAAAGGAGACTGGGGGGGCTGGAGAGAGTCCTCGGTCAATGAGAGGGGAAAAAGAGAAAGAGAGGGGTAGAAAAAGATGAAAAAAAAGACAGAAATTGAAATCCTCTTTTATTAACGCAGTAAGTATTTATTACCGATGTATATATGCAATACTCTGGGAAATTCGCCATTGTCTTAGAAGACAATAAGGGCGATGCATAATTAATGACACAGAATGCATAATTAATGTATGGGGTTATAGGGAAATTTTTCCAATTATTGTCCTTTTATTGATTGTTGGTAGTCTCTTGCAATTTTTATCGCTGTGCCGTTTGTTTTCAGTCGCTCATGAACATCGCTTGCATGCAGGAGTAGTCAAATTAAAATGCTGCGCGTATTAAACGCTTTTGAAGATTACGGTCCTTGGTCCGCGTCTTTTCCGAAAATGATAAAATATTTCGTCAAGAAAAAAATACGTTGAATTATGAAAGATATCGTGATTTACTGATTAGCATTCTTTCATATGACGAAGTTTCAGCCTTCTTGCTGCGGGCGAAGACGCGAAATTAAAGTTTGTTGACAGGTAGGTTAATTTGTCTTTCTTGAAGTTTGGATTTTTGCGGCACCGTAAATTACGTGGTCATGTTTACTTAGCCTGCGAATAACTAAAACGCAACGGGAAGACTTGTCTTTTTGCAGAACAGGTTTTCAGATCAACTTATTTCTGCTGTTGGAAGCATATTGCTGTAGACGCTAATTTTTTTGTTTTAGCGACTCTTGAAAACATATCACCAAATTTCGCTTAGCGGTCCTTGTCGTCCTTGGTCCGCGTCCTATGACCTTGGGTGAATAATACTTTCCAAAGTAAAAAACGACGGCCTTTGTTCTCGAAGAATGTTTTGAAAGTCGCCCCTATACATGTCTACAAGTTCTCCTTTTTAATACCTCGAGTACAAAAAAAGTTTTTGGTAATTATTTTCGACCGCGCTAAAAACCGCTTGTCGACGCTCGTGTGGGAGACTCGAGGAGACTGTTGTCTGAAGTCTTCGAAAGAAAAGCAGAAATATTTTACGCTCACAACATCTTCCGAAAAAAACTTTTGCTTAATAGCATCAAGAAAAGAAAAAAAAACAAGAAATACTGTGAAAATCACGTTTTCGCGTGGAAACTATAACATTTTTACGTTTTTATTGTGCTGCTTACCAAGGACCATCGAAAACAGGGCTACAATGTTAAATAGATAAATTCGTTTCGTAACAATATCAATAAATAGTTCCATATGTTTGTGTCTGTATGCTTATAAGTCAAACTTGTTGGTCGTATAATGCCAAAATTTGAGTTTAATTTGAAAGTGTTGAATACCTCCTCCTTCCACTAAATATCACCTAATCGTCTTTCGCCGTTTCGTTTGGAAAAGCTTAACACTTCTTAGCCTCAATTTTTACATATGTTAAAGGGGGATACATTTTGTATAACATAACAAAAAATTAGATTGATATATTTTAATATAGTGGCGTTGTGCTGCTTCAAACTTTGCTTCTTGGGTGCAAAGCGCCATGGCGATTCGCGCAATGCGTCGCAAATTCGGCAACCGCATGTAAACGAAATTTATTGAGGTTACTTTTAAGGTTTTTTCTCCGTTTGTCTCTCTAAAACAAAACAAGGTAAACAGTAAAAACTGAGAGGAAACTAATTTTGAAGTTTCGAAGAAACAGAAAGACGTATGAGATGTTTTTTTTCAAAATTAAAAAGAAGGATGATAGTGATTGAAATTTGCATAATTTCACCTTGCACGAGCTGCACGCATTTATAAAATACACGTCATCTGAAACACAATCTGTTGTCTTTTAGTTTTGCCATGGATGAGATTTTCCTTCGTGTTTTCGACAGTACTTAGTTGTTTTTGTTTTGGAATAACACCGACATTGGCGAGTAGTAGAACGAAAATATTATTCAGTGGAAGAGTGATAGAAGTAATAAGAGAAACCGTTTGAAAGAGATGTTTGTCTACTCCTGACTTAACCTCCCGCAAAAAGTAGCAACATTTGCCTCTTGGAGACAGCGTACCAGCACAAAGGAACGAGGAAGAAGTGCAAGAAAACAAATCAAGCCGCCATAATTCAGTGACAGCGGCAGTGTCTAATGGACAAACCACATTGCAAACCCTGACCGAAGTCGCAAACAAGCGAAAACAAGTGATATTTGTAAGCAGAGTCCCAGTCTACTGCATCACACCTTTTTGCTCGGACGCGCTCGTTTCACCGCCCAACCTTTATCCGCCCTGATCGAAAACAATCGCCTTTTTGCGAATTCCAAGCAAAATATTCATGTCTGGAACTTGAAACTTCAGGATTATCGACAGGAACATAAAAGCTATCTTCAGGGAGTATTTCAGCTCGTTGCGTGAAGATTCGGGTAAGATTTTCAAGTTAATGACTTTTACACGCGGACCAAGGACCACATACTGTACACATCGTTATAAAACCATTAAATAAAAAATAAACAGAATAAATTCTTTATTATGCTGAAGCGTATAACTCTATAATCATAGTTTAAACAGTCGACTTTGGCGCTTGTCAAAAGTGAGAACCGGCTAGCCGTATAGGTGATTTTGGAAATTTTTTTAACGGTTTCGCTAAAAGCTCACACGTCCTTCGATCGTCCTGAATACTGAATGATCATGAATGAGTGCAATTTGTATTGCAAAATTGTGAAATACTGCATTCTGTCCGAGGTCTGTATGATAAAAACAGCGCGTCAAGGTACTGTTTCACCTCAGACGTGATGTATAAAAAGTGTAAAAGGTTGGTTTACACGTTCCCAGAATTGTTGGCAAGATTTTGTAAAGTAAACTTGTCGAACACAAAAAATTCCGCCTGATTTGTTTTCCAGGCCTAATCTACTGTGATCAAGAGCCCGCGCTCTTAAATGTGATCGAAGATGATTGCTATTTTTTGGGTGTAGATATAAGGCTATCAACTCGATGTAAGGTTAAGTTCACTCTTAGCTTGGACTGTTTGCAAATTACTGTTCTCTAAAATCACTTAACCTTTCCCTCAAAAGTCACATGAATGTGTTCTAAAGTTAACTGAATTGTGGAATACAAGTTTATTGTTTGATTTTAAATCATAAATTCGAGTTAACAGGAGCTTCGCTTTTAGCCCTGGCTAAATCTATATATTAATTCATATGAAATATGTTGTGTTTTACATGTGCCGCACGATTAAAATTTTGATTTCAAACTGACCTCGGAAACTAAAATTCAGCCAGTTTTTACAGGCAGGGAAGACATGCCAGTTGCTTTTGACTTTTCTCACCAAGGTAACGCGTTGGTCACGCTCTACGTCCAATTTATATACTCTGATTGGTCAATTTTTGACAGGTGAGTTCATGCGGAAAATTTATGCATTATCTTAAATCTTGTTTACTCTGACAGCTGAAG
The DNA here is from genome assembly GCA_038088405.1 of Porites divaricata. Taxonomy (NCBI): domain Eukaryota; kingdom Metazoa; phylum Cnidaria; class Anthozoa; order Scleractinia; family Poritidae; genus Porites; species Porites divaricata. Next base: position 16,004,341 of record JBBMOI010000012.1, on the reverse strand, counting down.
CTGACAGAGTTTTGCACAGTTTTGTGTCAACTTGTGATGTTTTAAACTGTCGTTTTCCACGGAATGTACAAAGTGAAATTCAGCTGCTATCAAGAGTCTTCTGTCATTCATGGCTAATTTGTTTATTGGGTTTTTAGTTAAGAAATACGTCGCTTTGGCAAAGTCGGAAATCCGATTTCGGATGGCATGGTTTTCGTTTTTCACCATGCCTGATGCGTAAGACGGTTGTTGAAGTCTGAAGCGATTCTGGCCTTACTTGGTAGTTTTCAGTGCATCTCGAATGGTAAGCCTTAGTAATTGTTGTATTTGATGTTTCTTTTTTATATCTAATTTAATGAAGTCGAGCGTAGTTTATACGGCTATTTGGTTTATGCACGTTTGTAAGATTTGAGACAATGATCTGACCGAGAATCAGGTTTGATTATAAGTTTATAGAACTTTAAAAAGGCTTTAGACATTTTCTCACCGCAAATAGAAAGAAAACGTTCCAAAGAACATTTAGTTATAATTCTGGCTGTAAAAGAAAGCTTTGAGCGATTTTCTTGCCTCGAGTTCATCTTTGAAAAAAGAAAACACCGGGAAGCCGGCTTAAAACATAAACAAGGATTTTCAGAGAGACTTTAATACTTGTCTTCGTGAATGAAAATTGTTGTCTCTGTTTATGTTTCACTGAATTATTTTCCTTTTATTGACTGTTAGTAGTCTCTTTTGCAATTTTAATCGCTGTGCCGTTTGTTTTCAGTCGCTCATGAACATCGCTTGCAGGAGCAGTCAGAATGCCGCACGTATCAAACGCTTTTGACGACTATACATCGTTATAAAGCCATTAAATAAAAAATAAACATCATAAATTCTTTATTATGTTGAGGCGTATAACTCTATTAATGTTAATTTAAACAGTCGACTTTGGTGATTGTCAAAATTGAGAACCGGCTAGCCGTATAGGTGATTTTGGAAATTTTTTTAACGGTTTCGCTAAAAGCCCGCGCGTGCTTCGATCGTCCTGAATATTGAATGAGTGCAATTCGTATTGCAAAATTGTGAAAAACTGCATCCTGCACCGAGGTCTGTGTGATAAAAACAGCGCCTCATGGTACTGTTTCACCTCAGAGGTGATGTATAAAAAGTGTAAAAGGTTGGTTTACACGTCCCCAGACTTGTTGGCAAGATTTTGTAAAGTAAACTTAGCGAACGCAAAAAATTCGGCCTGATTTGTTTTCCAGGCCTAATCTACTGTGATCAAGAACCATTATGGCTCTTAAATGTGATCAAAGATGATTGCTATTTTGTGGGTGTACATATAAGGCTATCAACTCGAAGTAAGGTTAAGTTCACTCTTAGGTGGACTGTTTGCAAATTATTTTTCTCTAAAATCACTTAGCCTTTCCCTCAAAAGTCACATTAATGTGCTCTAAAGTTAACTGATTTGTGGAATACAAGGTTATTGTTTGATTAAAATTATAAATTCGAGTTAATAGGAGCTTCGCTTTTAGCCCTGGCTAAATCTATATATTAAAAGACGAGAAAACTGTGAAGAATCAAGATGGCTGTCTCAAAGTGCCCTTATTTGAACGTTTAGCAACGTCATGTGTAGATGCCAAAATCTCATTGGTTCCTAAGCATCAACTCATGGTACCTTTAACCTTGTTGGCCCCTGGAACACACATCCGAACAGAAAAAGCCACAAAGATACACACGCTCAGACCACTGACATATGAGCTTTGTTTTCAAAATAGCTCAACAACATTACCTCGACGCTCGGCGGCTATTGATACACTTTGAAAAACTCATTCACTCACTTGTGAATCAACGAAACAAGTGTTTGAATGGAGGGACAATTCGGGAGATAAAACTGAAACTTATTTTAGGCCACAGTGAGGATCAAGAGTTGGGATGGGCTGAAGTAAGATTGAAGCAGATTAAAACTTAATCATTTGTTTTTCTAGTAACCAGCTTACCTTCTAAGAAATTGTCTGTAGATCGCCGCCATTTCCAGCACTCCATCAACAGCTCGCAATCTTCATCCTCAAAAAAGGACTCAGGAGGGAAGAACCCTTTTCTATCTGAAACCTAAACCAAAAAAACCTGTTTTGCGATATTGCTAACTCTTCTTACATTTTTGTGAGAGGGGTAGGGGAGCCACCTCGCACACTACAAAATTTCTATTTTCTGTTTCATTAATGACGCTAACCTTTGTGTTTCGGAAACTATTGTTGGTTCCGCAGCTATTGTTTCGTGGTGTGGGCATTGTTCAACCTTTTGCATCACGGCATTTGGTGATTGAACCCATCTGCAACACCAAGAAACTATCCTACATTTTAAGGACGCTATCACGAATTGGGTACCGTGTCACTTGAATTAGCAAACTTACAAGCAGACAAAATTAATTAAAACGACGAAAAACATCATTCTATAATTACCACAGACAAACGTGAATAAAAGCGACCAAATTTACATCGGTATTGTTCACCGATCAGTCGTACCAAAGGCAAATCGGTGGATTATTGGATTCATCAAAGGGGCTTCCAGTTGCAAAGTACAGTCAACTTCCATTATTGCGGACACCCTCGGAAACGCGGTTTAGTGTCCGTAATAGTGAGAGTCCGTAATAACGGGGTGAGGGAAAAAATTTCTTGATGTTAGAGGAATTACATTTATTTATATTGTACATTGTCTCCACAACAAATTGCAGTGCAGTTTTCGCAAATGAAGAGCGTCAGAACTTTATTTACAAACAAAACAAACAAAACAAATAGTAACAGAACAGAACTTGCATCTCCCTTTCATTCGATCACCACAACAGTCACTGAAAACTTTGCAGTACACAAAAACCATAAAGTACGGTACTAGCAAATCCACTTTATGTACATTGTGTACATCATCATTGTTTTTTGCAAGTAAGTACGGTCGTTTCATAGAAGGATCACGTCAAACGGGAACCGAAATGTTCACTTTTCAACCAAAGTGACAGAGACGAAGAGAAGAAGAGGAGGAAGTAAATCATAATTCTGCCAAAATGTCGAAAGATGCTGATTGATGTACGTTATAACGAGAGTTAGAACGATAAAATTGTGCTGTCGGGACCGAGAGAGGTGTCCATAAATCTGTAATAGCGAGGATCCGTAATAGCGGGAGTTTGTTTTAGTCAAATGTCTGTAATTTTCGCCGGGGATTCAGCAGCTGTCCGTAATAGCGAGGTGTCCGCAAGGCGAGAGTTGACTGTACAGTTAACTCTTGTGTTTGGGCTATAATAAGTTACTCAACTGAGGAAGGTCAAGGTTTAATGGCTTCGTTAAGCTACGTCCCTCGGGACATTTGTTTTGTTTTCAATGATATCGATGATTCATTATTCGCCTTTGCGAGTCTACCTACCCATTCACCCAGTATAGTTTAAAAAATTTCATCATAGAATTTGGTTTTTTGGAAAAAAAATTGTGGGTACCAAGAATATCGTCCTCTCACCGCCACCCTTAACATTCTTTTAAAGGTTTCGCTCTAAAATAAGACCCTGTTGAAAAAATAGTGGAATTATATGACTCAAGACCATAAAAACCATGTCCTGCTTAGCGGCAAATGCCCGTTACGTTTAGCCCAAATAAGGCAATTTCTCCACGGGCCAAGGACAGTTGAAGGAAATGTTGTGGTTATAGTTTAGGATACAGCTTATGCACAAGTCGCGAATGTCTATCTGGTGGTGCATTACAACACAACTCACAAATGAAAGTAGGATCTTTCCTGATGGGCGGTATACGCTAGTCAGAGCCACAATATCAGATGGAGTAGAATTATTGCTCGGAAGTGGGCTATCGAATGGTGCTCTGGAGGTGTTATCACTTGGTGTAGACAGGCCAGCATCACTGCTCAATGACTTGAGAGCTGTGGATGAAAGTTAAGGTCAATATGTTGTGCTAATATTCGTGTCCTCGGTTGGAACCACTTTGATACAATTTTGTTTTCTGTAAAATGTAGTTTGAAAAACTGCATTTATTGAGAACTTTAACACACTAAAATTAATTTAATGAAGACAAAATAATACAAATGGCACCTAACCTTCCAACCGCAGTTGTCAAAGAGGGATTTGAGGGTCCATTAAAAAAATTAACAATAATAAAAAAACAACATCAATAGTGACGATAGGGTAGGAAAAGATTTCAAGCAGCATTGGAAAGATCCACCGATCGCACCTATTCGTATCAGATATTTAGAGTTCGAAAAACATCTTGACCATAGTCCCGTCAGAGGTCATGTCTATAAGCCAACAAATAATGGGTACCAAGGCGTACAGGGAACAAAAGTTACAAGGTACCTTGATATACTACGTGGCTTCTCAAACATAGCACAGACACTTTTCGATAAAGTATAGTATATTAGACAAGTACGAATTTAGTGAATCTCAACACTCGAATAAGCAAAGCGGTCTTGTGGAAAAGTAGTTATTGAGAAAATTGTCCACTTAGAAAGTCTCACGAACCAGATAATATTGAAGGATTCGAAGCTCGTACATGGAAGAATGGTTAGTGAACGGGAAAACGGTCTCAACGAGGGGCAGTTGCTTGAGTGGATGGATAAAGGAAACTCAGCCGAGAACTACCGCCCAGTAACATTTTGGCCCCAATTTGGAAGCTGCTCACTGCAGGGATCATAACAAAAGGACTACTAGATCACTTAGAGCAAAACGTTTTGTCCTTGCTAGTTTTCAGATAAACAAAGGGGATACCGTAGGACTTTAAGAAAGGAAGAACCAATCTGGCTGTGCCTTAGACAGATTATGACTCAGTTCTTCATTCTTGGATAATGGAGACATAAGAAATGATTGGGGTTTCTAAATGAACATCAAGTTGCTGCTTAGGATGAAAACGTGGCAAACCCAAATGAGAGCAAACTATGAACCAATAGGTGAGGTAGCAATCTGTTACCAAGCTGTTTGTAATCGCAACTTTCCGTCTCAAATGTACGTGTAATTGCAGGATACTTAAGTTAGAGAGAGAAAATGCATTCATTTATTGTTTAAGGATAATGTGAAATTGTATGGCAGGGATGAAATAGCACTGGCGAGCACTCAGAAACTCTCTAAATGATGAAATTACCTTGCGCAATTGTGTTTTCCACCTTTAAGGCTGCCAGGCTCAGACTGAAGGACAAAGTACCTTCCTCTGGGTCAATGTGCATTGCCTGGAATAGCATCGAAAGGGGTGACGTAGTAATTCTTCCTGAAAGTCGTTGAAGCTGTAATTGGATTCTCCACCTATCTTCCATTGTGCTAAGGCAACGATTTATGCTCTTAGTGGTTATGGTGAGAAGGTAACAGATGATTGGTTGATGCACACTCTTCATGTTTGGCAAATTTGGAAATTCGCAATTAAAACGCTCTCTTATACGGGAAATTCTGCATTCTCCTTGTAAAAGTTTGCGGGCCTTTTCCCTTCGTTTGATGGCTATTGGCTTTCTTGAAAACTTCCCGTTCTTGCCAAAAGGCAACATTGAATCACTCAACGCTGGGAACTGTTGGTCTGACACTCGTTCCATGTTAACACTCTCTTTCAATGAAACAGTGCTGTCATTCACACGGCAATGTGTCGGTTGAGTTTCTTTATTAAAAACAAACAAACAAAAAAATTAAAGGTTATCAGTCCATGACTTTATATAATTAAGGTGACCTAAACCTATTTATATGCGTGTTGACTATGTTTTTGAATCGCGTTTTTCATGAGGAACAATTCAACCGATTTCTACGATTTTTGGCATTCTTAATAAACAATGGTGGAACTTTAAGAACATTGTATTTATTTTCTTGTTGGTATAAAAACGTTTGAGATATCGACATATATTTCAAACCGCATTTTTAGGTTCAGCATACAAGCCATAGAAGTTCTCTTAGAGCTCTCTAGTTTTATATCTGCAAGTTTGAAGTCAATCGTGACCATACAACCCACAGCACAAAATGCTGGCCAAATTTAACACATTCGTGAAAGTTGACGCAAAAATAGAGGTAGAGTGCCGACGGACTGTCTCCTATCTGAAAGCCGGTTATTCTTACCCAAAGCTTTATTGCAAGAAACTTAATAATAATTAGAAACCTAATAAATAACGTGAGCACTACAAGAAGAACAATTTTATGCTGTATGCGGGGTGAGATTGAAGAACTTTAAAGAACCAGTTTTTAGCAGTGAAGGTTCCCGTTTTGAGGAAAAATAAAGCCACCAACTCCAGTACTTCTAACCATCCATTTTTCAGTTGCAATGAAAACCCTTGTGTTTGGTAATTTATTTAAGATTATTGGATTTGTTATCACATTTGCACGGGAAGTTTTCCACTTGGGGATAATGAGAAGAATAAGACGGTTGTCATATCTTTCCTCATATTTATCCTCTAGTGGAAAACTTCTCGTACAAATGTGATGACAAATCCAATAATCTTAAAAAAATTACCAAATACAAGGGTTTTCATGGCAGCTGAAAAATGGATGGTTAGAAGCACGGGAGTCGGTGACTTTATTTCTCCTCAAAATGGGAACCTGCGGCGCTAAAAACTCTTGAGAGTTTTTCGTAGATGCTATATTTTGCTTTGTTAAGATTTCTTTCGAAAAGAGAGGGACAAATACAAAGTACGTTCGATGAATATACTTATTTAATCTCACTGCGCACGCAGCAAAAAGTTGTTCTTTCTTCTTGGAGTGCTAACTGTATTCTTCGTAGGTTTCTGATTGCTCACTTTCTTGCGATAAAGCTTTGGGTAAGAAGGAGATAGTCCTCCGGCACTCTTCCTCTATTTGTGCGTCAACTTTCACCAGTTTGTTAGCGTATCATTGTAAGGTTAAATTTGACCAACATTTTGGGCAAGGAGTTATGGTCACTATTGACCTCAAACTTGTAGATACAAAACCAAAGAGCTTTAAGGCGTATTTGCTGAAGTTAGGGGAAAAACTGATTTGTCGTAGGGTTTTGAAGTTATTTACATTTTTCGCAAAAATGCGGTTTTAAATATATGCCGATATCTCGGTGCCGACATAACGTTTTCATTTCTACAAGAAAATAAATAACATTTTCTTAAAGTTCCACCATTCTTGACCAAGAATGCCAAAAATCATAGAATTAGGTTAAGTCGTTCTTGCTGAAAAACGCGATTCAAAAACATGACTAACACGCATAAAAATAAGTTCGGGCCACCTTACATCCTGCTTTTTTTTTTTTTTTTAATATAACGTCTTTAGGCATAAATAAGAAAAGACACTCGTTTTTACCAGGGCCAGCATTACATATTAGGGTCTTTAAGATACAACGACGCGACGGCAATGAGAACGTCGCTTAAAAAGTGAATTTGCGTTCTTTCAGTCTTTATCGCAATTATTCCTACCCACTTACTTTGTTAAATGTAGGCGAACCCTCCTGGATTTGAAGTTCTACGCACCATATCCAAGTACAGAAAGAGAAATAAAATTTCGTCGTTGCTTGCTTACGTCCTCCATAAAAGACGAAATCAGGCATGTTCACGTCGTAGTCGTGCAAAAACGGGCAGGGAAATATACAAAAAAACGTGGTGCACGTGCAAAGTTGTTGTTTTGCTAATAAAACCTATTGTTTTTTTTGACGTTCTCGTTACCGTCCGCGTCGTTGGATCTTGAAGTCCCTATTATTCCGTATTATCTTTACATAAGAATAAGATCATGCAATGTAGCAAACGTTTTCCTTTTTCGATAAAGATAAAACATTTTGGCGAGATCTGTATAAATATTACAGATTTAGAGTGCCGTTTATGGCAAAGGTCAGATTGCAGTTAAGAATTTCTTAAAATAGAAATCGTGCCGCTAAAAATATAATTTCAAAACAATTGTTGTAGACAAAACTACCGTGAAGCTGCCAATTTTGGGGTAGAGGTAATGAACAGTAAAGCACAAGTTAAGGGAAAACTTGGTCACGTGGTACAAATAAATGATTGCTGTTTGCCGTAAACGCGACTCTAAATCTCTCTAATAACAACACTTCTTGCGCGCTCTCTCATTTTAATAAGTATTGGCTACAAGTGCCGGATGTGAGTCACGAAAAACCGCTGTGCACCCCACCATACCTTGTAAAAAATAACAATCATCATCACAGTCGTCATTATCATCACTATCATCATCTGAGAAACGTCATCGTCACCATATCGTCATCGCAACTGTATTTTAAGTTAATTCAGAAAACACAATCACTTTAATGGCATACCTTTTTCCCCAAATTGTGCCCCTGATAAGTAACATGATGGTAGATTAAGGATTTCACGCTCATCCGTCTCAGTATTATTTCCCGCCATTTGAATTTCATTTTCTGTGACGACGACTACGATGTAAAATTAAAGGACAGAGAATTACTATTGTGCTTTAGCATAAAATGACGATATGATCGTCGCAGTTATAATAGCAACTTAAACAACTGAAAAATTAACCCGGAAACATTTTTTGGGCTTCAACGGGATTGGAACCAATGGCCTTCGCGTTAGCACTGCAGTGCTCTACCAACTGAGCTATGAAGACCTATACATTGGGAGCAGGCCAATTTACTGAATTTATATGAACCCGTCAGAGAAGTGAAACATGGAAAGAAGATGATGCGGAAATACAGATTAAATGGAGATATGATCAGATCGTCGCAGTTGTAATAGCAATTTTAGCAGGTTTATTATATCACCTTTTCTAAGCATGTCTGACAGGTCGTCTTCAGAATCTGACGTTGGCTCTTCCGAATTACATAACAACGACTCGACATCTCCATAGTAACTACTGTCGCTGTCGTTTCTACCATCAGGTTTGCGGCTTTCGTCTTCACTGGCGTCAGCTTTTTGCAAAAAGGTAGAATAAGATATTACTTACATTACGTCTGTAGCAGATTAAATATATTGATAAAGCCGAGCCTAAAAAAGACAACAAAAACAAAACTTTAAGCCATTACAAAGAAATCCGCAAAATCTTTACTTAGGATCCCAAGACAAATGCAAACTGCATGTCTTAGACAGCCCTCTTGCGCCTAAAGAGTCTCCCCCGAAGAGTCTGTACGGACGGGTGGGAGGGTGACGCTGACGTCATAAAATTTTCTTGCATCGATAGTTTTCCTAATATTCATAGCAATGGAGGCTCCCATGCAAATGTTTATCGAGTGTTATTATATGGCTATAATTGTACGCACGTTTTGATTGGCTGTTTTCCGCTGGCCAGTTGTTGGTTTTTATTGAAAAGGCCATATAAAAAATAACTGATGACCCTCGTCCATTCGGTCACTTACATAAAAAAGGGAAATCTCAGACCTCGGCATTGGTGTACTGACTTCGCTATCGGTCAATACATCAAGGCCTCGGTCTGAGATTTCCCTGTAATGACCTCACTCTCGGTTAATAAGTATAGTATATACTTACTAGCTTCATCTTCTTTGTGGGATGCATAAATAGCTGCCAGCAATTCTAACAAATCATTTCTCTCGCGGTCTTCTGGAGTAATATCTCTAGCGTATCTGTTCAGTAACAGCACGTCAAAGACAAAACGTTATATGTTAAAACTGATAAAGGAGAGATGTATTGGTCGTTATCACGTGTGCTCTCATGAGCTGCGTGGATGAGTGATTTGTTTTGGATGCGTATGATAAAAATGATGTAATCCTTTGCAGGAAAAAAACCTTTTGTCCACTCCAAAACGCGGCAAAGAATTCTTAAAAGGTAAATTTGAAATTATCGATTGAAACAAGAATTAACTCGACGAAAATAAACAACAGCTTCAGCAGAACGTCTGAACTGGAGAAGAAAGATAAAGATTGGAAACACTGAACATGCTGAAACCGACATTTCGAGGTCCCCCACCATCACATTATTGTTGACGTAAAAAAGTTAGCTCAATTGGATAAGCGCCGGTCTGCTGAGCGAAAACTCCGGCCGGACCAACACTCGCGGTATTTAAATAACTTAGCAGAAAGTGCTCCCTTTGTGAAGAAATCTGCAAAAGGTGATAAACTGTAGACCCTGTCTGACAATGCTTGCTCATATAAATTTTGTGGGACGTGGCAAAGAACTTACACATTCTTCGTAAATAGTAGGGGACGTAGTCCCCGATGGTGTGGTCTATCTCTTTCACTTTACCTTTCAGTTCTCTCCTCAAGGAAAATGGCTGCGTTCTCGTGATCATGATTCATAGCAACGAACTCCAGTAATGGTAAACTGTCCCACTGCAAACCAGATTCTGCTGCTTCATTAATCAAGAACCGTAACACCTGAACTATCAGCGAGGATTCTAAAAGAGCGAATAAGATGTCATCGGAAAGAAGGCCATCACAAAAAAGTAAGTAAAATAAAATAAAATAAAACACCTACCGTTCATTAACTTAGCTGCAAATTATAATTATATGTTTGTTTAGCTTCAGCATTTTACATGGTGATGTGGTAACTCAGACTAAGTTAAAAAACAAAACAAAACAAAACAAAAACAAAAAACAACAACAACAAAAAAGATAAAGACACATACCAGGATTCCCGGAGTATTGAGATTCACCACTTTTGATGGAAGCTTGGGGTCTACAACGGATCAATATGTTGCTCATCACTCTACACAGTTCTTCGTAGCTTTGGGATGCTTTTTCACCAACTCTCACGAGACATTCGTCATCTGTGTGGTGACAGGGATCCACGTACCAAAGTTCCGCTTCAACTAGTTTTCTTCCTGTCACTGAGTAGATTTTCACAATTTGCTTACCCGGTTTCGGTGAAGCTAAAAGAGAAAATGAATTGTGTTAGTTTGATTCCGGTTAACAAACTAAAGTGTTGATGAGGTCGATTTTTTAACGCTCTTCTGTTGTAGCTCCAATTACATGGGTTAGTCTATTTTCTGTAAGTTATCAATTTACAAAAACATGAGCGTAGGCAGGATGTGCAGTTCACTTTTTCTAGGGTAACAGCGAGGGTTAAATTGAGGCAAGAAAAAAAAAAAAATGTATAAAATGGTAAAAAAAAGTAAGGTAAGATTCGTTCTAAACGGCCTTATTTGTTTTCACAGCCCCAGGACCTTGTGCTATTTGAATGTATAAAGTGGTTGGGCGGTGAGAGCCGAAACACTTTATGAGCATGGTAATAGCCAAAAAGCTTAGTCGTTATGCCTGAAAATCGAATCGAAGAAACATCTGAAATTAATCTGCATCTTTTAAAGCAACTGATTTGTTTTCAAAAGTCTCTTTAACAGGGGCACCCAACGACCGTATGTTTGGAAATATGTTCTAGCAAGAGAGGTTAGTCAGAAGTGTCTCAAATGGTTTTCTCTATGCTTTAAAAGCATATTTAATTAAAAGCCTGTCTGTTTAATTTGAGCTGCCTTAAAAACCATTTATCTCTTGGGATGACTTAGAGGAAATTTCGTCGTCTCCAAAGCTTTAGGTGGCTCTTTCGTCTCATCCCCGAAACTGTTAGCTAAACAGTGATGGGTCCATGCCCGTGAAAAAATGCATTCAAGCAATAAAACATACGTGGAATACAATTTCCGTTCCCGTGTTTATCGCCTTTCGCCCAGAGGATTTCTTTTTCTAGATTTCCAACGGTTGCATATCCTGATTGAACCTCAGGGAAGAGTTCTGCCAACCCAAGGAATTCACAAGAGGGTGCACCCTAGATAAAAAATAATTAAAAATTATATGAATTAAGGACCAAGATTTTGTTTAGAAAAACAATTTTTCATGAAGCAGGCCTGCAGTTTAATGGGTGGGTTTTCAAATCAGACAAATATCAATAACTTAAGTAGGTGTACAGGGAACAGGCAATTGTATCCTGTCTAAGTTAAATTTATCAAGAAAAAGTTAAAGTAAAATACCCTTGACTTACCGATAAACCCACTGCATTCGGACGTATCTTAATAATCGCGGGGTACTCCTCGAGAGCGGTATCTGCATTGTAAAGAAACATCATTAGTGAAATGTTGTGTCAGCGACACAACATTTTAAACTGCTTTTGTGCCTTCTTTGCTCTAGTAGTATATTCAAAGGGTTCACAATTCAGATGTGCCGTTGCCTTAAGGTGGCTCCTTTGTTATTACTAGTACATTCAACTATGACAAACTTTTTGCTCATATCTTTTTTTATTTGGATTTTATTATTTTTTACTGAAACTTATTGTATCAGGTTTTATTGATATAATGCGCATGCCAAAGTGTTTTAGAGAAATCATTAGAGCAGAAATCAAGTTTGTAACAAGTAATTCGGCAAAAAACAGCTTTGAAATTGTTTTGGAATTTCGTAGACTGAACTAAAATTCGAATTCGGACACGCGCTGAAAACTGGTTGTATGAAGAAAAATTAGTTCTTCTCCATAGAGTCTATGAAGCACACCACAGTATGTTTAGAGAAACCAACCACAGATGAATGAACATACAATTCCTGTCAGCCAAGTTTAAGCAACACAGCGAACATTCCCGCTCAAGTGGGTATTCACACATCAGTAAGATTTACAGTCTAGATCGTTTTAAAGACTTAACACCAACAGAAAGGAGAGAAACAGTTAATAAAATTATAATCTCATTGTGTTTGCAGGTACAAAACCAAGTATAAAATTAATGTACTGAATTAAAAACTAGAAAAAAATAAAACTTACTTTCCATATCTGACGTATGCCTTGACTGAGAAGCAGAACTACTGCTTTGTGAACCTAGCCCGGAGTCAGAATTGTTTCCACGCATAACATGTGATACCTATCAAGCAAGAGAAAAATAAAATAGGAAAGTTACACCATGGAGTACTTTTAATCAGATCAAGCTGATTCCTAATCTGAAAATTAATACATAATAATATAAAATAACTGATTTTAAAAAGGTCTCCGAAAGACAATTTGGAACACGGATAAATAGTGTATCAGCTGTTTTGGTTTAATCTTTCTTCTGGTTTCTTCTCTTTTGATTAAAAGGTTTTCAAAAATTACCCTTAGTGCTTTTTGAAATCAGGGAGGAAATGAGACAAAGCAAAAGCAATAGAATCTATCTCCAGAATAAGGGCCTGTTTACGTGGAGGTAGGTGAGGTAACCCGCGGGTCACCCTGCCTATCACGCAAAAGTGATCTAATTAAAATGAGAGATTATATGGACAGGCGGGTTACCCCACCTAAGCGGGTTACCTCACCTACCTGGGGTCCGCACCTCCATGTAAACAGGCCCTAAGAAGATTTTACTAGGGCTATTTACCATGATTTCTCATTGACGTAATATTTTCCATGTAATTAGTGAGTCCAAAATTGGCAGTTTGTTTTGAAAGACCTATAGTTTTCTATCAACAGTCCTATTTATAATAGTTAGTCATGTAATCAACCTTCTGTAAACAAGAAAACATTTCGTTTTAGAAAGATGATTTTAGTAGGAACTGAAGGAGGATATTAAAGTTAGGTAACCTGTCAATTTTCACACGTTGAGACTGCAACAGCCGCCGAAACTTAAAAGGATTTGTACCGGGAAAAACAACTCTTGCCATCCAGTCATGGTTGAGTGGTTTTCCATACAAATCTTGAAAGTTTCAAACTATCGTTAAATCTCTCAATTACCGTAAATCCTCTATTAAGCCCCCCCTCTCAAATAAGCCCCCCCTTTTCAGAGGAGGAAAGTTAATAAGCCCCCCCCCCCCCTCCCCCTCCCCCAATCCTTATTCTTCACAAAGAAATTAACGATTAACTTGGACTGATCAGTTATGATTTATTCAGGCTGGAAGTTCATATTGTTTTTGGTCTTCGGCGGCATGACCTACAACTTCATATGCTTAACTTTCTCAATTTTGCGCTCTAGCTCTCATGAGGCCGAAAGCGCATTTTTGAAGAATAAGAATTTTGTTTTTGTTACTTTTAGGCTCCCACAAGTGAATTAAATACTTTTGACAGTGACTTTAATTGTACAACGCGTAAGTCTACTCTGTCTCATACCACGGTATTTTTGTTACAGGTGATGCGTTTCGCTAAATTAAATAAGCCCCTCCTCTCTTTTAAGCCCCCCCTCAAAAGTGCTTGAAAAAAATAAGCCCCCCGGGGAGCTTAATGGAGGATTTACGGTATGCATTGCATGCCTCAAATTTTCTTTTGTTCATGACAAGAAATTCGAGTCCCCTAACGTGTGAGGGGCATATTCGCGCCTCTTCCGTCTGGTGGCTTCAGTCACGCACGTGGATTTCGTTTCGTGTCAAAGAGAGACTGCTTGTAGTACGCCTAGCACTCACCTGTTGGGGGGGGGAGGGGGGGGGGGCAGGGGGCGTCACAATCTCCCGCTTCCCGTACCCCGTTCTCCCGCCTCCCGCCCTTTATTCCGGTTCTTCCGTTATCATGTAAATCACGCTGTTTGACTCACTATTCAGATTCTAATAGGGAGTGCTTT
>JBBMOI010000012.1:15892500-15980000 GCA_038088405.1 Porites divaricata | reverse complement strand
ACGTGGCCTGTTCCAGGCTCAAAGATAGCAGTGCAGTGTAGTCGTACGGTAGAAAGTGAGGCAAAAAAAAAAAAAAAAACCGCGCGGGTGCTGGAGAGAGAGAAGGTGTCCCGCCTCCTTGCCAAGATACCGCGCGTCTTATTTTCGCTTGGTTTGTTTTATTTTCGCGGAGACCCTACTATCTGAGAGCCTGGCGCAGGCTACCGACATTTCATCTTTTCAGAAACGCCTCCAGAGACAGATATTTCTGTAAACATTATTTGCCGTACTCATGTGGACGGACGAAAACGGGATTTTTTGAAAACGATGACGTCTTAGCATCTGATCTCGCTCCAGATAAGAAATGTTTACTGCCACCTTTGGCTATTTTTGGATTTTTAATGAGTTAAAGCATAATTTTTTTCTTATCATTTCAAAGTACAACTTTATGAGTTGCGATTCTTTTGCACAGGTTCTGAGTAAGAACATTTATTATGTGCAAAAGTGCTTTGCGAGATAACTTTGTCGACCACACGTTGATTTTAGAAGGAGAGTGGGTATGATACAAGGCCATATCTATGTCTATTTCGCGTGGTTTGTGTGAAATATTCAAGTGTGATGAATGAACATGTAAGTATAATTTAGCGCTACAGAAACTTGGTCCACATATCACATAGAGACAGTTTATGGGTACGTGCAACATCGATATGTCTACCAAGATCCTTGAGGTTACCACATTGAAGCAATCTTTAATATTGATGTTGAGAACTGATGTGACCAAAAGGGAGAGTGATTTTACTGACCTGTGTATTCACATTAGGAGAATTATTTGATAGACTGGACAAAGAGGAATTCCAGTTACTGAATTGTCGAAGATGGACATGGTTGTGGTGCTCGGAAGTCCAAAAGCTGTTCATTTGATACGCTGGATATTTTACAGACACATAACCAGACATTGACATGGGATGAGAATGGGACGACATTGCCATTGTAGTATCTTTGGTCTCTTGAATAGCTAGGTTCGGGTGACCGACAAAAGACGATTGTTCGAACTGAGCAGGAACATGAACAGACTCTTTCATATCTGCATTTCCATGTGAGAGATTTTGTAAATGTCCTTCTGTTTGATAGGAGCGACTAGCTATTTCAGAAACTCTTTCCTGTACTGTTGCTGTTCCAAGTTCTCTTAGGGGTGTTCTTGCATTTAGATCACCAGCAACATTCCTTTCTGTGTTGTTTGAGACGCCTTTAGTTGCCTTAAGTTTCTTGAATGTCTGATTG
Source organism: Porites divaricata (assembly GCA_038088405.1). Taxonomy (NCBI): domain Eukaryota; kingdom Metazoa; phylum Cnidaria; class Anthozoa; order Scleractinia; family Poritidae; genus Porites; species Porites divaricata. The sequence goes on along the minus strand of JBBMOI010000012.1, from coordinate 15,978,740 downwards.
GGTTCATTTTCTGCAGTAGTCATTTGTTCGGGGGGACGCTTGGTTGTTAACTGTTCTGGAGATGCGGAATTCTGTTTGTGAAGGATGTTACGATGGAAGTTATTAAAAATTGATCATTTATCACATTCAGAGGAAAAATATCAGCCAAATGATGACCGCAATTACAAGCAAACACTTGTTAAAATTTAGCATCAATGTTAAACGCTAGAGTGCGAACAAAGTCTTGATAACCAATCTCTCCCCTCCAGAATGCTACAGAAAGGAACTCCTTATTACTCCTTCTTAAGACTCTACTTGACCTAAGAGCAAGGTTTTCTTGAGGAAAATCACTTAGACCCGATTTTTCAGTTTCTTATGATCACTCCCGCAAAAGTAAGTATCGAACATCAAGACTACACTCACCGGAACAGTCATAGTGCACAGCTGTACCTGTCTGTTACAAAGTCACAAATAATTTTATGGTTATAAGCAACCAATTTCCAAACTTTCTTACCTGCAATTTTTTTTGAGAATCAGGTACTGACGACACACAAAATGTACTCTGAGCTGGCTGAGTTAAACAATGGCTTTCTCTATGCACACTTGAACCTGAAGACAAGAAATAACACGTGTAAACGCAATCAATGGGTACGACAAAAAGAGTTTAGTTCAGTGCCTTAATAGGCCATTTTAGAGTTCTGTGCTCAATGCTCCGGCACGTCTGACTAGAAGCGAGGCTGAAGGTGACCTGGTTTTGCAACTTGAAAATGATGATGTTCACGGGGTTTTTTAGGATAAGAATAGCACGATTTGCACATAAAAACCAGGAATGTTTGCAACATAAAAGGGTCAACTCTAGCCTCGCTTCAATTTATAGGCTACCCTGAGCATGCAACTGTGGCCGATTACTCCAAAATACCAACAATGGCCGTTTTCACACTAGAGACGGGTTATCCGTTGGGTAATTCGCGCCACACAGATAATAAGATTTAATTTGAAAATGAAACGGTTTTAATTTTTGATGAACAATCCGCCTGACTTTATCCATCTGTTCATCCGTCAATTTTGACAGACTTTGAAGATAGATTATTCGTCTCAGACGGATAAGCCGTCTCTTGTGTGAAAACGGTCAATGAAAAAACATTATCTTTATCTTTAATTTGTTTAAGAGCGATAAAAATAGCAAAGGAGGAACGCATTTAACGTCATACCTCCTTCCAGGACCAAATAATCAATATTAACAGCAATAATAATATCCGCACTGAGCCAGCTTAGCACTTCAGAATAAAAAATGTCAAAGGAAGATTAACAAACTGTCTACCCTGCTAGCAGAGGCTTTTCCCTTGTGTTTCTCAGCGTTGTACTGCCATTCTCTTCGCAGTTTTGGCTGCTCGCGTTTTGTTTTGGTTGTTTCTGTGCCGAGGAAAAGACCTCTGCAGACAGCCGTTTGGGATTCCTGTTGAGCATGCGCAAGATGAAAATGCGGTTACCATGGAATTTCTGGGTCACGTGTCGGTAATACGATGCCGCCGCCGGAGTTTGCTCATGTAGTCATGAGTCAATTTTCCCACGGGAAAGACTCGCACTCGCCATGTTGATATAGCGGGCTCACTTTTGCACAGCAAACTAGTACAAAAAAGATGCGCGAGTCGATAAGCCGGTTCCACAACCGGTTTAGTCATGTGATTACCTCCTAGATCTTGGAGGTATCTAATACGCATGCTCAACAGGAGTCCCAAACGGCTGTCTGCAGAGGTCTTTTCCTCGGCACAGAAACAACCAAAACAAAACGCGGGCAGCCAAAACTGCGAAGAGAATGGCAGTACAACGCTGAGAAACACAAGGGAAAAGCCTCTGCTAGCAGGGTACAAACTGTCAAAGGTTCCGCATTCATTAAATTCACTACTAGGAGAATGAGTTACCCGTCATTATTCAGCAGCATAGCTTAGTAATCGCTTCGTCACTGCCACCACTACGCTGCAACAGCAGCATCTAATCGTAGTGGAGGGAAAAAATGTAGCTTATAATGCTCCAGTTGTTATCTTTGAGCTTGATTCTTGTCTCTCATATCGGCAAGTCAAAATTTACTCAAAATATTCTCTTGAATTCACCTGTCCATGGAAAGTCGAGAAGAGTCAATTTTCCAGTAAAAAGCATTCTGAAATCGAGTTATCTGGCACATTACCTATTGGTAAAGATGGTGAAGATGTCACAAGAGTAGCATCCAAATCTACTCGATTTGGCGTTGCTGTTGCCACAGCTGTCCTCGATGATGTTTCCGATTGAGGTGCCATGTTTGCATATCTGGGAACTGGCTAAATTGATAAGAAATGACATAAAAGCTTGGTGAGAAAATTAAAACTTTTCCAAGCGGCAGAAGGTTAATCAATTAATTATAATAATAATAATAATAATAAGAAGAAGAATTATAATAACTAATTATTATTTAATGACGGTAACAGTAATTACTTAATTATGACTCAGTAATTCAAAAAAATTAAACTAGAACAAATCAACGACCAATCTATGTTTAAAAACAGATGAAGAAAGTTAAATTAATACCTATAGCAGCTGTCACGATATATTGCCATAATCACATAATTGGCTTCATAAGAAGCTGTATCCTGAGCATCTACTTCCTGAAAACGTCTATGCGCAAGCAGACAAGGCTCCTGCATTCGCACGCTAAAGCTCATTAGTCAATTAACTTGGTTAACTCGCCCATAAATCCAAACAGAATTTTTGACACAATTGTGATGAGAGATCTCCAGAGCAATTCAACGAGATACATCCAGGTTCCGTTTACTGAGCTGGCTCCTATGGATGTTCACGGAACCTTTTAACACCGTAGCCACCTCACTGTTCGCAAATGTGACATAATTCTATAACACTATTCTATAAGACTATAACACTTATTACATTGTAATTATCCGCACAGTATTTCGCGAGGAAGGGTTGGAGGTCAGAATGCAGCCTAAACGTAACTGTCGAGCTAAAAAAGATTTGATTTGCTCTTGGGTAATGGGGCGACACGCTCATCAGAAACGAAAGCGTATCAAGGAGGCGCTTCTTCGACTGCTATTTCTACTTCTACGTCTGAATCTAGTTTGCTTCAGCTTCTTGTTCTAAATCTGCTTTAGTCAAGTAAGATTTAATTTACTTAGAAGAAGAAGAGTTACCCAGCAGATTTACTTACAAAAAATCAGAAAACGGTGGGAAAGGTAAAATTCCAAAAATATTCTTCTGGCGCTTGCATAATCCGTATAAAAAGTAGTTGCACGAAAAAATTAACGGTATACTTAAATTACGTAGTTTTAAAGCTCCTAATTATAACTACATTTTAGTTCTATTATCTCCAGTGTTGTATCTAAAAGATAATGTCCATTACTTACCTCATCAACAAAAATATAAAGAGCCGAGTTTCCCTTTAGAAGCCTCTTTATCAAACGTCCATTCCATATTCGGCGAACACCATTAAAGTCTAATCTTGTTCGATTGTCTACTGCAGCTGCGCAGTAAAACCTAGGTTAGGACCCGAGATGAATACAATGATCATGCCGATGACTAACAAAAGAGTAAACAGACTGCAATCATTGAAAATATCATTATTTTCTAATATTCAAGAGTGATATTATGATAAGATAATACTACCTCTGATTTCGAAGATATGGAAATGTCTCCAACAGCTTTTCTGTTACGTCTCTTTCTGTCATCTCTTTGGTAATTTCTACCTTTTTGAATTGCCCCCTTTCTGGCTTTTTTATTTGAGACATCTCTATTAAAATTGGCATGAATACATTATTGCCTCTTATTGTAACATCACTTGTTTTTAAGACCACTACACTCCGGTGGTTGGAATTTGCGTGCATATCAGATGACTGCATTGCCGCCATAGCTGCAACCTATTTTAAGAGAAAAGAAACTAATTAAGCAAACTAAGGAAGCTTTCTAAAAAAGAAAACCTAACCAGTGTGCAGATAATTTGTTACACACGTATTTTGGTTTAATATACAAAACAGAGTATTTTTTAATGAGAAAGTAGATAGCATAGCATACCAGATTAATTTTATATACAGGGTGTCCCAAAAGTTCGTTCCTCTACTTTATATTAAGTCTGTATTTCAGTACAATTGGACTTGGTAAACCAATCATTTCAACAAAAGTTGTGTCTTTCAATATAATTCACTATTTTCATACTTGTTCTGCCATCTTTTGACTCGAATATTCGATTTGTGTACTTCCGCGCCAAAGGTGCGCGTGTATATTTTCCAGCCACATATTTTGTGTATTTCATAGCCCGAATTGCTCAAACTCCTTCCTTGTTTTTTGTAAATATCACGAAAGATAAACCCCCTTAACCCAAAAACGTTCAGCTGCGTGAGAGCACAAGCATGTATACTTCGATTTACTGGCTTATCTGTTGTAGAAATTGCTAAAAAAGTGGAAAAATCCGAATGTTGGGTGGTAGAATGATCATGGAGAAATGAAGGTTTTGAAGGCAAGAAACTAAGGGGAAGACCAAAAGCCCTGAATAAAGCAGCTAAATAGTTTTAAAGAAGGCTAGATACAAAATAGGAGACTCGACAAAGAAGCTCAGTCTCACATAATTAGCCAGCCAAATAAAAGGGTCATGAAAAGATGCTTAAAATGTTTAAAATTAGAGCCCCTGAGATGGCTAAAAAACCTCTGCTTTGTCTGCCAATTAACGCCCAGCTCGTTTCAAATTTGTAAAGAAGTACAAAAGCCTTGCTGTGGAAGGGGGTCGAGATAATCATCTTTTTTGGATGAAAGCCCAAAGTATATTTTTTTCAGCTGCCTAAACTAAACAAATATTGTTTGGGGGTTGAACTGGATCCTTCCACCAGGTGATAAAAAAGCTCAAAATAGATCATTTGTGGGCCAGTACAAGCTGTATCCTACTTCATGCCGCAATGGCTATAAAATGTGATAAAAAAACAAAAAGGGCATGTCAGTTACTGAAATTCTGAATACATGTACTTGATAGAGAAATAAACATCTTCTAGAAATTTCATGTAAAAATAAAGTTTTGATCAAAAGCTATAGTGCGTGAAATTAGAGGAACGAACTTTTGGGCCACCCTGTACATGTAAGTACTATAACATGGAAACATTTCATTTCAACTGCCACTTAGGGATAACAGTTATTATTTACATATGGAAATCTATTTACTATTAAATTGGTAATTTATGGCGATTTCACCTTTGCACAATATTCATGGGATACTGCTCATGAGCATGTGATAGGAAAGCCAGAGATCTTGAATATATTATCATGCGAGAGGGTTTTCATTGCAGTTGAAAATTGGATGGCGAGGTGTTCTCGAACTAGCGGGTTTATTCCGCCTCAGAATGAGAACCTTTGAAGCTAAAAACTGCCAAGCGGTTTCTGCAGATGCTGCGTTTTTTTCTTAATATTTTTGTCGAAATGCAGAGTAAGTTGGATATATAGAATATATTTAATTTCAACGCGCATGTAGCAGAAAGTTGGTTGTATTAAAGCGCTAACTGTGTTCGCCGTAGTGGTCCGATTACTCATTTTCTTCCAACAGTGCTTTGGGTAAGAACAGCGTTTCAGTTAAGATGTAGTTTATCAGCTCTCTTCCGCTATTCGTGCGTTTACGTTCACAAATGTGCTAGCCTATCATTTTAGCATTAAATTTGACCAACATTTTGTGGAGCGATTTCTACGGTCACGATTGCCTTCAAACTTGCAGACATAAGACTAGAGAGCTCTGAGGCTTATTTGCTGAAGTTAGGGAAAAATCTGTCATGGGATTTCGAAGGTATTTTCATTTTTCGTAAAAATGACGTTTTAAATATATGCCGAATCTCAAAAGTTTTTATACCTATAAGAAAATAAATAACATTTTCTTAAAGTTACATTATTATTTATTAAGGATACAAAAAATCGTAGAAATAGGGCTGAATCTTTTATTCTGAAAAACGCGAATAAAAAACATAACCGACACGCATATAAACAGGAACGGGCCACCTTAAGGTGTTTGCTATCCCTAGCGAAACATTTTACAACCCTCTAAAAAGAGAAAACGTGAGCTCAATTTTTCACACAAGTACAATGGCGTTTCAGTTCTCGAGCAGTCATTGAAAAATATTACGGTCAAGCAAGATCAGTGGAGTTATCTTTAACCGCCAAATTTTTGAACGGACAAAAATTCACCCTGGTGTAACCTATTTACACGGAACCATACAAATTCTGTTACAGATTGAAGCACTGTTTGCTATTCAAAAACTTTCACGGTTCTGATTTTCAATTCCGCGTTCGATTTTTTCGATTTTTGACCTCGAGAAATAAGGAGGGTAAAACCTAAAAACTCTTAAATGTGAAATTCCTAGTAATTACTACACTCACTTTCAAATGGTGTAGGGAAATTCCCTTTGAGTCGTATCACGATTCAATCATTTTGAACAATTTATCACAACTTTCGTCAGAAAGTTTGTCAGTAAAGTTTACTAAAAAAGTTTACTGATCTGTTTGAAAGTATACGGTAGAAAAACTAGATAATTATATACATATTAACGAGTTGTGGGCAAGTAGATCATTATGCACTGAAAAGTCAGTTGGATGTATACACGCTTTTAATAAGTCTGGGTGCCATCTTAAATTTTCAATGAATGACGTCATTCGCGGAAAGATCATACACGTGGCCAAAATGGCTACCAAAGATAAAAGCTCTGTTGACGTTGATTTTGCAGTATGTTCATGTAAAAAGGAATGTTTTTACTTTGTATCAAGAGGAATATTTTCTTTATGTCTTTATGGGTATGTTATCGTAACTTTAAAGCTTTCGTGCGAAGATATTCCTGGATCGATGACATTGAAGGCAAACGAGAGCTGATAATTTCAAATGCCAAACAAAAAACGCGAATTAAAGGTTTGGCTTAATCGTCGTGGCTTACGTCAACAGACAAAACTGAACTTCCTCCCAGGTACTCTTTTTTATAGACCAATGGTTTTAATACAGTTTTTCACTTTTTTATGCGGGCCTTTATTATTTAAAAAGCTGAAAGCGATTACCGCTCGTGGGATACTTAGAATATCAATAAGGTATTATTAAAAGCTAATTTAATTGAAAGTATTTTCATGTTGCTATTATGATCCTCCTTTATGCTTTTCATCATCAGTGTTTATGTTTCGGTTTTAGGGTAAGAAAGAAATAGGATAAAAGCGTTTATACTCCAGTCGACCCTTGCACAGAATAATTTTTCACTCTGGGGAGGGGTAGCTCAGTAATCCAGAAAGCCGCTATCAGCTCGACTCCTGGTTAGAGATGTAGCCACTAAAGAGAGCTGGAGCAGGGATGCATCAATTCTTCCAAAACACTTTACTTACATTTACATTGTTGAACAAGCTGCGAAAAAATCCGGAGCTAGGACTCGGAAGCAAAAAGCTATCTGTAAGCTATGTCAAAAACATCCTGGAAAAGGGATACAAATTTTTATTTGAAAATGACTGTCACGACGATTATTGTAGGCTTAAATAGACAATAAATTCATGAAGAGGGGAGTGCTTTAAATCACTGAGGAAGAATGAAAGGCCTCACAATGTTAACAGTTGTAATAAATGCTCTTGTACAGCAGGAGGAAATGGTTACTGTCATCACATGTTTTTATAATGTGTTTGAATTCACTGAATTCCCAAGAACTGGAATGTGCACAACTCCCAACAGTAGCACAAACCAAGGACCTTCGGTACCAACCCTAACTCATGTAATGTATTTAAGGCACATAATGTCATCAATCCGTTTTACAGGGAGAAATGCTCAGGGAGAAATGAGGGCTTGAGGGTGTCCCTTGTATGCAGCCAGGCAACATACTGTCCAAAATAGAGAGGGAAAGTTAGTTCTTTCATTCACTTAAGGTAATTAACTGTCCTGCAATAGTTTCAACTAATAAACTGGACACAAGGTTCCTCGTGTAGTGAGTCAAACATCTCTAAGGGAGGCAAACGTCAGTGTTATGACTACTATTCCAATTTTCCAAGACCTAGAGCTGTTGATGGCTCCTTTCCTGAATTCCCAATTGACACTGACACATCAGCTTGAGTGGGATTGCAAATGCCCCTTTTTTCAGGAGGACCAATTTATAAGTTTTTAAAAAATTCCTAATCCATCCTTAATTGAGAATCAAAAGGTCTGAGCAAAAATACGTTGTGGTTTCAAAGTAAAAGGTTCAAGTTAACCAGGGGCACCCAACGACAATTTTCGGAAAATATCTGTTCGGAAGACGATTTGAGAACTAGAATTTTCGGAACATTCGTTGTACAATTTCTTGCTTCCCTGCCTCTCCTAGGATTTTCGAACATCTTACAAATGGTATAATTGCCAATTTTTAACGGATTTTTACCCTAAAAAGGTCACCTAGAATTTTCGGGAGCCTTTTTTCTGCCTGGAATTTTCGAAAAGGTAAGTTTTGAACCCTATAATTTTCGGATCACTAGACTTTCAGCTAGGAAATCCGAACAGATGAAAAATTTTTAGGGGATAAAAATATGCCTATATCTACCGTTTAAACACTAAAATACGTTTAACAATGCTATGTTTAAGTGGTTTTGAACTATATTCTCGTTGGGTGCCCCTGGTTAACTACCTGTAATTTGCACTTGCTTGCGAATGGAAACTCAACATCTCTCACTGCAAACAAGGTTTGTTCAAAATAATCTTGTGTCACAGAATGATGTTTCTAATAATATTGAATGGTAAATGGGTATTAAGCAGCAACTAAATATGCTGAGAACATGAAAAGTATTGGTTTAGCATGTACATTTATATGTATGTACACATTCATACAATTTCAGGTCTTGGAGTGTAGTGTTGTCATATCAAGCACAATGCCATTGTTGGCTGCTTAACCAAACCGAAGGATGATAGGTAATAAATATTAAGTTATGGTTTATTAGAAATCAAGTGCCCTTTTACATTATGATATTTGACACCCGAGAAGGCATGTTCTGATCCAAGGTTTTATTGCCACATAGTTAAAGGTAAGCCTGAGCTCAAAAGGGACCACCTCCTTTAGGGTAATTGGGTTGGGCAGGATTAAAGTGGTGCTGTCTTCAATATTCTTTTAAAAAAAAGGCTGGTTACATTTCATTTAATATTAGCAGATTTTACCTTCCACCTTTAGTGCTAAAATTTCAGATTCTGTTCAGAAATTTCAGCGTCAGATTCGTGTAAGCTGTGTCGCTCAGCATCATTTGGCTCAACACACTCCTCACCCCTGTGGTATTTACCATATCTGGTTTCCCTCGAATCAGATTCTTGTTCAACTTCATCTTATGTTGGATGTTAGGGATAAGGTATGGTTTGTGTACAGAGCATCACCGATCGAGGGGACGCTGCACGTTTTCAAAAGCTACCGACCACTATTAAAAGACAATACAATACAATACTCCCGAACTCATCCCTAAATTGAAAAGAACAGACGATTGTATGTTTCTGCACCTAGCAAAAAAGCAATATTTGAGAGATGAATATAGTGGTACGAATTAGAACCCACATACAAAAAGACTGAGTGACACACCTTTAATGTCGAGTACTTCTCCCTTTTAATTCGGTTCAGCCGTGCTTGCTATTAATACATGCTGATCGCTTGGTATCTTATGTCACATTTCTTAGTGTTGCGTTTGTTATCGAATATATCCCCGTATGACTTGCAAAGACGAAACCACACAACTACGATTTTTCCAGCCTGGTAAAAGGATTCGCTGGTATTTTCTAATGTTTATACAGGAAAAGAATGGAATAAAGCGACTCATAATGGTCTGACTTTGCCTCTCGTCCTGACATAGTACTGTCACGCTAGTCAAAACTCAAAGATGGCGGCTGAAGTCTTTCCGCGAATGACGTCATAAATTAAAAATTCAAGATGGCGCCCAGACTTATTAAAAGGTCGTCGAAAGGCCCTCTTATCTTCGGTCGGATTTCGTAAACGTATGACGTCACGCTCGCCCCGTGGTTCCTCCTATGACTCATGTAAGCTTCGCTTCGATCGTCCACTCTGATTTTTCAGATGATTTGATGTTTGTTTCTAGGTCTTGTTTTGCTTTTTCGATCATCCCTCGATTGATTCAACCAAGAAGATGCCATTGCATCTGTTTGGAAAGGATGTTTTAATGTTTCGCCTCGATCAAGCCTCTTAGCGCATCAACAAGGTCCTTTCAGCGGATGTTACTGAATAACATCCCTTGAATGGCCGCGGATTGAATGGCATTCATGAAGAATTACACGAACAAGCAAATAAAACTCAAATGAACCGCTGCCCCATTTAACAACTTTTTCAAATATTGGCGGGAATATAAGATATAGAGAATCATCCATGTGTGTAATGTCTATAATGAATGCTTGCAGCAACAGCAACAACAACTTTATCTGTACCCAGCTGTACCCTACATTGATTTGCAAGATATAAAAAAAATTGATAAATATATAGAGAGAGTACAGGCTGCCCATAATAACCATTGAGGGCTAAAAAGATAGAGCAGCCTCACTTAGGTTATTAATAAATGATTATTTTAAAGGGTCAGGTACCACACACCACACACAGCTACACAAAACATTGACACAAAAAAAACGAGCAGAAAAAGAAAGACAGCTAAAGAAAGCTAACAGTATTAAACAACGGAAAGCCATTCTTGCACTAAGTTGTACGTCTGATAATTTATATTCTGTTTCATCCACTGAAGAAGCACAAAGCTAATCGAAGATTTTGAGGCTCGAAATACCGTAAAATTTTCCCTCTACAAGAACCACAAGGCAAGCAAAGGCTTTGGAGGCACAGGTGAGTAGTAGCTATATTATACAGTGGCGGATCCAGACCTTCAGATAAGGGGAGGGGGGAGGGGCACCTAGTCATCCAGACCCTGAGATAAGGGGGGGAGGGCGGTCTCCCAAAAAAATTTTTCAGCCCTTTGGGCGTGGCCTCAGTTTGGTCTAAAAATAAGAGGGGGGCCTGGGCTTCCCAGCTCCTCCCGTAGATCCACCACTGTTATATACAAAGTGGGCCGTTGACCATAGCCCTACTCCAATTTCCCAAAATGTCATTTGCTTAGTTCGTTGGAACTAGCAAATCTCTTTGAGATCTTAACAGTGTCCATAGAATCCGCAATCGACAGTTGGCCGGGTATGCATAAGTAGGCAGTTGTTCACATAAAGGCTAAAACAATCCTTCTTCAACGTACTTCTTGAGTCGTCGGAGGGTAGAAAACGTGCACCCTGGATGCTACAATGACCAATTTTGGATTGAGAAATGGTGGTAGGGAAGGGGCGTGGAGACAATCCCCCCCTGCTATTTACATCAAAGGCAATTCCCTTTCAAGCAAACAGCTATGACTGTGCATAGCTGAGTTTGTTTGCATCGTCAGCATATTTTGCATAGTATTGCCACAATTTGTAATAGCAATGACTAGAATATTTACAGTGAAACATCTATTAAGCGGACCCCCAATTAAGTGGACACCCTCTCTTAAGCGGACACTAAGCCGGGTCCCAAGACGGACATCTGATATTTCCCTTTATAATAAACCCCTATTCAGTGGACACCTCTATTAAGCGCATGCGGACACTAAAATAAGTTGTATTTGGCTACTTTCTATTGTTAAAAACCTCTATTAAGCACACACCAGACTGAATTGACAATAGTAGTATTGGATTACGTCCTTGAAATACGTACTGAAGTCAGTTAATGTTCATTTACAAGCAAATTAAAGTTGGTAATGAAAGGTAATGAACTTGAACTCTGGATAGCTTCTTTAACAACTTGCAACTTTTTCATAGTACAGAGTAAACGTTTAATGTTGATCATTTAGGGTTAGAGTTAGGTCGAAGCTCCTGATTTAGAATGGGGTATCCATTTCAAAGGCGTTTTCTAGAATGGGGTATAAAAAATTGGCCCATTTCTATAATTGGGTATCAATTTTAGGGGAATTTTTTTTTAGAACGGGGTGCCAATTTGGAGTCCCGGGCGACACATACCCACCCAAAAATACACAAGTGCCCCCCCCCCCCATCATGCCTACCCCCCAAGAATCCGTTAATGAATTTGTTATTCAAAAGTTGGATCCGTTGCTATTTAGATTGATCCTTGCATTCTTGCATGTGTAATGAGCTGTGAATTCACACGAGAGGCAGTTATCAAATTTCTACCAGCTCTGTTTTCCTGAATCTGATGTAAATGTCTTCTAAGAAACGCAACCCATTCAAAGATTTTCAATCTGACCAAATACAGAGAAGTTCTCGTAAAAGATTCACTGCTCATTACGCATGCAGAAATGCCGCATTGAATTGGACACCAGTTACGGGAACGACTAACGGATTCATTTTTCAAATAATTAATTAATTAATAGAATCTTGGGGGGTACGCTTGACCTGCTATGACTGTAACCAACACCTCCTATAAGCGTACATGCACCTCTTACTAACAGACACCAATCTGGGTTCACAGCGATTAATTTCTATGTTAAAAATCTGCATTAATCCAAACTACCGGTATTGTAAGTAAAGAGTCTTTTCTTGGTAACAAACATCCACATAGAGAATAGTTGCCCACATGATAGATCATAGCTATAGCAAATACTCCTCTCTCTATGGCAGTGGCGGATCTAGGGGAGGTGCCCAGGGGGCCTGGGCCCCCCTCATTTTAAGACCAAACTTGTCTAAAAATCTCAGGGGTCTGGATGCCCCCCCCCCCCCCCCCCCCCATTACCTGAAGGTCTGGATCCGCCACTGTATGGCCGGGCAGTTTGGTTGAACAGATGCCTTTGACAAGCTGCAGTATAATTCCGGAGTTATTTTGTCAACACTTTGATACTGAATAAGAAAACAAATTTACATATAGAGGGAGAAAGGAGGATCCAGAGCGCACCAAAAATCGATCCACCAGTCAAATTACACGGTCAATAATGCACAAGAAAACTGAAGGGAAGTTTAATGATGATCAAACAAGGAAAAACAATCTTACTGTTGAATAATTACTTTTCCATGTTTGTTTTTGCTTCATGAAATTAAATAGCATCTGCTCTACTTGATCGAATGACAGAGCATTTTCTTTTTTTCTAGAATGACATGCCTTTACAGTCTGTGAAAGAAGTTGAAGGAACAATTACAGCAGAAGAGGCTTTAAGGTACACTTATAAACTAATATTCAAGCAAGACCCCAAAGAAAAGAGGGAGTGAGATTATTTACAGAGAGGAAAGGGCTAATGCAGATGGGAAGATACCATTTCCAAATTCTTTGGACCCTCCCCTTTCAGTTTTTACAGGACATATTTTTGACGAAACAACAAGAAGCCAAGTCAAAACTCTGAGGGATTACTTAAGTTGAATTAAAAATATTGATTCCACCATTCATTCATTGATGTACTGTTAAAGAAACATATTTAAAACAATCTTGAACAAACCCATTGACCTGATAGGCAACCTTTCCCAAGAAATAGCTTGCAAATATCATGTAGATGAAGACTTCATGGTATCAATGGCTTCAAACCAAAAAGCACAGTTTAAGCACATTTTCATTTGCAACCTTAATTACAAAGCATAAAATAAGTAAGCCTAAATAAATAAATATATCTGACAAAATTTATGCAAACATGGCTTCAGTGAGTGTCTACAGGTCCTATGCTAAGTGTGTCCTTGATACCAAGACTTTGATCCTCCCCACCCAGGACAATGGGTGACTGTCTGTGCCTCCCACTGAGCTCTGCACTTATCAACAACAACAACAAAGCTTTATTAATAAACAGATAAACTTAAAGAAGTATTGGCCGCAGCTAGCAAGGCTATTCGAAGCAGCACAATGATTGCAAAATATAAAAATAGAGACAAAGGCTATTAATCTCAGCAGAGGCCCGATTCAGCTCAGTACGACTAGGGCAAATTAAGAACAAGGTACTTGCCGGTCAAAGACTCTAGTGAACACTGCTGCTTACTGAAGGGGTTGTGTCAAAACGGTCCCCCCCCCCCCTACCCAACTAATTTTGGCCCCAGGTCTGATCCACCCACCCACTGTTAGGGCAGTCTCTTGGCTATCCAGCTAAGCCGACCAAGACAGCAAGCCCCCTACCATTTTAGATGCTGGACTGGCGTGGTGCTGGGCTGTGCCCGGCGCCAGGCGAAAACCTAGTGATCAGTCATTTTAACGAAATCAGACAGAAATATTATTAAATAATATTATTATAATTACAACCTCATATTTTGCGCATTCTCTTGACCTTATAATGCACCTATCAATGGTTTGCCCCAGGATGGGGGGGCCGGGCAACCCACGGGAAATTTGACATTTTCAGGTTTTCAAATGTCAATTTCCCCACCCTTGGGTCTCCATTGTAAGTCAAATTCCCATTGTGGATGTCAAAATTGTGGATGTCATCCCGTTGTGGATGTCAAAATCCCCACCCACGTTCGCTTTACGAAGTCTAATTCCCGTGGGTTGCCCGGCCCCCCCATCCTGGGGCAAACCATTGATAGGTGCATAATTATGGTGAAATGACATGACAGTGGAATAATAAATAACAATATTGATCCTTCTCCTCAAGTGTGAAATATAAGTATGGCGATTTTTACACTGTACATGTATTCAATAAGGAAAGTGATAATGTATAATTGTCACCTACATAGCCTGGTTATCTGGGGCCATTCAAAGGATGTTATTCAGTAACATCCACTGAAAGGTCCTTTTCCCCGCGGAGTAAGATGAGGCTTGAAACATCAAAACATCCTTTAAACGGAGGCAGTGGCATCTTCTTGTTTGAATTGATAGGAATCAATCGAGGAATGATCGAAAAAGTGGGACAAAATCTCTCACCAAAATTCAAACAAGTCGGATATGGACGATCGAAGTGCAGATGAATCACCCCTTATTTACTTCGAGGCGAGCGTGACGTCATACGTTTACGAAATCCGACCGAAGATAAGAGGGCCCTTCGACGGATGTTAACGAGTGCTGACCTATTAAAAGCGTGTATAACATGTCCTTTTCAAGTTACGAAAATAATTATGTTCTTCAACAGAAAAGAAATTGCTTTGAAGTAACTGTAAGAAAGAGGCCCACGTGAATTATTAACTGATAATCATAGTAATGGTATTTTATATTATAATTGGCGATTTTCATAAAAACCAACATATCCTGCAAATATTATATTGAGAATAATAAAAACAATTCAAAGAAAGTTACCATACACAAATACCTTATTATAAGAAATTAACGATGCACGTTGAAAACGCGAAGAAAATTTTCGTTACGCAAAATTAGTGTTTCATACATCAATTCAACGCGGAAGTTCGAAAACAATGTGCGCCCAACTTTATTTTACGCGAATTTGCTGCAATACAAACTTCTCAACACACATATCTAAAGAAAATAAACAGCAGCATTTCCGGTCATCTCATTGTTATCATGTTATTGCTCCGTAAATGGATCTAGAGAGGGAACGCTCCCTTGGATCCTGGCCATAGAAATTTTAAGAAGATAGACTGATTTCAGAAGAAGATAGCTATCCCCTCGGGGAAACGGATCAATACGAAGACCAGTCGAAAGACATTTTGAACTCAATTCTTAAAGGAGAACTGTCAGATAGTCACTCCGAGGCGCTGATAATGGAACTATGAGCAGAAGAGGTTTTGCTATTGAAATAAAGACGCTGTAAAATAGTGTGATTTGAAATAAACATCGATGAAATTAAGATGCATTAAATTAACGCGATTTTAAAAACAACTACCTGACTAATGACCCATGTCATTAAATATACTCTTAAAATTAACTTGTGTTAATAATTTCCCTCTCCTAATGGCATACCAATCAAAATAATTTTTGGCGAAAATTATTTGAAATGATCTTCTTATGTTTGATCACAGATTGGGAAACAAATCACAAATCGGGGGCCTATAACTTTAATAGTCACTCAGAATCATTTGCAATGTTCGAAAGATTGTTTAAACCTTTCGATGCCTCTGCCGAATGAAACTTGGAGCATGCATTCTGTACATCGGCAAAACAACTCTAAAAAACACCGTTTGAGTCTTGTGTTTTGATGAGTGTTAGTGTAGAGGCCCATTATCTCATTTTATGGGAATCCTTTCGTCTTTTGCTCAGCTAACTTATGTTAGAACTTAGAGCCCTTTCTCGCATATCTCATCAAAAGAGATAAATTTCAAAGTAAAACAACTACACGTTCCTCTTCTTTTGCAGTGAGTGACGGACTTTTCACGCTTTTGCACTGAAATTGAGATTTATAATTTCGCAAACAAGCCGTTCATCGGTTGCAACACGTTACAAGAACTCTTCTAAATTCAAGCATAAAGCGGAAGTACACGCCATTTGTTCCTCGACCACCATGAAATTGGAAAAGTTCTTACCGTTTTAGCTGTCATTCACCTTACCGCAATTTTTGTTCCGTTAGAACTGGTAGAAAATCAAACAGATCCACATAAGACAAACTGAAAGTTTCTCTCTTTTTCAATACGGCATTTCCGCTAAAATAAAATTTCCTCGTGGCATTTTCCTAATAAATTCCGTATTCCGATAAAGACGCATCACGTGCTTGTTAGGCTAATTGTCGTTTGATTGGCTCTCATCCTGACGTAAAGTAACGGCCAATACATGTCACGCATTACTCATGGAGAACCTGTTGTGGAGTGGAACGGGTCTATGATCTTTTATTATTTTGTTTTTCAACGCTCTTTAAATCTCATATACATATTTTTCGCAGGTGATTAATTATTTCAAAATTTGGCGAAAACATTCAGGGTCAATTTATACTTCTACAGTTGAATTACAAAATTTCTATTTAAGTCAAAATTTCCTAATTTCGTTTGGGTTATCAAGCCCATTAAAATAGCTGCGAAAACCCTAATCAGTCGAAAGAACACATTCATTAATAAACAGTACGAAGAATCAAGCGGGATTTTAGTGGAAAAGGTGTGAACTGTATACCAAAAATACGCCTTAATCACGATTGTTAGCCTGAGTTATGACCCATGTCATTAAATATGGTACACTCTTAAAATTTTTCGCATTGAGTGATAATGGACTTTCAGGTTTTTGATACTGAAATCGCGATTTAAAATATTCCCATACATCACAAAAACTCTTATAAATTCAAGCCTAAAGCGGAAGTACACGCCATTTGTTCCTCGCCCACCATAAAATTTAAAACATTCTAACCGTTTATTAAGCTATCATTCGCCTTACCGCAATTTTTGTTCCGCAAGACCTGGTACAAAACCGAAATCAAATTTCCTTGTGGTATTTTCCTAAGAGATTCTGCATTCCGATAAAGAAACATCACGTTCTTGTTAGGCTAACCGTCGTTTGATTGGCTCTCATTCTGACGTAAAGCAACATCCAATAGATGTCACTCATTACTTGCGGCTCACCTCTATGGTCAGCCATTTGTTTCAAAATTATGACACAATATATATGCGGTTTTTTGCCACGTATACTTGCAACCATGCCTGCTATTAGCCTGAAATTCATCCGATTGCTTCAAGTCGTTTTCTCTACTGAGGGAGTAATAACGACTCGAAGTAATCGGATGAAATTCAGGCTAGCCTGCTATACGATATACGTGCAGTTTTTTGCCACGTATACTTGCGTTCTTTCCTGCTCTGTGGGGTTTTTATTCCCAAGTATATGACCATTTTCTTACAAACGCGCATATATATGCGCACAAAAAAGCCCATATATATGCGTTACAAACAAGCACGTGGTATATGGGGTTCACAGAAAGTCGTCGTATAAGAGGCACCGAATTGTACCGTCAGCAAAAATAGCCTTCATGTACGATGCAGCTAAAAAGTAACTTTAGTTTGAATCAAACATGGCCGTAATGGCCGCGTTAATTTTCGAGCAAGGTTTGGTTCTTATTCATTGCCCTCACAGTAGTGGTGGTTGTTGGCTCCCCGACAACGGATTTGTTGGAGTCCGTGGGTTGTCTCTTGAGAGACTGTGTACGCTATTTCACGAATGCTCACCGAATCAACGATCGATTCAGTTAGAAATTAGCGTCCGGTGACAGGCAAAACACGACTGATAAGCTCATGATAATGTGAAACATGACCTTGAGAGTCTGCTTGATCAGATCAGTGTTTCTTCTTTTCTCATTCTTGCGCGAATTATCACTTAACACGTTCTAAGCCTCCAAGTCTCGAAGCTTTGTATTCTTTCCCTCCATTCACTCTATAAATTCCATGTTTGTTGTTTTGTACCGAGGCTGCTCTCACCTGCCCCTCTTTCCGTGCTCCTCCACTTTAATTGTGATTTTCATGGTTATCGAACTCGTTCTCGTTCAACTTGCATAAAATGTCCCGCAGGTATCAATTTGCTATTAGTTCTCAAGCCCCGATTACTTGGCCAAGGATATTTTATTTATAACTTCAGTTTGGCGTTTTTTTGCAGCCAATGGCAAATCAGTATTTTCGATTATAGCCATTAGTATTTAAACAGCTAGTTCCGCTCTCTGCACCAAAGACTTTACCATAGTAGCAACTGACGAGGAACTGCATTCTTGCAGAGTTCATAGAGTAAATTCCTACGAAGAAACAACAAGACATCGCGCTTTTGTTTAAAGCGTGACTCACTTCTGAACTCAGAAAAAATTAAATGGACTGCATCAGGTTATCAGAGGTTAGAGAATGATCTTGACTCACGCAGAGCATAATTCTCTATGGACGGTAGCTTCAGTTTAAGCTACCGTGTACAACCCAAATCTGAAGATCTCACTATCCGTGAAAATTCAAAATCCTGAAACAACACTTAGACATAGACATAGACATATTTATTTTTATTTGGAGTCGTATACAATATATGGTACATTGACTAATTCCAAATAACTAATAAAAGTTACACACAACAAGAATTTATAACTGTATATGGCTTAGGCCAATAAGTTAATAATTAATTACGCCTTATATTATTCACTTTCTATCGATTCGCATGTCTGTTCCTCGGCAAATTCAGGTCATAAAGAGATCCGCTTTACCTGCTGTAACAAATGACTTCCTGCTGTAACAAATGACTTCCGGAATATCTTAATCAAAGCTTTTGTTTTGTATCTTAAAGTTACGTGCAAACGGATGCAACAACTCCCAACATTGTTGGGAGCAGTTGTGTCCGTTTACACCCAGCTAGAAGTTTGACCGATTTCAAACTTTGCGCAACAACTCCAAACATCAAGCAATGTTTTGTATTGCACACTTACTGTAGTCAAAGTTAACTTAAACAGCTAATGATCTTCTCTTCTCATAGCAGTCGAATACATATTTTGCAATTAGCTTTTGCACTGGTTTGTTCTTGCTCGGGGGGTTTATTAACAACAGAAAAACATAATCTGGTGCCATTCTGTCTACTGATATTCTATATTTTCTGTTTAGGTATTCAAATAAAGTACTTCTTTTTTCTTGATACGCAGGGCACTGTGTTAAAAAATGTCTTTCATCTTCTACGTCTTTTTTACAGATAGGACAGATCCTCTCTTCCGGTTTCTTGTAAGGTCTTACATACCGACCTGTCTCTATCGCCAAATTGTGATTACTTAAACGGAGTTTAGTTAGAGTTATCCGGTGTTGGACGTTGGTGACCTGACGGAGATAATCTTCACATTTATAAGTTTCTATTGTTTTAAATTTTCGGAAGGTTCTTAGTTTATTCTTTTGGTTGGCATCTTTTCTTACGTCATTGTTCACCTCACTTAACCATCTTTGTAATTCGATGTCTTTCAGTCTTTGTTTGATAATGTTCAAGATTCCTATGCCATTTTCATGTGCTTTTGTCCAGAGATATCCTAGCCCTATTTGGTCTAATACGCGTTTGATTTTTTGGCTCCATAATTCTTTGTTCAATCTTGACTTCACATCATTATAAGCCACCTGTGATAATTTGTGTTTTGGGTGTTTGGTTAAAGTTAGCCAAAACTTAAAATTCCTATATTGTGCTTCGATTTTCATTGGGAATCTTCCTGTTTCAGCCCTACATGCATTGTTGCTGCAGTATTTATTTACACCTAGCAACCATTTCAAGAATTTAATTTGAACTAGTTCTGCGGGATCCTTTTCTATTTGGTCGCTACAATCAACACCCCAAATTTCACTTCCGTAGAGAAGTATGGGGGATATCAGAGCATCGAATAGCTTAATCGTCAGCATAATATTTTCTCTAAAGTTGTCACCCATCTCTCTTCTTAGTTTATAAAGTGCCTTAAGCCCATGAGCTGGGCCCAGCGTCATACGCTGGCATAGCAGCCCGGGAGGGGCGGGGGCGTGTACTCAACAAATTTTTATACGGCGGAGGCCCACCCCTTAACCTTTTATATACCATTTTTCACGGTTTCATATACCTTCTATTGACAAATGGTACTCCTTTCACATATCTTGCTTAGAACTTTGTATCCCTTTTAACTGCTGGAAACCCGCACTGTCATAAAATAGGAATCAGCCACCATTATAGAACTCTTTCTCCACGGAGCCTCCCCGTATAGGCCATCATAGGGAGTACCCTCCCTCCCCCCGGGCATAGCAGGAATACTCACATTCCCGGACAAAGAAACTTACATGCATGCATGTAGTTATTCCGCAGGCAGGATTTACGGAGAAAACCATAGAAACTAAAATCTTTATTTAGCCGTAATACTAAATTAAAGCTTTAGGCTTAAACAGAGGTCAAAGAAAATTAAAACACTTTACAGCTGCATCTGAGGTCAACTCCTATCAGGAACACTTAAAGAACCATAAACCAACGTGACAGGAAATCATCGATTACATTGTACTCAGTATGCATGTAATTCTCTGTAGTGCTAGTAACTTTAACTTTATTATTCCATCGTTCATATAGTACAAACTCAGTAAAGCCAAAGCCGGGGGCTTATACGACCCGTGGTCAAAATGACGGAAATTATTTTGTGTAGAAATGAAGACTGAAGGCTAAATCATTACAAAACTAGAACAAGATACAAAACTTAAATTCAGTAATGCAAGCAGTCTTATAGCAAAGAACTAAAAATAAACTATGATAATTCCTCGCTAATTCAATTCAGGCTTAAAAAGTAAAGTTCTAGTTTCTTTTTACAGTCAGTGGTGGTAAGGCTGTTACGGACAGTCAAGGGGAGATCACTGGCCGGGATATCCTTGGCCAAATGATCGGGGCTCAGTGAGAACTAATAGCAAATTGATACCTGCGGGACATTTTATGCAAGTTGAACGAGAACGAGTTCGATAACCATGAAAATCACAATTAAAGTGGAGGAGCACGGAAAAAGAGGCAGGTGGAAAGCTAATAAAGTGTGAGAACGGTACAAAACAAGAAACATGGAATTTTATAGAGTGAATGGAGGCTTAGAACGTGTTCGTGGAGGAGAAAAGGTGATAATTTCCGCAAGAATGAGAAAAGAAGAAACACTGATCCGATCAAGCAGACTCTCAAGGTCATGTTTCACATTATCATGAGCTTATCAGTCGTGTTTTGCCTGTCACCGGACGCTAATTTCTAACTGAATCGATCGTTGATACGGTCAACATTCGTGAAATAGCGTACACAGTCTCTCAAGAGACAATCCACGGACTCCAACAAATCCGTTGTCGGGGAGCCAACAACCACCACTACTGTGAGGGCAATGAATAAGAACCAAACCTTGCTCGAAAATTAACGCGGCCATTACGGCCATGTTTGATTCAAACTAAAGTTACTTTTTAGCTGCATCGTACACGAAGGGTTTTTTTGCTGACGGTACAATTCGGTGCCTCTTATACGTCGACTTTCTGTGAACCCCATATACCATGCTTGTTTGTAACGCATATATATGGGTTTTTTGGTGCGCATATATATGCGCGTTTGTAAGAAAATGGTCATATACTTGGGAATAAAAACCCCACAAAGCAGGAAAGAACGCAAGTATACGTGGCAAAAAAACGCACGTATATCGTATAGCAGGAATGATTGCAAGTATACGTGGGAAAAAACCGCACATATATCGTGTCATAATTTTGAAACAAATGGCCGACCATACACCTCCTCTAGAGTGGACCCAGGTCTTTGATCTTTTATTATTTCGTTCTTTACATGCTCTTTTAAACTTATTTTCATATTTGTCGTGGGTGCGAAAAATTTTAGGGTCAATTTATAATTCTACAATTGAAATACAAACTGCTATTTGCGACAACGTTTCCTAATTTCGTTCAGGTTAAAATACACATAATTAGACGCTGCGGAAACCCTGAACAGGCGAAATAACACTCATTTATAAACAGTAAGAAGAATCAAGCGGGCTTTTAGTGGAAAAGTTGTGAACTGAACCAAAAATATGTCTTAATTGCGATTGTGAGCGTAACTTATGACCCATTTCATTAAATATGGTATACTCTTAAAATTAGCAACTAACTCAACTTGTATTTTGTCAATATTCTAATAATTTCCCTCTCCTAAAGGCGTAGTAATAAAAATAATTTCTGGCAAAACGCCACAACATTAAACAGATTGGGAAACAAATCACAACTCGCGGGTCTCTATTGGAATCATTTGCAAGGCTCAAAAGAGTTCTCTTTGGCCTTGTTTAAACCTTTCAAAGACTCTGCCGAATGAAACTTGGAGCAAGTGGGTCAAACAAAGCCTTCCTAAATCAAATATCAAAATTAAATTTCGTTTTGGGTCATTTGTAGCCTGGAGGGGTCATTCGGGAGTAAATTAAATTCACTTCACGGTTTTAGATTCGCTGTTACAACGTTTTAAAGACAGGGCCCTATTTCTAAAAGGCCGATTGGTGCAAATTATGATATGAAATTTTACTCCCAAATTGTATTGACCTTCCTTCAGATCAATTTGAAGATCATTTCGTGATGTCGTAACTGGATCTTACAGTAAAGGCTCAACAATATTTTAACCTTCAGTTATACGTTCCCAAACAAGCAATACGGCTTAATCCTTGGTGAAAATTAACCATTTTTCGATGAACCAGGCCACGACTGATTTAGTAGAAGTGTTTTCTTGTTTGTAAAGTTTCATAGTGTCCCCGAATTCGGCCTTGCGCGAAGACGCGCCTGATTCGAGTGGACGTCTGAACGAACGCAAATTCATCGTCATACCTAAAGAACGTCACAATCGGGACCACGAAACCCGGGCAACTCACTATTAGTAAGCAATAGATATATGGTGAGGCTTATTCACTAAGAATTATCCCCAAATAAAACTCGTTAATATCGACTTCCGAAAAATATCTTGCTTTCTTTGCGATTTGGCATGGACATTACGTTCAGTGAAGCGTTCAGGACATGCATCCGGGTTATATTAAAAAATTAAATTAAATTTATCTCCTTACCTTACAATAACTCGTTCATAAAAGACAATGAATACGATCCTTGATAAGAAAAGTGGAATTTTTGACTAGTACGGCTTCAAACGGTTTCAAGATAAACATGATAAAATGCCCAGGGCAAACGTCTGCATGAGTCCAAAAACCAATTGAAATTACATGTAGATTTCCAGGATCACGTGATTGTGCGTTTTACACAAAGAGCACCTCGTTTCACAAGCATGACAACTAGGGAAACACGAAAGTGAAACTAATTTTCCCTTTGGTGACCTTTTTATGATAGCGGACGACATAATGAAATTTCTAGGATCACGTGAGATAATTTCCAGGATCATGTGATTGTGCGTTTTACACAAAGAGCACTTGTTTCATTAAATTGATGACTAGGGAAACACGAAAGTGAAACTAATTTTCCATTCGGTGACCTTCCGGATGTTACTAAAACGAGGAGCGGGGAGCGGGGAACGGGGAACGGGGAACGGAAGTAAAATAACCAGTAGTCAGCGGTATCCTTCATAAAAATCCAAAAAAATGGCCGATCAAGAACCCGGTAAGATCGATGATGGAGGAGCGTCGAAACAACACTTAAGGTCGCTATTTTACTTATGAACTAATTATACTCATGAGGTGCTTGAAATAATACGGATCTAATAATTTCATGACATTTTTCACCTTTTTGCGTTTTACTGAACAACAATATGCTCCAACAGCAGTTGAAAGAAGCTACAGTCGGGACAAAAACTCTCAAAGCACAGCCATATTTGGAACTCAAGCGAATCTATACGGTGCAGGTGTATTTCCTCGACAGTAATAGTGTGGCAGTACTAGTGGAAGTCCTTCCTAGCTGAATCGTTTTTTTCAGGCCCAAATTAAAACATGTTGGCGAGAAGATAAAACTGTAAGTCTAATAATATTATATTTACAAACCTATGATGAGAAGTAAGTGCAAATTGTATTATGTGAAAAGATAAGATGGATCAGGTTATTTAATACCTCAATAAAAGGCAACTTTAAACATATTAACATGCAATGTGCCAGGAATATCAACCATACCTTGCTCTTAAAGATGACAGTTGTTTCAGAGCAAATGGCTATGCTGTGGTTTTATTTTATTATAACCATGGTTGAAATTT
Source organism: Porites divaricata (assembly GCA_038088405.1). Taxonomy (NCBI): domain Eukaryota; kingdom Metazoa; phylum Cnidaria; class Anthozoa; order Scleractinia; family Poritidae; genus Porites; species Porites divaricata. Next base: position 15,954,300 of record JBBMOI010000012.1, on the reverse strand, counting down.
TGCTTCCCTTTGTTTGGGGGTACGGTAATATGAATTTTGTAATAATGAGTTCAAAACAAAGAGATTAAAATTCAAACTTAGGATAAAAGTGAACCACAACTGAGCTGCAATATTAAGTGTTGCAAGTGTACATGGGGAAGCACTTTGGTTGGAAGGTACGTTTTAAAGGTTAGCTGTTAAAATATGCATGGGAAGTATACTTCCTCTGTTTAGCCCTCTGAATGCCTCTTTTTTTTCCTAGGGGGAGTCCTTTAATGTTTTTGCAGAGGGGAGCTCCACTTCTCTTTAAAGAACGTTATTTTTACTGTGGAGAAAAATATTTCAAGCTCAGTGTAAAACTGAATGTGTCAGTGACTTAAACCAGTTAATATTGTCAAGCTGCTTTATTAGCTTAATTCAGTAATATTGCAACTTGCACCTACCATCAAGCATCACATCATCAATGTTGCAGAGGTTGGCAGCTTATTAGAAGGTGGTTGATAAGCCTTCAAGCAAGCTGTCTGTAGTTTTGGAAATAAAGAGTTCAAGGTCTCACACAAGTGATGGGAGGCAAAAGATTGGAGTGCGAGTATGTTTTTCAGTAAACATGCGCAACTATATGTGTATAGTGGCCACATTACACTTACTCAATGTTTCATGAACATATCGGGATTTTAAAAAAAGGGGATGCCATGGAAGCTTTTAAATGAATAAAAATTCATTTAATGAAGCACAGTATCAAAGAAATTAAAGAGAAGAATCAGACTACAGTAACAGTAACCCAGAGGGGAGGAGTGGGGGGGAGGGGGGGGGGGTTCTCACTGAAGTTTTATACGAAGAGGCTCTGCCCCAGGGACCAACCCCTTACCCTTTGTATGTACCATTTTAGACAGTAAAGGTACCCCTTTTGTATACCCTGCAGTGAGAAATGGTACCCCTTTCACATACCTAATTTTGAACGCTACATCCCTTTTTGAGTGCTGTAAATACACCATCTTTACAAAACAGGTTTTCTTGTCTCTCACATCCATAAAGTGTGCCTGTGACTGATCTCATTTTGATCCTTCAGCTGACTGAAATGACAGATGTCCCTTTCATATACTTCAACTATAAAAAAAGACCCTTCCCTTTCATGTACCTGAAGCCTGAAAAAGGTAACCTTTTCGGGGGGAGCCGCTCTGTTTAGGCCATCATAGTACCCCCTCCTGCACTGAGAACAGTACTTGATACAGTGATATTGTATGGTATGAGTTGCACCAAACGTTTTGTGCCCATGAAGAGGTACTTTGATTATTTTAAGATAATTTTCATTTTTCTTCAAAAGAAAGGGAAGAGTTTGGGATCTCATTCTTAGTGGGGAGTGGGGGAGGGGGGTGGTTAATTGAGGATCGGCAGTGAGTGAGAATCTTGCATTTAATGCAATCCAATGGTTTTGATTCAGGAAAGGGTCGTCAGGGGTATTTTGCAGAAAGACAAATGGCCACTGTACGACTTTGAAGTTTACTAATTAGGGTGAGGAAAATGAGTGAATTCGGTTCCATTAGGGTCATTATACTGGTCTATACTGGGCGAACTGACCTGAAACAAATTGTTTCATCACAGAATAATAAAATGATATTACTTTATTTTCATGGATCAGTGAAACACTTCAATATCGTGAATGCTTGCAGTGTAGTAGATCTAATATTAAATATTAAAAGCAGAACCAGATTGTTAAAGTAGTCTTAGTAATTATGTGATGACATGGTCAATAACATTTTTCAAAGCAGACATCTCTATCAAAGGAAATAGGAGAAGTTTGCACGCAAGCTACCTGGCTACTTCGATGTTTATTATCTATCATGGAAAAGTAGTTCATTGCTTTGTGGGCTAGACTCAATATAGATTCGCCTGAGTTCCAAATAAGGCTGTACATGTGCTTTGAGAGTTTTTGTCCCGATTGGCTTCTTTCAACTGCTGTTGGAGCATATTTTGTTTGCTAAGGATAATTGTTTAGTAAAACGCAACACAAAAAGGTGAAAAATGTCATTACCTCCGTATTCTTTCAAGCACCTCATGAGCATAATTAGAACAAGTAAAACAGCGACGTTATTTAAGTTTGTTTCGACGGTTCTCTTTCACCTACTTTCACCTATCATCGGCCATGTAGCGGCCAACACAAGCGAAGCAAATTACGACAACAACCTTGAGTCCGCAAGCGAGGACACACTATAAAGCGAGGAAATATTTTACGGACAGGAATTTTGAATCGTTTATTCAACGTGATCATAGGATCCAAGTCCTTATCGTAAAATAACAGTCCCGCTTGTAAGAGCTTGACCAAACAACTTCAAAGATAAACTGGGCAAACTGTACTAACGACAAACACGACTTATCGTTTGCCCAAACAAAGCCAACTAACAAAATGCGGTTTTAGCGGAACTTAAGTAATCATGTCCCTAATGGACAAGGAATGACATCATCTTGCGGTTTAACGTAATACAATACAAATTAAGTCAATAACGAATAAATATTCGGGAATAACGCGTGGTAGCCGTTACATGGCTTCCCTGAAATGTACTCATTTCACAACATATATTCAAACAAAGTCTAAAAGCTAAAGCTAAAACGTTCATAAAAATGGTAAAGACTAAACAGATGCTACTTGTAATCGTGGCTCCTCGTCGGGGATGAACCTCAGGTCTCACTTGCTTCAAGTAACAGCACAAGCTTCTGAACGGGGCGTTCTAGGAATTTACAGGACTTTGTGCGTCTGCCCTTGCTATCCAGCGTGCGATCAGCGACGGCAAGTTTGACTGTACGTACATGGCCATCAGCGCTCCGGTGGGCTTCGATCACTCGGGAGAGCTGCCATTGATTACGGGGAAGATCTTCATCATCTCTAATAAGGACGACGTCACCAACGCACATGTTACGTCTTGGCTTACACCATTTCTGTCTTTGCTGCTGATTAAGCAGGTACTCTTTCTTCCATCTTATCCAGAATTCGTTGGCTAAGTGCTGCACTCGTCTCCATCGTTTCCTGCAATACATGTCAGAAGACTGGAACACACCAGGAGGTGGGAGGAGTACCTTTGTCTTCATTGTCAGCAGATGGTTAGGCGTCAACGGATTCAGAGAGGTTGGATCATTCAGCGAGTCAATCGTGAGCGGGCGGCTGTTCACTATTGCTTCTGCTTCACACATGAATGTTGAAAGCGCCTCTTCGTTGAGTTGAGAGCCATTGGCTTGTAGCAGGGTTGCCAGCACGTTTCGCACCGAGCGAATTTGTCGCTCCCATACTCCACCCATGTGGCTGGCTGAGGGTACGTTCATCTTAAACACAAACCAATCACAGTCATGGCGCTGTAGTTCTCCTCCGATCTTCTCATGGTCCAGTTCGTTTAAAGCTGCTCTTAACTCTCTGCTGGCACCCACGAAATTTGTACCTTGGTCGCTGCGTAACTGACGTATAGGACCTCTTCTAGAAACAAACCTACGAAAGGCGTTGATGAAGGAATCAGTCTCCAGAGTAGCTGCTACCTCGACGTGTACTGCTCTGGAGGCCATACAAGTGAACAGTACTCCATAGCGTTTCAAATCCTTGCGACCTTCTCTGATTACGAAGGGGCCGAAGTAATCAACTGCACAGTTGGTGAATGGGGGAGCTGGTTCCAATCGATCGTACGGTAATTCAGCCATACGTTGCTCTTGTACTGAACCACGCAGTCTACGGCATGTGACACATCGGCGAATTGCGGACGATACAGCTGATATAGCTCCAACAATCCAATAACCACTGGCTCTAATTTCGTTCGTCGTCATACCTCTGCCTTGATGTTGTACTTTTTGATGAAAGTGCTTGATGATGAGGTCAGTCACGTGACCAGTTCTTGGCAGAATGGCGGGGTGGATAACTTGTCCAAGGACGTCAGACAAGTTTAGTCGTCCGCCAACTCTAATTACACCATTCGAATCTGTGTAAGGATCTAGTTTAGCGAGAGGGCTTGATGGCGAGGTATCGAGATCAAATTCTTGCTGTACAGCCTTCAGGATTACGACTTCCGCGTCATTCAGTTCTTGAATGGAAATAGGCGGGGCGCCCTCTCTACGTCGTAACTTCGTTGTCTTGTTTATATCTCTCTGCTGAATTTTACTTCTTAGCATGCGCCCATATCGGCGACACAACGCGATAGCCCTCTTAGCGCGATGCCAGTCTGAGAAGTATGCTAATCGATCTACTAATGTTGGCCAGGATGGCGTGACAGCAGTCGCGAGCGACCAGACTTTCTTGACCTCTGGGTCATCTTCTACGAGGTCAACGTCGCCAACTGGTTGTCTTAATGTGGCATCCCACTCAGCCTCAGGTTTCCAAAGAAAATCAGGTCCCAGGATCCATTTCGATTTAGTGAGCTCATTCGGTGTGATTCCCCTAGACGCTTCGTCTGCAGGATTGGACTTCGTATCCACGTACTTCCACTGCCTTACTGATGATTTATCTTGGATTTCTTGGACGCGATTGGCCACAAACACATGGAAACGTCTCACGCTGTTTGCTATGTAGCCAAGGACCACTCTGCTATCCGTCCAGAACACTTCGTCCGTTATCTCCATATCTAACTCTCTTTTTAACTGCTCGCTAACGCGTACTGAAAGAACTGCTGCCGTGAGCTCTAGTCTCGGAACTGTTACTGACTTTAAAGGGGTGACTCGGGCCTTTCCAATTACGAAGGAGCAGTGAATTTGGCCATCCTCGTTTACCAGTCTTAGATAACTGCACTGACCATAGCCTTTAAAACTTGCGTCCGAGAAGTAGTGGATCTCTGCCTTAGCGACCCTTCCGAAGTCCACAGGCTTATAACATCGTGGGGTTGCAAAGTTTTGCAACTCTTCTAGCTCTGACTTCCACTTTAACCATCTCGTCTGTATCTCATCAGGCACCGGGTCGTCCCATCCACAGTTGTTACGACACAGCTCTTGTAGAATGGTTTTGCCTTCTAACAGAACTGGAGCAAGGAAACCGAGCGGATCGAAAATGGAGCTGATGATGGATAATATTCCACGTCGTGTACACGGTCTGTCCTTGAGGGAGATCGTGAACTTGAATGCATCTGACTCTATGCACCACTGAACTCCTAAAGCGCGTTCCATGGGCAAGGCTTCGCGACTAAAATCCAAATGCTTGATTCCTTCTGCTCTATCGGAGACTGGGATCTGCTCAATTACTTCCTTTCTGTTTGACGTGAACTTGTGTAGGTTAAAGCCACCTCGTTTGCACATTTCCTTGATGTCCTTAACCAGTTCGACGGCTTCTTCAATTGATGCCACAGATTTTAAACCATCGTCTACGTAAAAATTGCGGCGTAAGAATTCAGCTGCTGCGGAACCGATAGCTGTTTCATTATCATCAGCTGTAGTCTTCAGGGCGAAGTTGGAGCAACCTGGCGACGATGCGGCTCCAAACAGGTGGACAGTCATTCTATAAACTTGGGGGTCCCTTGACGTATCGCCGTTCTCCCACCAGAGGAAGCGCAGAAGGTCTCTTTGCCGTACCGGGACCTTTACTTGGTAAAACATTGCTTCTATATCGCACATGAGAGCGATCGGCTCTAGGCGGAATCTGCAAAGTACGCCGCTCAAATTATTCGTGAGGTCAGGTCCTTGTAAGAGGTGATTGTTCAGGGATTCTCCTTGATGCTGCGCCGAGCAGTCAAATACCACTCTGATTTTGTTTGGCTTCTTTGGGTGATAAACGCCGTGATGTGGGATATACCAGATGGACTTGCGTTCTGTAGTTGTCACTTCGTGCTCTGGTACCTTCTCTGCATAACCGCTGTCTATGACCTTGTTCATGAATTCCACGTAATGTTGGCGATACTCTTCACTGGATTCAAGACGTTTCTTGAGAGGCTTGAGTCTGTTCCAGGCCATTGCGCGGTTGTTCGGTAACAACAAGTGTTCATCTCTTATAGGCAATGGCATCTCATAATGACCATCTTGATGGCGAATACCGCACTTGACAATGTCCAGGAACTTTCGATCTTCCTGAGAAAATGCGTTATCACCCTGTTCCCGTTCGGAAAAATCCATCTCGAACATCCTTCGGACCTCAAAGGGATTTATCACTTCTCTTATCTGTCTGTCGACTACGAATCTTCTGTCAAGTTTTTCGTTACCGATTTCACGAGTGACGATTCTATTACAGGTGGAAACATCGTCCTGATCGTCCAGGAATGAAGGGCTTACTGGACCAATGATTCCCCATCCGAGTTCGGTTTTCACCGCGTAGGGGTCACTGTCTTTTCCGAGAATGACTTCCTTGGGCTTTAGGGCCTTTGGGCAGTTACATCCTATCAGAAGGCCGACTTCTACATTGTCCTGAACAGGAGGTATCTTGTCTTTTATCTTCTCTAAGTGAGACCACTTGCTGGCGATTTCAGGAGTCGGTATTTGATTTCTTCTCGCTGGGATCGCTTCTCTTGAGTACGCCTTCGGAAGCTCTACTACTGTATCCTTGTCAAGTTTTTGGACTACCAGACCTTCGACTTTCTGTGCTGGTATACTATTCTCGCCGTGCATGGTATTAAGCTTGAGAGACACTTCGGTTCCCTTTAAACCTAGATCTCTTAGGGTGGAGTTCGTCACGAAAGTAGAGTCGCTCCCGTCATCGAGTAGTGCGTAAACACTCACTTCCACGCTTGGGCGATCCTTGTGGTGTACTATAACTGGTACTATCATAGACGTTGTTGTCTCTGCGTCAGTTGAAGTCGTTGAACCGCATGTACTCTCCTTTGTCTTCGTCGATTCGTTACCAGGAGCGTTGGGGGGGTTACCAGTAGCGACCTCAGCTGACTTCTCTGCCTTCATGTCAGAGTTCTTTGGCTTGATTCTTCCTTGAGGGCGTTTAGGGGGCTGAAAACTATGTAGGAGAGTTGGATGAGGCTTGCCACACTCCTCACAGGTGAGTCGGGATTGACAGCTGATAGACAGGTGGCCCGATTTTAGACAGCCAAAGCATAGACCCTTGGACTTAATAAATTCTCTTCTGTCTTCTAATTTCTTCTTCTTGAATTCGTGACATTTATCGAGGGCGTGAGTTTTCTTGCATAAAGGGCATTTGGTACCTTGGTACTGTTCCTGAGCAGTGCTGGTGGCGAAGCTGTCTGCCTTATTCCGAGTCTTGCCTTTGTATTCTTTAGTGGTCTCATGACTTCTCCGTTCTCGTCTCAAGGCGTCCGGTGAGAAGACTGGGTCGTTCGCCAGGTCCGATTCTCCCTTAACGAATTGTACGAACTCGCTAAAAGACATGTTTGAGCCAGACTTCATTCGAGCCTCGTACGCGTGTCGGCACCACTTAACTCCGGAGTACGATGGCAATTTGGCGCTAACTTGGATAATCATCTGTGACGAGTCGAGTTCACCCTTTGAACCTGCGATCTTTACAGCCTCTTGACAACGGAAAAGGAAATCAGAAAAGGCTTGTAATCCGGCGCTATCTCCATCTTTAATCTGTGGCCAATTGCGTAGGCGTGACTTGTAGGCCTCAGCCACGTGAACTGGGTTGCCAAATCGCTGGTCCAAAAGTTTTCGTGCTTCAGTGTAGGCGTCTTCAGAATTTACGGCAAGAAAACCCTTAACAATCTCATTTGCCTTTCCTACAGTGTACTTGTCGAGGAAATATAGACGATCTCTATTCGATTGGACGTTTCCAGAGATGATCGAGTCAAAGGCAGTTGTAAATGCCGGGTAGTCGAAAGCATTTCCCGAAAAGACAGGTGGTTCTTTAGCTGGCAAGCCGTTTCTTTTTTGCTGTTCTACCAGCAGCAAACTTATTTCTGCTTGTTTCGCTTGCAAGTTTATTAGTTCTCGTAGTGTTTCTTGGGTCGATGACTCACGATCGATTGCGGTTGACACCGGTAGGACGGGCTGAGAATTGGCTGAATTAATTTCTTGTTTCACTGCGGAATTTTCTCTTTGTTGTGTTCGCGGTTGCACCGTGGGAGTTAATCTACCGGGATTATCTCGAGAATAGATTTGCGTGACATTTGGTTTTGTCTCTATCGTTTCCATTTGATCTGTGGCACGTGCAGGCGAAGAATTAGTGAGCGCACTCCTTTCCTCTTTGATGGCTGTGTCTGATTTTTCTCGCGTGGGCGCCGGAGATTTCTTATCTAAGTTTTCTCCCCTTTCTCGAGTGTCCTGTTGTTGTAAAAGCGGTAATTTAGGAACAAAAGACGGCACACTGGGGTCCAATTTAATTGAGGTGTTTTGTTTAATTTCCTCTTGTCGCTCATTCTCAAGTGTTTCTTTAATCGCTCGCTCTTCCGCTTCGGCTATTGCGATATCTTTCAACAGTTGATTGCGACGCATTTCATTGTCACGCTCAAAAAATTCCATCTCTGTCCTTAACCTTGCAGTTCTGGCCGCGGCTTGCAATTTTATTGAGCGGCTGGAACTTGTTTTACCAGAAGCGATACTTTCCTCAGATCTTCTAGAATAGCCTGATTTAATCGAACTAGTTCGGGCGGGTTTTGATCTCATTCGTTCCAAAGCATGAATTTTTTCTACGAGCCTGGTTCTAGCTTCGATACACTCCCTGTCGCGTATGTCAAACCAATGATAGGACTCTTGTTTATCCTCTTCGTCATCAATTAATTCGACAAACGCATTTTGAGCTCCGTTGAAAAGATCCTTTAGACTGTCCAAGCAATCTCTCTCGACTTCAAGGGTGGTTATGCTAGCCAGATTTTCATCTAGTAATTCATAGATTCTCGAAATCTGCTGGGAAAGGGCGGAATAGGCGCTTTGACGTGCCTTACCGCGAATTTCCGAAAAGTAATCCTTGCCCTTTTCGGACCATTTTCTTTCGCGTTTTTGCGGTTTATTATCTTCCGTATTCGAGTTTGGGACGTGTCCAGCACTCGATGAACGATCCGATTGTTCAAACCCATCCATGGCCTTTTCGATATCGTTTTGTTCTTCTACGTTATCTTGGGCTGAGCTCGACATTTGAAGAGGTTCGGTCCGACTATTTAACAACGGTGTTATTTTACTGTAGCGGCCAACACAAGCGAAGCAAATTACGACAACAACCTTGAGTCCGCAAGCGAGGACACACTATAAAGCGAGGAAATATTTTACGGACAGGAATTTTGAATCGTTTATTCAACGTGATCATAGGATCCAAGTCCTTATCGTAAAATAACAGTCCCGCTTGTAAGAGCTTGACCAAACAACTTCAAAGATAAACTGGGCAAACTGTACTAACGACAAACACGACTTATCGTTTGCCCAAACAAAGCCAACTAACAAAATGCGGTTTTAGCGGAACTTAAGTAATCATGTCCCTAATGGACAAGGAATGACATCATCTTGCGGTTTAACGTAATACAATACAAATTAAGTCAATAACGAATAAATATTCGGGAATAACGCGTGGTAGCCGTTACAGGCCATATTGGATTTTATGGAGGTTACCGCTGACTACTCGTTCCCAGACTTCCGTTCCCTGTTCCCCGCTCCCCGTTCCCCATTTTAGTAACATCCTGACCTTACCATTATGATAGCGGAAGACATAATGGAAAGAGAGCAGATTCTGGAAGTTCATTCCTCACATATTGTTTTGAAGACAACGAAAGTTTATCTCCTAACGTATAAACTATGGAAAGCTCAGGCTACAAATCTGGACCAGTGAAGCTACGAAAATGTTTCTTCTATTTGTTGACAACATGATAAAGTTCAGAAAGAAAAGGAGTGCAGTACAGACTTTATTTGAAAAGAGTTCTAGTCAAATGAACGTGAGCTAGTTAATCTGGCGGTGAAAATAACCACATTAGTGTTGCTGGTATCACTAATTTCCTAAATCCACAACCCTTCTCCAGTGATTGCATTTCCCAATAGTTCATTGATTCTTTTCCAGGTTTGGCATATAATTAGAGTGGAAATTATGGGTGTACTGACATGACCAGTATGATTTCATCCTAAGACAAGAATCGCCAAAAGGCAATTTTAACTGGGCTGCCAATTCCTGGGGGAGGGGTTGGCTGCACACTTAGGCCACCAGGCTTGTCGCTGACCATTGCGTGACGTAGCAACTCATGTGAGAGTTAAACAGTTACTCATTTGAACATTGCACCCTTTTGGAAGACTTTCGTATCAAGAAAAATGAGCATCATTTTTAAGTCGGGGCTCTATAGTACCTTTTCAAATTCCACCATTATGAATAAAAATACACAAGTAAGCCATTCTAAGCAGGAAACAATAAGCGTTCTCACGCACCCCTCCCCCAATCCCTCTGCTCCCCAAAATATAGTGTGACAAGTTTGACCTAACCGGAAATTCCAAAACTTATTGTCGTTACGGGACAAAACGCTGTTAATAACAAGCGGCACATTTCCAATTCTGGTTCTTAAAACTAACAAAGCAAATTAAATTTAAGTTTTGTTTTTGCCTGATATTGCATTATAAAGCCTCTCTAACTGTCCTAGTGAATATATATAATATAATAGCGGAGCTCCACGCGTGCGAAGTGCGCGCGAGCGGAGCCCCATAGCTAAGGAAATCTACCCTTCTCAAAAAATTTGATAATCACCTGACCGTACACCGCCCACCCGTCCGCACCACAGGGAAACCAATGTTCAATCTCACACTTTCTAGCTACACATATTGCACATCAATGTTGTGATCAATTGACAGCTGTCAAAACAATATCACCTGACCGTATCGCGGGCTCAGGTGTCGACCCATCAAGGTCGAGTGTTTTTGAAGTTATCCGCTGATAAGTTACAAGTTTTTTCAAATGCTCGCAGGCTCAAGTATATATATTTTTAATTCATATGAAAAATGTTTTGTTTATGTGCCGCACAATTAAAATTTTGAATTTAAACTGACCTCAGGTGCGAAAATTCAGGCAGCTATTACAGGCAGGAAAGACAGCTGCTTTTAACTTCTCGCCATGGTCACGCGTTAGTCACGCTCTACGTCCAATTTTTATGCTCTGATAAGTCAAAATGTGACAGGTGAGTTCATGCGGAAAATGTATGCAGCATCTTGAAACTTATTTACACTGACAGCTGAAGCTGACAGCGTTTTGTGTCATCTTGCGATGTTTTTGACTGTCTTTTTCAACTGGATGCACAAAATGAAATTTACTTGGTTTTTGGTTGAGAAATACATCGCTTGTCAAAGTCGGAAATCCGATTTTCGGATGGCATCGTTTTCGTTTTTCACCTCGCTTGATGCGTAAGAGGGTTGAAGAGTATGAAGCGATTCTGGCCTTACTTGATAGCTTTCAGGAGCTGCATCTCGAAAGGTAAGCCTGAGTAATTATTGTATTTGATGTTTGTTTTAATGAAGTCGAGCGTGGTTTATGCGGCTTTTTAGTTTATGCACGTTTGTAAGATTTCAGACAATGATCTGACCGAGTATCAGGTTTGATATAAGCTTACAGAACTTTAAAAAGCTTTTAGACATTTTCTCACCGCAAATAGAAGGAAAATGCTTCAAAGAATATTTTGTTATACCTCTAGCCGTAAAAGAAAGTTTTGAGCGATTTTCTTGCTTCTAGTTCATTTTTGAAAATAGCAAACACCGGGAAGCCGGTTTAAAACATAAACTTAAGCTTTAAGCTTGAAGACTCAGGATTTTTAGAGACACTTTAATACTTGTATTCGTGAATGAAAATTAATGTCTCTGTATATGTTTCACCGAATCATATTTCTTTTGTTGATTGTTAGTAGTCTCTCTTGCAATTTTAATCGCTGTGCCTTTTGTTTTCAGTCGTTCATGAACATCGCTTGCAGGAGTACTCAAAATGCCGCGCGTATCAAACGCTTTTGAAGATTACCCATTAAATAAGAACCATTAAATAAGAAATAAACATAATATGTTCTTATGTTGAAGCGTAACTCTATAAATGTTAATTCAGGTACTCACCTCTCACTGCAATTTTGGCGCTAGTCAAAAGTGGGAACCGGCTGGCAGAATAGGTGATTTTGGGTCGACCCAAAAAAAAATTAGAAGGGTTTGTATGGCGTTTTCTAAGCATAATTGGGCTACGATCTCAGAGACAATTTGCTCCGAAATGCTCATTTTTGGCAAGTAGGCCTCTTGGACATTGTTCTTTCAGAATATCCTGACAAATCCCATAATTTCAGAAATTTCATTTTTATGACGTCACACTTTACTACTCTATACCCGTGAATTTTAAAATCAGGTTTGGATCCACGGCGGTCTTTGACTACTAAACTTGAGGTCTATTTCAATTATTGTGCTTCGGAAGATATGCAAACAACGTATAGAAAGTTTAAAAACAATGAAAAATAACTTATGTTGTCATTGCAGCTGGGGAGCTCATCACTTTGGGCACGCGCCAGTTTCAATCAACCTGATTGGCTAAATTGTTTTTCAAGGTTTCATGCGGCGTGTTTAAAGGAGAATTTACATTCTGAGTCTGACTCAGGATTAGAACCAACAGCGTGAGCTCCTCTTCGCTGGCTGGGCGCTCGGCCCACTGAGGAACGGAAAGACTAAAGCACACGGTAACATCATAATTATACATGGTTCATTTTCGATACACGTCCTGCTTTAACTGAGACAAGAAACGTCACGAGCGCACTGTATGAAATGAAGACGTGGTAGTCAGCGTGTCACGAGTGTGGTAGAAAAGCACCAATTCGAAGCAAAATATCAATATCCATCTTGTATAAGTTTATAATTAAAGCAGCCAGGCAAGCAAAAGGAAAATATAACACCCAGGTGATATATATTTATTCCGTGCAGTTGACAACGCATAACCATAGAGCCCGTTGCGCAAAAGGTAAACTTGTTACATGTCTAAACGCGAATTTAAGGGTAATTGAAGAATAAAACGGTGCCCGAAGAAACGGAGCTAGTAGCTGCATTGTGCATGTACCGTGGAGGTGAGATCGATGTCAATAAGTAAAGGCGCACTATGCGGTCGCTCCAGTCCGCGTCTAAGGCAAAGGTTAGATCCCAAAAAAATTCCTGCTCTTTTAAAATTAAGTTCGTTCCTCTGAAATGGACCCTGCAGTGCGATTTTTATCAAACGTTTACCTGTACCAATTGGTTGTTTATGTTATACAAACTTAAATTTTGAAATAAAATTGGGAGGCTCGTTTAGGAGCAGCATCAACTTTAGTTATAAAAATTATATGCAATAAGTCCTAATAATAGTACCTATATGAATATAATTACGAGCACATAGCAGTACATGCTGTGAACAGCCCTCTGACGATTGTTTCTTTGTTTGCACTGAGCATACTGGTAATTCTTCATTTGTCTACATTTATTTTAGAGAACAAAAGTTACTTTCCATTTTATAAGTCTGACTTACTAATGTAAGAAGAAATGGAGATTTACCACTCTTGGGAACTCTAGCCTTAAGGCCGCTATGTTTCAATGTGCATGCACTAATCACGCGTGGAATTATGCATAGTGAAGATGTACAATGCATATACCAAAAGAATAACGTAACTGTGGCTCATATCGATATGACTAGTTGAAACATAGTTATTAGAGGAGACTGGTTATGAAAGACAACAAACATCTTTATGTGCGAGGCTCCCTGATGGTGCACAATCCTTTGTTTTCTCAGTGTTGGCAAATTGTAACTGAGTAATACTATATTAATTAATGGGACGTTTTTATTGGTCAATAAGATCAAAATGCTAGAAATACTATTAAACATTGTACACCGTCAGGTCCGCAGAAACATATAACAAGGGAGACTGGCGGGTTTCATAACCATTCCACTCTATTAACCATGGTTTTAAGGTTTCTTGGAAACTGACCACCTACCCCTCCCCTAAGCTAACATTAACACCTACTTCTCACTTAAAGCAAAATGTCATCTTAGGGGAGGGGTACATTGTAGGTGGACAGTTTCTCAGAAATCTAAATTGATCTGTTTAAACAATATAATCCTCCCTTCACCACCAGTTCCTTCTTACTGTAAAACGCCAATTATAAGCCCCTCCCCCCCCACCCCCCGCACCAAATCCAGTTGAAGGCCCATCTACCTGTAAACATCTGATTATAAGCCCTTCGGATAAAAGCCTCCCTCCCCCCCTCCGGCCCCACTTTTAATTTTATGCATTGAAATGTATTTGATTTATTCCCTGCTGGCAGGAGCTTCTAAAGGGGAATTCGATGTATCCTGACATTTTGAAGCTCAATTAAAATTCAGTACACAGGAAAAAATAACGGATTCCCATTTTTGGATATTTTAGGGTATTTAAAGAATACACATTAAAATCCCAAATTTGGGGTAGACTTTCATGTACCGGACTAAGATGGCGGAGGACAAAAGAACTATTGTTATTCTGATTAGGGTTAGGAAACAGGGTTTTGTTATGTTCCCTTTGTTCTTTTGTTTTATGGACATTAATTATTTCAGATCCGGTATATGAAACACCTCCCCAAATTTGGAAGAGTGAGACAAGTCCCAATCTGGGAACTTAGTTGGGAATTCCCTGGTTGGGACTTGTCTCACTTTGCCAAATTTGGGATTTTTATGGGTATTCTTTAAATACCCTAAAATATCCAAAAATGAGAATCCGTTATTTTTTCCTGTGGTAAATTACTGATTTTATTGCAGAACATATTTTGATCAGCACGGAAGTTTCTATCTGTTACATTCATTTTGGCCGAATAAATGTTGTTACATTTCCGTCAGTAATAGGATTTCAGCGACTTTTGCGTGGATCTTTGCCCTTTTGATCTATGTTGTGACTTGTGACATAACGATTTCTGCATGGATACCACCGGAATATAAATGACAAGAGACATCATATTCAAGATCTTACCTTAGATTATGGCCACGATCGCTCGCAATTTTGAATGCACAACCATGTGCGAATACTTGGATTGAAACCAAAATTTCAAGAGAGCACCAACTGAAATCGTGACATCTATTGTTCGTGCCAGGAAAACCATCACGCATTTTAAAACGCATGGTTTTTGCTTTCCTTTGAATTTAACCTGAGCCCGTTAGACAGGGACTGCGAGGAGAAAATTTCCAGTAAACGTCTTCGAGAGCAGTGAACAGACTCATTCTGCCACCATGTTTTTCAAACTTGTTCCAGTACTTTTTGACCGTTTGTTATTTTTACGTCATGTATGCTTCACAAACTATGGGCGCTATCCATAGCAACCAAAATTCAGACCGTTCAGAACGGGACAAGTGGTCCACCTCAAAAGGTGGACCCGTTTTTTCGAAACTTTTCCGGCTGGACCGAACCGATCTATTGAGTTTTGGACCGAAATTTTCCGAAATTTTGGTTGAATGGATCGCGCCCTATATGCGAAGGTAAGAACGGCAGAACGCTAACCCCTCCCCTGATAGGATTTTTTTCACCAGTCTGGGGATTCTTCAAGAACAAAGCAATAATAAGTGGATGGTGACATCAAGAATGGCTTCCTCACTCAGCCTCGGCCTATCACTGAGGCCATGGTAGAAAGATTTTTGTTACAAAACCTCAACCTAACTTTTCAACTAAAAAGCCTCTCAAACAACTCCACTTCATTCAAATTAATTCATTATTCGCCCTTTGCAGACAAAGTTAGGATCATGCTTAAGATCTATGTCCTTTTCACTTCACTTTACATTAGTCCTCAGTACTACTGGCAAGAAATTAAATAAATTATGTTTATACTTATTTTTATCTCTTTAATACTCGTTTATTTTTTTGTTGTTGTCGATGACTGAGATTTTTGCCGTGTACGGCCACCCCTCACACCAACCACCCTCAGAAAAAATCCGAGTTCCGATATATATTTTTTTCTGTACAGCAACACTGTAGATAAATCCTCTCTTATACCCTCCCTCTCAAATAAGCCCCTTCCACCCTCTTCAATAACACTTAATTCCCCCTTTTTTAGAAGAAAAAATTATTACGCCCCATTTCTTTTTAACTCCCCCCCCCCCCCCCCATTCTCCCCGCAACCCTTTTTCTTAAATGATATGCAGACTGTATTAATTAATCACGACTGTAACACTCGATTTGAACTGACCTGGAATGGTTTCTTTACCATCATCTTCACCCCCTTTTAAAATAGCCTTCCCCCCCCCTCCCTACTAAGTGCTTGAAATAAAGAAGTCTCTAAGGGGCTAAATAGTGGTTTTAAGGTTGATCACAGATGACGTAAATCGTGGCACACGAGCCGCAGAGCCGCAGGGGCGGACAGTCGCCTCTCGCCTCTTAGTCTCTTTTTTCCCTAGTCTATCAAACGAAACGCCCGAGACACAATGCACGAAACGCGCGCGAGACTGCCCCCGTTGTTTCGGGCGTCTAGCTGCCTCGCCACTCGACGCTCGCGCGCGCGTTCACTCCCACAACCAAATCTGAAGAAGAATAGGCACTGCTCGCAATCTATTTCATCATTAGCCATTAGTCCACTCGGTAACTGTTATCAGCCTTGGCCCTCGACCTCGGATGAACACGACCCTGATATCAGAAAAACCGAATATAATTTTATTATCATTATTGTTACGTCCATTCCTTGTAGACTCAGGCAGGATATTCGGCCTGGTTTATAGTCCTTGGGAGCGGGTTACAACAAGTCACCACGGGAGCCAGGTCTATCATTCCCTTCTTCTTACAGGGACAGCGTTGCTGTCCCCAACGATGCTGTTTTTTGGATAACTTCCAACATCACGTTCACGCCTATTCGCTTCATGTACTCCTTAAGGTTGAGTGATACTGCTTCAAGGGCCACAATAACAACAGGCACTACAATGACTTTTCGCAAGCGCCAGACTTTTGCAATTTTATCTTTCAATAGTTGGCATTTCTGTAACTTCTAAAGTTCCTTATCTTTCACTTTCACCCTGTCATCACCTGGGATGGCAACACCAATTACGACAACCTCTCTCTCCTTCTTATCAATAAAGACGATGTCTGGTCCTCTTGCCAAAATTTTCCTGTCACACTGGAATGTGAAATCCCACAGTATCTTGAAGTTTTCACTTTCCACCACTTCCTCCGGCTTTTGTTTATGCCAGCTATTAGCTCTTTCCAATCCACATTTACCACAAAGTTGCCAGTGGATATACCGTGCCACGTTATCATGCCTTCCTTTATATTCTGTCTGCGCCAGCTTATCGCACTCATTCACCACATGGGCCACCGTTTCTCCTTACTTCCGGACATTCTGCACAAAGGGGATTCTGCTGTGTGATCAATATGAAATCTCGTATAATTTGTTATTATCATTATTATTATTATTGTTATTATTGTACATTGCACGGGACTCAATTAGACATTGCTCTTGGAAATCATACATTATTACGCGCGCAATCCACGGTTTAGTCAGTTGTCTACTAGCAGATAATTATAACTAACTAATCTGTAGATTGCACAGATTCAAAAATTAATTGAAGGTTTTTAGTCAATGAGCGGACAGGTAGTGTGTTCAATTTGTAATAATTTATTTCTGAGAGTTGTTGTCGCTTTCGTTGTTATTATAAAAATTCGTAAACAACAGTGCTAGCATAATCATCATGAACGTCATTTTTATCATTTTCATCGTTCTCATCATAATTGTCAGTATCATAATCATCAGCATCATCTTCCTCCTTCTCCTCCTCCTCCTCCACCTCCTTCTCATCATCATCATCATTATCATCATGATCATCCTCATCATCACCGCCGCCCGGTTAGCGCAATTGGATAAGCGCCGGTCTGCCGAGAGGGAGGTTGAGGGTTCAAACCCCATCCGGACCAACACCTAGGGTCTTAAAATAACTGAGGAGAATGTTATGCCTTTGCTGTGACATTTACAAATGGTAAGTCTTCTTCTAGTCTTCTCGGATAAGGACGAAAAACCGTAGGTCCCGTCTCACAGCTCTTTCGCTGTTCTGATTCTTGTGGGACGTAAAAACGCCCACACTGCTGTTCGTAAAGAGTAGGGGGCGTAGACCCAGGTGGTGTGGTACAACCTTTTATGGGCAGGGTGAGTAACGAATGGGTTGATATCAATTGGGACGCAATTCCTATTTCATCCCTGTCACCGTGTTGAGTCACGGTGGCGAATTCAAAAAAGATCAACATCATTATCATCCTCGTCGTCATCATCCTCCTCATCAGCACCATCATCATATTCATTCTCATCATCATTATCTTCAACATCACCCTCAACATTTTAATCATTATTTTGCATAACATGTCACCAATTTACAGTAATAGTGGTATCTAAACACTCAAAGCTGTAAACGCCGGTTACTCGCAGTCGTCCGAATGGGAGTCTATGTAGCGCTAAGTGTGGCTCTGGAACACAGACGCGTGGTACAACCTGCACAGCTCCACCGAAAAGAGGGAAGGTGGAAAAGATTGCAGCGGTGATTTTTCTGAAGTTCGAGCTTTTAAACAAACAAATTGCCTTCCGAGTAGTGAGTATAAGTTTAAAAAGCACTTAATCCTCTCCGACTGAAAATATGACTTTCATTAAGAGCCAAGGATAGTAAAAATTAAAGATGGTGCTCGAAATATCGGAAACAGCTTAAAATGTGAAGATGACCCCCCCAGGTAAAACAACGTGGGAACTGCTATTATCCCATTCTCCACCCTGGAGCTATTCTATTCAATATTACGGGGTCAAGAGCGTGAGCCTCTGATCTGGGGTCAAGAATCTCGTCCGGCATCCTCGAGGACATTAACAAACTACGCAAGAGTAAAAGAAGCTCCCCACGCTTGGAAATTTTTGCTTCAATCCGGGCCAACTTTTTTTCGGGACCGTGCGAAGACTGGTTCCTAACAAAGACAAATTCAAGATGGCGACGTGAAGCCAGACGAACTACGGCTGATTATAACGGCATCGAAGAGCCGTGAAAACATTAGGAATTGCAATTTCAAACCAATAAATGAAATGAACAAAAGTTAAACTATTCATACAGTAATATTTCAGCTCAGTAGACATCATGTCATTTAGAGCAGCAGCTCTGTTATGTATATCGATTGTCGTCCTAATTATCGATCTCTTTAGTAACAACTAAGTTTCAAAATGCCTTCTTTAAGAACTTCGCTTCGATAAGTTTAACTTACCTTCATTAAGAAATTTGAAGGGACACCTTTCTTGTTTGGTGGGGGTGTTTTAATGTCAAAGAAGAGACCTCAAATACACTTGAACGTGGCTGAACTGGTGTTGTTTGACGATGACATGATGTATTATTGTAACTTCCCACTTTTCAACGAACAAAATTCCTCGCTGTTTATTATTATCTGCCACGAAAGTTAGCATTTTGTCTTGACAATTCACGACGTAGAAATCGCTTTACTGAGAATAGGACAACCTCGGAGCGGAGGAGTGATTTTCTTGCTTCTCGCAAGTCATCCAAAACCTGTTAGTTCATCCATTAACAAGCGTGATGTGAACCTGATTGACCTAAAAATGGTATTTTTTGTAAGAAAAATTCACGTGCGTAAGCTCCAAACTTAAGCAACTAAAGCATCAAAACAAAGGATAAATACCTTCTTCATGTTTTCCTCGTTTCCGTTTTTCAGATATGGGCACCAAACAGCAGATATAAAACCTTTTCCAAAGCTTACTTCAGCCAGACTTTTCTCTCAAGAACCTCGCAAGAAACTCTCTCTTCGCCGACATAAAGCTAGTCTCAAAATATTCGAAGACAAGGCATACAAGGTACCGATAAAAAGCTCTTTCTTCGTAGCTTTTATCGCACTCGTCAAAACATTGTTTATTAGTACCAGTTCTCTCTCACATGGCGATAAGCCTGACCGATTTTCGCTCTTGGCGGGCCGGCGATATGGCCGCGCAGAATTTCAAAAAAGAGGACTGGGAAAACGGGGACACGAAACTTGGCCAAAATTGGCACAAAAATTTCCAAGCGTGCCCAGAACCAGCTAACCGATTAATGATTGACGACCCAAACAATGTCCCTTGCCCTTAAGATATTATGACAAGTGTTGAAAGGACATTGGAGAAGAGTAAGGCTATTATTATGCTATACCGGATAGCTTTGGCACCGGTCGAAATCACATCGAATGGCTTTTGTTTAGATATAAGAACGGTGATTTCGGCGCGATTTCTGTAACCGAACGAAGCTGCGTCGCGCCGATATCCAAAGTGGAGAGTCACATATGGTATATTTTGTATAGTGTTGACATAGCCCAAATAAAGGTATCCGAAAGCTTCGTAGCTTCAGTAAACAGATCAGAGCATTGTACCTCGTAACGAAACAACTTAAGTTTCTCTTGCGCATGAGCACACCATTGTTTGTCCCGCATTCAGTTACCTGCAGTGACGTAATGGCCTCTGGACCAATCAAATCAAAGCTTTGGAAAAAACTTGACGGATAAAAGACGTTAAAACTGACAGATGCTTTCCTTTAAGGTCTAGACCAAACGTCGAGATGAGATGGTCTTAAAATAACTGAGGAGAACATGCTGCCTTTGCAATGACATCTGCAAATGGTTAGATGTTCTAGTCCTCTCGGATAAGGACGATAAATCGTAGGTCCCGTCTCCTACATCTTCAATGTTATATAGTCTGCAGGAGACGTTAAAGAACCCACGCGCTTGTTGTAAAGAGTAGCGCACAGAGTTCCCGGTGTAGTGGTCTGGCCTTGTTTCTCGGGTTGGTGCTTCACATAGGGTTAACCTCATTGCACCTTTCTCGGCTTGGACAGATTTGCTTAAGGAAAATGAGTATAGTATAGAGACGATCGTCAAACGTTATATCCGTCTGTTTCAGACTGAGAGAGCGTGTTGGACGAACCAAACTCATTCAGACGAACTATAATTAAATAAACTTCATGAACTTAAATCACTAAGCTTGGTGTCTCATGAAAAGCTAGACGTTTGGCCTAAGAGATAAAATTTTGGATAATGGAGAAATTTATCACCAAAGCGTTCGGCTGGAACACGATGAAATATGACAACGAAATTCCACACTCTACTTTTTAAATCAGAAATTGAAGACAACGTGTTCCCTGCGTGACAGTGACATTTCATGCACGGTTACTTGTTTCGGTGAAACCTTTATGGTGAACAGCCTTCTTTGTTTTTTTTGCTATGAAACGTTTTCTCTGTATATAATCAAGGTGCCCTGAAGGGTAAGGTAGTTATGTTACCTTGTCATGAAAATTATTGACAGTGTTTTGACTGAGCCGAAATTTTACGAACGTCACAGCAGAAAGTGTTTCCAGGTTATTTCAGAAGATTTCCTAAGGCTACCGACGATTCCCAAAGACTGTCGAAGATTTGCGAAGACTAACAAAGAGGTCCGACCATTGCCGAAGATGATACACAATGAATAAAGGTCTTTCAAGTCGGCTTGAAACACGGCTGCTTTTGATTTAGTGGGTCCCCCAGGGTGTGAGAGCCCACCTACAAAAAGATTGGATGGTCCCCGACCATTGCCCCTCTAGCTACTGAACAGTTGAGGCAACATTGATCTGAATAACTGAAACGAGTTTCTTAAAAAGTGAGTTGTGGGTCCTGTTATTTCTATTGTCTATACTCTCGCAGAAAAAGGCTTTTATCCTTGCTAGTTTACTTTTATATGCTACTTAGAGATTACTTCTAGTGTGGAACAATCCCGTTCTCCTCGCGCTTTCTAGCTTTCTCTTCGTCCTACACCTTACTACTGAGCATTGTTTGCAGAGGGCTAGAAGAAAATGTTGCGTTTTACGTAGAGCGGGAAAACCGCAGAACCCTGTTAAAATCTTTCCTAGCCTAGAGGAGAACCATCAGCAAAGTCAATCTAAATACCTAATTATTCGTCGACTCGATTCCTAGAAGGCACTCTGGAATGACAGTGATGAAATTTTCCATTATGGGAATTTTCGGGTAGTTATATTTGGCAAGTATTTTTGGAGAGCTTTGAATTAAGAAGGCAAATTCAAAATAATCTGAAGATTTGCCAGGTTTAGTAATGCTCGACTACCAGATGGAAAAATTTTAAGGCTCGGAAATCTGGCATGGATTTTTTCTTTTTTTTTTTCATTGGGATGTTTGGCCTGCAGGTTAGTGAATGATTGTGCTAAGATAACTATTTTGGCATTCAGTTCTATGTTGAGTCAGTTGGTCAGCAGAGAAACCGGGTTTGGTGTACGATTCTGGTGGCCGATCAAAAAACTGCATCAGTGAGAATGCCACACTTTGGATAACAACTCTTGCTTAAGCTGTACGAGAGAACAATACATCAACTATTTGTACCAAAATAATTTGGAATAGCCCCATTCAGGTAAATGAGCAAACCTTTTGTAGGGGCAATACAGCCTTGTACCCTCTTTAACCCTTTAAGCCCTAAGAGTGATCAGCATCAAATTTCTCCCTGTTAAGTCACTTCTTTATAAAACACTGACAGAGGTCATGAGAATTGAGGACGTGATCACACAAGATGAATCTAATTGATACTTCAACAAATTCTCCCCACTACTTCTACTGAAAACGTAAAGGGATAAGAAATGAGAATTTGAATTTTCATGTTAGGGTCGAGAGGGTTAATGGCATACAAGGAATCTCCGCCCTAAAGGGGTATTTTTTTTTTCAGGATCATGAAAGAAGAGGGATTTCATCAGTTGAAATATAAAAACATCGGAAATCTGTCACTTAGGTCTGTCAAAGGATTTAAAAAGGGTAACAAAAGCATTGAATCGCTATGAAGAGGTCATGAACATTGCCTGGTTTAGAATGATTTGTTCGTTGCAAGGCACCGCGATAGCATTCAACTGAAACTCTCGTGGAAAATAATGTACACAGCCGAACATATGCAGTGAAAAAGAAATCCGCTGTTTCCCATATTAGAGTCAAAAATGTGTGGTATTGGATACCGTCCAATGGCAATATAATACGTAGCATCCGTTAGTTATCCATTAACTGTGCCTCTATCATGTGCGCTGGTTTCGTTATCGACTGCATCACTGTTAGCTCGCCTTAGACCTGATAACTCGCCTTTGTTTTTACCCACCCTTTCCCACCCGCGGGCCGCATTAGGGGGGACGGCCTCGGGCTTGCCTCCCCCTTGATGCGGCTTTGCTTGTTCCGGCAAACAATAAAGATGATTTTTGATATATATTATATATATATACGTGTGGTTGTCATTTTCTTTGTGCCTAGGATTATATAATTTTCTAGTTATTCTGTCCAGAAGGTGATAGTTTCGTCTCCTGTTGGAAGAATTCGGAGTGTATTTTTCCAAGTCTTTAGTGTCATCCTAGCATTCGTTACAGCTGGCCCACGCATCATCTAAACCACTGGTATACAGGTACAGGAGGCGGTGTGGAGAGTCCGTGACACAGGCTACAGTCAAAGCGACAGAAAGCAACCAAGCAAACGCTGAAAACAGCGAGTTCATAAAGTTACCAGTCTCAAAATTCACCATCACTTTTATGTCAAGAAGGAACACGAGCTTTAGGCCGTATGAGCATTAACCACTTTTTGCCATGGTTGAAAGGGGGAGAGGACCTGGGGAAGAGGTTAAGCTGTTTTAGTTTTGAAAAGAAATTTTAAACTAGCCGAACAGTCGGCGGAACATTTTACAAGTTTCACGACGAAATTGTCTAAAAACATAGGATGAAGACAACTCGAGGGACAACATCTGCTATCGGATTATATTTGCAGACCTGAACAGCCCTTTATCTTCTAACATGCACTATCGAGGTGAACTTAACATCGACAAAGGTAAGCATGTTTTTAAACTAGGAATTATTTTGAATGAATAATAAATAATGGTAATTGAACTGAGTGGAGTGCAATTTGGTCTGAAATCATACGCGTGATTTGAAAATCGGACGAGCGGGCAGCGCGAGTTCGATTTGAAATCACAAGTATGATTTCAGACCAAAATTGCACGACACGAAGTTCAATTACCACTTTATTACAGCCATTTTGAAATTCAGTCCGAGTACTAATATTTTTTTTTTCAGGCTTCTTCTTTCCAATTGCTTAAATTGGAAAATTTACTGCGATGATCACTCTTTACTTTCATCTACAACCGCAGTTCTAATATGAATTATTTTTCATATACTTCACATCACTAATATTTTATTGATCAAGTAGCGGTTTGTTAAAAAGGCGAAACAAAAAGACTTTTACTTCTCATTTTGTATTCGAAACAGAGAAATGATGCGATATAGAACAAAAATGGTGCGATTTAAAACAGAAATGATGCGATTTAGAACATGACTGGCGCGATTTGGAACAGATGCGATTTAGAGCAAAAAATGGTGCGATTTGGGAATTAATCACACTGCTGAGAGCCAATCAGATTGCACGGATCGCCAGTGATTTCAAAGTGGATGTAATAAAGCAGTTAATTCGGAATTATCCCAGCGTTGTTATCCACCTCGGCCGATAACACCCCAGCCTCATTCATTAATTACTAATTATCCGATATGCTGTATATTTTGCCAGGTTTTGCCCATGTTTCTCAAAGGATGGTGTGGCCAACCTATAAATTTTCTTCTTTTTCAAGACACCAATTAGGCAATTGGACTCTCTGCATATGCCCTCCCGGATATACGTGATAGACTCGTGATATGGCGTGATTGGGTGGGTGCATGCGAGGGTTCATGGTCAAGGCTCCTGAAAAGTGCTAGGGTAACATCTTTGTTAGCAAAGCTTCATTATTCTCGAGCCTTTCTTTGTCGCCTAGTCCCTAGGCCTCATTATTCCGCACAGCCAATGCATTGCGGGTCACGTGGTCTCACATACGTCACCGAAGTGAATTGACTGAGAGGTTCTGGGAAAACGCCGTACAGGGACTTGGCAAAACCGTTCTAACGACTCATAATAATGGCGAAAGAGCCGTCAACGGCTACAGCCCCGCTCAGTTTTTGGCTCTCTCGGTGTCTTTTTTATGTCTTGCAAAGTCGATTTTTTACGTACCACTATCAGCTTTGCAGATTTCAATGTGTTCACTGGGTGGCAATCGTACTTTCGATATATACAGATGAAATTTTAAACTGAGGTTACCTACTTTTAACATACTCCCCTAGTTTCTGCAAAAATCATTTTTCCAAAACAAAACACTCCATAGTCTTATTTCGATATACGAAATGCCATACTTGGCGCCGAGGCCTGGGGGAATAATACAAAATAAATCATATTGAGGTTCAAAATGAATAATAATTTTTGTTGTTGTTTTATCTCCCCTCCCGCCTCCAAAACCTCGGAGCCAAGTATGAGTTTTAAAATATCGAAATTGGTTCATTTTTTTTTGGTTCACTGAAAGACTTGTTTCGGACTGGACTTGCACTAGTTCGCGAAGAGTTTGGGAAACGAAAAGTACTCATCAAACGTACTTGGGTCTCTCTAGTCGCAGCATTTAAGGGCGACAAATAAAATTTTTCTTACATTGGATTAGTATCGCCACCCTTATTTTACCTGTAAGAGGTAGGAATGGGACATTTTTTAGTGTGACGAGGATAAAGGGTTTTTTTCTGCACAGAATATATAAAAAAAAGGTTTTTGATCCAGAATCAATGGCCAGTTTCTACAGAGACTCGCTCTTAAGCTCTTTTTTCTACGCTAGTGTTTTCTAATTTACATGAGATATATGATATTAAATGATCCCCCAATATTTTTATGTTATGGCTCCTTAACTAAAAAGTTTCAGCAAACCAAGACTTTACGTTTAATTTATTTTACAAATAACACGTTTTTCTTCCTCCAAAGCGAAAAACTATTAGGAAGAAATATTTTGTTAAACAAGTTCCAAAAGCCTGCGATCCAATACTATTTTGATTAGAAAGAGAAACAAACAATTGTTCAACACAATGTATTCATTTAATGACTCTATTTTCGAGACAAAAGGTTGTCATGCCAGCTAGCTTATTGCTTTGGGCACGCGCCTATTTCAGTCAGAGAATTATAATGCGTGATTGGCTTATGCAACTCATAAAGTTTTCATCATGCACATGCATATTCAGTTTTTTTACCCTGGTTTTAATATGACACAATGTCTGTTTTCTTGCCATTTGTTAACGCCCTCTTCTACGGAGAAGTCTACAAAGCTTACTTGTAGATTGAATACGAGCGAAACCCTCAAAGACTGGTAAGTCAAGGGAAATCATATGGTTACGTTTTACTTTAATATTAGAAGAACACTAACTGTCACAAAATCGCGATTGCATGGCTCACTGAAAAATACCTAAATTCTTCTCAACGAAGTTAGATTCAAACGCGCCTTAATTTGTAAACAATTAAGAATCGTTTAAATACTAGAAAATGCAATTTCTTCGAAAAAAAAACAAACAAACAAAAGAAAAAACCACAAGAGATTGTTTGAAAGTTTATCTAAAGACACATGAAAATAAATGGAACTAAAGTACCTTGACCAGCTACGAAAGAAGACAAGTGTTGTTTCTTCATGATTGCGAAGCCACTCGCCGAATCACTCGCCGATAGATAACTGCGGCTTGTTTATCAGACATGAAGAATGTAAATCACAAGCAACCAGCTACAAGTACAGGCTATGCAGTCATTCACTACAGCAATCGAGGCGTCAGTATAGCTTCTTTTCTCGTTCAGCAAAAACCAGCTGGTGGCTTCAAACAGCTTCACAACAAGCGACCGAGGTAATAGTTTTTCTCATTAAATTTTTGTTCTTACTTTTGTAACTGCACCGGAAATCCAAATACACAGTATTTCGACGGCTGTCACTTAAAAATTCTTTTTCTTCACATTATCTGCCAGGTTTTTTAGCTGTCCTGCTGTGTAAAATCCTAGAATCCCGATGAGTTTTTAAAAGTGTTCATCGCTACAATGTTTTGATTTTTGGGCGCGATCCATTCAACCAAAATTTCCGGAAATCTCGGTCCAAAACTCAATGGATCGGTTCGGTCCAACCGGAAAAGTTTCGAAAAAAAAGGGTCCACCTTTTGAGGTGGACCACTTTTCCCGGTCGGACCGGTTGGAATTTTGGTTGAATGGATCGCGCTCTTTCATTCATCCAGTCCAGGCGAGTCCGTTCGCGCGTTGACAGTTTTGATAGACGTGTGAGATGTGAATAGCGGAAGTCCTTTGTCTATTCCGGTTTGCTTTAACAAAATTAAGTCGGGTAGTTTTTAATAAAACAATTATTCCACTCGCGCTTGTTGGATATGAGATGATTATAGCCAACTCGGCGCTACGCACCTCGTTGGCTATCTATCATCTCATATCCAATTAACGCGCCCTCGTGGAATAATTGTCAAATATATAATAATTCAATCCAATTTATCCGCATAGAAAAACAGTGGAAAACATCAGAGCCATACAAGCTAGCTATATAGTCCACCCAGTTGAGGTCTAGAATACCCACCATGACAGCGTTTTAAAACCCATTTTCTTCAAAACTATATACCGACTCATAGTTAGACAAGACCATAAAAAAATCACACTGTTTGTATAGCTGGTTCACTTCAACTTAGTTTGTCCTTTAAAACTGTAATCCCTGCCAATCAAAAGAATTTATAGGTGACGATTAATGCAGAGCTTCGTTGGGCCAAAAAAGGCATTTCACTTAAAATCGAGAAATATGTAAAACTTTCAACACGGTTGGCTGCTGAGACCTAAACTTAACATATATTAAGTGCTCGTGAAACCAAAAATTTTTTTATCGATCGGTGGAAATTGAATGAATCAATCAACGTTAATTTCATAGGCGTTTATGACGTAATACCGCGCAATTGAATCGATCCCCAAAATGACGTGCTGCGGTAAATAGAGGAACTTCCAAAAAAATATTTTGTTCTTTCCTTCTTCTAAAAGGCACCAGTTTAAGAAAAAAGATTCGGCGGATGTAAGATTCGTGTCGAAGCACTGAAAAACAACTGATAGAATATTGGTGCATTGCTTCAACTAAAAGAACGTTACGAGAGCGACAGTATGGCATCTGTGTTCTTAAAACTAGTTTCAGGCCTTTGATCGAAGGTCAAAACGCTCTTGCTCCAAAGTTGGTGCTTTGCGTTTCACGTGATATAAGTGAGTGATCAGATAGAAGGTCCAAAGGCACGCGATGAGATCTTGCGTTCTATCCATTCAATTAAATGCTGGCTATGTAAGTGCCAAGCATGCATAATTGCACTAGAACATGGAGATTAGGATTGCGGGCTCCTCTGATCGAGTTCAAAACGCCAGAAGAAAAGAACCGTTTCTCCTCGCTCCTCGCCGCTGTGGAGGTTTCGCGAGGAGGATCTTCTGCGACTCAGCGACAGGAATTCCATATTGTGAAGTAAAATCTGTCCGGAATCCGGTCAGAAGCGCTGATTGGTAGACAGAGTTGTTATATTAGTTTAGCTATTGTTTGCGAATGACACACAAAAGGCTACAAAGGTCAAATGTAAACGCGATGAATCTATAACAAAACAGTCAATGATTGTGGAATATATTCTTCTCTAGAAGAAGCATTTGTGTTTTGCTGGTGCTCGTTCGCAGATGAACACAACACTTTACCAAAATCGACCAGGAGAAACGTAAAATGGAATAAATTTGCATTTGGAACCCCACGACTACCGGATTTATTATGTAAACATTCATTTACGTCATTAGTATGGAATTAGTGTCGCTGAATCGCAAACGTTCCATCAGACATCCTCAGCGGCGAGGAGCGAGAAAAAACGGTGCGGTTTTCGTAGGCTAGCAAAACGTCAGACAAGAATAAAGGAAATGGAATAATTATGTATAAAATCATCTGTCCAAAAAATTTATGCGATTGAGAACTGGACACAAACATTTTGCCCCGATATTAGAACTCGTTGGGTAAAAGATGAGCTGGATCATATGTCTAAGTCCAAACGACTGTTTTTGAAATCAGATCGCCCATCTCTAAGTCTGCTATGTGGAAGATAATACTTGGTGAGAATATTTCTCTAAAAGCTCCATGAAAAAAAAGAAAGGAATTTTAAACGTGAAATTCACTAAGTAACGAATAAGCGCCATTAGGCATGCAAAACGCAGTACGGAGGTCGATGACAAGTGAACTTGGCTTTTTTTGAACAGTATAACAGGAAACTAAATGTACAATTCTTAACATTTTTGTTGTTTGGAAGCTTTCACCGGTGAAAGGGAAATGATATTGGCATGATTTTAAGATAACAGTCCTCCCTTCACTAGAAAGAAACAGTTAGTTCTATTTGCACTCTCCCTAAGTTGATTTATAGGCACTTATTTTACCACAAAAATTAAAATTAGCGACCTTCCCTAAAATTATAAGGAAAAAAGAGAGATCCAGGGCAAAAGTTAGATCCAGCAAGAATTTGTACCTTTCGACCGACTGTGGCTCTTTAGGAGACACATGTATTGATATGCTTGCAGTACACAATGGCAGCCTCACTTTCCCCAGGAAAACAAATGAGCAGTTAAGTGACCAGCGATATTAAGAACGGTTTCTATCAAAATATTTTCTTGTCATCTTTGTCTCAGATGGCCATAATGAATAAGCTTCCTGAATCCTCCAAAAAGGACTAAAGGTTTTCAATGTGGGAAAAAGCACTTCAACCTCACCTCTAAAACATTTTCATTTCGTCAAAATTAATTTCTGATAAGCTTAATGCTATTTGCCTTTTGCGGAAAATCAGGATCATGCTCAAGATCTTTATCCTTTTCACTTCACTTTACATCATCAGTTCTAATGGTAAGAAAAAGTCCAATTCTTTGACGTTTCTAAATTTTTTTTACTAATTTATGTCTAATTCTTGTCTTTTTCATATACAAAATCTGATAAGCGACATTTTTGCGCATGTAGTATAGTAGGTTTTTTCCGCAGGATTCTCAGCAACTTACACACGACTATGTTAACACCGATGACGTCACGGCCTTTTGTATGACAATAGGTTGTCTGCGATGGACAATGGAATCGGCAAGATATAGAACTTGCATAACTATTTTACGACTCATTGAATTTTAAGTCACAGTCGAGTTAGCGCTTATTCCTTCTACAATCAACAAATGAATACTTTTGTAAGTTTTTAGTCTAAGAATCGAATAGATATATATATATAACTTATGTAAATGAGACTCCACCGGATTGTATTCTCGGGATAAAGATAAGAGGCCGTGACGTTACAGGCGTTAACCCCTTCACTACCAGGATAAAAGAAGGAGTCTCGTATACTGGTTCTAACTTTCAAATCTGTGGACGAAATTCTGCGGTGTAACCATTCAAATGAAACCTCTTTGCCATTACTTTCACATTGTGCTATTTCTTTTAAGAGCATTTTACCAAAATAAAATTGGAAATTTTGTTGAAATTTCACTTTGGCCACTTTTGGCAGCGAAAGGGTTAATTATTCCTGAGCAAGTTAGTAAGATTCCTGCGCAAAATATGGGGTTCAACTGATCCTTACTATACTACTCACATAATCTTGCACAAGTTCTAAATAGGGAATACGACTATTAATCTTAAGTTCTGTTCTATTTCAGCTGATTCAACCCCTTATAGAAAAGGACTCGACATTGGAATCCTTATCGACAAGTCACTAAGTATTCCTCAAACGAAACTTGAGGTTTTATTGGAAACGTTTTTAAAGCCATTCTATGCCAAGTTTGAAATATCAGCGCAAAAAACCCAGTTTGGTTTGATAACATTCGACAAATACAGTCGTTTGAGGTTCACGTTGGCAGAAAATATCAGTACTATTGAACCAGTTAGACATTTCATAACAAGAATCGACCTAGCCCTGCTACAAGCCAAAAACGAGCTGTTTATTTCAAGTGCAGGAGACAGAGAAGATAAGCAAAATGTGTTACTCGTGATCACGGATGGGAGGCCTTACCCAGCGAAAACATTCCTTCTTTTTAACAAGTCTTTACCTTTTTTGAAGGTAAGAGATGTGATTTTTCTTCTCGAAAGAAACCAACCAACTAACCAGCCGCATTACGTGAACAAACTAACCTAAAAAAGTATAAATAGACCACTTGCAGTAAGAGGTCACGTAAACCAATGCCTCCTCCATCTTGTTGGTGCCAAAAATTGACAGAGCACATAAAATGTATCTTAAACCCGAAATTTGAGAGAAAACGCATTTAAGGGAGATATTTTATGGCACTTTGATTTTTCAACAAAGTAGTATGATTTGTATTGGTCGCCATGTTGGAGGGCATACTCTTGCCCTCCATCATGGCGGCCAAAACTACTTTTCGCTTATATCCGTTAAACGTTTGATAGTTTCGCTCAGATGTGCTGTAAACGTCATCTTTTCAACATTTTCCTTGTCCCGTGACCAACTACGAACTTACTCATTTTAAGAAAATGGTTCAGGTTTGAAAAACCAAATCACTATTTTTTTGTTTAAGAAATGACCCATTAATCGTTTTTCGAAAGCAAAATCATATAACTTTCATTTTCATAAAAACAATGTCACATGACCGCTAAGGGCAAATGGCCTGTTACAATGTCTCTATCAAAAAAGGTTTTTACATTTGTTAGAGGACCTAAAATGGCTAGACGGTTTTTATGACTGTCAAAAAGTGCAAAAAAAAAAAACTTTTGGTTTAGTAATGTAAGTGAATTTTTTTCATTAGAAGGCATATACAAAAGGGGTACCTTTTCTGCTAAAAGGTGTACAACCGATTGCAAAAACGTTGTCATAGAAAAAATGAAAAAAGGAAAAAGCCAAATAGGAATTAATTCGGCTAGTTTAGCCACATTCTCAAGGTGGATTCATTTGCAGCCGTTGCATTTCCCCTCTCGAATTTTCAGTTTTATTTTCTTTCAGTTTTAAAACAATAGCAAATTCCAACAGGCAAACACGACATCTAGGTGCGGATGCTGCAAATGAGTTCATTAGGTTTATTAGCCTATTTAATTCCTATTTGGCTTTTTTGTCATTTTACTAAGACAACGTTATTGCAATTAGGCGCATTTCAAAAGAAAAGGGGTAGGCGTTAGGGCGCACCCTGCAAGTATCAAACTGTGTTGAGTGCTCCCCCCCCCCCCCCCCCCCGCCCAAGTGAGAATCATACCTCCTTTCTGTGTGGTTTATGTAGAGTGAAGAGTTAAACTTGAAGGCACCACTTCTAACTACCAGTGTTTTTTTTCGCAGGCGCAAAACGTTAGTATTATTGCTGTCGGTTACGGAGAAGAAGCTAAAATTAATACAACAGTGCTTAGGGAAATAGGAGGCGACATTGTATTGATCGTGTATGAGGATGAAACCTTAGGATATGCACGCTATGTCGATCCAATAAAGGAAATGGTTTACAGTAAGTCAACATTTCCTCAAATCAGTTGCCGTCCTTATAATTGATTTCACTTCTAGTTCATGGTTATGATTATTATAGTTATTATGATTATGATTAAGATTAATATTTTATCACCATCATCGTTATCATCATCATCACCATTATCGTCATCATCATCATCATCATCATCATCATCATCATCATCACCCTCACCGTCGTCCTCATCGTCAACATCATTCACATCATCATTATCATCATAACTGTATTATTATACTACATGTATCGTGATCGTTATTATTGCAATTAGAAAATAGAGTCTTTCCAGCCTTTGTTAAACATTGTCGGTGTGATTTTCAAGTTATAACCCCTGGCAGGCGGGGTTAGGACAAGTTTTGCGCTCAGAGTCAGCTTGAGGCGTCTATTCTTCTTACTACTATTACTGTTATAATAATAATAATAACAATAATAATAATAATAATAATTATTATTATTAATATTATTTTATTTTTTACTATAGGCGACGTGACAGGGACCAGTGCTAATCCGCAGTGGTCCGAATGGAGTGCGTGTAGTGTTACTTGTGGCTCTGGAACACAGTCACGCAATAGAACCTGCATAAATGGAATCTGTTCTGAAACTAAAGCTTGTGAACAGGACCCTTGCCTGAATGGTGAGTATGAAATTTAAATAAGCAATACATCTTCTCCGATTGGAAATAAAAATTTAACTGGCAAAGTCGCTAAATATCAAAGATGATTCCCTTAGTCACTGACACAGGAAGTATCGCACTGTTTGGTGTTTTTTTCTGTTGTTTAATAGTAATTAAATAAACCAAAAAAGCTTTTTCAAAGGAACGACAATGCTTACTAATTAACAAAAACCGGTAAAAAGAACCTTTAAATCATTTCTTAAAATGGATCCAAAGTATAGGTATACATTATTATTTACCCAAGACATTTCTCTGTTTCTGATTGAATTTAAATCCCACGACTACTTCTTCATAACCCATGCCACGAGCACTGAACAAATTTGGCAGATGCATAGATTATGCCATCATTGACGTAAGTCTCTCTGACGTCAATAAATGAGTATGCGATATAGCATTGACGTTGCAAAAGACAGCGGAGCGGAAGCTTAGCTGTCGTAAGTGTAGAACTCTAGAAAAAACAAAAGAGTTCACGGATATGCAAAGAAAATATAACAGAATTACTCGCTAACTCGCGGTAAACGGCTTTTTGAGGAATATCTGTAGGAATGTAAAAACATTCGTTCACACTTTGAACGTACCACGAAAGAAGCTCAAATTTTGAAGAAACTCTAACTGGAGGTGATGAAAAGTTCAGGTGGAAGACAATTGCAAAAAACTGTGTACGATAAAACTTGCTCTCAACGTTGGATCAAAAAAGATCTC
The DNA here is from genome assembly GCA_038088405.1 of Porites divaricata. NCBI lineage: Eukaryota > Metazoa > Cnidaria > Anthozoa > Scleractinia > Poritidae > Porites > Porites divaricata. Next base: position 15,920,784 of record JBBMOI010000012.1, on the reverse strand, counting down.
GATCAGCCAAATTTAATAAATTATTGTCAAAAAGACAACTGCAAGGACTGATTAAACAACGTCAAAAGACTAGAGTTACGATATTTAGACTGGCGAATACCAGTCTTCATCAACTTTATTACGAAGATCACGAAATTAAAGAAATATCTCTCAAGTTAAGCAGTACTACAATGGGTGGAAGTGACATAATAATGATGGAGGTAAGGATGTTAATGCATGGATCAATTTTATCTGCTACCACTAAGCCTCCCCCTCCCACCCCTCCGACATATCCTGGGAGATTTCCAGCCCCTTAGGGCTGGGGCTGGGGATTTCTTTTGAGGGCCCCCTGGCCAAGGGGAAGGGGGTAGGGGGTAGGGGGTAGGGGGTAGGGTAGGGCGGGGTAGGGTAGGTGCTAAATAACTTCTCTTTGTTCCTGTGAAGTTCATAATTTCTTTGTTGACATGGTGTCACCAGACTGCTTGGAGAAGGCTTTCAAGACTGTTCAAATATGGAGAAAAATAAGAGAAGATTAACCTCTTAACATTATAATTGCCAACGAGCAGCCTCACGAAGACGCGAGGCTGCGAGACGGCAGCCTAACAGAGCCGTGCGCGATTGTTCCAGAGCAGAAAAAGTCTCGAATGGATCTAACATATGGGAAATATAGGTAGTCTTTACACTAGAGCCTAAATAAGCTAAGAAATATTTCAAGACAAGTAAATTTTAATTACTTCAAGTAAATAAAGCTTCACACACAACCGATTCTTTTTTACTTCAGGTTAACTTAAGGCTATTTTCCCACGCAACAAAATTAAGATTGATTGACATGTTTCGCTTTTCTTAAGTGAGCTAAGTCGGTTTTATGGATGGTTTTCAAGTCGCTTGAAACTTTCTTGAATCGTTCCACTCAGGTGTATTAAGGAGTGGGTCAATTAAGGCATGTGTGAAAACGAAGGAGGGTGGTCTATCTTCCACAGTATTCAAGATAATGAAATGAAACGTTGTCAAGGACTTACACTCGACAAGATGAATCAAGTTGACAAGAAGTTGTCACCAATTAGTCACGTGACCGTAAATGATATGAAGTTTCCTTATTTTCCTTTAGGTTAAGCGCACACTAACTTAACACAAAGTGATATGCAAAATGATAATTGAATGGTTCATGTGCACGAAATTCTACACGAAACCAATTGGAATGGGTGTCCAGGTCACGTGACCAATAAAATGTGACATTGTTTTGTCACGCAATAGCCGTTAAAAGTTGATGTCGCCTAGATGGACTTCGATTCCAGTTACATTAATTTTGAGAAGAGGCCTTACATACTAAAAACAATACTGCAAACAATTTCAGTAAAGTTAATTTTTCCTAGTGTGCAGAAGCCCTAAAAGAACAAACCGGAAGTTAAGCCATAAGTGGTCACGTGATAGGTTACTATGGAAACACTTTTGTGAATAAAGCTCCCTTGACATGTTTTACGTCGTGGCCTAGTTTCATATTGATCGGACGTTTACTTTCGGAGATAGACCACCCCCCGTATTTTCTTTACAGAATAATGTGTTACCCTCTCCTTAACTTACCTGAGCACTTTCCGACTTTAATGAGATGGAAAGTAAAGTTACTTGAGATTTTACTTCACACACGAATTTATGGTTATTAAGTAAAACTTAGCGGCTCGTAAGTCTTACTTAACAGCCCAGTGTAAAGACAACCATAGTAATGTAAGGCATTTTTGACGTAATGCTGAACAGAGAATGCATCGCTTTCGAGCGAACACGTGATACAGATCAGAGTATCCACGAGCCGTGTGCGTGTTTGTGAGTCCCGTACTCATTCCGTCTTCAACCAATCGTCGGGTGGATATTTATTCGCATAATACGAGATAGAATTTTTATTGCCTGCCGCTAAGAAAAAACGACGCCGTAAAATTGATTGATAATTCATACTTATTCTTTGCTATTCCTCAGATATATGTTGTAGCCGATAAGAATAAGATTTACAGCACTGTCCTGCTTTGAAACAAACATTTACCATTTTACGAGGCATTTTACGTAACATCGCTAACAAAGTAGTCACCGATCGGCAAACAAAATTTGTAAACAAACGTTTTATTTCTGATCTCTCGGTTCGCCTTATATAAACCTAGAAATATCTGCAAATAGCGCCTGACCGGTGACAAATGACACACAGCGTATGAGTATAAAGATCATCTTAATTTGAGCAAAAAACTTAATTGATTATCAGCCTTCGCGTTGATAAAGAAACCAGATTATAAACAGAATATTCAGGCAATAATCTATTTTAAAAACATCAATTCTTAAACACATACGATCATACAGCAAAGATACAAGGAACATTTCAAGGGCACCAGATTGGTGAAAGCGTGCGGCCTGTTGCGTGCTTTTCGGTATACAGGTCAGAGTCATAAATCAAATCAGAGTTGAACAAACACATGCCTTTTACCACTTTTCAAGTGTGGTGTATTCTTTTCGTAAACCACACACTACTCCTAGAACCATACCAGATCGATCGGCTAAGCTTCTCTATATCCAAAGACTCTTGAGAACGTCCTGTTGTCGGTCGTCCACGACGTTGCTTCCGTGACTCCATTCAGGAAATTGATTTTTCGTCCCCTAAACGCCTTTCTCCGAAAACAAAACAACACTCACGGGTACTTTAGAAATGGCAGACTTCACTTTGCTTACATGGAGTGACGGATGATTTCTTTGGATTCTTCGAATTTAGTGTTGGCCCGAATGATTTATTCTGTAAGCTGTCACGGCGCGCATGCGCATGACCGTGACCCCCTTCTCCTACCCCACTTTAAATGAGTGCATTGCAAATGCCTCGGCAGTAGAAGGTCTTTGAGACACGGGTTTACCCCGTTCATTGACCCGACTGCTACGCCATGCTGGTGAGTTCCGATAAAAGTCCGTGGCTGCCACTGCCCGCCTGATATAGCTGTGCGCATTCGTGGGTTGATGGCTTTTACTTTCAAGGTAATTTTCGCTTATGCAATCGAATTAAGTTCAATCTTTTATTCAAAAATTACTGTAATTCATGACACTTCTAAACAACTTAAACAGAGCCTGCATATAGGTAAAAGGACTTTTTACCTTTTCACAAGCTTGTGGGACTAACTACGAGAAGGTTGGATGCTTTAAGGATAAATATAAACGACCACTGCCAATCTTGCTCCTGACCAGAAGAGGCGAAATTGACTGGTTAAACTGGAAAACGTTTCTTAACAAGTAAGTTTCTAAGTTTAGCGCCATGTAGAGTCATTTCCATTGTCCATATTCTCGCAGACATGCAATCCGTGGGGAAACGCCCAGACGTAGGTTGCTTGGCGCCCAAACATACACATTCAAGTAGCCTGTTGAACCACATTAGAACAACAGAGAACATTTAATACTCACTCCTCGACTCACACGGTCCTAGTCCATAATAATCTACATAATCTGGCATACACTTCGGATGCAAAACCATGACTGTATATACCCATAAAGGTATCCCTTAAGTTTTGTACGTGCGTAAGGAAATATGTATGATCTCTCTAGGGGGTAGAGGTCAAAGAAAGACTGAACTACGTCCAAATAGATCTTATTCATGACACCCGCCATCTTTGCACGCGCTTGAGTCACGTGGTTTCTCAGGGGGCAAACAAGTGAAAAAAATTGCCACTGCAAGAAATTGCGGTCGAGTTTGTTTGTTCTAGCGAACAGAAAATGGCGAACTTTTATCTTAAGGTAAATTATGGGTGGAAATGATCATGATTGTTATTTTTTACTTTTAGCAACCGTAGATTTCCTCACAGCAAGTTCTAATGGCGTATTAAAAACTTGTCGAAACTCGAAATGTACATTTTGCATGACTATTAAATCCTCGTCTCGTTTGGAGAGAATAAACAAACTCGAGCGCGATTCACGAGCGTTTCAGTCTTGGGCCTCTCGATCAAATTAAGGCCAGAGGTTTAATTAAACAGCGGAGAGTTTTGGGGTGAAACAGCCCACCAAAACCGTGGGGGCTTCAAACACATGCAAATGACACAATGACTGATTCTCCGTTCGCCGTGAATCGCCCTCTTTACGATTTCTGCGCTATTCTGACAGAAAGTTGACGAACGGGACTGTTATCTGGAAGGACAACCGTCTTATTATACCGTAATTCGTTTTAAAGTGTTTTCATTGCGTTTCAACATCCCGACTGAAAGGTTTTACGTTCCAAATGTGGCCTTTTGACCAAGTGGTGCTGCGCCCTCTTTCATTGCCTCGGGTTTATTTCGTGAATGACATCTCTGAATCAAGTCAGTTGCCACAGGCAGATTTCATGTTTAAAAGTCGTTTTACCTCAAGCTAAGTGTATTTGAGAACCCAAACTATGGTGGGCGGCCCTAATTAGGCGAAAGAATGGCTCTACCGTGGATTCGTTTGAAGAAACTTTAGAGGTGTACATTATACTGGAGGGAACTACGGGAGTGCATGAACGTAGTTATCGTTTCAATTCCAAATGAAGAAGGAAAGAGAAATAAGCGAATTCGAAATGCATTTGAAGAACTTTTTGTTTGCGCTCTAATCTAAGTAATGATGACTTAATTAATGCCTAAAGGCCAGGTCTGAAAACGGGTATGGATTTTAGAGGTCTGGTCTTTTAACGGGTGTGAAAAGGACAATTTTTGCTTTGAACTTGGAGAACCGAGCCGCACACCCCCACCAAGAATTCCCAGGAGTGCCCCGCGGGCCCCTCCTATTGGTCTCCCTCAACCAATAAGCGCCCAGAGGGGCCGATAACTCTGAGTGAACAAATTCCAGTACTCGTGTCACTGCTATTTCACTAACCAGTTTATGCTTAGAGTGAATATGGTGCGAATTTAGATTATCTTTCAGGTCCCACAAACCAGTCAGCAGACGAACAGACCTGAAAATGGTATTTTTTTTTTTTTTTAGCTTTCAAAGACGTTTAGTTTTCTTTCCTTTTTCACGTCTTATACTCAGTCAAATGCGCTCGATCATAGACGGAGCAGAGCTTTTATTTTCGCGGAAGAGTTCTCAAATGTACCTAAAGATAAACCGATCCGTAAAACACGCCGTAACAGAGGTCTAATATGGGAGTTGCTCACTTTGAGATATGGGCTCCTAACGCCAAGTTATATCTTAAGCTTTACTGTAAAGCTAAAACTTTCAAAGCTTTTTTCAACTTTTAACATGGACAAGCCAGGGAAAATTGGTCGACTTCGCTGGAAAGAGCGCCATCAAAGTTAATAAACTTGCCCAGTTGTTAAAAACTGACGAGGATATATCTCCTCAAAGACACCAAATTTTACAGACTTTTGCATTGCGGGAAGAACAATCTGGCCCACACCATACCAACGTCTTTAAATTTTAGCAACTTTCCAGAGCTATAGTCTTCGCTCGTTTTAGACGTATCACCCTCAAACTAAAGCTTTACTTATTTCAAGATGTTCCTTCCAGTAGTGGTCCATGTCAAAAGCTGAAATAACCATGCATGTTTTGGTTTCTTTTGTCTACAGGCTCGCTAGTGATTGTGCTAACGCAACTTCGAAAGCTGGCTACGAATATTTTGGCATTCAGTTCTGGGCCGAGTGTTGGTCCGGAGAGAGTTACATAACCTATAATGCCGTTGGCAAATCAGAAAAATACTTTGTTATACCGTTCATCCAAAAGTGTGATGATTCACCTTGCTTGTACTGTGCAGGAGCAAACGCAGTGAACTACGTATATAAAATCAATTCGTGATTGCCCTCCTCATGCAGGTAAAATAACAAGGACTATAAGATCAATTGAGATTTCCGGTTAACTAACTACCTACCTCTCCCCTAAGTCAGTATTTTGCCTTAAGTGAAAAAAAGTGAGTGTTGAAGTTGACTTAGGTCGGTGGGGGTAGGGGGTAGCTACATAGGTGGTCAGTTGCTCAGAAAATTCAATTGATCCGCACTATACATACGTACATTGGCGTTTTCCAAAACAGAGTTTTAGCAGGGGCCCATTACCCGGAGTGAGCACCTTTCATGTACTAAAACGATTTTAGCCCGAATTCAGAACAAAACCCTTCGTTTTTTTCCTTATTTAAAGTCTTACACCACGAATGCACTCATAGAAGGAGCAGGGCTTCCATTTACGCGGGAAAAGTAATCGAAAATGTAATATCTAAATATACACCGATCCTTGAAAACGCCTGGTTTTAGACGGCGGTCGTTTTCCTCTAAAAAAAAGGCTTGACTTAATACGCGGTTGAAGCTTGCTGTCAAACCAACCAGAGATATGTCCAGGATCGGTCTTGTTAGCAAAAATTTGCTAGCAAATGTTTTTCGCAATTGTCGCAAAAGAAATACTGTAATTGAGAAAAAATTATGTCAGAAAATCACTTACAAATATCAATCTTTTCACATAGCAAAAAGTATTCTTCTTACTTTTGAGATTTTTGCAATCTTTGCTATATTTCTTCTATACTTTTCTGATAGCCGTTACTTTAAATCTTTTTTGCTAAAATTGCGACAACAATTTGCTAGCAAATTTTTGCTAACAAGATCGACCCTGGACATAAGTGATTTTGTTAGGGACAATACTTCCCATGTTTGAGTATTACCTACGTTGCCGTAGACAAAAATATCGGAAAATGGTCAACATAGCGAAATTGGACTGGCAAAGATGAAAGTAGACTGTTCACAGTCCCGTAAGATCGCCGACATCGAGGGCTTTGCGTTAAGGGTAGCCCTCTTGGATGAGTCTCAAAACTACTCAGGGGGCGGGGGGCGGTATTTTTGACACTCATCCAAGATGGCTGGCCGTAACGCAAAGCGCTCGATATCGGCGATCTTACGGAAAAATACAAGACTGTGAACAGTCTAAGATGAAAGTTTTAGTTTTCAGATCGGAATTGCCATGGCAACGCCGCAAGTCTCCCGTAAAAGTAACCGTAATTGTAGAGAGCAAAGAAACAACGAAGGCGGTGGCTACTTTTTGGAAAAGCCACTTAATAATGAATTCGAGCTTCTTCAAACTTTATCACGCTTATCAGTCAAATTCCGAATCAAATTTTGTATTTTGGAGTTGAATTCTAAAGGATTGTGTCAGAGTTCAGGAAAAGAAAAGGAAAGTCGTTGACTTGTGTTCATGTCCTCCAAAAACCCGTGAAATTGAACAATTTCATGTTGTAGTCTTGCAGCGACGGCAAAGAAATGTACAGAAAAGATGATGCACCTTCCTAGTTTGCCGTTCTCGTTACCATCGTTATCGGCGTTATTTAAGCTCCTTAGTATTCCAAGGTGCGTCTGGCCTCCTTTCCCCAGCTTTCGCGTTTTTCTACCTCCTCCTCTCCCTCCCCTCCCTTCCCCTTTTTGCGCCTGCCACGCAGGCTAAGGTAAGCTAAGGCCATACGGATCTCATTTGACCGCTTGTTCTCCAATTAAGTCTTAGTTGGAACATTAACTACCTATTGTATAATACCTATGAATTATAGTTATTATACTACTACATGAGAAATTTCTGCAATTTGATTGGCTTAGAGCAGTGGTATTTCAGCTTAATTTGAAATACCTACATGTGAAAATTACAAACCTTTTGTGGCTAGTAGTATAAACAAATAATAGCATGATTTGTTTGTGATATTCGGCATAAACACCACTTGTGATATTTAAAAATTGTCTCTTCCCCTAACGGCTCGTGAAATTACGTATAAGAATTCTGAAATAGAGCGATTTTCGTATGACCTTGAAATGAAAACGCGCGAACAAAACAGAAACAGCAAACGAACGGGAAAAGAGCGATTTGATTGGTTTATCGAACGGATACAAACGCAGGTGGCTTTTGGCTGGTTAAGCGAAGGCTCGCGTAAAAAAACTTCATGCCCGAGAACTTTCTAGAAATCAATGGATCCTTCGCTTTAACGTCATACTACAACACGATTGGCCAATCGAACAATGCCTTCTCCATACTAGGGTTTTCTTTGGCGGGAAAACGAAGAGTCCATGTTTTGATCTTTTCATCATTGGCTTATGAAACAGATGACGAACACTTACCGAAACCATTTTTCAAGGTCATACGAAAATCGCTCTATCCCTCGTGGTATTTCAAAATACCACTACAAATCATGATAGTACCTATACCAAACGCACGCCATACTTCCAGAAAGGCAAATTTCAAGGATCGTCGATGCATATTTTAATCGCACAAGACCACTGAATTTGTGACATGGATAGCTTTCAATTTCATTATCATTTTGCTTTTTCACTTCATGGATAAATTACCATGGTTATTAAATCTTTTCTTCACTCAAAAGTGACAAAAATAAATCTCTTCAAAGGTTTTGCATCATTTTTCTCTCCTCTTAGTAGGTTTCCCGCGAAGAGGCAAGGTGAATTTATCTTTTATGAAGAACTATATCCATGGCTTAAGACATTGTATTTCAGTATCACTTCATCAAGAACTGATAAATTGTTTTTGCAGGGATCCCACATCAAAAGCGAAGCCACGAAGCAAAGGTAATTTAAAACTGGTGTAAACCTGGTAAACATGACGTCAGAGGAAATGCAAAGGGTTGCAGTCAATAAGGATAATAAAGGATATTTTTTTCTTGACGTTTGTCTTTGTAAAAGATTTCTAGCATTCGTTGCAAGGCACCAAGGCATCATTTGCACGCAACCGAGGCTTGTGTGGGCAAACAGGCGTATGGCAAGTGTCCGTATCACCAGAATGTCCGTATTAAGCGGGTTGAATTTAGAGAAAATGTAAGGACTTTCTTTCCTCAGGGACAAAGCAAACTGTCTGTAATAAATTGAGTGGGTTGAATTTAGCGAAAATGTAAGGACTTTCTTTCCCCAGGGACAAAGCAAACTGTCTGTAATAGTGAGGTGTGCATATTAAGTGGGTTGAATTTAGAGAAAATGCAAGGACTTTCTTTCCCCAGGGACAAAGCAAACTGTCTGTAATGATGAGGTGTCCGTATTAAGTGGGTTGAATTTAGAGAAAATGTAAGGACTTTCTTTCCTCAGGGACAAAGCAAACTGTCTGTAATAAATTGAGTGGGTTAAATTTAGCGAAAATGTAAGGACTTTCTTTCCCCAGGGACAAAGCAAACTGTCTGTAATAGTGAGGTGTGCATATTAAGTGGGTTGAATTTAGAGAAAATGCAAGGACGTTCTTTCCCCAGGGACAAAGCAAACTGTCTGTAATGATGAGGTGTCCGTATTTTAAAAGTGGGTTGAATTTAGAGAAAATGTAAGGACTTTCTTTCCCCAGGGACAAAGCAAACTGTCTGTAATGATGAGGTGTCCGTATTAAGTGGGTTGAATTTAGAGAAAATGTAAGGACTTGCTTTCCCCAGAGACAAAACAAACTGTCTGTAATAACAAGGTGTCCGTATTAAGTGGGTTGAATTTAGAGAAAATGTTAGGACTTTCTTTCCCCAGGGACAAAGCAAACTGTCTTTAAAAATGAGGTGTCCATATTGAGTGGGTTGAATTTAGAGAAAATGTAAGGACTTGCTTTCCCCAGAGACAAAGCAAACTGTCTGTAATAACAAGGTGTCCGTATTAAGTGGGTTGAATTTAGAGAAAATGTAAGGACTTTCTTTCCCCAGGGACAAAACAAACTGTCTGTAATAACAAGGTGTCCGTATTAAGTGGGTTGAATTTAGAGAAAATGTAAGGACTTTCTTTCCCCAGGGACAAAGCAAACTGTCTGTAATGATGAGGTGTCCACTGGTTGAATTAAAGAAAATGTAAGCCTAGGACTTTCTTTCCCCAGGGACAGAGCAAACTGCCATATTGAGTGGGTTGAATTTAGAGAAAATGTAAGGATTTTTTCTTTCCCCAGAGACAAAGCAAACTGTCTGTAATAATGAGGTGTCCGCAGGTTGAATTTAGAGAAAATGTAAGGGCTTTCTTTCCCCAGGGACAAAGCAGGCTGTCTGTAATAATGAGGTGTCTGTATTGAGCGGGTTGAATTTAGAGAAAATGTAAGGATTTTCTTTCACCAGGGACAAAGCAAACTGTCTGTAATGATGAGGTGTCCGTGGGTTGAATTTAAAGAAAATGTAAGGACTTTCTTTCCCCAGGGACAAAGCAAACTGTCTGTAATAATGAGGTCTCCACGTTGAGTGGGTTGAATTTAGAGAAAATGCAAGGACTTTCTTTCCCCAGGGACAAAGCAAACTGTCTGTAATAATGAGGTGTCCGTAGGTTGAATTTAGAGAAAATGTAAGGACTTTCTTTCCCCAGGGACAAAGCAAACTGTCTTTAATAATGAGGTCTCTATATTGAGTGGGTTGAATTTAGAGAAAATGCAAGGACTTTCTTTCCCCAGGGACAAAGCAAACTGTCTTTAATAATGAGGTCTCTATATTGAGTGGGTTGAATTTAGAGAAAATGCAAGGACTTTCTTTCCCCAGGGACAAAGCAAACTGTCTGTAATAATGAGGTGTCCGCAGGTTGAATTTAGAGAAAATGTAAGGACTTTCTTTCCCCAGGGACAAAGCAAACTGTCCGTAATAATGAGGTGTCTGTATTGAGCGGGTATCCATTAAACAGTTAACTAGGTTTGACGGTACAACAAAAGGATTATGATCAGAATGTTGTTTCTTCAACCGGTGAAACAGAAGAGTAGTAATAATGAAAACCAAGGTCTTCCAAAAGGAGTGGAAACCATCAACTTCTGGTAGCTCGGTACAAAAAAGTCATAGGTTCCACTGAGGGTACTTGCCATTTGCATCGGAACACCGGAAATCTGATTGGGAAATGAAATGGTCGCACCATTGCATTTGGGAAACTTCAAAAAATATTTAGCAATCATTGAATGAGGCTGAGTAGGATATAAAGAATTCTGCAGATCGAAGAGGGTGTTATCCACCGAGGGAGAGGCGGGGAGGCGGGGAGGCGGGGAGGCGGGGAGGCGGGGAGGTGGTGGTGGGGGGGCGGGGGGTCTGCACACAGGCTACAGGTACCACAGACTCCAGTGGAATTTAAACGACGAGAAACATCATATTCAGGATCTTACCTGAGGTAACGACCAAGTTATCGGATCGCTTAGAATTTTCCCGCTAATACCAACCTAAAACGATAGCCCTCGTGCGTGTTCTTTAAACCAAAGTACCACATCTATCGTCTGCCTTGAAAACCATCACAGTCTTTTAAACCAACGAGAACGATACAAACAGGGTTTTCGCTTTCGTTTGAATTTAAACTGAGCCCGTAGGGAAAGAAATGCACTGAAAAACTTCCAGAAAACCTCTCGGAAACCCGTAAACAAGCTGAACATTCTCCGCCACATTTGACCACCATCAACTTGTTTCCAGTACTCTTTGACCGTTTTGTTGTTTTTACTTCATGTATGCTCCAATGTCACGGAAAAACGGCGACAAATCTGTGAGATAACTGACGCTCGCTAGCTGGGTCACAAGACATCGATAGATTTTAAGAAAAAAGAAAGACAAATCTACGATACCATGATCGATCTGGACTGCATAACAGTCGGGTGTTTCATGTTGAGCCACATGACCCGCAAGCCAACGAAAGTGAAAACTGGCGTTACTAGCTATCTAGTGTACATATAGGAATTCCCTTATTTCGGGCTCGGGATTCGGGATTTTAAAGCAAAATCGGGGTGAGATTCGGGACGAGAGGTGCGATACCAAAAACAACCATCGGGATTACGGGACTGAACGAAATTTCGGGTCGGGATTACGGGATTGAAGAACCCTACGGGGGACCCTCTATGTATTCACACATAATGGTTTTCTGTATCATAGCCCTTCTGTAGGCGATAGAGTTCTTCATATAAAAACTACCGAAAGAACGAATAACTTTTATATGACGATCTGAATGGGAGTACCTCGATAACACTAAACACTTTATTTTTTGGCTTTGTAACATGAACCAGTTAAATTAAAATTTAGGCATTTTAACACTAACAGTAAAAAATTCATTAAAACAGTAAATGTTTTTCCAGAAAGAAGCAAAAACGGCTCCAAAAAGGCCAATGATATTTTGTTTAGTATATCAAGGAGTTTTCGGCCATTTTACGACAATTCCGGATTATTTCAGAAGATTTCCTAAGGCTACCGACGATTTCCGAAGACTGTGGAAGGTTCTCGAAGACTAACGAAGAGGTCCTACCATTACCGAAGATGTCCGAAGAACCCTCCAAACACTTAACAGTAATTTCTTCTGAAACAGTAAACAGAGTTAAAAAATTGGCCAATTTAACAGCAAACACTAAAAATTATGGGCAAATAACACTTCACACTAAACGCCATTAAGACCTCTTACATATGTAGCTTGTGAACAGGCTCTCTGTTTGGCCGGGAGAAAGGGTGAAAAAATCGCGAGGAGCTTGGGAAGAAAAAGGGTTAGAGCCAGTAGACAAATATTTGGGACCCTCGATCCACGGCACCTGCTGTGCATCAGATCCTGATGCAAGCTGACTTTGGCGAGAACACTGGCACAGCCTTTTCCTTCTCTCTCCTTGCGATTTTTTCACCTTTTCCCCAAACAGACAGCTCGTTCACAGGCTATTATACATGTCGGTGACATTTCTGTTATACCTTTGACTACATCTTTTTTTGTCTATGCTCTCTCCACGCCTAAAGATCTTGATAATTGTTTAGAATAATAACTGTTTTTTTCCCAAATCCAGAGGAAAGTGAAAATGGAGATAAAGGAGGTCATCCCTTTCTACTTTATCTCCTGGTAATAAAACAAATTAAAACATTATTTACAACTGTTTAAAAAATAAGTATAAAATACATAATGTCATGACACGTTTGACTTAGTGTTCAGTAGAAAAATTTGCAAGATGACATCTCAGTATGTTCTTAAAAGTGTTCAAATTTTCCGCCTCAGCCATTTCCTTTGGCAGATTATTTCACCTTTCAATTAAGCGTACGCAAAAGAATGTATAAAACCATTTAAAGTTGCGGGTGCAAACTTAAGTTTAAAACGGTGATTAGCTCTTACGGCCGAAAATCTTGTGAAACGCAAAAAATGCTGAGGGATCTAATCCATTAAGTCTGTTTATTGTCTTATAACACTCGGTAAGCGACGAAAATAATCTTGTGAAACGTTTGAACCCAGGAGTTGATCGTCCGAGTGAAGGTAATGATACGTAACTGACCAATCAGATCAATAACCAGAGTATAACACCATCAATTGACGTGATACAACTCACTTTGACTCTGAAGATGACTACCTCACAGGTTGACGAAACGTCAGTCACTGTCAACAACAACAGTTCTATTCAGGACTACGTTCACCCGGACGATCAAACTCAACCTAGTTTTGAAAATAATCTTGTTTGTTGAAGTGTTGGCCATTTAAGGGACTTTAGATGTTGATCGTTACTAGTTGGATAGATAAGATAAGAAAAGAAGAAAAATTCACGGAAGAGTTCAATTTTGCCATCTGGCGAGCGTTTCCCCCAGAACTCTAAGGCTTTGGTTCACATTATACGGAATGGCTTTTCAAGGCGCCGTGCAAAAGCTATGCAGTTTAGTTTAAAGACCTATCCGACATGTAACTCACCACTTTTTGAGATCGGCGCGGCGCAGCTCGCTCCGTCACATAAATTGCGCCACCATAACCGTTCTTGTGTGAACAGAAGCGATATCCGGTATAGTTTCTCGAGGCGGCGCAAAAGCTTTTGGAGTCAGTGAGAATTCTAAAGTTAAGTTCACTAAGACATATTAAAAGCGGCATTTAACTTGAAATTAATGGATCCCTGTGTCCTTCTGATTTACCCATATATACCCCCCCCCCCCCCCCTGTTCTTGCATCACGGATCGCACGAAAGGCGCAAATGCTTAAACTGTCCAACTTCAGTTTGTATCATATTTTCATTATTTTGCGTTTTTCCTATTGCATGACCAAAACGTCACGTGGCATAAATGTGCCTTACCCACCCGTACTCACATGGATGTAGTTTTCCGAAGCATTAAGTTTTTACATCAGTAGACGCGACCCAGGCTCACGTTACCAGCTTACAAAATCTTGCTTCTGGGGGGCACTTCCTATAATGAAAATGCTTACATTACACCTCTTTTACCGCGTTCACATGATTCTTAGTTACACTGATTTCTCTTTATAAACGTCAACGGTGATAAGTAATATGTAAAGCCAATCAAAACATTGTCCGTTCTCATAAGAACACAAATAACAGCCAAAATTGCTGGCTTGAATGATTAGTACAAAATTCATGAAATGTAGTCTGTGCACCGTAAAAAGCTCAATTTATACTAAGATAAACTATCAGAATCACGATCGCGTTTAACATTTGTACAAATCAGTTCCTTTTACCGAAAACCAGCCGCGAAGGCCTGAAACTGACACCAAAAATGGCTTTGAAGACATTGAACTCGAATTTTTCCTTTAGAATATTCCGTCCGGATAAACAGGGCTACCTTCTCAGATGTTTAGTTGCTCCCAGAAATTTTCCGCTGGAACGATCCAAAAAGTAGCATTTCATTTATTACTTTCCAACAGAATTTTGTAAATGCTAAAAAACCTATATGTTTCTGTTGTCGTGTTCATTCGAAAAAGTCAAAACTGAGGCATTAGTTTCCCACCGTCTGTCATATCACCTCCACCATGCTTTTATCATGTGCAGTTATATCCCGGGAGGGAAACAATAGCCAAATTCCCAGTATATTTTAGTTTCGTCAGTGTGGAGGAGCGTTGCGTGACGACACTAAAAACGGCTGTGTCGCAGACTATTGTAGGTAAGTATACACGCCGTCTTGTTCTTAATAAGGCATTTATTAACAATTGCAGTAGACAAATTCACGTTATAGTCATTGCTTTTGTATACAAAATTCATCTAGGAAACCAAAACGATCGTGCAGGAAATACCCTCTTAACAGACTCACACGAAATTATATACCCCGTTTAGGACAGAGAGGTCGAAAACTACGGGGTCGGGTTCGAGATGGTTACTTTCCTCACATTACTTTCCATGACAACCTGGCGTTCAAAGGTAACTTCAGAAACGCATTTATAAAATTAAAAGGAATATCCTCCATTTAACGAATGCACAAATTTACATGGGTAATTTTCAAACTGAAGAATTAGCGGTCAGGCGGAATTTAAATGCAACCTTCACGGTCTTAAGGGATTGAATGACCAAGACCGTATATATACAATGCTAAGAAGACCTTGATATACTAACAAAAAATTTGCCTCTCCTTTTACTAGAGGAAGCTGTGAGCAGTCTGTACAAGCTAAAGCCAGCAAAAAACTCAGGTGAGGAAAAATATTTTCTAAATCATCTTAAAAAAAGTTAAAAAGTGAATTAATCAAAGGAGCAGTTGTTTTTAGGTAATCAACTTAAGAACATTCCAGCATAAACAGATAAAGAAGATGCTCGATATGGATTTTTTGAATGTTTTAACTCTTTTTTCAGTTTAGCACCAGTGAAAGGCTAGTAAGATGCTTACTAACAAACCACGTCCCCTCCCATTTCGTATTGGCTTACCCTAATCAGCTGCCTTGTGTAATTATGGCGATTATTCATTGCAAACAGAATCGATCAAATAGTGACATAGATAAGGGAAAACATTTATCCATATTGGAACAACCTGTTAATGAAAAAAAATGGAGAACTATCAGGATAGTCTAAAACCGCCAGGTCTATGAAGACTTTGTTTAAAAGAATAACCGGCTTATCAAGTTCATTTTCACTGTAAACAAAGCATTTACATTTTGATTGCTTCACCCAAAAACAAAGTTACAAAGGGCAAACCACATTTTGAGCAAATGGTACGCAAAATTCAGAACTGGTAAGTTTCGTCCAGGAATCTCGTTTACCATATTAATCAGTTCGATTTACCGAAAAACGGCCGGAGAGACCTGAAACTGGTAAATATGGCTTTGAAGACATGGAACTCGAATTTTCCCTTTACAATATTCCGTCCGAAAAAACAGGGCCACCTTTTCGGATCGATGTTCCGTTGCTCCCAGAAATTTTCCGCTGGCACGATACAAAAAGTCGTGTTCCATTTACTTTCCAACAGAATTTTCCCGAAACGTTTTGTAAATGCGAAACAACCTATGTTTGTTTTGTCGAATTCATTTGAGAAAGTCAAGACAAGCAGTAGTTTCCCGCCATCTGTCATACCACTTCCACCATGCTTTGATCATGTGCAGTTATATCCCGGGAGGGAAAAGGTAGCCGAATTTTAAGTGCATACAACAATGGGTATTATTGTCTGGTAAGTATGACAACAACTTGATTGGGTACTCGGTGAGTGGGCTTGACCAATATTTGGGTATAACATAAATCATAAAATACCTGTTTAGGACAAAACACTCATGAAAATTCTTTTACCCTATTTACGTTTTGACTGCTTCACCAAAGAACAAAGAAAGATGAGTGTTTAGGTTTTCTAATGCATGTAACCTTTAAACAAGCTCTCTATTGTGTGATGGGGTGGAGATTACAACTACTCTGCTAAAATTACCCCCGCAAACAAGCTCCTTTTGTAAGCATTATACTATTAAATTCAGTTCTATGAGATGCCTGTATGAACTATATTCTTTTCTTAACTAATTGCTCGGAAACCTAGCGCTCGGTAAGTTCTAGCCTAGTCAGTGACGGTTTAAAAACATCTGTCTAGAAGCCTCATCTTCCTGAACATAGTACAATGTGGGAACCCCGGTAACTCGAACTCTGAAGAGGAAAAACAGTTCGAGCTAGCGGGAATTCGAGTTATCGGGGTAAATTTCAGTGAAACTTTGATCAAGGGAAAGGAAATCTAGTTCGAGTTACCGGGATTTTGAGTAATCCGAGTTCGAGTTATCCAGACTCTACTGTGTTAAGTTTTAAGAAGAAATTTACTTTCATAATCTGATTATTATTAACAAAGGTCATTTAGTATAATTTTACATTTTTTGTCAGGGTCTTTCTGAACGGATTGCAGTTTCAGTAAACTGTCCAGCCTTACAGAAGTGTAAATTTTAATGTGAGTCTGGGGATATCATATGTACCTAGTAGCCACGGAAGTGGACTTTTTGCATTCTTGGGCAAATTTTCAGGCAGATCGTCTCTATAAGAGTAATGACACTTGTCAATACAAATGTGGAGGCGTCAAGGCATATAAAAAGGGAAGAGGTCTTACTTACGGTTGCTGTCTGTCACTCAAAAACGCCTGAGCTTAATTTAAACTTTATACGTGGCAACGAAAACGTCACGCATTCCGCGCAATCTGAACTTTCTGGGCGAAACGGCCCTTTTTTTTTGGGGGGGGGGGGGGGGGGGGGAATTTTCTGTTTAGAATATCCGAGTAGAAGCAGCGAGAAAGTAAATTTTTATTTCGCAAACTACAGATTCTCATTTCGCAAACTAGAGATTTCATTTCGTTTCGTTCCATTTCGTTTCGTTTCATATCGTTTCACTCCATTTCGTTTCGCAAACTACAGTAAGCCCTTTTATACTATACCTGCCACCTCAGTCTCACGCCTGCGGGTTGAAAACTTCAATCTCACTCCGGCTCACGCTTGCGGGCCAATTTCTCACGCCTGATTGAAAAATGTAAGTTGCTGCCGTCTTGCTTGACACAATTTCCAAAAATATGTTAACTCAGACCCATGTAAGGAACGAAAACACTGTGTAAAATGAGTAAATGACAATACCTTCCTCGCGATCTCTGATTTTGTGGATAAGCGTTTTCTCGATAACTTCGCCATTGGCAGACTTCGGACATCTTCGGAAGACTTCGGAATTCTTCGGGAATCTTCAGAAATGATCGTGTCGTCTTCAAAAATCCCAGCACTCCCAGGATAAAAATCTCACGCTTATATCTCGGAAAAAGTTGGCAGGTATATTATACGGATATACAGGGTGTCCCAAAAGTTCGTTCCTCTGCTTCATAAGTCTGTATTTCAGTGCGATTGGACTTGGTAAGCAAATCATTTAAACAAAAGTTGTGTCTTTCAATATAATTCACTATTTTCATACTTGTTGTGCCATCTTTTGACTCCAATATTCGATTTGTGTACTTCGGCGCCAAAGGTGCGCGTGCGCGAGTATATGTTCCAGCCACCTTTTTTTGTATTTTATAGCCCGAATTGCTCGAACTCCTTCCTTGTTTTTTTGTGAATATCACGAAAAACAAAACCCCTTAACGCAAAAACGTTCAGCTGCGTGAGAGCGTAAGCCTGTATACTTTGATCTACTGGCTTATTTATTGTAGAAATTGCTTAAAAAACTGGAAACATCCGACTGATGGATGGCAGAATGATCATGGAGAAATGAAGGATTTGAAGGCAAGAAACTAAGGGGAAGACCAAAAGCTCTGAATAAAGTAGCTAAAATAGTTTTACAGAAGGCTAGATACAAAATAAGAGACTCGACAAGGATGCTCAGTCTCACATAGTTAGCAAGCCAAATAAAAGGTTCATGAAAAGCTGTTTAAAATGTTTAAAATTAGAGGCCCCTGAGATGGCAAAAAAACCTCTGCTTAGTCTGCCAATTAACGCCCAGCTCGTTTCAAATTTGTCAAGAAGTATAAAAGCCTTACTGTGGAAGGGGGCCAGTATTATTATCTTTTTTGAATGAATGCCCAAAATAGATTTTTTCAGCTGTCTGAACTAAACAAACGTTGTTTGGGGGTTGAACTGGATCCTGCGCACTAGGTGATAAAAAAGCTCAAAATGGATCATTTGTGGGTCTACACGCTATATCCCACTTCATGCCACAACGGCTACAGAATGTGATAAAAAAAAAAACAAAACAAAAAGGGCATGCCAGTAACTGAAATTCTGAATACATGTACTTGATAGAGAAATAAACATCTTCTAGAAATTTCATGTAAAAATAAAGTTTTGATCGAAGGTTATAGAGCATGAAATTAGAGGAACGAACTTTTGGGACACCCTGTATTTTCTCCCCGGGCCCAGCTGATACTGAGTTGCATAACGATATGGATGGCAGGACGGGACCAGATAGTTTTCATTCAACCAAATCTCAACATGATCCTACACTCCTGCAAATGTCCGCCAAAACAGGGAAGTTTGCTAGGAGCAGACTAAACTGTTTGTCATGAGTCAGGTTGCGAATTTGCACGCGATATAACTTTGAATTTATAACTTGTATAAGACTGTTAAGTCGCCGCGGACCGGTGAGATTCCTTTAGAAATAATAGGAAAATTGGCTTAAATATCATTGAAAGGATCCTTCCGTGATGTGTTACGAAGACTGAGTTTTTCGTGCAGGAATCGTGGACAATTTAAAAGATTTGCCGCATAGAATATCGCAGGAACTAACAAGATTGGCCATCGATCGGGATTTTAACTTCGAATTTGAATAAGGCGCTGTTAACAAAATCAGCGGGAACATTTTCAGTTGACACAAAGCAAACTTGTGACTAAAGGGAGGAATTTGTTTGTGGCAGTTACAAATACTGCTCCACTCATTGAAACTGTTAATCGTGATAATTAAGTTGCAGTGTAAGGTGCAAAATGGCCACCCAAGAAACATCCGGTTTACTTAAAGTGTCACTTTTTTGGTAGAGTGTTTATTATTCACGTCTTGCACTCGCACAGAGGTCTTTTTCTAATTCATAAACAGCCATTGTTGGGTTGATATACTGAAAAACGAATTGGTTCAACTTTGAGGTTATGGGATACTAGCTTTCTTTTTTCGACGACTGTGCAGACTCTGGGGGAGTGGGGAGGGGATAAGAGTCCCAAGGCAACCTTACAGGGGGTGGGGAAGGCCATCTTTCTTGGACGGAAACTGGCGATAAGTACAAACACAAGAAGAACCATTGTATAGGGGCTTATACCAGGGAGAGGGGTGGGGTTGGGGATACAATATGAAGACGACCGGGATGCACGTAGAAAAATTAGAATGATCATTTTGGGCGTGGGTCAGGTAAACTCCTAGCCCGGGGGGTTACTTTAGGAATTTTTGGGTGGGGATGTGCCTCTGGGATCCAGGAACCGTTAGCCTATACCAGAGCTCGTTCAACTGAATTTTGCTCCCCTATACTAGACTAAACTCCCCAAATCCCCACTATTCCAGAGTAGCTGTTTTCCAGAAACTACTGAGGTCACAAACACAGTCCAGCTAAAACAAAAACCGATTTGATTTTTCGTATTTTTGAGTGGCAATTCCCGGTTTTCCTAGTCTAGACTAAAATCTTCAACCAATTGATCAGTTTCCGGGGAAAATGATACCCTATTCTAGACCTAAACACTCTGATTTATATACCCTGCTATCTCAGAGTAAACTGCTCGAAAACCATACCCTTCACAGCGGCACATACCTAAGCCTATATATGGCAGTACCCCCCCCCCCCCCGGTCTCCTAGGCAGTATCGACGACGCAGTTGTCCTTTTTGTAAAGGGTTGCTGCCATTTTTAAGAAAATTTTTGACCTGTTATTGAGGGTGGTCTTATTAAAAAAAAAAAGAAAATCTTAACCTCGATCTTTACTGAATTGCAACGACCGTTTGCGAAAGGGAAATAATCATCGACGACATTTGTTCGATTGGGTTTGTTTTTCTTTCTTTTTTTTTCATACATATTGGCCTTCCGTCTAACGCGGGACAAGAAACTAGAAAACAAAAGCAAATTTCATGAAGCAGCGATTGATTGATTCAGGTCAGGGGTGGGGGGGGGGGGGGGGGGGAAAGGTAGCTTTATTGTCTTCCACCTAAGTTTCTTGACCCAGTCCGCCTGCCAGTATGACGTCACATAGTAACGGGCAATTAAGAGCCGCGGGTCGCTTGTGCAAATTATCAAGGGATACAACAGTTATTTTGATGAGCGAGGTCGAGAAAAAGCTAAGAAGCTAGCAAATATCGCTATGTATCGCTTATTTGATCGAATGTGTGTGAGCTTTGGTGTTTCTACAATATGCTTGTGTAAACCGTTTTGATATTTTGTGTCCGTGATTGTATAATTTTGTTAGTTTGTTTTGCGGGCCGTGTTGCGGGATCACCATCTATTTCACGGGACCAGCAAAGTCATCAAAACTGAAATCTGTTTTTTTTTTCTAAAATAGGCAACGTATAGTCTCCAGAATAGGAGGTTCCATTCGCAGATTACACATGTTTATATTTCAACTATTCTTTTGCTAATTAAACGAGCCTAACTTCATATCATTCTTTTCGAGTCTCTGCTGATCTCCTACTTTTCCACCAAATTCAGTAAAGCTAGTTCGATCGATTATCTACATCGAGTGGGCCCGTTGAACCCGAAATAATGAGAAATAGCTCTGAAATACGCGCTTCAGCTAATTTTCCTCAAATGTATATTTGAATTCATGATAAATACAGCTCCACCAGCTTTAAACAGCGTCTATGGCAGCGAAAAATTGTTTTGATATGACAAAATTGATTTCACAAATCATGTTTGTCACTGTGGTGCAATGGTCAAGGACTTGTTTGCATGTGCAGATAAACCGGGTTCGACTCCCGGCGACGCTGTTTTCTGTTCCTTTGTACGTTTTTTTTTTTTCGTTATTCTTACTGCAGATCCTGCTGGTCATGCACTTGGATGAATATATATTTTAAGCTTTAGTCTGGAGTTTTATTTTGGAAAAGGGATTTCAAAAGCTCTTGATCTGCAGACTGGCCAAGCTTACGACCAGAAAAAAACCCCAGTAAGCTGTCAAGACATGTCCTCCTCTGAAACTTCTGAAACAGCTGAATCTTTTTCAATGTTAGTTGACATCATGACAAACAACACACAGTACACAAAAAACTGTACTAATTTACACCCAACATGCACCCACCAGTGACCCACTGACGAAATTTACACTTGCCTTTTGTACATCTTCTTGATCATCAAACTTATTACCCTAAAATCTCCACTGTGTTTGCCACAAAAAATTATTAAACGAAACCTTTTATTGGTTTTCGGGATTTAATTACAGAATTACAGGTGTATGCCCAATACAGTATTAAAATGCGGTACTAGGCAACAAGATTCAATGCTCACAGTCTCTCACAAATATCTGTCATTTAGCTTCCTCTTTCAATGCTACAGCTGAGCGAACTTTGAGAGGAATGATATGGGGTTCCACTAGCTCTGAAGAGCTGGAAAGACGCACAATGTAAAGTATAATACATCCTTTGACCAATCTCCTATTGCTGTTTCTAAACTCCTCAATCTTGCTGTGCACTGGCCCTCAAAAGTGTGACCGGTCGGTACGATTGCCCGTAAAATTTGCTCGACGATAAAAAGGAATCTTTAAAATTCATTACACCACTGGCTGGACATTTCATTCCAAAAAAGCACTTAAGTCTAGTTTTTCTAGAAACCTTAAAATATCTAAATCCAAGAAATCGGAACAGTTTTTCCGTGATGAAATCGAAATTTTTATCCGTCTCTTCGATGAACACTTTGCTCGCCATGTTGAAAGTCACTGACGCGAGACGTGACGTCATACTGGCAGGCGGACTGTACCACAGATTTCCTTGGAGACACCTCCCCCCCCCCCCCCTGATTCAGGTTGATTCACTCATTTATTTGAATTAGGTAATTTGTATGTGTAATCAAATGGTATACTCATGAAATTAGAGAATAATTTCACTTGCGTTTTGTAAAGGCGAGGGAAATTATAAGGACTTGGACAGTATGGGTGACGAATTACGTTAGAAATCTTGGATTTTTGACATCTTTATCCTGGATCGCATTGATCGAGAACTCGCCTCTCTCGAACGTTTAGAGCTCGAATTTGGCTTAAGTTCAGAATTTTTCAACAAAATACCTGTTAGAATCATTCTTGATGTGCTCTTTCGTGTGTTCAGTTTTTCTAAAGCGTCTTTTTATGCCCTAATAATAATAATAATAATAATAATAATAATAATAACGCGAATATTTATACAGAATAATTAACCTATCAGTTCTAAAAAGAACTGTTATCAACAGGGTCCTGTAATTATCTCAGAAATAGCTAAAAAATAAAGAAGAAAATCGAAAAAAATAAAATAAAATAACACTAAGAAATCTAAGATTTAAAAATCAAAATCTGTAAAAATCATCGACTTACAAGACTGAAAAGAGTTGTGAATTATGGAATACTATTGAAAAAACTCTTTTAAATTACTCTTAAAAAGAAACCTAGAATTTAAATTTCTTAAATGCCGAGGTAAAGTATTGTAAACTAGAGCCCCTCGAAAGGCAAAACTTTTCCCCCAAAATTCTAATTTGGCTTTTGGAAGTTTTACTGAACACCCATTGTTTCTAGTGTTAATGTTATGTTTAATTTTTGTAAAATATCCTTTAAAAGGGGTACAGACGTTATCCTGAAGACAATCAAACACAAGCTGGCAGGACTGTCTCTTTATTAAACTCTCCACTGTCTGGACTTGATAATTTCCACCAATGACTTTCTGACTTCGACGTTCAATGCTTTCAATTCGACTCTTACGGGAACGTGACCAACAGAGACCCAAAGTTCCACAATACGTAAAAACAGGTTGAATCATTGCTTTGTAGATTTTCTCAGCACTGCTCTTGTCGATTAAAGGTCGGATTCTCCTGAGTAAATTAAATCTTCCTGCTGCTCTTTTATACATTTTGTCAAAATGTGATTCGAGATTCAAGGATGAATCCAAGTTTACACCCAAGTATTTATAGATGACGTGGTATTAATCAGTGTTCCATTTACAGCATCTTCATTCATGACATTTTGAAACTTCGTCGCCATCTTGACACTGAGACGCACGGAAGGTTGCCATGGCAATTTTGTAATTTCACATGTGAAATTACAATTCGTCACCTATGATATTACATCAGTTAGAAAACTTATTTATATGAAAGCCGTGTTGAAATACTGTAGAAATACGCTAAAAGCAATATATAGCGATTGTCGGTGGCTGGACCAAATCAACAATGTTGTAATCACTGTCTTAAATTTCATTTGGTCTTTATTTTTTCGAGTGGATGTTTAGTTTTTAAAAGACGTTCCGCTTCTAGGCTTGAGAACGTCAATGTACCATTGTCTGGATAATCTATATTTAGCATTCAATCTTATTTCGCGTTTTCCTGTTTGCATGGAACACCAAGTCACGTTTAAACATATTTAGGCAACGATTTCGTGCAGCTAAAGTGCGAGACAAAACAACTAATTAACGGAAATACTTGTTTCAACCATCTTGAAAATAAAACCGATTTACGTCACAGCGCTGTATGGCCACAATGGAAGCAATAAATAAAAAAGATTGAATAGTCTTGGTGCCCTAAGGCTTATAATTACGTAAGATGGCCTGAAAAGTAATATGCGAAACATCATTTTAATCAAGAGATCAAGGCGACTTTTTTCTGGTTTTGCAAACTTCACCGGTGCCCATAAAACTTCTGGCGCATTTGCAATAGTCAAGGCGGATTTTTCTTTTATGTCTTTTTTATTTTCTTTTCACTGTGTGTCAGTGGCGTTGAGTCCACCTCTGAGCCTGTAAAATAGATTCAGTAAAATAACATGTAAAATATACGAGTTTTAGAGATGCTGCAATGAAAAGGCCAGTGCAGGTTAAATGTGTCTAATATGTTTAATTTAGTTCAAACAAAAATAAAACACAAACAGCGGTGGTCAGTGAACTTTCGCTTTTTTACTTTTTGTACGCTAGTCAACATACATGACTGCATGTAAATTTTTAAACAAAGTTATTAAAATGGACCGTTACTGATTACGACAAAACTATTTACACAAAATTGATAAGGGGTTCTGGAATTGAGATTAACAAAATTCTTAACAGTGAAATTAGTATGTGTAATCCAATGGTGACTATCGAGTGAAACTGGGGAATAATTTTACACGCGTTTTGTCCAAATCCAAGAGAAATTATGGCTCTTGCCAAATCCTAATAATTTGCCGAGCCTTTAGCGGGGACATTAAAGGCTTAGATTTGGCATAATTTCCGATTTTTTAGAATTTTTCGACAAAATACCTGGTAAAATCCTTCTTGATGGGCTCTTTCGCATGTTTTAGTTAGTTGTCTAAAGCGTCTTTTAAAGCTCGAACCGATTTTCATTCATATCATTATAAAACCTTGACGCCATCTTGGCACTGAGACGTACAGAACTTTGCCATGACATTTTTGTAATTTCACATGTGAAATTATAAATTAAAGCTGAAATTTCGCGCCAAAATTAATCTCTTGCTTTTTACCTATGATATTATACAAGAAATCAGCGGTTTTATCAGGCATCAGCGGTTTAGCATCTTGAAGAACAAAATAGGGCAACCAGTTACGAAATGTTTAACACCCTATTTAACAGACCGTCATTAATCAGTTAAGAAAAAGATACAAAACAAATTTCATTAGGGAGCACTAGCCATGGTATGGTATTTTTTTTTTTGCAGGCATAGCATTTGAAAAACTTGAATAAGAGTTGAGCCAATGAATTTTTCAATCCATATTCATTTTGCTATCCGTACGAGAATACGACGGAAATAATTTCAGTGTTTAAATATAGCCTTGAATAACAAATAACAAAACTGTAAACAAAGAGAGCAAATAGCGTGAAAATAATAATGTCATTCCAGTCGATAAGAAAACCACTTTATTCATCTCCTGAATCGGTTGAAAGCTCAGTACGGAATATTGCATGGCATTTCTTTTGGCTCTCGACATCGCTCAACTTCTCGACAACAGCCAAACCCGTCAGTTCCATTTGTTTGGAGATTTACCTCCACATCTGTAAAAAAAAAATTGCCAGTTTCTAGGTGAAAACCTCCAAATTAAAACATTGTAATGTTTTTCTCTAAACCGTCCATCGCTTCCTCAAACTTCCACAGTGTCAACAGTCTCACAGTCTCAATATTCTTGCAACAACGCAACGCAATTCGCAAAATAACCTGATTCTTACCGCCCTGACCACCAACCAAGATGTACAGTATTTCTAGTTTGTGGGCAGCGAGAAAAGCTCTGTGTTCCGTGGCTAGGCCTGTCTTTGCATTCCTTGTCTTTCCCACAGACCTGTCTATTGCAACTTTGAAGTCAATCTGGCGTAAATGCCAAATCTTTGTATCTTTTTTAACTGCTTGTTTGATAAATGAATAAACCATTTTATAAAATAACTAAGATATATAGTGCGCGCGCTCTAATTCGCCGAGAGGGGTGTTGAGAGTATGTAAACATGGTCGTGACGTCAAGATGTTTAATTTGCTTTTCGCGGGCTAATCACGTAAGCACACAAATTTGAAAAGGGTTTTGAGTTCAAAACTCGTCAGGGCTACTTTATTTACCCACTCCTTCGTCGGCGGAGACTTGGAAAATCTTCACAAACAAGCTGTGTCAGAAAAACCCGTATTCTGGAAAGCATCTTTTTTGCAAAACAAAGACTGATT
The DNA here is from genome assembly GCA_038088405.1 of Porites divaricata. Taxonomy (NCBI): domain Eukaryota; kingdom Metazoa; phylum Cnidaria; class Anthozoa; order Scleractinia; family Poritidae; genus Porites; species Porites divaricata. The sequence continues at coordinate 15,894,498 of JBBMOI010000012.1, read as the reverse complement.
ACTGATTACGCCTTTGTGTGCAAGACTTCGCGACTGGTAAGAATTTCTCTTTTAATCAATGCTCTAAACAAGAGAGTTTTGCTTTTTTTCTCGGGATAGTTATTTTATAAAAGCAATAGAAAACTTTTTCCCTGTGTTTGCATACCTGATATAAACACTCGAGCTCGGGTTTGCATAACTGTCTCGAATTCTCCCAACCCCTCTCGTGTTTATATCATGCTATGCAAACACGGAAAATGTTCTCTATTGCTTAAATAATTCATATTTGAATTATATAATAGCCCTTTTGGGATTTTTTTACAAACCGAAGTGACAGATTTCTCTACCTTTTCATTTACTCCAACAAGCGAATTCCCTACCCTTTCATATACTAGCCTCCCACGCAAGCGTTTTTAGGGGAGCTCGTATTGATCGTCTCTCCCTACGATCGCCTGCTCAACCGAGAACAACTTTTCTTTCCCAAGCTTAGCCAGTCACACTGTACCTTCCAAATTCTGAAAGGTTGACCTTGACTGTAGGATAACGCGATAATTACTCGATCTGCATGAAACACTGGGAAAGATTTATGACCTCTAATAAATGTTACACTCACAGCGGCAAAGTAAGATTTAGTCAGATTTTAGAATGCTACATAGAGGCTTGTGGCCGAGCGGTTAACTCTTCGAACTCTGGATCTGAAGGTCCGGGGTTCAAGCCTCGCCCGTCACGTTGTTTCCTTAGACAAGAAACTTTACTCCACTTTGTCTCTCTTCACCCAGGTGTATAAATGGGTACCGGGGACATACTACTGGGCGGTAACCCTGCGATGGACTAGCATCCCGTCCAAGGGGGAGTACCAATAATCCTAGGCTTGCTTCACGCTACGGAAATAAGCTCCGGCCGTGTGGGCCTTTGGCTCGTGTGCACCTTCACCTACCTAGAATATTTCATGCACTGCATAACTTTAGCGAAGGAAAGAAAAAAAGGAAAAAGGTAACTCCAGGGTCACATTGTTACACTACCACGAGTGTATGCGTCGTGCTTAGCCTGTCAACACTTTATTTGAAAACTGTTGATTGGTTACTTGCCACGCGGATTAAACAATGGGAAAGGACTAGCTGTTGTTCTCGGTTTAGCAAGGGTTTGTGGGGAGAGAAGAAACACGAGCTCCCCTATAAACGCCTACAAGGTAGGCTTCTCATACTATACCTAAAGCCTGTGAAGCTACCCTTTTCGGGAGGGGCCTCTCCTTTATAAGGCATTAGTAGCGGAGCTCCTCGCGCGCGCAAAGCGCGCGCGTGGGCGTAGCCCCATAGCTAAGGTAATCTACCCATCCCAGAAAATTTGGTAATCACGTGACCGACCGACCGAGCGAGCGAGCGACCGTCCGTCCGCACCACAGGGAAACCAATGTTCAATCTCACACTTTCTAGCTAGTTTGGGAGCCCAGGGAGACTAGGAGAAAACTATCAATGTTGTGATCAATTGACAGCTGTCAAGACAAGGTATCGGCTGACCAGTAACACCTGGCCGTATCGCGTGCTCAGGTGTCGACCCATCCAGGGCGAGTATTTTTTGAAGTTATCCGCTCACAAGTTACTAGTTTTCAGATGATCGCAGGCTCAATTTTTTTAAAAAAATTCATATGAAATATGTTGTGTTTATGTCATTATGGCCCAGCACTGTTATCATTTTGATTTCAAACTGACCTCGGACGCGAAAATTCAGCCAGTTATTTAAAAATGCAAGAAGGGAAAACAGATGGTTTTCATTTTTCTCAGGACAGTCACGCTTTGGTCACGCTCCACGTCCAATTTTTATGCCCTGATTGGTCAAAATGTGACAGGTGCGTTCATACGGAAAATTCATACAACATCTTGAAACTTGTTTGCTTCAACAGCTGACAGAAGCTGACAGAGTTTTGTGTCAACTTGTGATGTTGTTAATAACTGTCTTTTTTCACTGGATGTACAAAATGAAATACAGCTGCTACCAAGAGTCTTCTGTTAACGTTATTCA
>JBBMOI010000012.1:15850000-15887500 GCA_038088405.1 Porites divaricata | reverse complement strand
TAATATAATCGCAGGTACTTGTCATCAGTATCTTTAGGCGTGAACGATACTTTGTCGTGAGGGCAGGGTGGGTGGGGCGGTGTTTAACCCATCAAAAAGCCAAAAGTGACAGCTGACCATGGCTGCCATGCGTGAAGTACTGGCCAGGCCGTGGGTTGGTGTGTGTGCTCAACTACTTTGAAACATTAGTATTATTACACCGATTTATTCTTAATAGAAAGAGTTAGAATGAACAGTTTGTTTACAAGTTGGAGCCTCTTAATAGATTTATCAAGTCAGGTATTCATTTTCTTTTTTCAGGGATGGATCTGGAACCAGGCAAAGAGGGCGGAACGTGGCTTGGAATGAACAAGGATGGAAAATTTGGAGTGATCACAAACTACAGACAAGCGCCAAAGTTTATGAATCGCCACGCACTTGGGAGAGGCCATCTCGTACCAGATTTTTTAAAAAGCGATAGTACTGTAAAGGATTACCTTCAAGATGTTAATAACGTAGCTGACAACTATAATGGCTTCAATCTTTTGGTGGGCAAATTATCTCTCACTGAAGAGTCCAGGGTGGGATGGTACTGTAACATTGAGGAGAGAGTCATTACGATGCTGAGGCCTGGAATTCATGTCTTGTCCAATAAGGTGCTGAATTGTCCCTGGCCAAAGATGGTGTATGGAAAAGAGAGGTTTGGTAACATTCTAAATGAGGCCAGCACCAAACAAGAGCTTATCGATAAGCTGATCGAGATGCTTAATATGCGTGAGAGGTAAGTTAAATAGACTAGCAATAACCAAAGGTTAGGGAGTGCGCGCGACAAAGATCGGAGGTCCAGACAGATAGTCAGAAGACGCGTGATCATATTACGAGGGGTAGAAGGTGGAAACGCGCGTGACCAAATTGGGCTCTGTTCATTCCATTCATTCTTAGTGGAAGTCCAAACGAATGCTGGCTACATACATGTGACACGCGCGTAATAACAACCTGGGTCCAGTTGTTCGAAGGCCGATTAGCGCTTAACCCCAGGGTTAAATTTAACCCGGGTTTCTTTTTCTTTCGTTCAAAACATTTTCTCGGATAATTTTCTCTGTTATTTTTAGAGCTTCCAATCATAAACTTGTAGACCAAAAGAATGAAGACTGAATTGCTTTTTAACCTTTCAAATCTGAATTCAAATTTCGCACTAACCCTGGTTTATCTTAACCGGGCTTTGAACAACCCGACCCTGGAGGTTAGGATAGGAATAGAAGCTAAATAGAAGATTGACGTCACGTTATCATGGTCGCAAAATTTCTAGATCTCAACAATCTTTCTTGGCAGAGACGGTCTTTCATGCAAAATTTTCTTTTGTTCCAACAAATTGGCATTGCTACTGGCCACGTGAGTGAAAACGCTCTATATAAAGCAAGCCCTAAAACATCTGCAAATAAGACTACATTACTAAGGCAATGTTCACTCTATACCAGGGGCCCGTTTCTCGAAAGCCCCGATAATTAACGGGCCCGTTAAGCTGTTGTTGTTTACATGGAAGATGGAGGTTTCAATAGTTTTGCAACTAACATGATAAAACTATCAGCTAGTGAAACAAAATGGAGTAGTTTGCTTACCAGGACCCGCGCTTTTATTCTTTATATTTCGATTTGAATATTTGATTTCGGGCCCGAAAAGTTACCGGGACTTTCGAGAAACGGGCCCCAGATCGCTTTTCGTGCCGACACGAAAAGCTCGATCCCGTATAGTATGAACACCTATCCAATATGTGAATTCATTATATAGATACTGATGAAATACCAGGATGTTTCCTTTTACTAAAAAACCATATCTTCATCGCGCGCAGTGAAGATACTATTTTTATCTTTCACGTGTGAGGATATTGGTGTCGCCATGGTTACTAACAATAATTTTGGCTTTTTGGAACAGAAAATGTAAGTATTGTTGTCTTTTATTTATTTCTTCTTTATAACTTTATATCCGAGTTTCATAACGTTTTTGTGACAGGCATTTTGCGATAGCTGACCACTTTAATTGCAGTATTTGCTGTTTCGAAAATGTGTAGGAATTTCATCAGTATCTATAAAATAAACTTCGCTCACTCGTGAGAGATACTTTCAGCACTCGAAGATGAAATTCGTATCCCCGCGCGGCCATGTAATATCCTCTATATCCACTTTTGAGATCGGCGAGGCACAGCTTGCTCCGTTACAGAAATCGCGCGGAAATCACAGTTCTTATGTGTAAACGGAAGCCCTCTCAGGTATGGTTTCCATGCCAACGAAAAACCTATTCGGTAGGGTGTGAACATACTTTAAGACTACTCTACTACATTGCAGATCTTTTATTTGTGGAGATGCTAACAGCTTTATCGGTCCTCAAGACCAAGATCATGACATGAGTTTTGTTGATGCGTGCAGATCAATCTTCGTCGACTATAAAGAGAAACAATATGGAACTAGGTAAGCATTTTCAATTAACCTTAGATTTATTCGAGCCGTCAGCAGCAAAGCTATAGTTTGCTTGTCTTGTTTTATTGTTTGTTTGCGTTTTTGTACTGCTTTCTTCTTTTCCTGCTATGTTTCTCCAATAGAGAACATTAATGCGGCCGCAAACGATAACATGATTTTGCGTTATGTTCTAAGAATAGAAAAATACGCTTATGCACTTTTAAAAGAGAATGAAGTCCAGGTTTGTCTGAAACCGGTCAAGACCATGACATGTTCCGGGTTCGAAGAAGTACATTTACAATGTACAACACCATGGTCAGTTTGACATGTCACTCAACTCGCCAAACAAAAAATACTGAATGAGTACTTTTTGATTGGCGCCACCCCGAGAAACGATGAAACAAGTCAAACAAGGCTTAAAGATACCCTTGGGTGATACTCATTATGTGTCAGGTTATACATACCAACTCAAAAATAAAACGTATTATTAAGTATTTTTTCGGCCATTATAACGAAACAAATATCTATCTGTTCGGGGCCACTGGCGTAAGCTTCCCTCGGTTTCAAGGTACACTGTAATTCTAAAGTATGGTTAGTGAGTTAGGGAGTTCAATTGTTTGGCACACTGCAAGTGGCACTTCCTCGAATCGGAAAACGGATTTGAGTTTAGACGTATAACGAGGTATATTTACTGAATTTATCATATTCTATTTTCAGAACAAATACAGTGGTGTTAGTAGATGCAAAAGGTCACGCCACGTACGTGGAACGCACATTAGAGGATGATGCAACAGACCCTGATGAAGCAGAGTGGGGACTAAGTACCCATGAGTTTGACATCCAAGAGGCCTGTGATTGCCATGACGAAAATCATAATATCCCTGTTGTATTTAACTCGAGCCTTTAGAAAGCGAAAATGAGGGCATGTTCTAAAACCACACCCCCGGAACACCCAGAAAACCTGGCAGGAGTTTAAAACGAAAAACATTATAAAAACCTTACCTTAATGTGCAAAATATTGTATGCTATTTCTGTCTGTTTTAATGATTTGTTTAGTTCTATTCATGCCGGAGGTGTTTAGCTGTTCCTTGTTATGGGTTTAGTACATGCGAAAAACGAAAGGGAATGTTCCAATAAGTGTTAAACATAAGTACTTACATGAAAATCTCCTGATGATTCATTGCAAAAGTAAATAAAATATAAATTCACTATCCAAAAAATTGCCTTAAAGGGGATGTATTAATTGACTTCTTAAAAGTTTCTAGAAATTCTATATTGCGCAATTGCAAAGGCAGCTCATTCTACAAGTAGGGTGCTTCCGTCTGAAATGCGCGCTTGCCCAGGAGTTACATATATCTAACCCTTCGGTGGCTCTAATAAAATCCCTGAGTTGTCTCTAAGATTATACGAGGACTCGTATTTAATAGCTAGAAGATTACAGATATATACAGGTGCGAAGCCATGAATGGCTTTGAAAGATAATAATAGAATCTTAAAATGTATGCGTGCTTGACCCTGTAGCCAGTGTACCGTGTGGCACGAAATTTTTGCTGGTTCTAATTTTTGCGATTTTTTCAGCGATCCGCAGAAATAAGTTCCCGCAAATAAAAATTACCGCAAAACATTTTTCCCAGAAGAATTTACTCCAGAGTAAATATTCTCTAATAACTTAAATTCGCTACGCAAAAATATAGTACTAAGAAATCGTGTTTGTTCAATTACAACTTGCCTCCTTAATTCAGAAACAAAACAGAATACAATAAATTATACTGGTTTTACATAGGATACGCATGCTGTAGTACTGTTTAAAAATACGTATTTCTAGAGCGGCTTTCGTATGACCTTGAAAAATGGTTTCGGCAAGTGTTTGTTACTTGTTTTATCAGCCAATGGATGAAAAGATCAAAATATGGACTCTTCGTTTTCCCGCCAAGAAATCCCTAATATGGCGAAGGCATTGTTGAATTGGCCAATAGTGTTGCAGTGACTGCAGTATGACGTCAAAGCGAAGTGTTGATTGATTTCTAGAAAGTTCTCGGGCAGGACAATTTTTCACCTGACCGTTCGCTTAACCAATCAAAAGCCACGCGCGTTTGTATCCGTTCGATAAACCAATGAAATCGCTCTATTTCCGTTAGTTTGTTGTTTCTGTTTTGTTCGTGCGTTTCATTTCAAGGTCATACGAAAATCGCTCTATTGCAAAACGAAAATATTATCAATGCTGGGTACTGGGCATGGGTACTTATTGAAAATCGCAAAAACTAGTTCCCGCAAAAACACAAAAAATTGCCAATCCGCAAAAATAAACTCCCTCAAAAATTTCATGGCCACACGGTAATTCGTAAAGTATTGGAGTGTTGTAAGAGTACTTCGTGGCATCCATTACTAATCTGGTTGCAGCATTTTCCACGCGTTTCAACTTAGCTATTTGTTCTTTAGAAAGGCTAAGCCACTTCGAAAAATTGTTGGTTTTCACATGACGTCACTAAAATTCAAACTAAAAAACTATCGATCCTAGCGAGATTTTACTTTCACGATGCATTAGAGCAGCTAAAAACTAATTTTCATACAAATTTTCGCTTCAAAGGGGTTCTTGGTTTTGTGATAGAGTACGCTTGAATTTCTAAGCTTTTGCGTGACGCAGCATTTACATGACGGCCAGGAGAGCTGTCATGTAGGTTAAGAAAATGACTTACTTCAGGAAATTTTGCTGTCTAATCAGTTAACGTATTAGAAAAAGTATTACTTTAATGTTTATGAGTTTCTCGAATAATGAATTCACGCTTTTGTAGCAAAACTCGGTAACAGATGTTTCTGTTGGTTTCCGTCCGCCATGTTGGAGCTCATCCAGGTGAGCAACAGCATGGCGTCTCCATACAAATCTCTATAAGTTTGGGTAAAACATTTCTTCGGATATCTCGTATACGAAAGATTCCTTTGACCTGAATCTTGGCGAGGGTCTTTGTATATGTACCTCCTTTCATTTTCCAGATTCTGGACTTTATCTATTGAACGGTTTTGATTTTTATTTTGATCTATTTTGAATGGCGTGACACTGAAAACCAGCAATACCATAATATTCACAAATTGAACTTTAGGGAATGTTATGATACTTTCCGCAATGGCCTATTGCAGTTATCCGCTAACGTGCAAGTGATGAATGCGGGTACGAAAGTTGTCTCTCGATAAATACTTCTTAGTTGATACGTTTTCTTTCCGTTTTCTCTCCTAAATAATTTAGTTTCCCTATATTCTTTTCTCAAATTTTTGATTCTAGAGACCTTTAGATTCTAAGGGCGCTTTCCATTTGTCAGAACTGGCTGGCCTGCCCATCCCCATCCGAATGAGAATTTTACTTTTAATCAAAACTTACTATCCACATCAGTCAAATCCTAAATATTATGCGCAAAGGAGATGGTTTTTCAGCAAAACCTCTTGGAAAAAGCTTATTTCATTGCCAAAATGTCTGGTCTGATCATAGTCCGGCCGGCCAGTTCTGACTTTTGGAAAGCGCCTTAAGACTAGGACCACTACGAGTACGACATTTTCTCAATAGAGGATGTTAGCATCAACAACGAGTACGAGTACGAGAACGACTGCAAGCCGTACTCGTACTCGAAGTCGTTTTCTCAACTTTCTATGTTAGCGATGACACCGAATTCGAGTTTATAGAAAATATAATTATGGGATTCCGCAGGACTTGGCGCCAAATTTGAGTCGACGTAGCGCTTCCACAACAATGTCGGAAACAAAAAATGACTCTAAAAAACGTTCAAACACAAACACGCTAAAACCCATCAAATTCAATACAACAACCACACTGGATAAAGAAGTAAGTATTCTTTATTGATATCTTCGACTGTTGGGATATTTTCGACCAAATAATGGCAATTTTCGGGGTTATTTCGTGAGCCTGTGAAGCCTGTGGAGAGACATGAAACTTTCCCGGGTAAATGCAAATTTACTCTGTGTAGGAAATATCGCGTTCGGTTGCTTGGGTTAATTTTTGCTGGGTATTTGCCGCTGGCCTGTCAGAGGCCCTACCCATTATAGTCTATTCTGTGGCCAATTATAGACCCCATCTTATAGTCACTTTTGGGAAAATATGTAATTTTCGGGATCTCAACTTAGCCTCACTGTCTATTTTTATGAATTGACCGGTTTTTTAGATTGAATGATTACTTTTCATCCACAGTACAAACTTTCTGGTACGTTTGCTAACCGTAAATACGAAGAACCGTCTTACCCCCAAAACATCCGATAATGTGCGCCACCATTCTAGTAATCAATTGAAAATGCAACCCCATTATAGTCAATCCAGTCATGAAAATGCGACATCCAGCGGCACATCCGGGATCCCCATCAGCCCCTTATAAGGAAGTACACCGCCCCGCCCCCAGGGGTCTGTCAAGACGAGGTAAAAGACCTCTGCCAGCAGGGAACCGACTTGAAGGTCAAAATGTACATGTACTCTCAACTTGGCCGGAATTTCATTTCGAAAAGAAAAAGCCGAAAAAGATTTTTTGGGGTGTAGTTTCTGGAAATGAAAAATTATTTTCCTCTGCATAAGTCCCCGCAAAAATAAATTTTTGTTCCTGGAATTTTTTTAAAAGAAAATTCTCAAGAGGTTCTATCTCAGTCATCGGAAACTCCAAATTTTAAGAACTTATGATTTTTTTTATCATAGATGATACCTTAAACGAGAAGTCCAAAGACTACTGCAAAGCTGATTCAGAACAACGTGTATTGTTTTTTCATAACCATGATACTTCGGCTTGCAATACTAGCCTTCTTCTGGTTTAAAGATGTTACTGAGCTTATGTAGGAATCACAATATTATATAGAAGGAGAATGTCGCAATAAAAATTGAGAGAGGGAAAAGGGAAAAGGGAGAGGCGGAAATGATGTACAACAAAAACTAGAAAGGGAAAATAATAAGGATATAGATTATAATAATTCGTCACGGCGGTTTAGGCCACGGGGTTCAAGAGTCAAACTTGACATATAAAACTTTTTCCTCTTTTGATACAGTGACGCTTCATTAAGCTCTATACCAAGAAATTTCGTGATCTTTTGACTTACCTTGTAGGCAAATTCCTTCGACGAAAAATATATCATGATATATAGCCGTCTCTGCTAGGGGTGATGAATGGTCCATTAAAATTTTTAACTGCTCGCAAATTAAAATTTTACCTTTGCTCGATTTGCTCGCAAAAGTTAAACGAGTGCTCGCTTGCTCGTGCTCCCCAAATTTTTGCGTTGCTCGCAAGCTTGCAAAGCAATTTTTTTATTTCTGCTCGTGCTTGCAAAAAAATCGCAGTGCTCGGCATGCTCGCCAATGCTCGCAAAGACCATTCGTCACCCCTTCTGCTACGCAATCAAGCTGGAGGCTGCGGCATGGGGCCTGTCTCTGGCTGGTCGACTTGTCCAATATTTATGGTCAATCACGATTCACGTTTTTCGAGGCGAAATTTTGGCTGAGAGGGTTACACATACGCATAACCGTATAACAAAGAGGGTTTTCCAGATTATGCTCAATGTCTCACGCTAGTATGTATGTTAATTCTAATTCTATTATGCTCAAATAGCATAACTATGTTCCTGTAATCAAAAGCCCTTTGAGACGGCATTTCCTTGGCTCATTTCATGCACTCCTGCCTAGTCAGAATGTTGGTGATAGTAATACTAAATAGTTGATCTGCCCCTACAATAGGATCATCCTTAAGTGAAACCAGAACAACTGCCCCCTAGAAGTGGCTTGATTGATGGAGTAAATTCCTTTTATCAGCCACCAAAATCAGCCCAATACAAAACGTCCTTCAAAACAGCAATATTTAAGTTTTCGCAAACAATGTTAGTGGTTTGCGCAACCTCTAACATGGCCTCATCTGTCGACACACGCAGTGCAGACACTGACTTGTCCCGAAGCCCCAAGGAGATGTGCGTCGGAAAGAAGGGGAGACTCCTTTTCCTAACGTCTCCATTCATTTTAGGCCCATTTCAAGCGTCGTGCTACTGCCGTGCCGAACTCAATTGACCGAATGAAATTCGACGTCTGAAACCAAGTTGTGATAGTGTCGTGCTGAAGTCGAGCTATAGTCGAGTTGCCTGCTAGAGTCGAGGCCTTAGTCGAGTTGCCTGCTAGAGTCTCTCTACCGATCTGTGACTGCCACAAACACTTACTGTCTTATAAGGAACTTCAAAAATCTTTGCCTCGTCGTGAGAGACCTTTGCTTGCAGGGAAATAAGGAACTTCCACGGGAATAAAATAAAACGTTTAAACGGTGGGATGGGAGCCGACGTGTGGAAGAATTATCATTGATAGTAAAACCACTAAAACAAGCTAAATTCCCTGTACGTACGCAGAGCGAAAATATAAATTTTTTCACCCGGGTCCAGCTGAACACCCACCCACCCACCCACTTTAACTGTGTGCAGAGGAGGTCTGGGTCGGAATTTGCTTTCCGAACAAAATGGCGGCCAGTTTATAACGATGTCTATGACATGATTTACGCGTTTGCACTCACCATCCTTGCTTAAAACTTGTCGATGACTTAATAAACAGTATAGGAAGCCTAGTGTTCATAAACACATAATGGCAAAAGGGAAGGAGTGTTTAGATGAGGTGAGTTTTTGGACGACACCGGCTGATGATGGCTTCCGGTTCTCGAACCTCTCATCAGATCACGTGTCTAAGCTTGTAGAGAGTGGTCCTTTTGTCGCCGTGGTGTTGTGCTACTGGGATAACGTTTTAGGACCTAGACTGCAGCATGTATGGAGAGGAGTTGGGGATACCGAATTTCAGGTAAATGATCTCTCTAACCAGAGGCAGTCCAGGCTCACAATAAAAATCCCCGAGGCCAAATTATAAGGATTTGTGTGGGGATTTTTGAACATGAGTTCGATACTGAAAACGGTGAAAATGCACATTAACAGTCTGTTGTGTATGTATGTATGTAGTTCAGTTGCCTTTGTGTTGTTTTCTTACTGATCTCTGACCTGTGAATACTATTTTAGCAAGTTTTGACATTCTGGTTTCTCGCCTGGTGTGAGCCTGGTTAGCCTGTGCCTTAGCCTTCTTGGAAGTTACTGATACATTTTTAATATAATATTTAAAGAATGTGCATAAAGATATTTTATTGTTCAAAAAGGAGACAAAACTGTTGAAACTTTGAGTACAAAATTTTGACTGTCTGAATCATATAACATCTAGAGTGTCGGAATATAGCTTTCAGGCTTCTGAGGCCCATTTTGGAGGGTTACGTATTTCCCTAGTCTGGATTACACATGTGGTAGTTTTGTATTTTGAGGAGTAGGCCATTTCCCTTTCAGTGTTTAACCCATCTTTTTGTCATTTGTCGCCCTTTTATCCTGCAGCTAAGGGCCTCAGGGTCTCTGACAGGCCGGGGGCATGTGGCTGAACCCTAACTTTAGTGTGATGGCTGCCAAGGGAGGTGTTAGGCATGTAGCTCTGTTGCCATTAGAGGGTTTAGTGGGATGTTAGACCAGTACCTCACGTTTGGAGAACTTTACAAGTTCAGTCATAGGCAATGGAGCGCCGATCCATCACTTGTAGGTTTTTATAGAATAATATTATCCCAAGTATCTGGTATGTGTAATTTTTAGGACGTTATTTACTTATGATTGATTTACACAGGAAGCAAGTGTACGATATGTAGTAGGACGGACTCTCCATGGTGAACTTTTACGAGATACTCCTGAAAACCTCGTCGACACCAAGTTATTTGTGCTGAAGGATCACAGTATCATCTGCCATTCTTTCATTTTCTATGGACGTGACAAGACTGGCACCAATATTTCTGGCCTGTCTCTCATAATTCCATTCTCGGAATTCAAAAGCTACTTACCATATGTGGAATTGGTAGAAGAGCGAGTTAAAATTCTTATTGCTAAGCTCAGGGTTTTGCAAGCCAAGGTGAGCATTTGGGTTTGACATATGACTATATTTTAAGGAACACTATGAGCTCAGATAATACACCTGTACTTGTGTAGCTGAGGCGCTTGTCAGTGCCATTTAAGTTAGCATGAAGCAAGTATTGAAGCATTTCCTCTCACCCATTGATGGAATGTTAGTTTGTCACAAGGTTACAGGAACTGGAAATGCACTTCCAGTATAACATTGATGGAGGTAGACAGAGGCCAGCAAAAATTTAGGAAGAGAAATCAGTTCAGTTATGGCAAATTTCCTTAATTGAATGACTGCCTGTATGGTTTATAACTTTAACAACAAAATGTTACTTGTAACACTATAAACATCCAGATCATTTGCTGTTAAGTTCTAATTAATCTCTGAACTCTTAATTTGCTTGTACAGGACTTACCATCTGCTGTATTGTCATTTGGTAGCCATCTACCTCGCTTTATGAAAACAATAACCAGTCTTCAATCAGTAGGTGTTCCTGATTCTATTCCGGTAAGTACTGGTAATAATATTGTACTTTTGCTGATAAAGGGGTATAAACTCATTAAGCTAAATATGATTCATAACTATTATTTTTACTTCAAAAAATAGACAGTTGAAAAGGCTGTGGAATATGTTGTTATTTTGTTGTTGTTGCTTTTTTCTTCGTGATTTTTGTGTCATGTCTTTGTCTTCCATAAAAGTGTAGGCCACCGGATTCCAAAAAAAAAATGGGGGGGGGGGGGTGGGGGAGGAAGAACTGAGTGTGCAAGGCCCCAAGGAGGGAGGGGATCATCAGTTTAAATTAAACCGAAGGAAAACTTGTGTGAAAAACAACATTAACCTTTTTGGTCCAACTTTTCAATATTGTGCAATACACACATCTTCAAGGTGACAAACAAAAATATTTTATTTGTAGTTAAGTGAGACAGCCTTTGGTCCTGGACAATCAAACAAGTTTGAGGATCGCTTTTTAATGAGGTACATGTAACACATTTTTTAAAATAGTTTTCCTCATATAGACATAATTGGAACACACTGTAAATGTCACATCAGCCTAATAGTACAGCTGTATACGTATTTTACCTTTCTTCACATCAATGTGGCTTTTAGTTTTGGGAGCATTTGTCACTAGCGCACTTTAGTTCCAATGAAATGGGTTTTAACATCAGAGGTGAATCTAAGGGACGGGCCCATGTAGTCCATCCTATTTTAGGCCAAAACTGAAGCCTCGCTCAAAGGTCTCAGGATCCACCAACAAATTTTGTAGAGATGATTTTGCTTAGACAAAGAGTGTAGACTTTCCATATCATTGATCCTTTGTTGTAGTAAAATATGGGACTAGAATTTTCTCTTTTGATAAAATTGGACTGGGGCAGATTTATTTTGGGACCAGTGAGAGGAGGATAGGTTGAGGAAGCTAGCTGGGAAAATAAAATGGAAAACAGAAACTCCGTGCGAATCCAAAATGACAGCAGAAATGACAAAGAAGAATTTTTTCTCCTGTTGGTTTCATGCCTCTATATTTTTGTTCCTTTTTCAGAGTCATCACATCCCATTTACAGACATTTGGAAGTACACTGGTTGTGGGAAAAGCACTGGACAAAGTCAACATGGTATCTGTGTCTTTTCATTAGGCGCATACTCGGTGTAAATAGAGAATTGAATACGTTCAAATCCTTTCAGTGACTCAATATTTTTCATTTATTTCTTGTGACATGCTGATTAATCACTTAGTTCACATTCATTTACAATTTTAAAAGTTACCATCTAGCTCTCTTTATTTCTACAATTGTAACAAAGAAACACTCCATGACCCCTTTTTTCATAAATTTATACTAATTGTATTTGATCACATGTTTGCAAGTCAATTTTTGCAAAGGTAAGAACCCTTGATAAAGTCCCCAAGTAGGTAGCCTTCCACGCAGACGTTCTTACGGGTTCGTCAGGCAATCATTCCTCTCCCACGTTCGTGGGGCAGGAACGCGTGACGAACCCCTAAGAATGTTTGCGTAGGAGTTTACTAAGTAGGCTGCATTCTCTTAATGTACCCATTTGACTATTGATGTTTTGGCTAAGCTGAAAAGCGTGTTGGTTATCTTACCAGAGTATCAAAAATGATTTAAATTCTCAGGGCCAAGTTGTTCAAAGCTGGGTTAAGATAACCCACGATTAGTGCGAAGTTTGAATTCAGACTTGAATGCTTAAAAAGCATATTCAGTTTAATAAATTCTTTTTATCTACAATATGACGATCGGATGATCTTAAAAGAATAGAGAGAATTATTCGAGAAAATTCTTTCGAATAAAAGGAAAAGAAACCCGGATTAAAATTTAACCTCAGGTTAACGATAATCGACCTTCGAACACCTGGGCCTATTATGAGAACAAAACACTCCTCTGCCACATATGAAGCAATGCAAGACAATCCTGGTTTCTGGATTCCATCCACCCTATGGATTCCGGATAATTCCGGTCACTGGATTTCAGATCGCTTGTCAGTGGAACCTGGATTCTGGATTCCAATTGGTAGTGGGATTCGGAACTTCTTGCGCTGAATTTCCAGAATTCTGGATTCCTCAAGCAAAAGTTTGCTGGATTCCGGAATCCCAATTACCTTACAAGGGGCAAACTGCTCTTGTTTGATATGCGTTGTATTACTAAAAAATGGCTCTGATTGTATTTTTTGGTAACACTGCAGATGGTCAACACATTGGCATTACTGTTGTCCTCTGAGGAGCGACGAAGATCACGTTATGCCGTAGAGACTCTGTCTAATGACCCTGATTTGTACGATTCTGATCTGTTTGTTCAAGGCTTGCTTAAGGTGCTTAGTAGAGCTAACTTTTTGTATAAATCAATAGTTGCGGTTACACTAAAAGTTTCCCCAGAGCTTGGGTTGAGCTCGCCTCTCTAAGGTTTGATCGACCTCCTGCTTGCGTTTTCACGCTGATAGATTACCCCAGCGAAAGAGAAATAAACGTTGTGCGGATTTTGAAACTAAATAAACTAAACTGTTGCCTTTTTTGTTGTTTTAAAAGTTTACTAAAACAGTTCTGAGTGTTGAAAACTAGAGCTGGTGTTATGGTCGGCGCCATTTTGCCAGCTTAGGATCGCGTTTCAGCAATCCTTGCCTATGTTTCCAATTCTTGTTTGTTAAATAAAATCCCAGCAAATAAAACAAGGCGGCGCCGAAGCGTCTGACGCGGTGGGCCTCAAGAGTGATCAGTTTTATCGCTTTATTACGACTAAGATCGAATTAGACTTAGGCAGGATGTGGAATATTTAAGTAATAAGATGGTGTGAGACTAGGGCCGTTTGTATGCACGGTTGCTTGATGCCGGAATTAATCATCAGGAGTTACCGGATTTAGCGAAACTACGGGTCGACTCGCCTACGGTCTGTTCGCTTACGTCAAGAGTCGATTCGCCTACGTCTGATAATGTCAGTTCGCCTACGATTCATATGTTGAAGTTTTAAAACTGAATTAATAAGAGTCCTTGTTCCTGATCGTTTCAGCCTGAAAAGATAATCATACAACAGAACTCAATACATTCCAAGCTCGACGTCTAGAGAAGCAACGCGCTAAAACACGAAAGTTGGAATGTTTTTAAAAAAATTGATTATCGGAAACCAGTCGTTTACGAACTACAGAATGTGTGAATCATATTTTGCTAAAAGTGCTTTAAAAAACCTGTTATGGAAAAACTGACCATTAAGATTTGTAGTAGAGTGGGCGAATCGTCTCTAGACGTTGGCGAAATGACCGCAATTCATGATTATCGTCATGAATATCCTCAATTAAGGTGTCATGCCTCTTTGTGCATTAGAGCTCCAAGGATCCGTTCAGTCTTCCAGTTAAAGGAATCATCACCAGTAGCCTTCCCAGCACTCTGGTTGACCTGGATACAGGTGAAGTTAAACAGACGTGCCCCTTTAACGAACATGTGGTCATTAGAAAAGAGTTCATTGACATCGAGTTGGCGCTGCTGCTAGAGGAGGCGGAAGATGCTCCAGTATTCCCTGCACTGTGAGTACTTGTAATAAAAAATGTCTTCTTCTTGATACCTTGCGAGCAGAGGCTCCTTTTTTTTTTCTTCTTTATCAATCGAAGATGAGAAAAAGAGGCTCTGCTCGAATCTCGTCAAACCTTTGAAGTCGCTAAAGCCCGAACTTCTGGTCTAGTCAATCCTGTTTTCCCTGAAACTTGTTTTTCGAGTGCGAGCATCCGTTTATTGATACTTATGACCATAACTGATGTTATCACTGGCGTAAATGGAACTGAGTGTTTTTCTTTATTCAAGGGGTTTATTTCACAACTCAGAAGAAGCTGGTATGCTGGTACAAGCGTTCTTTCATGATGTAAGTAACAATTAAGCAAAAACAGGAACCAAATAACTGAAAACGGCACGCCTGGCTCCCTCTCCTCGCGCCGTGTCCGATGGATATCTTTATCCAACGTTTGAACAACCCAGGCATGGTCTATATGATAGTACAAGCAATAGAAATGAATCAATGATGGCGCAATTTGTTTTCCCTTCTCTCTCGCAATCGACCATCCAAAAGACTACGCCGTTGTTTATGATTACTGAGGGTCTTGCTCGCTTAAAGACTTAAAGTGCTCATAACCTAAAAAGTTTTATTTTCTTATCTGAAAGTACACATTAAGACAGGAATTTCTGCGAAAAAATTTTGTGATTTCGACAAAACGTGATTTTTTTATGATTTTTTTTTAAGTGTACATTTCTTTGGCACACCCGTTCAGCTGACCATTACAGCTGACCGGCTCATATGTGACGTAGATTCAGGAACCTCACTTGTCGTACACAAACAAACAAGTGCAAAATGGATGATCCGCATCTCTCAGGCATTTTCGACAACCTAACTAAAAGCACAGCAAAACGTCTCGGCGTGGGAAGAAGAGATGTAACAGGCCGAACTGATACAAGTTCCTGAAGCTACGTCATCATACGTCACGGATACTATCCGGCCGAGAGGAGACTAATACGAATGGTGGACCAAAATGGCGGCAAATTTCGAAGACTTTAAAAAATCATAAAAAAATCATGTTTTGTTCAAATCGCAAAATTCTTCCGCAGAAGTTCCTTTTTAAATGTGTACTTTCAGATAAGAGAAAAAAAATTTTTAGGTCATGGGCACTTTAAAAGCTGGCAGCCTGCTCAAGTGGCAGTTTTGTTTGGCCAGCTCGTAAATGAGCCGAAAAGCCAGCAAAACGCGCGTTTCTCTCTCTCTTTTTCGCCCGTTTCCACTAGCCGCTCATTTCCGCGCTTGGCAGACAAAACCACCAGCTACGCCGCCGGGCTAGCAAGCTGGAAGCAAAGTTGAACCTAATTGACCATTCAGATCACAATGATTTACAATTAGTGGTAGTACACTACAAGCCCTTATTATACACCAAACCCTTCATATCCTTACTACCATGAATGATATCTTTCATGACAAACCCTAATTTATTCAGTCGTTGATCCACTGTTTGATAACTATATTTGTTCACTTCACAGCTCAATCTTCTTCCTTACGTTTGCGGTGTTCGCGAGGGATTCATTGACAATTTCCTTCGTCTCCTTGACAGAAAAGCTCTCGCGCTCATCAAATACGTGGAAGCTAAATCGTATGTATAATATGGCCGATAATAAAACCAGGTCAAATTCGGACGGTTTTAAAATTTGCAAGTGTGCTAAAGGTCCTGTAACTCGAACCCAATCCCTTCTCCTAGTAACACGTGACACCTGCACGTGTAAATTCAACCCAGAGAATGAATTTAGTTGAATATGATTTCAGTGAGAAATGCACAACCTCAAGATCTCTAGAGTTAACAATCCTTTCAAGTTTATCTGTTTGCAACCTACATAACGGAGTGTTGACGCAAGCAGGAGCCCATAACGCTTATGGGCTCCTGACGCAAGTCAACCGGAAGAGAACTTTTTGCTTTCTTGGGCAGTCGTTTCGCCTAAATTTTAGGACAAATGGTCTCTGTTAGAGTAAAAACACTGAGAAATACACATTTGGTAGCTTCAACGCCATTAAAAGTTAAAAAGGCGTCTCTTCCGGTTAACGTACGTCGCTCAAAAGCGCCTTTGCCTAAACTCCCTGCCGATGCGCACATCTAATTTATTTTAAAATATAGAATGCTGATACATAGGATTAGTCAGTAAATTCCACCACTGTTTGCTAGCACAGAACAAACGCAGTTATCTTAGTACAGTTTTAGTGAAAAATGTCACACTGTAGCAACATGGCCGGAAGCTCAAATACTTTTCTATACAGATCAATTCGACCACAATGTCCCCTACCCCTCTCCTCCCCCCCCCCCCCCCCAACATGCTCGCAGGATAAACTTTATGATTTATTCTTGAATTGTTTTCTCAGCTTTTCAATCCTTGTTCACATCTCCACCACTTACAGTCAAACCTGGTCAATCGTACCCCAATAGAGTGTCTCTTTTTTCTCTTTGTTTTCCTTGTAGGTCATTTGGCACAGTACCAATGGATCACGCTGCTAGACGTCAGCTACGCCAGGATCTTCAACTCGCCACGGAGGAAGATTACTCCATCGTGTTGACACGCGCGGAAAAACTACATTCTGGAATTTACACGTTTCTGAAAGGGGATCCTCGCGAGAGTGTGGCTCGAGTCCAGGCCAATTTCGAGTGGCTCTGAGCACCCACGTGATAAGGCGGCCATGTTGGGGGTTAATACAATAGAATTTAACGAGGAATAAAACACAAACAGCGGTGATAAACATATCAAACTTACGCATTTTAATAACTTGACGTTTCGTATGCTACGCAACATACATTTTCAAAAGTGGAATAAAGACCGTTACAATTTTATGAAAACTATATATGAAATGTAAATAAGGAGTCTGGAAACGAGATTAAGAAACATCTGTTTCTTAACAGTAAAACAATAAAAGCTTAAACTAATTAGTAAAGTATCAGCTTCTCACTGCTGACGTTTACATTAAGGGCCAGCTTAAGTTCTTTGATAAGCAAAGTTTCTTTTATTTTACAATGATAATCTGTTTTACCGGAAGCTAGAATATCAAAATGATCCCACTTGATGTTGTGACCTGTGGCTCTTATATGGTCAGCAATGGCTGATGTGGGGTCATTCTTAGTGAGAGCCCTGAAATGTTCCGTTTTCCTATCATGAAGCCGTCGTTTCGTTTTGCCAATGTAAAAGTCACTGCAGTCCCAGCAACCAGCTTTATAAATGACCTTAGATTTCTGTGAACGATTTAGACGGTCCTTGTATGGAAATAATGATTTGATTCGGCGAGAGCTTTGAAAAATTATCTTGAGATTGACAGCTGAACAAAAATTGTATACACATGATTTCAGACGCTTAGAGATTTGGTCACTTTGTACACCTAAGTAAGGTAATAAGATGACAATATCTTTCTTCGGAACCGTAGAGACGGGGCTGTTTGGCTTGTTTCTGTTTCTGTTTAGGACGTCGTTAATGTTGTAAGTGATAATGCCATGTGGATAGCCATTTTGAAGCAGGAGTTTCCGAAGGTCATCAAGGGCAGATTTAAGCAGGAAAGCGGAGGAGCAAAGTCGGTAACAGCGATAAGTAAGTGTGCGAATAAGATTTATTTTGTACTTGCGTGGAGTGAAGGAGTCCCATTTAGTATAAAGGCCAGTAAACGTCTTTTTTCGGTAGATGGATGTGGCAAAAGTCTTGTTTGGGCAGCGTTTGATGAGGACGTCTGAAAAAGGAATTTCATTGTCTTGTTCAAAATCAATAGTAAATTTGATACTCTCGTGACGACTGTTTAAATATCGCAGGAACTCATTAGCAGTGTCTTTGCTCTCAAACATGGTGAAAGTGTCATCAACGTACCTATACCAGAGTGACGGACGAATTTGACCCTTCGTCAGCCATCTTTCTTCAAAATGACACATGAAAATGTTCGCTAAGACTGGGCCTAACGGTGAACCCATGGCTACTCCATCTATCTGGTCGTAGTATTGGTCATCGAAAAGAAAATGGCTTTTCTTAGTGGCAAATTCTACTAATTTATGCAGAGCAGCACGAGGTAATGTCGGAGGATCGGGTAGAGAATACAGTTTTTCAAGACAAATCTGTATTGTTTCATCGAGTGGTACATTTGTAAATAGTGAGCAGACGTCAAAGGAGCACATTATTCCATTGTCATGTTTGTGTTGTATTGCCCATAGAATTTTTTCTCGAAAAATGTACATCAAAATAGATGTTTTTGTCTCTGACCACCAACATGGCCGTCGTGACGTCACGTGCAAACCAGCAATACTCAAACATGTGTCCGAGCTCTCTCTTCCTGTCTTAGCTTTTTCCGAAACAAAAAACATGAGAAACGGGAATGGTACTGTAGGTCCCTCAGCTTTAGAGATGAAGTGGTTGACTCTATAAGATGAAAGGGAGTTTAAGCAACCACGAAAGCAGCGGCAGCGAAAGGTCACTTAAGAATGCGTATTCGCGCTGCTTCAAACTTCATTCCTCTTATTCCATTTCATTCAATATGTCAAATGTTGATGAATTTTTCTGGAGTTGATTCTGAAGGACTGTATTTAACTTAAGAAAAAGAAAAAGAAAATTGTCGTCCTATGTTTACGTCCTTCATAAAACGTGAAACGGAGGAATTTCAACGCTGCATTCGAGAAACAACGGCAAACAAATGTACAAAAAAAGCGTGATGCATGCACGTGCAAAGTTGTTGTTGTGCCAATCTAACCCATTCCTTTTTTGCTGTTCTCGTTGCCGTCGCCGTCGTCGTAGCTTAGGCTCCCTGAAGTTTCAAATTTCCGGTTCAATTCTCGTTTCTTAGTGTCCGCTCCGTTTGCACTGATTTTCCTATTTTCTAATAATGAAAATTGGTGGAGCGAGGACGAGATAAAGAGCTCCGGCCTTAGATCATTTCAATTTATTCATTATGTTTCACGTTAGTGTTAAATCAAGATCTGCAGTCATTATTTTCATTCCCTACAGAGCAGTTTATACAGTAACTGCCTCACTCCTTCGCGAATTTGTCTGATTCTCCAACAATAAAGGATTGGGGTGATCGCGGACAATGTGAATATCAATACAACGGACACTTTATAAGCAGCAATCAACCTGGGCGATTGCCCGAACAGCAAGAGTAGAAAAACGTTGACAATGAACGGAAAATAACTCAAATAGAACGAAGCCAAGATAAGGAGAATTGTAAAGATTGATTTCTTGTACTTTGCCATGTTTATGAATGGCCCTCCCGGAAAACACCTCGAAGTCACGCTGGCTTGAATTTGCTGTTGATGGTGACGAATGCTTCGATAAACTTGAAGATAAGTAAAGGAAGTTACTACAAAGCAAAGTGTTACAAGGGATATTATTGCGATTTGCGACACTAGACAGAAGGATCCGGTCAAAATTTGCAACGTACGGAAGATATTCAGTGGTATGGGCAGAAGTAATATCACAAGAAAGAGTTTGAAAACGCGGCTGGAATTCGCCCATCTTTGCCTTGTCATATAAAGACACCTTTCGATTGCCATTAAAGTTGTAGTTAAGGTCGTAAGAGCAGTTGTGTATATTCCAAGGCCTCCGAAGATTAAATGCAGATAATAGTAGACAGATGTCTCCAGTGTTGATGGTGTCAGCACCATGGCAAGTTCCTTTATTGCATATGATGGTTGAAAGAGTACCCCCGATACAAAGTATTCCAGCGATAAAGCGCCGACCAAGAAGTACGTAGAGCTTCTTAAGGACTGGTTTCTCCATATGGCAAGCGCAACAAGAAGATTCCCGGTTACGGTTACAGGAGACATGGATGCGACAATAACAGAACTTATAACTGCTACTCTGACAAGATCATGATCAGCTATGTTCCAAGATAAAGAGGATTCTGGATCGCAACTCGTATTGCTCATCTTCAGTCACAAGTAGTCGTTGAGAACACTATTACAAATCTACATTCTTTAAAGATTGTCCTTTGATTTCTTCGTTGATGCTTAGTATGTTCATGATAAAGTTAAACCAAACTCCTTCTTCTTTAGTGTCTTAAACAAGACATTTGGCGGTACGGTATTCGTCAACCATTAACTACCAAGAATATGAAGTTACCTTTCGTTTATTTCTGCGAAAGTGAAGCAGACATTCTTTAACAGCTTTTATATTTTTTTGCAGACGAATTAGAACTTGACAAATGTTAGGCAGATGTTTTTAGCATGTTGTGGATTGATTTTATGTAAATGCCACAGTGAACTGACATGTGACAATTATACCTCTGTAAAGAAAATGTCAAAAAAAATTACTTTTCAATTTCTGTATTTCCGCCTCGCTGGAGGCTAATTTAATATTGCATGCATGGAAAATAATAGAATGAATAAAGACAGTATCAATCTACGTAGCTCTATGTTGAATAATAACCATAGAAGTTTTTAATAATACAATGAATATAGACAGTAGCGATCTATTTCAGATAATAAGAGTGGAAGCTTTCAAAAAGAATGCACTATTAAAATAGACAAAATACAGCCTTCAAATGTTGTCATGAGCTATATGTTGCTCTATACAAGAATCAACAGTTAAAATTAAACGCCGTATGAATTCTGAGATGATAAAAGTTGAAAACGCGTTTGGAAACAGAATGCCGCACACAGTCTGACAGCAAAGAAAAATTGCTGATCGGTGAAATTACAGTAAAATGAATCTGTAACTGGAGGGACTCTTATTATATAATAAGGAGACAATTGATAAAAAAAAATGAGACATGTGTAGAGTGTTTTATTTACTGAAAATTGAAAAAAAAAATAGAACTTTGTAAGTGGTTACAACCGAGAAAAAAATTGTTTGCTAGTGAATAAGTATAGATACACTGTAGATAAACTGGATTAGCCAATTTTTAGTTCTCTTTTATTTGAAAGTTTAATTAAATACATGATTTC
The DNA here is from genome assembly GCA_038088405.1 of Porites divaricata. Lineage (NCBI taxonomy): Eukaryota > Metazoa > Cnidaria > Anthozoa > Scleractinia > Poritidae > Porites > Porites divaricata. Next base: position 15,866,218 of record JBBMOI010000012.1, on the reverse strand, counting down.
AGAGTTGCCAGTGGTTTTACCAGATTAATCATTTTTCCTTTGTACAGCCAAAAAACTAGTTTCACTCGCAAAGGCAGAATGATGCTAATCCGTTCGCCAGCCCAGTTCCTGGGAGTTCTTAAGCCGTGCGTGAGTTTGTTGCTGATCTTCAGCACAACAGTCCTCTTATTTGTGCGTCCACACTTTTACGAGAAGCCAGAGTTTAAGAGGCTAATAACAATAAGAATAACATGAACAGACTACAACGAACAACACTGAAAAAAAAAAAGCTCTAACTATACGACAATATGGGCAGTTTCAAAATATATAAAATTCATACTTGCCAATCTCATTGAGATTAATTGTTTAATAATTCGTTTCGTCGGCCTCGGAGCCAAGTATGAATTTGGAGGATTCGAAATTGGTCAAAAGCAGTTTCTATAGTTCGCAATAACCGCCGAATACAAGAAGTGAAGACGCATTAATCACATAAATATATTCACAAATTCCAGCGAGAAGACGGCCAGTTTATTATTCTGTCTATTGTGTATCTTTTATTTATGTCGAGGTTAATCCTGTATGAATGTGTCGTTAATGTTTCTATTTAGCGGTAGTTTTTAATTCAAAAAAGGGACCACGTATGATTCGTTGCCGGTTACCAGTCTTCCCAATCTACGTATAGTGAGGCTTGCAGTGAACAATCGTGTTTTCTAGATACTTTGCAAACTGAATAAGAATTAAAGGAGGCTGCCTTTGTGAAACAATTTAAGCAAAATATCACACAAGTAACCAACTTATCGGATTTCCGCACAGCACTGAATCATGCAACGGTAGTAAAGAATTTTTTCATTTTTTTAGCCTAAATGAAATTTTACTGCTGTTGCTAACACTAATTTTAGTCCAGAACATAAACTCAGCTGGGAGTCGGACTAACAGATTTTTCGGATGTAACCGATACAAATACGAAAGTAAACTGTTGCCCACAGAAACGACGAAAGATGAAATAAGAACATCTTTTATGCAACGAACTAAGTCGGCTAAGCTGACCCCCGGGTGGGGAAGGGGGGGAGGTACTTGGGTTAATTTTTGCTGGGTATGTGCCCCTGGCCTCCCAGAGCCCCTACCCCATTATAGTCTATTTTGTGGCCAATTATAGACCACATCTTAGTTACTTTTGGGCAAATATGTAATTTTCGCGATCCCAACTTAGTCACTTTCTATTTAAATGAATTTACTCATTTTTTGCATTGAATGGAGAACACTTTACCTTTCATCTACAGTACAAACATTCTCGTATGTTTGCTAACCGTAAATATGAAGAACTGTTTTACCCCCAAAAATCAGAAAATGTTCTACCCCATTCTAGTAACTCTATTGAAAATGCGACCCCACTACAGTCAATCCAGTCGTGAAGATGTGGCCCCATCCAGCGGCACATCCCCGTTAGCTCTTATAAGGAAGTATCCCCCTCCGGGAGCTGACCACGCATCAGAAGGGCCTTACCTTCGAAAAAAGCACTGAACACGGACAACTAGCTACGGCAGAGTATTGAATAACATGGCAAACACGCTGAGTAAAAAGGGTTTAGCATTGAGTATAATTGCTTGTGAACCGGCTATGAATCACAAAGAAGAACCGAGTACCTGGACTAAAGTTTAAGCCCAAAATAAGGAATTAACATAGCACCAAAACTAGCAGCAAATATGCTGATACGATACGTAATTTGACAACGGGAAAGCGCGCGGAAAAGACTAAACTCGACTTCCGGTACCCAATTTGCCGCTCTGCCATTGGTCAAGCCAGTTGTTTGATTTGCGAGCGCAGTCGTCAGCAGACGTCCCCGCTATTTTGCTAAATCAGCCTAAATGAGTGCGCGCGGGGGAAGAGCCTCTTTATCCCCGTTCCCTTTTCTCATCACCCCCCGCGCGCTTTATTTTTTCTCTTCCCAGCCTCCCTGGGACACAAAGCGGCTTATGCGAAGTAGAGAGTGGTTGCATCATTCCATTCCACCGCGATGCCATAGAAACAGGATAGAAAACTGCGTGATGTGATACGGACCACTGAGCAGTTCGGACGTACCATGGTCTGTGGAACATCGACTGAGAAATTATGCACAGCTGGAGACGAAATCATGATCATTAAATTTACAAAAAATGTTCGTGAAGCTAAATGATATAGCTATATAACATATTCTTGTTGCGGCCGGTTTAAATATTCCAATATGTTTTAGTAAACCGCACTAACTTGGTATAAGGAAGTTAAGGCAAAATATAGAGAAATAAACATAAAGGCGGATGTGATGTCACAGGCAAAAAATTCTGATCAGTGGCGCCAAACACATCGTAAAAATAAAATGATATGCAAATCTCTTGACAAAATCATACTGATGGACTGCGCATTTGAACGCAGACAAAAATAATGGAGGAAAGAAGAAAGATATATATTCTTCTTCAAGATTGCGAGGGCTATGTGTTTGTTGACAAGTCGGCACTTGGCCTTCCGCCAAGATCAACACCGACTCTTATTTCAAAAGGAGAAGTATTTGAGGCTTTTCCACAAGCTGAGCAACGCAAAGAAAAAAACAGAATATCTCTTGCTGGAGTCGAACGAAAGGACTTGCGTCTTCAATGTGAAGACAAAGATATCAAGAAGTTAACCGTCACGGAAGCGGAGTCACTGTTGGCCCTTTCTTCAGCAGCACTCCGTTATGAAAAGTTCTTAACAATACAAGAAGTCGGACGGCAAGCAGAGCAAAGTGTAAGTAATTCCAAAACAAGTTTAAATAGGTTCATATTCATTTCCCGCCACCAAACCTTAGTAATAAGTAACAAACAAATTTCTCTCTAATTCCTAAATCCTGTTTAAAATGAAGGAGTCATAGAAAAAAGCATGCTAATTAGATGAAAATGTTTGTAAAAAGTTGCGAGTGTGAATTAATTATCCTTAGCAATTGACCCAGAAAAGGGTGTGTTAATGTTATGCATCACTCCATGTTTCAAGGTAAAGCATCAAACAAATACTCAGAAATAACGCAATAGGTGTATTGAACTGAAGAAGCATTATTTAAAAGCAAGAGAGAATGAGCTAGCTCATTCTTTCTTGTAAAAAGTTATTAAATGTTCTTCGCCCTTAACACCTACCCCAAGGTTTGCTATTTCTACTCTCCCAAATTTTCCTCAAAGATAAAATGAATGATGGTAGCCACGGTATTACGAACATAAACAAGCAGCTGCCGCTCGCCCAAAAGATACGCCTGCATTGTTGGCTATTTGCGGGGATCAGGCGGGCTTTTATTTAAAGACGCATGTCTCGAGCTTGGGGCGCGCGCCCTAAAACCAGCCCCAAATAACGCCTGTTGTGCAGTCCAGAAGCACAAAAAGTACCATTAATGTTTCCTCTAAAAACATTCTCAAACCGAAAAAAAAAACAGGTGTATTTAAGGGCCCAGGAGGGTCATCTAGACTGTTGGGAAAGAAAATAACGGAGTCCATATCAAATCTTTCATTCCATTTATTTGTTTATAACAGAAAAACAGCCTTCAAGGAACCTCGGAGGAAGAAATCAAACAACTTGATCAAGAAATTCAAGTTGGTCAAAGAGTCATAACTACTATAAAGGATGTTCGGACTCGAGGAACTGTACGTTACATTGGCGAGGAGAAGGACTCGAGAGGCGAGTGGCGCAAATTTGTAGGATTGGAGCTGGTACGTTGCATATATTTTTTTTAAGTCTAGGGTTGACCACACGAAAACCCAAGAAATTGGGGGTTTGTTGTTAAGGCTTTACTTTTGAAAATAAGTCCTTTTTCATTTAGTACCCTTAACTTAGGGCGGGGGGGAGGGGGACAGGGCGGCAGGAGCCCGGGAAGAACAGGGGGCGGGAGGGGTACGGGAGACGGGAGAGTAAAGAGCGGGAAGCGGGATCTCTACGATGGCGGGAAGCGGGAGAGAAATTCAAAAAGGCAAGTTTTCGTTATTTGTTACTGCTTAATATCATTCAGTCCAAGTAACGAACCCAACAACGTTCTTGACTTCCATTTAACTTCTCCGAGGCTTAAAGCAAAATTGTATTTGCGAAAAAAGTAGAAAAAAGAAAATTCGTACTCGGGATAAAAATTAAAAAAAAAACAGCATTACTGAAATAGATTGGAAACCTTTCCATGTCGCTTACATCATAGGTCCGTAGCTAATAACGTAAACTACTTCAAAGGAAAGGATGAACATTCTACAGCTGAGCAATCTTTGAAACAATATTTTGCTAATAGTTTTTACTTCAGTCTCGTGAAGATGAGTGAGTACTATAACTTCTGTAACTTTATAATTATAACACATTCATGAAAGTAAAACCAATTCAAGAAATATATAGATCTCATTATCATTCAAAAGAAATACATCTCTTTCAGTTTTGGAACCAAACCCTTCAATGCTCACTAAAGCAAAATTTTTATTACACAATCAAAAAGATTTATGGCCCCTCTGCTTACCTAGATCTAACAAGAAAAAACGCTTCCTGGGAAAGCGTTAGGGAAGCTAAAAAAAGGAAGCCACAAGCTTTGTGTTGAGATAGGAAGATACGACGATATACTCGGTATTGATAGGGAATGTAATCTCTTCAACTGTAATAAATCCAATGCGATGAAACTCATTTTTTACTAGACTGCCTAAGCTATTCTTCTATAAGAGATATGTGTATTTACACGGCTATTAGCAAAAGAAATTTTATTATCGCATATAATGAACTTTGATATAGACATTTAGCCAGGGCTAGAAACGAAGCCTCCGTTTATATACTTGTATAAAAGGAATCAAATTTGAACTAATAAGCTCCAAGCCACTAAAAGAAATCTTCAAATTCATACTTAGCTTAAGGAGCCATCGGCATCAGTTTACCTCGCTTATTATGCGTTAAGGTTTTCTTATCGGGCGCGGACGAACAGTTATATGTAGACATTACATTTATACTCACATTTTGCCGTAAAGTATTTATTTTCTTTGAGGGCAGACATGAGAAAACAAATAATAACCTTTTTTGCTACTAATAAACAATTATTGGATGAGGTTTTTGAGATATCCAGAATAATCAAGGTCTCGGTAAGGGTTATCAGCCGAAGCCGAAGGCTAATTGTTTTATTATAAGCTTACATTGAACGAAAAAAAAAAATGGTCATGACAGTAAGTGAAACTGATACTGTATAAACGTGTAAAAATATCTAAGGATCTCTCAGTTTTTTCTTTTTCACGTAATCAGCAAACAGCTCCTTGGCCACCTTCGTCGACCTTTTTGTGTTTTGTGAGTCCTTTTCTTAACTATTTTTTCGATGTCTTGCTCGGTCGACGAAGCAAACCTGGAAGTCATGTTTTTGCTTCTTCACTGACGGCAAGCAACACAAAGCGCGCGAACTTGACATGATTACCCTTAGAAATCGTGCACCGCGGTCATACATGACATGATTACCCATCCGTGACCTCTATATGATGTCCCAGGTGCTGATTTCGAAAATTCACTGTACGCTTTCGGCCAATCAGAAGAGAGATAGTGTGTTGAATGTACAATAATAAACGTTACTCAACTTTAACTTTTTTCAAAAAGAAAAACTCGGACTCCAAAAGCTAATAACCGTTGTTAGGAGAAAGGAGCACTCTTTTATATTTTAGATACTTTTTTTAGCGAGGATAGAAAGTGTAAACAAACGTATCAAACTTCATTCAAGTGGTATTCAGAGCACGATCGAGTTATGGGTGCAAAAAAGCATAAATTCTTGAACAGTAAGTAATGAATAAGAACATGAAAAACAATTCAATGGAAGATGTCTTAGAAAACGACAAGAAATAAAGAAAGGCGAGTAGCCCGTCTGAACTTTTTCTAAATATCTCACGATCTGCATTTTCACGATCGTGTCTTGGGCTAAAGTTATGAATGAACAAACTACAGAATTATTCCTGCAAAATTCTTTTTCAAAACCCCATAAGCTGATCCTTAATTGCCATTAATTCGCACAACACTAACTGAATCGTGGATACGTTCACTCAACTTAAAAAAGGCCGATCAGGGCGTGGCTTAGACTGTATTTGACCCCTAAAAGAGACTGTACTGAAATTGAATGCCGTCTTTAAGGTCCTTCAATACCGTATTACGGCGTTGGTCTAAGTATATTTCTTTGCAAACTACCCTAAACGATCTCTGTACGGGTAAAAATATTAGCTTTCCGTCCTGAATACCCTAGGTGAGACCAAAATCAGCGATTTACTTCGTCCCATTAGTAAGACAACGATCCCAAATTGGGTACTCCTGATTTATTAGTTGCTAGGTCATATTGAAAACTGCTTTTTTTTCTTTCTTTCTGACAAGGATGAAAAGCGAGGAAAGGGAGATGGAAAGTTGAAGAAGAAACAACTGTTTACTTGCAAAAAAGATCATGCAGTGTTTGTTGATATAAAAACTATAATACCTGAAACAAGCCTTAGTCGTGGAATCCCTGGAGAGGTAGTAACAACGACTGACGAACATGGTAATAGAACATTTTAAGAACAAAATCCTGTGGATCTGTTGAATTGTAGTGACAAGGTTAAAGTGAATCTCAAGCGGTCAAAAAATTGATACCGTCAATAACAACTGAGTGAAACTAAGGGGTGGCGAATGGTAAAATCCGAGACTCGCCGAGACGCCGAGATCCTAGTTAGAAATCCGAGCCCGAGACTCTTTGGTAAAGAGTTTCGAGACTCAAAAAAAGTAAATACAAACCATGCAAAAACGAGACTTCGAGACTTATCAAAAACGCTTCCGAGATTTCGAGATCCTGCCAAAATTTTCCGAGACCCACGTTTTTCGAGGTACCATTCGCCACCCCTAAACTAATTGCCACGGGTTGAAATTAATAAAAAGACAAGCTGCTACAGGACCTACAGTGGAACCTCGATTTAACGATATTACGAACCACTATAAAACGAAGTCCTCGGTAGATAAAGAACGATTTTCTTTACCTCAGAGTAAAATGTACTGGAAAAGAACCTCAATATAATTAAAATTTGTTATAGTGAACAAAATGTGCTAGAGAATGGCCCTGCGTAATATATCGAGGTTCCACTGTAATTCCAAGACCATCTGTTATCAAAACAGAATCTTATGTCGTAGTCTTAACTGATCTTAACTGTTGAAATACTGAAAAAGGATCAAATCAAGAAAAATATAATGCACGATAATTTTGTCATTAACGTTGAGATTTTATGCTTTTAGCTGCCTTGTTGATGGCAGGCGAGTCAAGAACTCTCCAAGAAAATTTGAGTCAAAAGGAGTCTTTGGAAGGTAGGCTACCATACGTTGAGAAAATCCGGAGGGCTGAATGTGAAAAACAGGACTTAGAAGAACGATTAACGGAAATGGAACAACTGATGACATATTACAAAGGGCAATTACCTATTAGAGTTTCCAAAGAGAGGAAGCAGTTTCAAGAGCAGTTGAAAGAATATACAAGCCAATTGCGTGACAGAGAAACAAAATTGGATAATGTCAAAACACAACTAAGTGAACTGCAAAAGCAATTTACAATTTTAGAGGAACGCAAAGAAAGAGAAACTTGTAATCTACAGGACGATTTAGAAATTAAAAGAAAACAACTTAATGAATTACAAAGAGAGCTGAGGGACCGAGAACAAGACATTGTGCAACTAAAGAGAGATCTGCTTGACAGAGAAACGAAATTGGATAATGTTCAAACACGACTAGGAGAATTGAAAGAGAAATTTACAATTTTAAAGGAACAAGAACGAGAAAAATGTAATCGACAGGACGAGTTAAAAAATAAAAGAGAAGAACTTGATGAATTAGAAAGAGAACTGAGGGACCGAGAACAAGACATTGTACAACAAGAGAGAGAAACAAGAGAGATTGACAGAGAAACGAAAATTTTTCGGGAAAATGTCCAAACGCAACTAAGAGAACTGCAAGAGAAATGTACAATTTTAGAGGAATATAAATCAAAAGAAAAAGAAACTTGTAATCTACAGAACGAGTTAAAAATTAAAAAAGAAGAACTTGATGAATTAGGAAGAGAGCTGAGGGATAGAGAACAAGACATTGTGAAGCTAATGACAGATCTTAAAGAAGCTAAAGAGACGAAAACTAAATATGAATTACAACTAAAGACACGTGATCATGACTGGATCCTTTCTCGAGATGAGGTTGAATTAACAGATAAACGCCTTGGGGAGGGAGCATTTGGTATTGTTTTAGAGGGCAGATATTGTGAATGTCCTGTGGCTGTTAAAAAACTAAAAGAATACAACCTCACGCCTAAAGAGCTCAGTTTGTTCGAGAGAGAAATGGACATAGCTTCACGGTGTCGTCACCCTTGTCTGTTGTTATTCATTGGAGCAACTAAAGACGAAAACTCACGACCTTTGTTTATTGTTACCGAGCTTATGGATTTGAGCCTACGAGCTTTGTTACGAGAGAGGCAGCTGTCACAAACAGAAGTGTCTGTCATTTCTTTAGACGTAGCTCGTGCCTTAGAGTATCTTCATCAGAGAAAACCCACACCCATTGTTCACCGAGACGTGAGTAGCGCCAACGTGTTACTTTGGAAACAAAATGACCAATGGCGAGGCAAATTGTCTGATTACGGAACAGCAAAGTTTGTAGCAGAAATTATGACAACAAATCCAGGAGCTGAGATCTACGAGGCGCCCGAATCGGCCCGTTCCGATTACCAAACAGAGGTGGGTCTGTCTACTAAGTTATCAGTCTTGGTAAACGCCCTTACGAGAGGCCTTAATTATATTGAACACTGAAAGGAATAAACAATATAGATTACAGCTTTGGTATGCAAAAATGTTTCAAAGACCTGAGCCAAACAAAAACTAGTAATTATCATTATTTTTTTGCCCATTGTTCGACAGCACGAACTTGAAAAATTGGTACGGTGGTGTACATGACTGAATTAAAGGGATAGGTCTTCGGCTAACTGACTGACTGTATTGTTGGTTTTCACATGACGTCACTAAAATTCAAACTAAAAAACTATCGATTCTTCCGATATTTTACTTTCACGGAGCATTAGAGCAGCTGAAAACTAATTTTCATACAAATTTTCGCTTCAAAAGGGTTCTTGGTTTTGTGATAGAGTACGCTTGAATTTCTAAGCTTTTGCGTAACGCGGAATTTACATGACGGCCGAGAGAGCTGTCATGCAGGTTAAAAAAATGACTCATTTCAGGACATTTTGCTATCTAAACGGTTCATGTATTAGAAAAAGTATTACTTTAATGTCTTTGAGTTTCTCGAAGAATAAATTCACGCTTTTGTAGCAAAACTCGGTAACAGATGTTTCTGTTGGTTTCCGTCTGCCATGTTGGAGCTCATCCAGGTGAGCACCAGCATGGCGTCTCCATACAAATCTCAATAAGTTTGGGTAAAACATTTCTTCGGATATCTCGTATAAGAAATATTCCTCTGAGCTCTCTGAATCTTGGCGAGGGTCTTTGTATATGTACCTCCTTTCATTTCCCAGATTCTGGACTTTATCTATGGAAAGGTTTTGATTTTTATTTTGATCTATTTTGAATGGCGTGACACTGAAAACCAGCAATAGAAAAGATCAACTGCACTTAATAGCATCAGTTAACCCGAATACCAGGCCTCCTTAATTAAGGGGTTATAGGAGGGATGTTTGACAGATGAAAGAGGCTGGAGATAGGTGGTGCCTGGTGCTGTCGATTGGCAATAAACACTTTATTAGGGCAAAACTAAAATCTTTGCACGGTTAAGAGCATGAGAGAATTATCAAACAAACACGGCACTGAATAAATAGGTAAATACATGTAGATAGATGAATGAATGAATGAATCAATAAATAAACAAAGAGAGAAAGAAAGAAAAAAAGGCGAGATCCCAAAAGTGAAAGTGCAAAGTGCACCATGGAAACAGGCAAGGTGCCGCCCTTATATCATACAACTTCCAGGTGATCTGTGACGTCACTGCGGGGCCTGGGGAAAGAAATTTTAATGCCGTATCCCATAAACCAAAGCTGACGGGAACAGATTGAATTGAATTGAATTGGTGCGCGCGTTGGTTTATGGGATACGGCATTAAAATTTCTTTCCCCAGGCCCCCGCAATGACGTCACAGATCACCTGGTTATTATTGCCATAACTATTACTTAAAAATCCTGGAAATAAAGTAAAATTGTTCCCTATTAATATAGACGCTAGGTTAATATTAACATAAACAGGAAATTCGCATGTACCACTTAAATAAAGAATGTAGATTAGCGTATTAGCATGCCTACTGCGCTGACCACGACTGTTGAGTTGGTTGCGTTCTCTGTTCTCACTGCAAACGGGAATGATTGGTATACTATAAAAGGACTGTCGGTTGATCTGGCAGTGCAGCCTGATTGTTGCCTACTGATATGTCAAAACTATCCAAAAGTGTACGAGATAGAGAATTATAGCAGTCTGCTGTAGTAAAATTGTCCAATGACGAATTTTCTTTCCTAGATTGACGTTTACAGTTTCGGGGTACTTTTGACGGAGATGTGCCTCAAGAATGAGCCGCCCGATCCTAAACGGCGCGAGGAACAAGTAAGAAGTGTGAAAAACAAGGAGTTTGGAAAATTAATCTTCTGGTGCATTGAGGATGATCCTAAAGACCGACCCACCATGACGGAGGTTATCAAGAACCTGAAGCAGCTTAGTGGCATGTGATTCTCACCAACTATGACTTACAGTCTTTCAAAACTTCTCCCTGACGCTTCTCTGCTATTATATGTAGGGCTTTCCACAACCAGGTGATCTGTGACGTCACTGCGGGGGCCTGGGGAAAGAAATTTTAATGCCGTATCCCATAAACCAAAGCTGACGGGAACAGATTAAATTGAATTGGTGCGCGCGTTGGTTTATGGGATACGGCATTAAAATTTCTTTCCCCAGGCCCTCGCAATGACGTCACAGATCACCTGGAAGTTGTTCCAATCGGTAACTTTTTCGGCAACTTTTTTCGTTTCGATCGAGAAACGTTTTGCATTCTGGGCAGCTTCTCAAGTTATCTTCTAATTCTGAGATGTCGGAGCAGCTTTTGGTGCTTAAATTGGCCTTTCTTTCATATTTCACAATGTTTCAGTAGACAATTTATAAATTTCCTATAGGAAAAGGAGCCAAATCCTCCCCCCTGGGGCAGATCATGAGAGCAAGATAAAAGTAACCGATCGAACTGGTAGGTCAGCTTTAACCTGAGATCAGGCCCAATTTGAGCCTGATCTCAGGTTAGGTCAGCTTGAAAATTCAAAATGGATTCACATTTGATTGACTTGAGTGTCTCGGGTGAAGAAGGTCTAATAATTTTATTGACTCGTTACATTTTTTGGTTTTAAATGAGTGCAAAGTTATTTAGCCACGCTGGTTACGCCACAAAATTGTACAAAAATGCTTAGAAATCTTACTTTGTTGTACAATTCGCATACAATTTTAGAATCAGACCAAAAAAAGTTTTTGTTTTTTTAGCAACTTTTGAGCAACTTTCTTTACAAAAAGCAACTTTTTTTTTTGTTTTGAGCAACTTTTTGAGAAATTACGGGAAACTTTATATGTATATATGTATGATTTCATACCGGTCCCCTAGACAGCATATACATTTATATACTCTTCATCAAGAGAAGTCTTACTCCGCATGTACTACACCTGGGAACAGCCGACATTTCGCGAGGTCACCAATCGTTTCCTCGCGAAATGGACAGGTCCGTTCCTGAGCAAAGAGCGCAGAACAGGGGCGTAGCTAGGAGGGTCCTAGGGTGCCCGTGACCCCCCGCCCCCCCTGGTAGGCCTTCTTTTGAGCAAACAACCTACAATATTCAGGTGGCGAAAACGCTATGACGATATCTTGGCCGTAAAAGCCATTGTTGAAAAGCCCACTTTTTTAAAATTTGGTTGTTTATAAAGTATTTTCGTCAACGGCTCTTGCAGTCGGCGATCCCCCGGATGGTGATCTGGTGAGTAGCCTCTGTGAACCCCCTTTGAAAAATCCTGGCTACGCCCCTGCAGAAATTTCATACTGATGACATGCCACTGCCCAGACCTGGTTCGTGCTTCTGATTGGTTAAAGCGCTTTTCGAATAAATATGGTTAGTGGACAAGAGTCACGGGACAAGTTTTTAGTGGTAGGAAACTAAATATGGCAAATTGTAAGAACTTTATCACTGACATGTACAATGAAAAATAAAATTACAAGAAACATTTTTCAAAGTTCACTTACATCTTTTTGTTGTATTTTCACTGTCTTAGTGGAGACTTAGAGCTGCATTCTCATTTAAAAACTGCGTAGATACGACTCTATAGCTAGAAAACTGAGAAAAATTGAACACTGTGGGTCTACGAGAAAACACTTTCGATCCCGAATCTCGCCTTCAAATATGGCATCGACAAATTCCGGATCCCGAGAAACTTTAAAATTTAGCTTTCTGCGCATGCTCGAAGTTCGGAAGGTGGTTAGTGTTTGAATTGACCACTCCAGAAAATACCATAACATACCATAATGCTCTTTGTTTGTCACCCCCAAAAATTTGCATAAGCATTGTCTTCAGTTTCTCTTAACCCCCAAGAGAAACTGAAGACGATGCTTATGCAAATTTTTGGGGTGACAAACAAAGAGCATTATGGTATGTTATGGTATTTCTGGAGTGGTCAATTGGTGTACATGTGCCCCTTGCTTTACGTTGGAACAGCGCGCTGGGGCTGGGGAGAGACAATCATATCTCACGCGCTTCATCCCTCCTATCTGAAGCCTGGAGAAGGTTAGATCTGACGGGCAGCACGACCTGCAAACTAGCCTGTGTACAGCCGCCCCTGTCCTCAAAAAAATCGGAAAGGAGCTCATCGGCGACGATCGGAGCTGCATAGAAGATCAAGGACTTTCCTTACCCGATTGGAAGACTTGCATATACGTCTTTTCCTTTAAAAAGTGCTTCTAAGCATTTTTCTTGCTCACTGTAAAGCGAAGGAATTTTAAAAATGTCGCAAACAGACTCTAATGCACGACGGAACTCTCCCGCATCGACCGCCATATTGGAATCTACCTCTGCAGAAATGTGAGCCTCGGAAGTTTTGGTCAGCGTAAATCACTTTCAAAAATTATTCCTGAACACGATTATCAACGGTAAATCACAGACGCTCCTTTCCAATTTTTTTGAGGACAGGGGCGGCTGTACACAGGCTACCTGCAAACGGATTTGTGTTAGGTTTAAGCTCTTTATAGCCTGTCAGTGACCAGAAAATGGCTTGAAAAGCCTCAGAAAGCGTTTTTCGGCGAAACACCTCTTACCTTAGCCTGCGTACAGACGCCCCCTCCAATCAGAAAAAATCGGAGAAAGGGCGTCTGTGATTCACCTTTGCTAATCGTGCACGGAGACCACGTGATTTTTCCCGGAATGTGTGGAAAATAATTTGATTGGCTGTTACTCGTAGATCTCGTAGAAAACTGCACGCATGTAAACACGCAAGTAGCTATTCAGATCCACGCATTTCGGAGAAAACCAAAGAAACTAAATTATAACATAGCTACGCACGCCCGTGCGTAAATGAAGCTTTTTTTCATGATGGCGTGCTCAGCTGTGTTTTTCGTCTCTTTTGCTAAGTACCCAAAACTCCACGGCAATGATAAAAAACTTTCTAGGCTTTTTGTGGAATTTAGCTTCGTTGCCACTCAAACCAACGGCAAAAGCGGTGAAGATGTTTCGCAAATAATAGAGCCTGAATGAAACTTAAATCAGAAACTTTAAAAATCTTTAATGAAAGGTTCTTAGCCATATTTTAGCTTTATGCTGTAAGAGAGGTCAAAGAAAATCAGTGCTACCGAAACGACTTACCGAAACATAAACTCGACTCAGGAATAGGCAGAGGAGGGTGGAGGACTCTGGGTACTGCTAGTTATCACACAATAAGGACTGGAAACAAGCGTTTTTCCCGCCAGTTTGAGCCAGTTTTAGATTCAAGATGGCGGACGAAGTTGAGCAAGCTAGTGATGCTACGGAAGGAAACACGCAGAACGAAGAGGCTTCAATTGGGCGATTGACACAGTTTCCACAAACTCGAGTTCGTAATATGATGAAGATTGATCCTGATTTGCATTTGGCCAACAGAGAGTCGGTATTCCTCTTAACCAAGGCAGCAGTAAGTTTGAATATCATCCCGACTGTTTTTTTAAAAATTTCCATAAGTAAAGCTTTAAGAGCCTTCTATGCAATATCCACGCCCCTTATACTATTAATGAAGAGTTTCTTTTTTCTTTCCCGTTCAGAAAATTATTCATAGGGTTTTCTGGTTACCTTTCTTCACGAAAAAACATTTATTCCGTCATGTCCTCAAAAATTGTATTGTTTTTATTCAGTACCCCTCAGAACATTTGGCGATATTAATTTACCCTTCTTCAGAAAAGAGCAAATTCAATCCTAGGTTGTTATTTTACAGCCCTCTTAAACAGAAAAATCGTATCCTCCATTCGCATATCGATGATATGACTTTCGCCTCATCTTTTTAGAAATTTATTTGCTTGGAATTTTCCTCCATTAGAAATTGACATTTCGGATAACAACCTTTTTTCAGAAAAAATTCTGCCTAGTAATGACCCCCCCCCCCCACCCCCCAGAAAATCTTATTTATAAGGGTGAGGGTGGAGGGCAGTGGATATAAAAAATATGATGGTCCTTTTATAAGATTAAACAGTTTTCGGTGAGATTTTCACACAACCTCATGCATTTTATATACATGCAGCAAGTTCAAAGTATTTCCTACAATTTTTAGTTTTTAATACTGTGAATAAAGTCAAGACCTGCATGCATGATAAATTAATGGTGCTGGACAGAAAAAGTTTAACCCTCCGATAGGAAAATACCAGTATGCTCAACCCCCCTCCCCCTACAAGGGATTTTGATTACCTACTTTTATATTTCATGTATTTGTGTTTTACTTCAGATTTATCCTTAAATTACACAAATATTTCTCTTTACATATTGATTTTGTTCAACAACTTTTTAGGAGCTATTTGTTGAATATTTTGCCAAAGAGGCACACAAAAGGACTGTCACAGGGAAAAGAAAAACAATACAAAGAAGAGATCTGGGTAAGCCTAATCCTTTATGCTTCTTCTGAGCCCAGTTCCTGAAAAAGCGATTAGCATAAATCTAGTATTAAAATTTTGTTCCATTTTTGGATTTTACTTCCCTATGCATTGCTTAGGGTGATATTTTGTGTTAGTATAATTACATTGATGACTATTGAAAATAGAGCGTTGTGATTGGCCAGGAGCTTCGCACTGTCCCGCTATAATCACCGTGCGGTGATTATAGCATTGAAGGCTAGCAGTTATCAAAATGGCAGCCAGATTTTTTGATGTTTCAGGGTCGGAAATTGATCAATCATTTTATTTTCTTGAATAATCATCGATGTAATTATACTAAAACAATTAGTCGCCTCAGGCGACGTGAATATTGGCGAATAGTCACCTCGACTTCGTCTCGGTGACTATTCGCCGATATTCACATCGCCTTTGGTGACTAATTGTTAATTATCATTACTGTACCTTGTAGTAAAGGCTCCACAGTATTTTGTGACTTTGAGTTGTATGTTCTTAGACGAGAAAACCATGCTTGAAATTTGGCTTAATCCTGGGGGTTAAACTTAACCATCTTTCAAGGAACCTGCATAATATTCTGTTGCCCTTCATCCCTCCCTGTCACTGGGGCATTTGGCAGAACAAATTGCTCTAATCTGGCTTACAAATATTTCATACTGATGGTGTAAATATTTGTTTAATCTGGTAGTCACAGGATTCTGGATGCAAATTTGTTCAAGTTTCTGTTTTCACCTAGTTGATTATGGTAACATTTTGAGTTCTGCTGTGAATTTGGTAGCAGCAAAACTGAAGAACCTCTTGTAAAGCCAAGTATATTCCTTGGAAATTGTGGTTCTTGGTAGATGCAACAGCTTGTATACTTGATATTTGTGACCTACAGCTGAAGGAGAGCAGTGGCAACTGATCATAACTCTTTTATACCAGATTCTCGACAGACTTTTTTTTTTTTTAAGTACTGATGGGCCAAAATGCACGGGTCTTACTCAGAAACATCCCCAGCAATGGGGAGCTACATGCATGAGAGGTATAGCTGTATTCACAGGCTAAGTAAAATTCTTGAAAACCTTTAACCACGCATCACTGCTGCAGAAATGATTATTCGGTTCTACATTTTTTTATAGA
>JBBMOI010000012.1:15670000-15845000 GCA_038088405.1 Porites divaricata | reverse complement strand
TAATTACTATGTGTTCTGTTAGCATTATTAGAATGTTTCTCAAAAAATTTTGTGTATTGCAAACCAGGTGAACCAGATCTTTTGGAAAGGTTGCGGCAGATATCAAAGCACAATCAAGTCTGGCGGTCTTATATTGGCATGGGATACTACAACTGCCATGTACCCACAACTATCTTGAGAAACATACTCGAAAATCCTGGATGGTACATGTCTTTAACCCTTTATAAAGCCCTCATATCCACTTAGAAATTCTCCAGATTGATCTCTATAGACATTTTTGTTAAAGTATTAGAGTAGAGAATTTGTTGAAAGATCAAAGCATTATACCCTTGGTGATCATTTTACAGAGAAACCTTTGCTGATGTCTGCATAATAGAGGTGTCCACTTAATACAGGTTTCACTTTCTGAATTCTCATGACCTTTTGCCTTGATTACGGTATGTAGTGATATTGCAAATTAGATAAATTTTTAAGGAGAAGCGATACACATCTGTTTTTTTGAGAAGTACATACATCATCACAAAGATCAGACCATTGTATCAGGTGGCTGCTTAGAAGAGGTTAAAAATAATGGCAATTTTGAAACCTGTCATCCAGAAAAGTGGGTGCGTCATGAGAGATGGTCGTTTATGAGCTTTGACTGGAAAAAATTTGGTTTTTTGGGCAAGTGGTCAGTTATTGGAGGTGGATGCATAGGAGAGGTGGTCACACATAATTATGGAGGGTTGACTGTCATAAAATAATAATTATTTAAACATGTTCATTCATTTTCTTTTCCTCAGGACCACGCCTTACACACCCTACCAACCTGAGCTAGCCCAGGGGCGGCTGGAATCTCTGCTGAATTTCCAGACAATGGTCAGTGATCTTACAGGCCTTGATATTGCCAACTCTTCACTGTTGGATGAAGCCACATCAGCTGCTGAAGCCATGGCTCTCTGCTATAGGTAAGCCAAAAAAGGAGTAATTGGGATCCTTTGTTTGCCCCCAGTCCTATGTTTTGAGTGCGGCTTATGCTAGGGTGATGATTGATGGACTATTGATGATTGTTGGCAAGAGGTCTCTTTTTTTCTTGAGCTCACCAATACAGATATAAAGACAGTTGTGTTCTTGTAATTTATTTTACATGTAGGTTCAACAAGAAACCAAAGTTTTTTGTGGATAAGAATTGTCATCCACAGATCATCTCTGTGGTGGAGACAAGAGCCAGGTAAGCTGTGTGTGATACTTATGTAAAATAATGTCCACTTGTTTTGTTCATGTCTAATTTAAGGACTACACCTCAACATTATAAAGTTATTAAAAACTTTAATCTTAATTCCAGAAATTTCTCATGGGGATGAATCTAGTTATTTGAGATTTTAATGCTTCAGCTGTTTGGAGATGAAGTTTCTGCCATTGTGCCCATTCATTCCTTCCACTTCGAATACCTTTTGTCTCTTGATTAATATTTTTTGCTAGCATGAATGACACAGTGACAGGCTACCGCCCAATAATGATATTAACCCCTTCATTATCCTCCCAGCCCATGAAAGGTTGTCCACCTTAATGTATCTCCTACTCATTCAAAACATCATTTGTATCCTTACATTACCTATTTATTGCATAGTTGTATCTCGGTACGTGTGCGCGTACAATTTTATTTTGAGCGCGCGCATTATTTGTTTATTTATTTAATTGACGTGTACATTTAGTTCGTTTATTAACATCTTAATTTTACTTTGCGTAATTTTCCTCACTATTGTCCGTGACTGTGCTCAC
The DNA here is from genome assembly GCA_038088405.1 of Porites divaricata. Taxonomy (NCBI): domain Eukaryota; kingdom Metazoa; phylum Cnidaria; class Anthozoa; order Scleractinia; family Poritidae; genus Porites; species Porites divaricata. The sequence continues at coordinate 15,843,239 of JBBMOI010000012.1, read as the reverse complement.
ATGGTGGGTGGCTCCTCCTAAAATGTTCTGCAATTGGTATAGGATTTAATGAAGCCGAAACCAATAGTGGAATTGCATGCATTTTAGGCATCCTACTGATGAACAGTTGCGACACGTAGATATATTTTTTAGCAACTAAGAAAATTTGCAGTCTGTCTACTTTGAATTAATGTGGGTCCTTCCACGTCCCACAAGACTCAAATAAGTTAAAGTGATGTGAGACAGCTGGGCCTATGGTTGTTTGTCCTTAATTATCCTAGAAGAGTGAGTGTCTAACCATTTGTAGATGTCAGAATTTAGGCAACACATAATTTCTCAATTATTTGTGCACCCCAAGTGTCAATTTTCTTTAGCCAGGAAATCAAAACCGGCCTGCAACTTCAAATCCCAGTTCTCACCTGACTGAGCCTAAACCAAGGGGTGGTCAAAACTTGTATTTTTTATTTACCAAACAATCAAATACCATCCCAGACAATGCCTCCTTCTGACTTGGATAACTGCAAAGCTCTACTCCTTGTACTTGTAATGATTCAGACTTGCATCGATCTACATGTAAATATTGATTTTATTTGTTCTAGTACTCTTGGTCCTGATGGTGAAGGCCTGGAAGTGATTGTTGGCGATAGAGAATCCTTTGATTTCTCCAACCAAGATGTCAGTGGTGTGCTGTTCCAGTACCCAGACACAAATGGCAATATCGTTGATTTTTCCAACTTAGTGGAGAAAGCTCATAATGCAAAGGTGTGCTTGACTTTTTACGTCGAGTGTGTGTGGTGGTTATTGATTGTTGCCAGTGCCTTGACCATTCATCTGACAACACCTACAAAATGATAAGATATTGGTACTTGTGAGTGGCGTTGTTGCTATGTTCAAAAGTTCGATGAGTACTCCTAGTGATATTTTTAAATGAGTTTCCCTCTAATTAAGTGTCAACATCCCTTCTTACTGTTTTGCACTTTCTGCTAAGAAATGGGGTCTTGTATATGATAACATTTTTTAGGTGGAAGGGGGCATGTTCTGATTTGAGTGTTTACAATACAATGTGTGTGACAGCTCAACTTGCTTACCTCCATTCCAGTACATGTATCCAAACTGAAATCCAAATCAAAAGAAATTCCAAATTTTTCAGTTTAGATCTTGCAAATTTTGGTATAAAATTATAACCCATGGCCACATGGTACATATAATGTTGGGGTCATAATTATTTTATTGGTGTGGGAGTTAATGATACAGCTATACAGTCAACTCCCAAAATGTCGGTAGTTTGAAGCAAATAGCCTGAAATAAGAAAATAAGCAAATAGATGAGGGGGGGGGGGGGGGGTGTAATTAAACAGGAATGGACCCTGAATTTGAGCTTGAGTGTCAAAAAAGTAAAGACAAAGAATTGACACAGTTGCTTTGAAATAAATTTAATGTCTCGGACTTAAGTGCACATTTTATTCCCGACTTGTCACATGCTTATAACATGGTTTGTATTATTGAGGGTAGATTAGATAGAAATGATCTGAAGGGAAACAAAAATCACTTTGAGTTAGCAGGAGGCTCGAGTTATCAAGGGTTTGAGTTACCGGGTACCGAGGGTAAAATTACATTTAATGTATGAAGGAAATCCAGGGGAAATCGACTTTGGTTCAAGTTAGCGAGGGTTTAAGTTATCGAGAGTCAACTGTAATATTATTGTTCGTCAAAAGAGGCTTCTCATGCTTACTGTAATGCAGTAACGTGATTGTAATTTATTGATACAATATGGTACACCAAAGCCTTCTTAGTCTAACAGTAACAAGCCATTTCCAAAGCAAGGCTAACTACTGATCAATATGAAAATAATTTTTTATTCTTCATACAGAACTCATTTTCACAAGAGATGTTTTGCACTTAGCTGGCCTCATTTTGAACGCAAGTGTTTTTGTAACTTTGAAATACCCTATTATTGTTGAATGTTGTCGTAATTGCTATTTTGTTATTCTGAAGGCTTTAGCAGTGTGTGCCACAGATCTTCTTGCCCTGACAGTTCTTAAGTCTCCAGGTGAATTTGGCTGTGATGTGGCCATAGGATGTACTCAAAGATTTGGTGTTCCTCTAGGTAAGCTGTAACACAACATTAGATGTGTTAGGAAGGCAGTTGCCATACATATACTATTTTATAGCCATGCAGTCGGTACAGTGTTGCTTGTGTTCATCCATATGTTTACAGGTGCACCTGATTGTTACAGCTTTAGTAGTTACTGATAATTGAACTTCTTCTCAATGTCACCTCCCTATCACAGACAATATATTATTTTTAGTCCCAATTTTTTTTCACGATTTCTACCTGTACATGTATAATGCAGACAGCGCTGAAAAGGAAACGTTTGGCTGTGAACTGCTTACTTTACCTGTAGCTCATAGTTACTTGTAGAGTGTGTAACTGGCAATTGAAAAGTTGTGAGTTGTGAGTGTAGATTCCCGCTGAGGTCTAAGATTTTCCTTCATTTACTTTTTTACTTCAGTTTCATGCAATTACTTTCAATATGTCAGTTGCAGTCAGTGTGTACATTGGTAGAACAGTGAAATGAAAAATACTCTTTTTAGAAGACATTGTTCATAAGTTTTAGTCAGGCAGGCATTGTTGCTTTAGGTCAGTCAGCAAGTCAGTCAGTTGCAGATTAATCAGACATCTCTCAAGTCTGTTGGTCAAGCATTATAAGTTACCCAGGTAAGGATCAAGCCAGTTAATTTATTCACATCAATGTCAAGTCATTTACTGTTAGTCAAGAACTGTTAGTAGCCAGTCAAATTAATGTGTTATACATTAGCTTTTATGGGGTACTGCTTTCAAGGGACAAATCCGACAGTGACTGTTAGTTTGTCTAAACGGCGCACCCAAATCGTCATTTTTCACCCAAAACTCCCAGCAACTTCCTGGACAGGAAAATTATTCACTGCATGCACAAATTTGGAAGAAAAACCCCTCAAATATAGCAAGGTTTGTGCAGGTCAGGGAAAACCTGGAAATTATGTCATGAAATTTAACAATTTCATTTTCCAGGCGGGGAAAGTCATGGAATGTGACTGTTGGTCCTGAAAAGTCATGGAAATTAAAGTTATGTGTGGTAGATTAGTTATTGCAGGTGTCAAAGCAAGGACAGTGTACAATAGAGACTAGTTATTAAACAGCACAAATGACACGCTTCTGGGTGGACACAAGAGTTTGTGTCTATTGAACTAAATAAGGTCAAAATTCCCTAAACTTGTGGTCGTGGAAAGCTTTGTAAAGGTAATGGAAAAAGTCATGGAAAGTCATGGAATTTGAGGAGCTCAAAAGAGTATGAACACTGAATAATAATGTCATATTATTCAGAAGGCAATCTTTTTGTTATTATGATCAGGCTATGGAGGTCCTCATGCTGGATTCTTTGCGGTGCGTGACGTGGGAAACTTGAAGCGAATGATTCCTGGACGAATGGTTGGAGTCACAAGGCAAGTAAAATTTCTTTCACGTCTTCTCGTCTATGGAAATACATGAATGTAACGCTTTATGATCAAAGGCAACAGACCAATTTCAATATATTAAAATATTTTGTTTGGTACTGAGGTTTGCGGGAATAAAACAAAAGAAATGTATTATTTATTTCTGAACCTCAAGATGATTTCTTTTGTTTTATTTCCCCAATCCTCGTGGCCAAGTATGAATTTTAATATATCAAAATTGGTCTATTGACTTGTTGTCTTGCCTTGTTTTGTTTTTTGTTTGTTTGTTTGTGTTGTTTCCTTTTAATGTGATCTCTTGGACTGTTGGCATGAACACAGTGTAATTAATCAATAATATTATTTTCTTATTTTTGTTGTGGGAGCTTAAAGAATTTGTGAGGTAACCAACAAAAGGGTTAAAGTTAAAGTAATAATAGTACTTTTGTGTGTCTGAACTGATTGTGTGTTATTGCCTATTCCAGACCTTGTCTGGTGTTCAAAAATTGGTTTAGTGATTGACAGACTCATGGCTGGTTGACTGTCACACGGGGCCACAGACTGCCTGATGGACTGCGCAGTTGACAGACAGACCCCGCAGACCATCTTACCAACTGACTAAATGACATTCATGTTGACTGACTAAGTAACTTATACTTGACTGATACACTTCTTGACACTGTACTGACTTGCTCAAAGGTAATAAACAGCATGATATTAAATAGCAACAGTCTGGTTTGCACATGACTAAGCAGGCATACATGTTAGTGGTTGGCTCTTCGCTTGCCCTCACGAAAGTGGATTTTTTATATTTGCCAGCTGTTACATAATTTAACTGACTAATTTTGCAGGGATGCTCAAGGAAAACCATGCTATCGTTTGGCACTTCAGACTCGTGAGCAACACATCAGACGAGACAAGGCAACCAGCAACATTTGTACTGCACAGGTAATGTGAAGTTAATAGTTTTTTTTTTGTTGTTTTTATTAGTAGTTTCCTGTATTCTGTTGACTTGAAAATAAGCAATGCTTATTTTGTCATTTTCCTTGGACTTGTCAGGTAACATTTTGATAATTTTCCTTTTGACAGGCTCTTCTTGCTAACATGTCAGCAATGTATGCAATTTACCATGGCCCAAAAGGCTTGAAGGACATTGCTCAACGTGTGCATGATGCAACTCTTTTGTTAGCGGAAGGTAGATACTATTATTTGCTGCTTACTTTATCATTATTAAATTTTTGTATTGGGAAAAAACAAAGAATTTAGTAGATGCTGATTACTGCCAGTAGAGGTTTAAGTTTTGGATTGATACCAATGCTTTAAAAATAATTATGAGTGGTTCAACTATTTATTATCACAGTCATCACACTGCCCTAAAATTCTTGTTGCTCATTATTGGGTATGGAAAAGGGCACATTTGGGTGACAGCTAGGTAAGATATTAACTTGTAATAATAATAATAATAATAGTAGTAATAATAATAATAATGATGATACAGTGTTAACACTTAATTGCCCTCCCCCCTTATTGGACTTTTCAAGGATGGTGAAACAAATAAAGCAAATGAAACGTAGCTTTGTTAAGTATCCCAACTGGCGATACCAGAGATTTGAACTTGGGACTACTGACAACAAGTCCAGCTAGCAGTCAGGGGAAGACTTGAACCTGGGGCCTCCAGATGTCAAGTCTAGCACTCAATCTAATCCCTTGGCCATCAGCTGCCTCTTTTAGGGATTCCACATCTACTTTAATGAATTGTGAAAGTTACTGCAGTTGGGGTTCTGCAAGAGCAGAGCCCTTAATGGTTATAATTTTACTGATTAAGGTCTTTTTGTCTTTCTGTTAGGTTTGAAGCGTGCTGGACATATCCTGGAAAATGACATGTTTTTTGACACCTTAAAGGTAACAACTACGTGTAGACCATACATTTGTTTTTTCTTTCATTCACTTTGGTACGCATGTAACAGGCTAATTATTATTGTATTTTTTTTGTCTAAAGGTTACATCAGGCACTGGTGATGTTTCTGACATTCTGGAAAGAGCAAAACAACGGCAAATCAACCTGAGAATTTTTGATGACAAAACTGTAAGTTACTGAAAATGTCATCAAATAAAAAGTTTGCTGGTAGAAATGAGGAAGCATAATGCATAGGTATTTTTCTCCTTTAAAATCATTATTACTGAACATATTTTGTGTTTTTTTTTTTCTTCCTCAGCTTGGAGTATCAATGGATGAAACAGTGAAGGAAAAAGACTTGAGTGATTTATTGTGGGTGTTTGGTTGTGAAAGTTCCACTGTAAGTGTATGATTAAGTCCAGAGGAAATGTATATGTATTTGCAGCAGGGCTGTATAATACTGGGTGTGTACAGAGTCTTTAATTCTTGAAAAAAAGTCTCCAAATTTGCCCAGCAATTTTCCATTCCTGGAAAAAGTCTGGAAAATTGAGATAAGCCTGGAAAAATGGTAAAAAGTCTTGAATTTTTTGTTTTGTTTTGTTTTTTTTAAAGCTACAACAAGTGCTTTAGAAGTGACATATTTTTCATTTTAGTCAAGTCTTATTCAATCCTGCCCATTTGTTTGCAGCGCATCATGACAAAAACTTTCTTCCTGTGTTTTCTCTATTGATCACCTATTTGATAACCTTGAGTCTGGAAAAAAAATTATTCTTTTGGAAAAAAGTCTGGAAAAAGTCTTGAATCTCTAAGAACCCTGTATATATATTAAGGGTCGGAGGCTGGGGATTTCCCCCATTACTATGATGGTGACCCCCAGTTTTCAGAGGCTGTTGTAGCATTCTCCTCAATCTGTACATGCATTTTGTAACTTTTCAAATCAGCATCATTCAGTAAATGTCTGACTGATTCCCATTTTTTTTTTAGCCCTGTTTGTGAATGGGGCCATGGGAATGGTAGCCTCCCCTTTTCTGTGATATTTTCTATTGTTATAAAAGAATTTTCAGTAAAACAAAAAGTATGTACGTTATAACCTGGCAAGTGTCCTGGCCACCCCTTTTCAAAATTTTCTGGATCTGCCTCTGGTACCCATACAAACAGTGTACTTTTAGTTATTAAATGTCTTATTATAATCTTTCAGGATTCCTTGGCTGCCAATATGGAAGAAGTACCACCAAGGAGCATTCTACACAGTTCATTCAAGAGACAGAGCGACTACCTTATTCACCCAGTGTTCAATATGTATCACTCAGAGACAAACATTGTCCGTTATATGAAGCTGTTGGAAAACAAAGACATTTCTTTGTGTCACTCTATGATTCCTTTGGTATGTGAATAGTAATTGAAATTTTGTTTATATTAACCTTAAATTTTAGTCCCACATTTATTTTACTCATGATTCGTACGGATCATGAAAAACCTGGAAATTTTTCATTTTCCAGGCCTGGAAAGTCATGGAAAATTAAAGTTATGTGTGGTAGATTAGTTACCACAGATGTCAAAGCAAGAACAATTTCAGATAGAGATGAGTAATAATAATTATTAAACAGCATGAACAGCACACATTTTGGTCAATACCAGAGTTTGTGTTGAAATGTTCAACTGAGTTAGGTCAAAAAATACCTCAAAACAAGGAAAGTTTTGAAAATTTTAAGAGTGACAGCTAAACCTAAGGTCATAGAAAACTTGAAAAGGTCATGTTAAAGTCTTGGAAAGTCATGGAATTTGAAGAGCTCAAAAGTGGATGAACCCTGTACTGTGTAAGTAAAGTCCTGAAACCACCCACACACCCATCCCCTGACCTTTAGAACATTAACACTAACTTCCTTCTTACTGTAAAAAGGTGGGTTAGGGGAGGGGCTGGGGGGGGAATTTCCCAAACCTCTTTAGCTGATATACCGTAAATCCCCCTAGAGGGCATATTTTTTTCAAGAACTTTTGAGGAGGGGCTTAACAGAGAGGGGGGGGCTTATTTAATTTAGCGAAATGCATCAACGGAAGCAAGGTCTCTTGAGGATGGACTTGTGGTTACCGGGTGCTATAAGTGCTTTTTCTAACAATAAGAAAATGGTAAAAATTCTCCACAGAAAACTAGAGCATTACTAAAGGTTGAAAAAGTTCAGCACATGATGTTGGAGGTCATGTGGCTGAAGACTAAAAATAATAAGAATTGCTAGCCTGAATAAACCATAACTGATCAGCTAATCCACGTTAATTGTTTGTGAAGAATAAGGATGGAGGAGAGGGGGGGGGGGGGGGGGGCTTATTAACTTTCCTCCTCTGAAAAAGGAGGGCTTTTTGGAGAGGGGCTTAATAGAGGATTTATGGTAATAATAATGATTCTTCATAAAATGAAGAGAAAATTCTTGACAAATACTGTTTATTTTTGCAGGGTTCTTGTACAATGAAACTGAATGCTACCACTGAAATGATGGTGAGTTTATAACTGTATCATTTTAATATTCAAGATTAATTAAAATTTGATTTGTTTGATTGGCTATTATGATGATGAAGGAGAGTGCTGTTTATATGGGGATTGCCTACCATTGTAGTTGAGTGGAAAAAGATTTTTTCAGTAGCTTGTTCTGTAAACATTTCTGTGCAAGGTTGTTTAGAATGAGAGCAAAACATTGTTATTGAACTTGCACAGAGCTTTGCAAACAAGCTTGCGCAATAAGTCTTGCTATGCAGGCTTCTTCATGGCTGCCTTAATCCTTTTTCAGCGATCTTAAGTTTCTCAAAAATACCTAGAGTGATAATTATATATAATTATTATTGAAGTCTAAAACTGTAGAGTTTACTAGGCATTATTAACATTGTTGTAAATAGTTTTATTGCATAAATTGAGGCTTTATAATTATTGTAAACAAGTTTTTCATTTCCCTTCTACTTATCAAAAATTTTATTTTTTTTTTTTTTCTTGGCTATAATTTATTAGCATATTTAATATTATTGCTAGGGCTCTAACAAACCTCATCAATCCTGAGATTGAATAAAGTTTCATTCATTCATTCATTCTTACCTGGACAATGTCTTTTCTTTTCCAGCCTATCACCTGGCCCAGGTTTGCAAACATTCATCCTTATGCACCAGTGGAACAAGCCCAAGGGTATCGCCGTCTGTATCAGGAATTGGAGAAAGATTTGTGTGAGATCACTGGTTTTGATGCCATATGCTTTCAACCAAACAGGTAAAAGTGGACAAGAAGCTTTGACAAATTTTAATTTTAGAAAAAAACTCTGGTTGAAATGGAAATTAAAGGCCTGAAACTCTTGCTCTGCTTATGAGCGCATTGTTGGCCTCAGGTTTATTGCTCAATTCTGTACTATTATGAGGAGGTAAATAATTAAAAATGAGGACCTTAATCTTTACTTTACGACTTTTCTGAGATTCTGTGCACAGAGCTGTGAATTAATGGTCAGTGTCTATCCAACTCAAATTTGCCCATGCCCGCAAAATCCTTCCTACAGTCAGAGATGATGACCAGACAGATTGAATTAATGCCAAGGACTATCATTTTGAAACTGAATGTTATTGCATAGTACTTCAACAAAGAAATATTACCACCAACAACTAAAATGCTGACTCAGTCAGACATAGTGTCCTTTCTGGAAAAATGAATCTTTCAGGAAGGACATAATAATATTATATCCAACCAATTCTGTTTATCACCATCTTAGTCTGACAGGCCTGTGTTCAAGGTTTCAGAATCTTCATTCCTATAGAGATTTACCTGCAGAAATTGCCTTTCATGTCTTTCATTACTTTGTTAACAATCAGTGAGAAGTCGTCTTGCTGACAGCTAAACATAGTGTCAGCAGGTACATCTGATACTTCATGTTTGCCCTACCCAATTGACCCAAAAATACTTCTCAAAAATGTGTTTCAAGACCCCTTGTTTGTTTATTTTTTTTCCCATACAGTGGAGCACAAGGTGAATACGCTGGCCTTAGAGTTATCAGAGCCTACCATGAACATAACGGAAATGACCACAGAAAGGTATGAACACCCATCACAACTAGAAGTATTTCTTCAGTTCAGCATTTCGATCATAAGATCATATTTAAATGTTAGTTATTATTATTATTATTATTATTATTATTATTATTATTATTATTTCCTAAATATATGCCCATTATCCCACCTTTTTCGTGAGTGTTTGTCTGTGGGTAATTTAAAACATTTCTACTTCATCATGTTGCAATCACCAAGAAGGAGAGTACTTATGCCATTAAAGATGTGAATATTGTTCATCGTGGTGTCAGATAGGAATGAACGTTTATTCGTTTGTCTCACGATAGAATCGCTTTGAGATATTGATCGCGACGTTTCGACTGCAATACTGCTAGTCTTCATCAGGCGATGAGGTCGATTGTTTACGTGTAGCTATAACAGCCGTTCAACTACAAAGCGGACCCCTGAGGGAACATCATCTGCTAGTCGGAATAATGAGGATCGAAATACACCAATCACAGCGAACCAACGTGCATAAATAGCTACACGTAAACAATCGACCTCATCGCCTGATGAAGACTAGCAGTATTGCAGTCGAAACGTCGCGATCAATATCTCAAAGCGATTCTATTGTGAGACAAACGAATAAACGTTCATTCCTAGGAGAGTACTTAGTTATCCATGGCAACCAAGTGAGCGGTCACCACAGTCACACTGAACAAAGAGTTTAGTGGAAAATAAACATTACAAACTTAACCGACGGAAGAGTACTAGAACCAAGCCTTTGTAGTCGTAAAAATGAGAATTTTACAATGAATCATCAAAACTTCTTGAAGCCCTGCTAATTACGGGGACGCCCCGCAACAATTGTGAACCGTCAAAACAGAAACCACTGACCGTCATTTTCTTGAGCTGATCTTTGCCTACTTTTAACCTTCTTCAATAAAAACAACCTTGCTAACTTTTCTGGTGAAAATAAGTAAAAATGAAGTCGATTTTTTTGAGAATACGCCGCTAAAAAACTTAAATCTCGTCTTCGAATCTAAAGGTCTTCATTTGAACTGTATGAATGACTTCGTAATATAATCTCGTTGCCGAACTTGTTTTAGGTTTGTCTCATCCCAGTGTCCGCTCACGGCACAAATCCCGCTAGTGCCCAGATGGCTGGCTATCAAGTCCAAGTAGTCAAGGTGGAGAGCGATGGAAATGTCAGTTTGAGTGACTTGAAAAAACAGGTTGAAAAACATAGCGATGAACTGGCCGCCATCATGGTCACGTACCCTTCAACCAATGGAATCTTCGAAGAAGGAATTAGGTATATCTGCGATCTGGTTCATGATCATGGAGGCCAAGTCTATCTTGACGGGGCAAACTTGAATGCTCAGGTAGGACTCTGTCGACCAGCGGATTACGGCGCTGATGTCATGCACACTAATCTGCACAAGACGTTCTGCATTCCGCATGGAGGAGGGGGGCCTGGGATGGGTCCCATTGGAGTGTAAGTAGCCCTATCTTGAAAATGAGAATGAGACCGGTTTACACGAGTGGAGAGAAAAGGAACGGCTCGGATAAAAAGGCGAACGGTTAGGATGAATATACTTAGCTTGCGTTGCAGATGCCCTAAATCCCCGATTTAGGACTATATTGAGTTCTCTGTCTAGGTTTGTAGTGACAATCCGGCCGCAACGCAGGCAAGGATAAATGTGTACGTGTAAAAAGGATACTTGACCCTTCCCTCATATTTTTGATTTACCCGCTCCGTTGCAAAAAACTAGCACCATCTTTACCCTTATCAGCATCGTAATTGTAGTCGTTAAGTAGTGTTGTTTAGGTTTCATTAAAAATGGGAACGAAATAGACTGGCGTAGTGTCGCCAAATATTTACGAGATGATGGCCTGCTTTCACAGCAGCTCATGTCACCAGCGATATGGACTGGTGAGAGGCGACTGTATTCGCAGGCTAACAAAATGATGGTCGACCCGTAATGACTTTTCTCATTATTGTACCCGATTAATTGACACTCAGTGATTTTTATCCACAGAAAGAAACATTTGGTCCCATTTTTGCCGTCACATCCTGTCATCTCACCGGAGCGCAGCGTTGGAGAAAGTTCCCATCCATTTGGTGTTATCTCAGGGGCACCTTATGGGTCTAGTGCCATTCTTCCCATATCATGGTCCTACATCAAACTAATGGGCGCCAAGGGTCTCGCTCATGCTACGAAGGTACATGTAGGTTGAAAACTGCTTAGAGAAAAAGAGACTGCGATGTTGATATTCTTGTTGTTTTTGTTGTTCACGTGTTATGGTACAATCTAATAATTTATATAATGTATTCTCTAAATTCTTAAGCTTCAAAAGAGCGACTTCTAAACACTACAGTCTACCGATATCTAACTTAAGACCAGCATGCACTAGAACTTCAGTCACCACTGACAACTCAGAGCTAAACTGGACGCCTTCAAGGAAAAACTCCACTCTTGAACCACTTGACTTGTATACACCACCACACCCTATAACTTCTCGTTTGTTGGCATTATCTGTGAACTATTACATGCACATTTATATGGCTTGCACATTAATCGGCCTTTCTGGTCTCGTTTGAAAGGAAAAATTCTTTTGTATTTTGCACATACTAACGAGGTCAGAAAGGCTAATTATCACATGTAAAAGAATATATTAATTGGCCATCGTTATGAAAGAAGTCTATTGGGCTCCCTTCAATTTTTCCTAGAGCACAGCCTTTTCGTTACACTGTGTTTGTATGTTTGTACTTATGGCAAGATTTTTGCAGTCAAAACACCCTAGGGTTTTCCTGTTGTTTTAAACAAGAGTATGTATATTGTAACCCTTAAAGGCGTTTACTGTGTTTATTTTCTCAGATTGCCATCTTAAACGCCAATTACATGGCTGCCAGGCTTCGGGATCATTACGATGTGCTTTTTATCGGAGATGACGGTAAGCCAATCAATGTCCATCACATATGTGACGCCATCTAAACAGTGCCACATAGAGTTGCGTATCCTTACTGTGAGTAATTTCACGCGTGATTACCACCCGCACATTTAAACAAAGCGGATTTCACTTGACTTAAGTCTGGAGCTCCTAAGAAAGGCGAGCATTTTTGCTCATTTTCTTCCCAGTCCTGTCAAATTTCTTAGCTTCACACGGCAGCTTTAGCGTCGGGGGAGGGATGCGTAGCGAAGCCCTTTAGAACGTCTCCATGGGAAGCTAATAATTTCCAGACTTTCTGAAAACTCCATTGATCATCGACGTTTCAAGTACGTTTCCCGCAATTTTTTTGTAATGATATACTTTACATCTTTCATTTTCGTTTACTAGGTTACTGCGCTCACGAATTTATCGTCGATGCTAAAGATTTCAAAAAGACCGCTGGAATTGAAGCAATTGACATCGCCAAAAGACTTCAGGATTATGGTAACTACAGTTTGTTAGGAAGACTGTTTTCCATATAAATAATCGTCGGAATGGCTTCGATCACCCGATTCTTCTCAAAGTATGTTCGGGTGATAGAGACGATCAAAGGAAAACACCTGACGCGACGTGGTTCGATCCGAGTCACTGGAACAATCGCTATGGCCTATATGAAAACCAGACGCAACGGAAACATTACGGGAATTCTCTGATCGTTAGCTGGATTTGTTCCTCGGTACTCCCAAGTTCAAATCCTCGGTCACGCTCGTGAAATAGCCAACTGGTTCGCCTTCAACCAGTTGGGAGTTTTAACCTTGTTATGTTCAATTTAAAGTTTTTGTTTTTAAATTATTATTTCTGACAAGCCCCACACTGGAACAGGATAATTAAATTTTTATCATTAAGTTCGTATCATAACCCAGGCTTCTTTGGCTGTTTCAGGTTTCCATGCGCCCACTGTATCTTGGCCAGTGTCAACTGCCTTAATGATCGAACCTACTGAGAGTGAAAGCAAAGCTGAACTGGACAGACTCTGTGATTCACTCATCTGTAAATCAGCTTATAACATAACATAACATAACATAACGGACGCGTAAACATCACTTATAAAGTGTATGCACGTTTTTTGAACTTTATGAAGATTATTCCAACTCGTTAAGTTAGTAAAATGTAGGCGAATTCCTCTGAAATTTAATAAATGCTTAATGATTGTCTCTTAGGCTCAGATCAAACGTAGATCTTTTCATCTACCGAACTTTTTTGAATATTTACGTCGACGCAAATGATACAAGTTCGACAGTTGATTCAGACCTCGAACTTTTTGGTCGGACTCAATTCATTTTCACGATGAGTTCAATGGTCTAAAATGCTTACAAGAGAAATAAATTTTAGTAACTTGTGCATCATGTTCGGCACATGAGAAGTTCGCTGTTTGAAACGACATCGCTCCACAGTCTAAATTCTCATGTAGGCCAGTCGATCTTAATAGCCCACCTTCGAAACCACATTCGATATAATTATTAACTCTGAGGCTTTAGTGTCAAAATTGCAAATTTTTCAACTCGATTGTCTCGCAATTCCCAGAAGAGAATTGAGCACAAAGAAAACCGTACCAAATAGAGAAAAATGATCAGAAAGCCTGGAAGTCATGCTAGAATTTAAATATTTCGAACGTGGACTGTTCATGGGTGGACCCAAATTAGATATATCGAACTTAATTGATTCAAACGTCGATCTCTTCATGTAAAATTGAGGGGATTAGTTTCGGTGCATGAAAAGTTCGATGACTGAACTGGGCCTAAGGCTAGTTGTTCACCCATACCGGATAGCTCTTGCGCCTGCGCCAAAACCATGCCGGACAAAGCTTTTGTTAACACATAAGAACGGAGATTTTGGCGCGATTTCTGTAACGGACCGAAGCTGCACCGGGCCGATCTCTTAAGTGGAGAGTCACCTGCCGAGGCTGAGAAGGATATAAAGAATCGTGCAGATCTCGGAGGGCGTAATCCACCTCGGCCTATACCGGATACCTTTTTGTGGCGGCGCGAAAAGCTACCCGGTCGTGATATGTTTGCGTTAGCAAATGCCACGTCGTAGTCGTGCAGTGACCACGAATTGTGATTCACGTGCGCACAGTAGAGTCACCTTCGTCGTTGCTTAAGCTTTCCATTAAAGTTTTAACATAGTAGGTAGTTCTCTAATTCGTAACCGATTTCGTTACTTGTAATAATTTGATTCTACATTCGGACGCCTCAACTTTAAAGAGTAAATAACACTTGACGCCGCAAATTATTCGCTCGATTATTTGGAGAACTCTAGAATTAATCGAATAGGATCTTTGTTGAGCATGCGCGGCTTGTTGCTAGGATATAGTTTCGAACCTAGGCCTAACAACCGTACCCCCGGTTATGATTTTCGGTTTATCACCAAACGGATGCTTGCTCTCGAAAATTCGCCGTTGAGTCTCGAGACTCATTATTTCTTGCTCAGTTTTGGTCTTTTCCTATTTCCTTACTCACAGCAATCCGCCAAGAAATTCGCGACATCGAAAACGGAATTATGGACAAGACAAACAATCCTCTCAAGGTAAAGATTTTCCCCTCATTAAGCCACGTTCATGGTCCAACCTAATCAGTGGTATATGTACGGTTAAAGTTAGCCTGAGTCAATCAGGTGTTTCTGGGGGGAAAGGGGAAAGATGGAAGTGAAAAAGAGAGAGATACTCACGTAAGATTTAAGTCGACTTAGAGCGGTCTGGCCAATCACGATAAGTGTAGAGAATCGAATTAACCAATCAGATCTCCAGCACTAAAGCGAGAAAACGCGTTTGCAACATTTCTAATTGGCTAAGAAAGAGGCGAGAGATTTTTTTAACCACCTTACGTTTCTCTTTCGAAAGGCGCCTTATAATGCAGCCGTATCTGTCTTTTTCTTTCAGAACGCACCGCATGTTCAAGATGTTGTCACTGCTGATGTATGGGACAGACCCTACAGTCGTGAAGTTGCGGCCTTCCCTGCTGTAAGTATACTAAATAAACTTAAAACACTCGTTCTCTCACACAACTGGGAATATGGGTAGGCGGCATCAAAACAAATTCTCTAGGCTCCATTTTTTTTTTTTTGCTGGCTGGAACAACCGGAAGTACGACACTACTTCAATTCCTAATACACAGGGTTCGTACAGCGTCTTGAATTCTTGAAAAAAGCTTGAAATTTCTCCACCAGTTTTCCAGACCTATAAAAAGTCTGGAAAAAAGGATAAAAAGTCGAGTTTTTTTTTTCGAAAACTCTTTTCCCAAACTTCCATCCGTGTGCGAGAAAAACGTTTTTCGCTTCTTTCGTTACTCAGTCAGTGGAAAATCACACTTTTTCCTCTCTTGGGGATGCGTTTTGGTCTGAATTTTTTCAGTGAAAACTTTTTAAGGGCTTGATACAGAGTTCAGTCTAGTGTTTTTCGCTGATTATGAGTTTCATAGTTTACCTTGTTTGTGTTTATTATTATTATTATTATTATTTTTCCTTATTTTTTCTTTAGCCCTGGCTGAAAGGAACTGCGAAATTCTGGCCTGGATGTTCAAGAGTTGATGACAAACATGGAGATCAAAATTTAGTTTGCACTTGTCCTCCACTGGAAAGTTACGAAGACGTAAAGACGAAGTCTTTCAGTTGATGCAAGAAAACAAGATCCGACTGCCTTTTATCAATCGTAATTTAGTAGACTTGTGTCACGCAATGCATTTACCGGAGTCATAACGTGACGTGTGGAAACTTGTCACGCAACACTTTTCTTTGGGGGGGGGGGGGGGGGGGTTCAGTTTTGCTAACTTTGCAAAAGAAAAAAAAAACAGTAAGAAGAAACTCTTCCGAGTTGTTGTCCAACAATCCAAATGCAATTCAATTTATTTTGTTTACACTGTTCAGAAAATTTACAAGTCACTGCACCAAAGAAAAAAAGAAAAAGCGTTTAATATAAACAATAACAACAGAGAGTTATGGTTAAATCGTCAGTGAGGGAAGTATTAGGTTTTCAAGCTTCGCCCAATGTAAGGTATTCCAAGACAGTCTAGGATCCGGATTCCAATCGTTAGCGGGATTTCGGATTCCATTCGGACCCCGGGTTCCAATCGTTAGTGGGATTCTGGATTCCATTTGGACCCCGGGTTCCAATCGTTAGTGGGATTTCGGATTTCTTGAGCGAGATTACGGATTCGAAAGCCCAGGATTCCGGATCCCGATCACCTTACGTGAGGCGACAAGCTGGTTTCCGCAAAGGGGCCGAGACAAAAATGATGTAAATAATGAGACGAGAGAGTAAATTGTACTCATGAAAGACAATTTTAGTATTGGTGAATGAATGTAGAATTATTTATGTATTTCAAACAGTACTTACTAGGTATGTTTAAAGTGTCACACCTCGTTGAAGAGGTTACAGCGAGGCTACTAGACATGAACAGTGGACCCATCTTTCCGTTCAGTTCCGATTTTTTTTTTCTGTCTTTTGCTGTCCCAAGATTTTACGGATTTTTTTTTAACGTCTGCGGTCAACATTGTTTCTACTCATTGAATTATTGTGTCACCCGGCGGGAGCAGGCGAAGCATATTGGTTGATTTTCATTATTTTAGACTCTGTTTTAGGGTTGATCGAATTATGTTGAATAAAACATGAAAGTTCAAGCTGTCGTGTACTTTGCTTTTCTTTGAAATGACAGCTGAAAGGAGCGAGATAATTGCCTGGAAAACGTTTGTCCAATGACGTTACCTGTAACAAGGAGTCGTTTCAGTTATGGGCAGCTACTTAT
The DNA here is from genome assembly GCA_038088405.1 of Porites divaricata. Taxonomy (NCBI): domain Eukaryota; kingdom Metazoa; phylum Cnidaria; class Anthozoa; order Scleractinia; family Poritidae; genus Porites; species Porites divaricata. The sequence goes on along the minus strand of JBBMOI010000012.1, from coordinate 15,826,149 downwards.
GCAACGACGTTTTTTCATGTTCTTTCTCTACACGTAGTAACAGATCTTTAGAATTAAATTTGAAAAATTGAAAAAGATGGAATGAGAGTGATTAAGTTTGAAACAAAGTGAATGTCTCTTTGAAGTGACGTTTTCGCTGTCTTCATCGTCAGGATTGTTTCTGCTCCCTTTTAAAGGAGCCACTGCGTGTGCGAACCATGGGTAAGAAAATGTGGTTTTTCAAAATACATCTGTCGTGACGTCACGACCGTCCACGCCACCATGTAAGCCAGTGTGAAATGTTACATGCACTTTCTTTGCACAATTCAGTCGTTTCAAAATTTAGCGGAGCCACTGGATTCTACCCAGTGGGTAAGAAAATATGTTTTTTAAAAATTTCTAGTGTGTAGTAGGCCTGGGCCCGAAACTATATCAAAGCATAAAGGTTCAACAAGATCCGTCCTACTCTATTCAAGTAGAGTCTTTCTCAAGTGCGCCAAAAGAGAGCAAGTGAAAGAAAGGGCTTTGATGGCAGGGTGGTCATATACACAATGCGATAAACCAACGTCTACCTTGCTAGAAACATATTAATAGGGAGTTTAAGATTGTAGGGAGCTTTAGCATCGACGACGGCAACTGCAGCGAAAACGTCAGTTTTAAAATGAATTCCCGTTTTTTCAATCTTTGTCGCGTTCATTCCAGTTTGCTGAGAATGGCAAGTGTAGGCGAATTTCCCTGGAGTTGATTTCTTGAGGACCGCACTCAAGTTTAGAGCGAGAAAAAGAGATTCTTGGTCGCTTGTTTACGTCCTCCATAAAACTTGCAATTAGGCATTTTCACGTCGTAGTCGTGCAAGGACGGTAAAGAAATGTACAAAAAAGCGTGATGCACGTGCAAAGTTGTTGTTTTGCCTAATAAAGCTATTGCTTTTCTGACGTCTTATTTGCCGTCGCCGTCATCGTTGCTAAAGCTCCCTACTACGACGACGGCGGAAACGGCAAAAAAGCAATAGGTTTACTGATTGGCAAAACAACAACTTGGCACGTGCATCATGCTTTTTTGTAAAGTTTCTTTGCCGGCGTTACGTCTACGACGTGAAACTTCGCAATTTCACGTTATGTGGAGGACGGGAACACAAGACAACGTTTTTCTTTTTCTTTTGTGAAGTAAGATATAGTCCTTTAGAATTCAACTCCTGAAAAAATCACCAACCGCGACAAACTAGAAGAGTTGGAATAAAAGCGGTGAAAGTTGAAACATCGCAAATCCTATTTTTGGGTGAAGTTTTCGCCGTTGCTGTTGCCGTCGTCGTTGCTTACGATCCCTAAAAGGAAGAAGAATTTGGAGCAACAAGAATAAATATTCCAATAAATATAGAAAACCAACGTAGCTTAAGCGAGTTAAACTTTTGATGACGCTGACTTGAAATCAGTGATGAATAATTTTTTGATCAGTTTTGTATCAGCCGATTTGCGCGCGCACATCGCCAAACAAGATCGGCCAGCTACGCACAGTATGTACACCAAAATCAAAATCACTACAATGGGCTCACCTTTTTTTGATTTGCTAAGTAATTAGCATGTTATATCAGCCAATCAGAGACGACTATTTGATTCCGATTAGCCTTGAGATTTGTCCCTTGTTGCTTACCAAAAGGATCGCAGTTTCTGGGTTCTCTGGTACACTATCATGCGCGCGCAAAAGAAATCAACCAGGTGAAAGCTGATTATGATGTCACTAAATTAACCTACAAAAATCACCGACTAATATTTTGGGCGGTTGGCTTGTTCTATTCGCGAGTTTAAAATATTCTAAAATGCCTTCGTATCGAGAGTTAAAAGACAAAATCAGAGTTTTAAAAGAGAAAATTAAGACCTTGCGTGAGGAATGTGGAGTACATAGCTCCAACCGAACTCACTTACAGAGGAAAATCATGGAGTGGCAGGGTTATGCTGAATACAAGAACGAGATGCTAGTGGCCACAATGCAAGAGACAGAAGAGCTTAAAAAACTGTATGAAAAGACGAAAGCTGATAACAATATTCTGGAGTTTCATTTGGAACGCCTTCAAAGTAGCTATTTATTCCTGGAAAAGGCCTTTACAGTATGGTTTCGCGTTTGTTAGCTAATGCATAATGAATATATATTATTTAAGGAAGCCTACTTTGGTCTGCTGGAAAAGTATACTTGGGAGACAGAAAGAGACACCCTTGACAATGACAATATTACATCCGCCCTGGCAATCCCTTTTTCGACTATGCAGCCTAAAGCTCCTCTCCACAGTCTACAAAACGGTTATCTTACGTACACAAACGCGCTGACTTCTGTATCACCGGCAGCTGTTCCTGTTTCAATAAGTGCGACCCTGCTCCAACCAGCCGTGGCTTACTGTTCCTCTATGCCGATCAACTTTCGTGGGGCAGAAGGCATTTTGATTTATGGTAATAACCAATCAGAATTTCCCGCGATCCGTATTGTAAATCAAAACATGGCGCTTCTATGGAGCCCACAAATGCTAATCAAACGAAGAAACCCACTTCAGATCCTACCAAGAAAAGAAATTGCCTGCGAACAGGCCAACAAGGAAGAAAACGCAAGAGTAAACAACGAGCACTGCGAAAAGGAAGAGAGAGTAACAGAAAACAAGGAGGACTGCGAAAGCTTATCAGTGCAGGATGAAGACGGTACATCGCCCGCTATGTCTGAGGGAAAAAGCTCCAAATTGAAGGTAAGCAGGCCAAGATTCTGCACTGTAGCAGAGTGGGAATGGATCCGCAGGGAGGTATAGGGGAAGGGTCTGCACCACCACTTCCTTTTATGCAAACCGTGTGCCCCCCCCCCCCCCCCCCCCTCCACCCTACTCCCCAAGGCCCAATGTGTTTAAGCAGTTGACTATTAATTAACTCCCAAATAAAGCACTTCACGGGGGGAGACACCATGGGGGATAAGAGAAGTTAGATACATTTAGAGTAAATACCGTCTTCAACTACCAGAGTTAGATTACGTTTTTAGATCAATTGTTTTACCGAAACTAACGTGCGGTCTACCCGTATACGCTTCCTCAATACCTGAATTAAAAACTGTCCAGAATTTTCTACAGCGCTTCTTTAAACGCAAATATATTTCGTACCAAATTGACATATATAACGTATTAGAAGAGGTAGATCGCTCACTATTCAAGAAGATCTCCAGTATACCCGGTCACCCTCTGCACCCTTCCGTCCCCAAAACGAAAAAAAGTTCAGTGCGTCTTCGAGTTCCTAGCAGTCAACTCCCTAGGGTTAATACCCAGCGTCGTAAAAATAGTTTTTTTGATAGGTTATTTTTCAAATGTGGAGTAGCTATTTAATGAAGCCTTGTAATTCTTTTTGCTATTTTTAATGTAAGTGTTGTTTTTGTTATGTATATTTGCTTAAAAACACAATAAAGACCTATTATTATTATAATTATTATTATTATTATTACATTAATAGCCGCTCTTTTATACAGAAGCAAGAGTATGAATGCTAACTAATACTTTCGCATAATATTCTAAGCATTTCATAGGAGACTGTGTATATGTTGCAGTTAATTATTTGTTTCAGTTAATTATTTTTCTTTTGTTTTAAATTCATTAGCGTACATTACCACACCCAAAACAATGGGAAAATAAAAATTAACTGAAATAAAAAACTAACTACAATATATACATTGTAGCAGTCCGTTCCCGCGCAGACGTTGGGATGCTATATAGATTGAGTTGTAGAGAAGAGAACTTTTCGCCTGAAGGATAATATGCCGTTCGTCGTCGCAAATGGTGACATGGTTCGATGCGAATTCGAGAGCGGCACTCAGCAAGTCGGCGGAGATCGATGGGTAGAACTCAACCACGTCGAACGCAATAAATGAATGCAACTCTTTGTGCTGTATGCCAGTGAACCAAGCTAAGACGGCCTTAGTATTTTTCCATTGGTTTAATGTTAGCTTGCTAACAAGTGCAGTGTTGATGCGGTCAAGGAGCTGTTTACTGATCTTTCCAATCTCAGATTTAGCTGGGTTGATAAGCCGGCAAGTGGGGTTGTTTGCGAAATTAGGCTTGTGGTCTTTGACAGTGATAAAGGCTTCGCGTCTGGCAGTGGTGTTTATCCTGCTATCTAGCTGTAGTTTCTTAGCAATATCTTTGGCCTTCAGCTCAATGGAATCCGCTGTGTCCGGGGTTACTTTCTTGTAGGTCTTAGTAATATTCGTCCGCAGTAGATCGTTATATGATTGGGGGTCCATTTTGTAAAAGTTTGAAGTCTTGTCCGCCGGTACCAATAGCTTGTCGGATTTCATGATGTTCTCTTGTTGCATTCATTTTTTCTCTTGTAACCTCTGGAAGAAGGAACCGCCATAGAGACATCATTTGGTACAACCCCCCTTTCAGCAGGAACGTGGCTACTAACGTTGGACGATCCTTTCTTAAGATCCTCGACGAGGAATTCCCGAAGGGCCACGCACTGCGTAAAATCTTCAACCGGAACACTGTTAAGATCAGTTACAGCTGCATGCCGAATTTAAAGCAAAAGATTGATGGACATAACAAATCCAGCCTACGGAAAACCAACGCCGTACCACCTAAAGCTTGCAACTGCCGTCAACCAGCTCATTGCGCATGCCCTCTGGACGGTAATTGCTTAAAATCAGCCGTGATCTACCAAGCCACAGTAGCAACGGAGGACAACAGGCCAGCCGAGACCTATGTAGGCCTTACTGAGAACTCTTTTAAGACCAGATACTCGAACCATAAGTCTTCTTTCAGAGACCCAAGCAAGAGACTCAGTACAGAGCTTAGTAAGCACATCTGGCACTTGAAGGACGCTAAGATTGGATTTAGCTTAACTTGGAAGATCTTAAAGCAAGCCGCGCCTTTTAATCCCGCTTCAAATCGCTGCAATTTGTGCCTGTGGGAAAAATATTTTATTATTTGCAGAGCCGACCTGGCCAGCTTGAACAAGCGTAATGAACTTGTAACTTCCTGCAGGCACGCACGCAAATTCCTTCTTAGCAGCTTTAGAACTCCCGTAGGCACGCAATAGTTTTTTGATTCAAATTCTGCGCGCGCGTTTGTAGTCGTAACGTATGTTGTAACGAACTTTTTGTTGGCAAATTTATCTGAGGAGTGCCGTACATGTAGTACGGTACGAAACTAAATAGTAATAAAATGCCACGTCGAGTCTCAAGTTGACACCAGACAAACTGGATTATACTACGCTCTAGTCCTTATAAAGCTATTGAGCACTCTGCCGATAGGCGTGCGTACGCATCAACTGGTATACATATATATATATATATTATCCAAGTTGAAGATTCACCGGTGATCCAATAAAGTGCTCTACAGTGAAGGAGCGGTATAATCCGTAAAGTAAAATCACTCAACTCTGATGACCATAAGTTTAATACAAACTTGTTTCGTAGGTGTTACCACCCACTCCTCAGTTAAACTTACAATGGTTGGTCCCTTGTTTGGCTACGTTATATGTATGACTTCGTAAGACGCACAAAACTATCCAACTGTTAAAATTGTGCGCGCGCCTAAAGAACATTTGCGCGCGCTACTTGTTTCGAAAGAACTTATTTTAGGCTATATCTTAAAATGTATTTACGTCTGTGCCTACATGTCGAAATGAGTTCATTTCTTCTATTAAGCGAAGCCATTTGCGGTTTAGTTAATATGAAATATTTTTCTGCAATACGCAGGTTGCATCGTTTCGTTTGATTCGAATATGCCTTAGCTTTAGCTAGAATTTTCCAGGTGATGTCGTATTCCTGTTTACGATCCTTTAACTGCCATATGTGCTTGCTCAATTCTGTCTCGTTCTTTCTACTTTCCTTATTAAATGATATCTTATGGTTACGCCATCTAGTTTTAAATTCATTGGATGTTAAACCTACATATGTCTCTGTGCTTTCTTGTGACTTAACAGTGGCTTGATAAACTATTTCCTTAGTTAGACATTCTCTGTTTAATGGACACTCATCTTTTTTTCTGCAATTACACGTTCCATCTAAATTATCTTGGTCTTGCTGCTCTGCTTTTTTCAGGATGGTTTTGTTGTGTCCATCTATGATTTGTTTAACGTTAGGCATACAACTATAGCTAAGTTTGAGCGTGTTCCTGTTAAATATTTTTCTTAATTTGTGGCCGCTTGTGAAACATTTATCTATTAACTTAAAGAACTCTTTACCTACATTAGTTTCAACGTTCTTATTGTATGGTGGGTTGAACCATATTACATTACGTCTCCGTGTACGCTGTTGAGTCGCCGCTCTTGGTGCTGGTGGTTTAAACTGGAGTCTGTAATCGTAACCGCTCTTCCGCAATGCCTCTTGGTATTCTGGTGCCGCCTCGTTGAATGTTTCTTCGTCGCACGATATTTCAGATAGCCGCCTGTTGATCGATTCTGGGATGTTTCTAATGATGTTGGGCGGGTGATTTGATTTGCTGTGTACGTAAAGCGGGTGGTTTGCTGGTTTGGAATATGGTTTGTACTTTCCAGTGTTCAAATCGAGCGTTACGTCGAGGAAATCAACCACTTTTTTATTTGCTTCAATAGTGACTCGTAACCCATTTTCTGCGAAAACTTTGCAAATTTCCTTCTTTGCCTTCTCTATCTTTCTGGGTGTTTGAGACATTACCGCCAGACCGTCGTCCCTGTATAGGCCGATATTGATCCCCTGGATCTGTTTTAACTGTGCAAGTAGAAAACAGCCGACAAGTTCACATGTTTCTGCCCCGTCGTAGCTCCCCATTGTAACATCGAGCCATTGTAACCATTGTAAGTTTAACTGAGGAGTGGGTGGTAACACCTACGAAACAAGTTTGTATTAAACTTATGGTCATCAGAGTTGAGTGATTTTAATTTACGGATTATACCGCTCCTTCACTGTAGAGCACTTTATTGGATCACCGGTGAATCTTCAACTTGGATAATATATATAATATATATATATATATATATATATATATATATATATATAACACAATATATATAAGAACAATTGTTTTCCTGATTAGTTTTTTCTTTACTCCGATCCCTTTTTGGTATTTAATGTGTTGACTTTAATACTCGTCCTGCCACATGATGGAGAAGTGCATTTTTTGAGAAGAGATTGCGTCTACCCAAGGAGCTGACCGCACAAGCCCATGATGGACTCATTAAAATAACATGAGGTTAGCCGTTAGATAACATTACAGTTTGGTCCCCTAATATTATCCAAAGTAAAAAGCTCAGTTATCAGGCATTAAATCAATATCATTTACATTGTGAAAAAAAAAAAAAAACAAAAAACAAGCAAACAATCAATCAAACAAACAACAAAGGAATTTCCCGCCACTAGCGACAAAAGTCCCATCACCACTCCCCGTAGGGCTGATTATGTGGATTGTGAGCACAGTATGCAAACAAGGCGAAGAAAGCTTTTGTAGTGGATCCTGAAAAACACAATTTTTGCCAACATGTAGCTTATTGTGAGGATCTCTGCTCAGGTGAGGTTTTCTTTTAAGTGCAAGCGATTGGTGGGTAGTACGCTGCTATTGATCTATTTTCCGTCTCTTTTTTCTCACAATAGCTGTTGCGGTCACAAACTTCTCAACCATTACATTTGGTCAAATATCTAGATCTCTCAAATCTTGGCTTAGGTAGGCGAGACAAGAAGCAGTTTCTTTGCCGTTATCGATGACAATATTGCTAAAATATTTTATTGATGTTTTTATTAGTTTCTGTTGAAAGGTTGGAATTATGTCCAAAGTAACAGACGGCAATCCTTCGTGGAAACAGAATTGACTGTATAACTTCACGCGTGATTAGCGCGTACATATTTAAACATGGCGCCTTTTGACTAGGCTGGAGTTCTTCAGAGAGGTAAATCTTCATTTCCTCTTTTAAGCCATAGCATGGCGACCATTCAAGGTAGAGATTTTTCTTTCATGTAGCTACGTTTTTGGTCCAAACTAATCAGTGACTGATTACGATTAAAAGTTGAGTGAGAGGCGGAGCGGTCTGGCCAAATGCATTACGTGTATTAAATAGAACTAACCAATCAGGCGCTCATTTTTCGAAAGACTCGGAAAAATTTCGGGCCTGAGGGCAAATTTTAAAATCACAGCCTTTTGAATAGTAGCACAGCTCCTAGCCCACAAGCCAGTCAAATTTGTTTCGTTAACTGTTAGTTTCATTGTATTATTTTCAAAATTATTAATGAAAGTTTCACCTTGAATGCAAACACAACAAGCACATAACATTTTCCGGGCCCAAAAAGTTTCCGAGAAACAGACCCCAGATCTCCAGCGCCATACGCGGGTTCTGCATCATTTCTTCTAGCTTAGCTCATCACAAAGTATACCAGTGAACACCATTTTACCTTTCTCATTCGAAAGGCACCTTATAGTGTAGCCGTCTCTGTCTTTTTCTTTCAGAATGCAACGCGTGCTCAAGATGTCATTGCTGGTGTATGGGACAGACCTTACAGTCGTGAAGTTGCGACCTTCCCTGCTGTAAGTATACTAAATAAACTTAAAGCACTTGTTCTTCCACACAACTGGAAATAATGGATGGGCGGCATCAAAACAAAGTCTTCAGGCTAGATCTATCCTACTTCAATTACTAAGGCCTGGTTCAAACGTCGAATTTCACATGTGCCGAACTTAACGCAAGAGTTAAATGCATGTGAAGGGCAACGTTTGAATCAATTAAATAGGCCATTTCCGAGTTCCAAAAAGTTTCACTTTCAAAACGAGGCTAAGTGCGAAACCTTTGTTGTGTAAATGAGTTTTATTTGCATCATAATTAAAACTCATTTCCACAACAAAGGTTTCGCACTAAGCCTCGTTTTGAAAGTGAAACTTTTTGGAACTCGGAAATGGCCTATTCGACTGTTTAAATTAAATGCGACGTTTGCCGTATCTGCGACTGAAACAGTCGAAGATTTGACTTAGGTTCGACTTTTGATTCAAACGTCGCATTTCACATGTGCCAAACTTAATGCATGAATTTTAGTGAATTATTATCATATTACTATGAGACTTAAATTCGACGTTTGAATCAAATGCCGTATTTAACTATTTTAGTCGACTAAAATAGGAATTAAGTTCGGCACTTGTGAAATTCGACGTTTGGACTGGACCTAATACAGTCAAACCTCGTTATAAGGGACTCTGAGGGGGCCATAGAAAGTGTCCGCATTAACTGTTTAAGCGGGTTTAATTTAGGGAAAAAGCAGAGGGGCTTTCTTTCTCCAGAGGCAAAGCAAACTGTCTGTAATAATGATGTGTCTGTTTAAGCGAGTGTCCGTAAAGCAGGGCTTAACTGTACAACCCCCAAAAAAACACATAAGGGATGGGTGGTGGGGGGGGGGGGGGGGGGGGGCAGGTGAAGCAATGGCGGATGGCAACAAAAACAACTGGACTTCAAAACACCATGTGACCTGAAGACCCGAACTTCTTTCGTTCTTCAGTCAGCGGAAAGCCACACTGTTTTCCTCTCTTGGGGATGCGTTTTGGTCAGAAATTTTTTTCTGTAAAAAATCTTAAGGGCCTGATACAGAGTCCAGTCTAGTGGTCTTCGTTGCTGATGAGTTTAATATTTTACCTTAATTGTGTGAGTTTTTTAAATTATCTTTTCTTTAGCCCTGGCTGAAAGGAACAGCGCAATTCTGGCCTGGATGTTCCAGAGTTGATGACAAACATGGAGATGAAAATTTTAGTTTACGAGGGGACGTAAAGACGAAGTCTTTCAGTTAATGCAAGAAAACAAGATCGATCCGACTGCCATTTAACAGACTTTTGTCACGCAATGCATTTACCAGAACCATAACGTGACGTGTGGAAACTTGTCACGCAACACTTTTCTTAGTGGGGGGAGGGGGGGGGGGGGGGGGTCAGTTTTGCTAACTTTGCAAAAAAAAATTGAAAAAAGAACAGTAAGAAGAAGCTCTTCCGAGTTGTTGCCAGCAATCCAAATGCAATTCAATTCATTTTGTTTAGACTAGTTTAGAAAATTTACAAGTCACTGCACCAAAGAAAAAAGGGGAAAAGCGTTTAATATAAACAATAAAGACATAGTTATAGTTAAATTGTGTGCGTCAACGAGGGAAGTATTAGGTTTTCAAGCTTCGCCCAATGTGAGGTATTCCAAGACAGTCTTGGATCCGGATTCCAATCGTTAGCGGGATTTCGGATTCCATTCTGATCCCGGGTTCCAATCGTTGGTGGGATTTCGGATTCCATTCTGATCACGAGTCCCAATCGTTAGTTGGATTCTGGATTCCTTGAGCGAGATTACGGCTTCCAAGGAAAGCCCAGGATTCCGGAATCTTGATCACCTTACATAAGACGACAAAGGGGCTGGACAAAAGTGATGTAAATAAGGAAACGAGAGAGTAAGAAGAAGCCTGAAAAAAATCAGGGCTTCAAAGGCTTCAACTTCTTCTTTCCAATTGCTTAAATTGGTAAATTTACTGCGATGATCATTCTCCACTTTCATCTACAACCGCAGTTCAATCAATTATTTCATATACTTTACATCATTTCACTCCTCACGGGAGATATGAACTCAATAAATTGACCTCGCTCCCAATGTGTGGCTTCATAGCTCAGTTGGTAGAGCAACGCACAGGCAACGCGGAGGTCATGGGTTCGAATCCCGTTGAAGCCCTGATTTTTTTCAGGCTTCTTCTTTCCAATTGCTTAAATTGGAAAATTTACTGCGATTATCACTCTTTACTTTCATCTACAACCGCAGTTCAAATGTGAATTATTTCATATACTTCACATCATAATTACCTTGGAAACGTTTCTCCAATGACGTTACCTGTAAAAAAGAGTCGTTTCAGTTATGGAGAGCTGTTTTAGCAACGACAAAGGCAACGAAAACGGTAAAAAAAGCAATAGGTTTGGATTAGAAAAATAACAACGCTGCACGTGCATTGCCTTTTATTGTACATTTCTTTACCGTCGTTGGACGACTACGACGTGAAACTTCCTAATTTCTCGTTTTATGTAAAGCGTGAACTGAAGAACAATTTATCATTTTCTTTTTCTAAACTTAGAAACAGACCTTTACAATTTAACTCCAGAAAGAATTCGTCAATATTTCACAAAAGTGAACGAGCTGGAATTGTCATGACGCCAACGAACGTCCACCCAACCATGTAAGCTGGTGTGAAATGTCACATTCCTTTTCTTTGCAAAATTCAGTCTCTTCAAAATTTATCTTGTCACTGTGCGCTACCCAATGGGTAAGAAAATATGTTTTAAAAACCGTTTTTGTCGCGACGTTCATATCGTATTCAATTGCATGCCGCGCTTTTAGGCGGGAAATCGTGATAACAGAAAGTCGATGTTTTTATTGGGGCGGTACCCGAGTTTTGGTAAAAAAAAATAATAATAATATCGGTGCGATAAATCGTAGCCTGTTTGATTTTAGCCCGAGATATGGCATCGACAAATCGCATCACGCAGTTTGATTGGAAAATAATTTTTCCAGCTCGGTGGGCTTTTTAGTTTGGCTAAAAAAATGGTAGGGGACCGGGCTTCTTCAGCCTCGTTCCCAGGACTTTTTCTAAGGGTGTGTTTATTTCAGTGAATCCAAAAACGGGTTTTAAATCTTAAAACGAATTTTGCGTTCCTTTCGGCAAATCCAAATGCGGACTTTTGATCTGGGGAATCCTTTTTGAAAAAGGATTCAGTGGATTTGAAATCCGAGGAATCGAAATCCAGATCAACGGATTAGCTGTTCCTTTCATACTAGATCCGAAATTACTCAGATGATTCAGTTCGTAAGGCCAGGGAGTCGCATTTGATAGATAAGGCCATGACTCTTGAACCTCATGGCCTAAACCGCCGTGACGAATTATTTTAATCCATATCCTTAGTACTTTTCCTTTCCAGTCTTTATGTTGTACGTCATTTCCGCCTCTCCCTTTTATTGCATAATTCTCCATTTATATAATATTGTGATTGCTACATAAGTTCAGTAACATCTGTAAACCTGAAGAAGGCTGGTTTGGCCAGCCGAAATATTGTTACAAAAAACAATATACGTTGTTTTAAATCAGCTTTGCAGTAGTCTTTGGACTTCTTGTTCTTGGTTCATTATATTTTGGCTGATTTGATCTCTTTTCTAGAGATCTAACGTTTACAACTAGCAGGATCTTCGCCCACGGTTTTTGCAGCTAATTTAATCCTTTAGTATTTCCAGTTGTAGTATTCCCATAGAGTTTCCTCGTTGCTACCATTTGCCGAAAACATCTGAAAATACTGGAAGATTGTTCCTGGTGGCTAAAAAAAAACACAAATAAGTAAAAGCAAAAGCTTTCACTCACATTTTTGTCGCAAGTGAAGATATTTAATGGTTTCGTGATCGTCAGTGGGTCATATAACACGTGCACCTTACGAGCAGTGCTTCTTTTTGTCTTCTTGAATGAGAAGGAGAAAAGGAGGCTCTACCTGAATCACGGCAAACCTTTGAGGTCGTCGCCTTAGCTCAAACTTCTGGAGTAGTTAATCTTGCTTTACTCAAGTGCGAGCAACGCAACGACGAGCCACGAGCCACGAGCCACGAGCCGTGCAAGCGCACGGCTCGTGGGCTCTAAACCTGGGCCCGAAACTATATCAAAGAAAAAAGGTTCAAGAAAGATCTTACTCGATTCATGCAGAGTCTTTCTCAGGTACGCCAAAAGAGAGCAAGTGAAAGGAATGCTTATGCTGGCAGGGTGGTCCTATACACAATGTAATAAACCAATGTCTACCTTGCTAGAAACATAGATTTGGATGCTACGACGACAACGGAAACAAAAACGGGAAAAAAAGCAATAGGTTTAGATTGACAATACAACAACTTGGCACGTGCATCATACTTTCTTTTACAGTTTCTTTCCGTCGTTGCACGTCTATGACGTGAAACTTCGCAATTTCACGTTGTATGGAGGACGGGAACACAAGACAACGATTTTCTATTTCTTTTGTGAAGTTAGATATAGTCCTTTAGAATTCAACTTCTGAAAAAATGGAAATAGAATTATAATGGAATAAAAGCGATGAAATTTTTAAACCAGTCGCAAATCCTATTTTTGGTCTAAGTTTTCGCCGTTGCCGTCGTCGTTGCTTACGATCCCTAAAAGCAAGAAGAATTGGGAGCAACAAGAATAAATATTCCAATAAATATAGAAAACCAACGCAGCTTAAGCGATTTAAACTTTTGATGACGCTGACTTGAAATCAGTGACAATTTCTTGATCGGCTCATCTCAGCTCATTTGCGCGCTCATCGACAAACAAGATCCGCTAGCTACGCAGACTTTTATCGTTTCAATATTGTTCGCAGGGCGTCGGCAATTTTCATCTCCTGGAAACAAATTTACCGCTGAGGGTGCCCTTAGGAGTTCTTCCAGTTCACGTACACTCATTTGTTTCTGGTACAGCTTGTTTTTATCCTTCTGGTTGTTGCTCATCACCGCGAAGGACTGGGCTTTTCTCGCCGGCCAAAAATGTCCAAACACCTTCCCAGGCTCCGTCCACACACAGCAGCCCGCTGTCCAAACAGAACGAGGGGTTTCAAGATTCACTTTTTGGTTGGCAAATTTCTTCCTGAGATAGGGCTTTGGTACTGTGTTTAAAGTATCCTGAACAACTTTGCCAGGGTTTAGAGGATCGGGTTTGATGCCATTCTCAGATCTTCCTGTCAGGAGATACAAGGTTCCAACATTCGGGCCACAGATGTTCTTCGCGTAATCTCGTATATTTGTCTCAAACTCCTGCCAAGGGCCACTGTTTGATGCTTCAAACTGAGGTACTGCATTGGTAAGGGTGAATGTGGCTTCCATGAAATTCAAATCAAAGGAGTTTATTCCCGAGGGATTCATATGGCCTCTGCTTAGTGGTTCTTTATCCTTTGTGATTGCTTCTTTGTAAGCCTTGTCGACATCAGGAATACCTATGAACAACGATAGGTCATATCACCTCTTTCAATTTTGTTTTACCTCATTACATGAAATTTTGGCGACATGCTTATTTAGCGATTTTGCCTGAAAACCCTTATTTAGCAGCACTTTAATTTAGCGACTTATCGTAAATTTTGGAACCTAAGTCATTTTATTTTCGCGATTGCACGAACTGAAACTTTGGAGAATATTATTTTATTCAAAACTTCTACGACGACAATAGAACCTTTATGTGACAAAATCATAAACGTCAATGGCTTCATTTTAAATCACAATTATACAACGTTTTAATACTTAAATTTGAACAAAACAAACGAGACTGTAGCCTGCTTTGCAGCCGGCCCACGTATTCGTAAATATAGTCCGTCTGCGAATTAGTGCACAAAAACTCGTTCTAATCTCCTGCAGAGTCGCAAGGCGATATGTGAGCGTTACTGATAGGCGGTTTTCTTATGCGCCTCACGATTGGCCTAATTCGTAAGTGTGCGTGACGGTTGAGCGCAGTGACATGTCAAAATTCACAGAAGGGAGTTGGCAAGGATCGTTTACAGTAAACAATGAAAGAGCAGTTCTAGCGTCAAAACAAAGTAGGAAATCATAATATTCACGGCCAAAAAAAAAACTACACACATTTAGCTGTTCAGGTCCAGGCATGTAACAAAGCTTAAGGCTTGAACAGAAGTAAAAGAATCGGCACCCGTGATCACATCCTGTCTGAAAACATTTTCCGAAACAATAGTAACTAATTACTCAATATGCTTGGAACAGACCAGCTTTATAACATCTAAGGGCCTGTTTACATAAAGGTGGGGGACCCCAGGTAGGTGAGGTAACATGTGGGTTAAGTGGAAAATGCGGGGTGCGGAGTGCGGAGCGCGGAGTGTAGAAAATGCGGAGTGTGGAAAGTTTAGTTTGATAGTTTAGTCTAAAGTTGACGAGTATGCCCTGGTGAAAATACTCGAGAAGCTAGTGAAGAGCCAAGAGCAAGAATTAGAGTTAGCTGTGTTAGATAAAGGTGAATATCAGCTGCGTCAAGAGTTTTATAATCTCATCGTTTCTGGCGATAAATGGGCGAAGATGACAAATGATCAAAGAAAAGAAGCACTGTCACGCATTCACAGCATTAGTTTAGAAGAAGCTTCTCAAAGCAACGTGGCTTCTGTGAACGAAAGGTTAGGGGAAGTCGAGTCTACCACTTTCCAGCAGATTCTTTCTGCTGGGGTAGACTGGATCACCCCTGACGTGATTAGGCTAATCGCGCAGAAAGGAGAACATCTACAAAAGGAAGGGAAAGTAACCCAGGTACCGGCAGCCTCGGCATATACAACCCTCATAATTCCCTCCAAGTCCAAGCCCACAAAGCCTCACATCATCGTCGTGTACCCCAACGGAAAGGTTGAATGCCAGGACTGCCACGGATACTCCGCCTCTTCTCTGTGTGCTCATGCGGTTGCTGCGTCGTTGAAATTAGGAACCCTAGAGGCCTATTTGAAGTGGCTGGTGGCTAGTAAACGAAAGACCGGCAGAATCAATTACAGCAGAGCCATCACTCATGGAATGCCAGCTGGAAGAGGAAGAAAGGGAGAAAGACAGCCAAGAAGCAGACGTGGCAGACAAACGACAAATATTGTTGTCCCAAGAAATGCTTTGCCATCCCACTCAATAACTGGAACGCGTGGAAATGAAAATGACAAGGGAGGTGCACATGGGGTATACCCTGAAACTTGCCAGCCAAGTGTCGACACTCACCGTCAAGCTGTGTACAATCAACCAGTCTTTCCATCGTTCCAAGTAGAACGTTGTCAGTTTCCCTATGCACCAACGTTTCATTCGGGAACACCACCAGCTTTTTTCCGAGCGGCACCTCCTTACTGGCCTATGTCGAATCCACCGCCCGCAGCAGCAGGAGCTTGGCACTCAGGGTTGTCGCCGCATTCATATTACGTCTTTGCCCTCCCAAAAAATGCAAGGAAATGCTATGGATGAGGCGAAAATTTTTCAGAGAAATTTCGTCAGCCACCGCACAACATTGTGGTGAAGCACTTTGACCGTCGGGTTTTACGAAGGGATGAAACCACTGGGATATTGGTGCACGCGGCACCGACTTTGCAAACACATATTAGGAACTTTAAGATCCAACGACGCGACGGCCACGAGAACGTCGCTTAAAAAAGTGTATTTGCGTTCTGTCAGCATTTATAGGGATTATTCGTACCCAATTACTTTGTCAAATGTAGGCGAACCCTCCTAAAGCTGAATTTCAAGGGACCATATCCAAGCTGAGAAAGAGAAATAAAATTTCGTCGTTGCTTGTTTACGTCCTCCATAAAACACGAAATTAAGCATTTCCACGTCGTAGTCGTGCAAAAACGGGAAAGAAATGTACAAAAAAAGTGTAATGCACGTACAAAGCTGTTGTTTTCCTTATAAAACCTATTGTGTTTTTTGACGTTTTCATCGCCGTCCGCGTCGTTGGATCTTAAAGTCCCTAATACCACCCAAGCGCCGCACACATCAGTCTCTTGCGAGCGTCAATGAACTCGCCAACCTAACTAAGGTGTCTCTATTGGGATATAACTTTGTTCATTCCCTGATTAAGGTCTTTAACGTAGTACAAAGAATTCGCCATGGTCCTTTTGTGACCACAAAGGATCAATTATGAAGGTTTCTCTGTAAAGTATTACAGTGCCATGAGGTAGCAGTTCTTTTGGACTCCGCACTTATAAACAGTGGAAAAATCTGCATGAGCTTTCCACTCTCATATGAGAGAATCTATTGAAACCAGTTGGAGGTAAAAAGTCGTGTTATTGTCATACTACGCCTTTTGTCCGCAGCTGAGCAGCAGCATCAAAATTGTTAAAAATGAAGATTTCAGATCGTATACAAGTACGTTATAATTGTTATATAATCAAAGAATACGAAAGTTCGCTATAAACGTTTTTAGCAATCAACGTTTTTAGGTTCAGTGCGTTTAGTATTTAGTTTTTTTAAAAACAAAAGTACGTTATAGTTGTTATATAATCATAGAATACGAAAATGCGCTACAAACTTTTTCAGAAATCAACGATTTCAGGTTCAGTGCCTTTAGTATTTATTTTATTTTTTCAATTATTGCGCAATTTCAAAATAAAGATTGGGTTGAATATGCAAAGTGTCTTAACTTTCTTCTTTCTACTTGATATTAAAGTAGGAGATCAGAGAATGATTCCTGATTGATCAATTAGCTGAAAGTTGTACGCAAATCCTAATACCAACGACGCTAACAACGCATTTTGGGTTGGGTTCGAATCTGTCCAGTTAACTTTTGATATTTTGCCAAAATGTTTTCCTAGCTTTCTTCAGGCGGAGAAGTCACAGTACTGCAGACGTCGATGTTTGCTTTAAAAACAATTGTGTGTATTTCATGTGTATGCTTTTTAAAACCGACTCAAACAAATCTTGTTTATAAAAAATCTTATCCATTCTATATTTGAAGTACAACAATTGAACTAAACTAAACTACTTAACTAAACTATCAAACTAAACTTTCCACATTCCTCATTTTCCACACTCCGCATTCTCCACACTCCGCGTTTTCCACACTCCGCATTTTCTACACTCCGCACCCCGCATTTTCCACTTAACCTAACATGTGGCGGGTTACCCCACCTAACATGTAAATGTGATCACATTAAAATGAGAGATTATATGGACAGGCGGGTTACCCCACCTAAGCGGGTTATACCTCACCTACCTGGGGTACCCCACCTCCATGTAAACAGGCCCTAAATTTGAGACTCAAAGCGGCAAAAAATTTGCTCAGTCAAAGTGCAGAATACTACATGCACTGCGTAAACTACGCAAAAAGAGAGCAAGAAAAACCTCTACTATTCAAGCTGACTCTAAGGTCACGTTCCACACTATCACAAGCTCGATCCGACACTTGTCACGAGCTATTGGTCGTGTTTTGCCTGTCAGCACTTAATTCAAATCAGACTAATCACAAACCGCGTAAGAAACTAGCCAAGCAAAAACGCCGACATATGTCCTTGCGACTCTGCGGGATTCGAACACGATATTGTGCACTAATTCGCAGACGCTCTATACAGAAGGTTTAGAGCGTCTGCGACGCAGGCAAACGAGACTGCAACTGTAATGTCATATCTTAAAACTGTCCTCACATATAACTACATTGTCACACAACGTCAATGATACACGTCAACTATCGACCGTCAAATAGCATATGTGAGTAAAACTGACCAGATGGCGGAATTTCATATTTTACTCATTTTAATTTAGCGACAGTTAGTTTTGGTGCATTTTAATTTGGCGAAATTTGAAAAATCACTTAATTCGCTAGTGTCGCCAAAACTTCATGTAATAAGGTAAATGACTGATTTAGTAAACCTAAAAGCGAAGCTTCCGTTAGTAAACTTCGAGGTCACATGACATCTAACAATAAAACTGTTTCCCGCAAAAATCTCTGAGCGGGCAACATTGCAAAAAATCTATAACATCAGAGGGTAACAATTTTACCCGCGAATGTTGACCGATGACCGCCGTTACAGCGAGGTTTAATGAATTCCCAGCTTCAAAATCTCCAGCTAAAAAGCACATCACTTAAACTCTGGTCCCTCGGGAAATAGTAAATTTTGTTTTCGTCGAATCTCAATGTTTCCTGAGGCGAAAGATTCTCGGGAAACAAAATTAACCGCTGTTACAGTTCTACTCTGGAGCCTACCTAACGGACACTTTCCGTAGACGTGTCGTAACATTAATTAACAAGGGTATTTTCCCTCAGCGGACCTCATTTTCAGTTTGTGACCTCAGGCACCTGATAAAGGACCATAACCCGAAGGGGACGCCTCTCTTTACACTGAATCTGGCCCTGTGGCCTGCGCTCGCCAATAGACCAATTCCGATATATTAACTGATTCATACTTGGCTGCGAGACTTGGGGGAATAAAACGAAAGAAACCATCTTGAGGCTCAGTAATGAATAATACATTTCTTTTGTTATTTTCCCTCAAACCTCGGAACCAAGTATGAATTTTAATATATCAAAAATGGCCTATTTCTAATAGGGAGTTTAAGATCCCACGACCGGTGATGTCCATGTCGCTTAATTAAATAGCGAATTTGCACTCTTTCAATTTATATCCCGATTACTCCAACTCATATACTTTGTCGAATGAAAGCGAACTCTTTCGAGCCGAATTCCTAAAAACCATATTCAAGTTCAGAAAGAGAAAGAAAGTTGTCAATCACTTGTTTACGTCCTCCATTAAGGTGATGTTACACTGAACGATTCGTAACAACTATTGTTAGCGCAACACAGCATTACAACATTGTTTCGAATGGTTGCAATATTGCAACGCTGTGTTGCTCTGAAAATCGTCGTTGCAAATCGTCTCGTGTAACATCAACTTTTAAAATCCAGGGGCCCGTTTCTCGAAAGTCCCGATAACTAACGGGCCCGCAAAGCTGTTGTTGCTTACGTGCAAGAAAGAGGCTTCAATAGCTTGGCATTTAACATGATAAAACTATCAGTTAATGAAACAAAATGCAGTAGTTTGTTAGCCAGGACCCGCGCTTTTATTCTTTATATTAAGATTTGAATATTTGATTTCGGGCCCGAAAAATCACCGGGACTTTCGAGAAACGGGCCCCAGGTTTTAAAAAACTTGAAACTAGGCATTTTCCCTTCGTAGTCGTGCAGTGACGGCAAAGAAATGTACCAAAAAGCTAATGTGCTGCACGTGCAGAGTTGTTGTTTTACATATTCAACCCATTACTGTTTTGACGTTCTCGTAGTCGTCGCTGTCGTGGCATCTTAAACTCCCAATTTAAGAGAAACATGGGCGGATTTAGAAGTCGTCCGAGCATGTGGGGACCGTACTTTCTATTTTCTATGAAATTTTGCAATATTTTTCAACATTTTCCAGTAAAATAAATAATCTCTTTAAAGCTGACATGTTTCCCTCCCCATTCCTGAATTTTTTTCAATCCGCCCTCGACAGTATTATATAAGCTTTTAGTGTTCCTGTTCTAAAAACAATAATACAAAGGCATTAATTCTTCCCTATTCAATCTTCAAAGAACTGTTTGTTAAATATTTACATACCTGTAGGGTTTCTCCAGTTTGCATTGGGCCTCCTATTCTTTCCAAGTCCCTTTGCTTGACTAGGAGTAACTTTGTACGCTGAATAAAAAGGAGTATTCGTGCTAGGGTCAAAGAGAGAAAAGAAATAGGGTGGAGTGCCAAGAGGATCTTTAGGTAGCGTCTGAGGGGTGTCTATCCCTTGAAGAATACCAGGAAGGCCATCTGGACGCCTGTTTCCTGCGAAAAATGACGGTGTAAGAGCTCTTTTCCATGGCGAGGAGAGCTTGGGTCTTTTCGTTTCCGTTTGCGATTCTTCTGAAATCAATCGTATGTAGGAACAGTTAATTAAGAAATAGCGTATGATGAAGAAACTAGTTTATTCTGATTCATTTAATAAACCGAAAATAAGATCAATTTAACAAGTTAATTAAACAATTTTCCAATATATCGACAACTTAACAATTCATGTGCATAGAACTCAGCTTGTTGAGCTTGTTAGGTACGGGATAACCCCTTTTGGGGGGTTACTTTAACTCCGAATTTGGGATCACTTTTACTCCTGAAAAAGAGTTCTTTTTACTCCCAGTCTGGAGTTAAAATAACTCCGAAATGGGGTTATTTTTACTCCTTACATGGGTTGTTTTTACTCTTTTTGGCTTTTTGGAGTTAATTCACTGTAAGTGGAGTAAAAATTTTAGGCACCGGGTAACTCCTTTTTTGGGGTTATTTTAACTCCTCAGTATCTGGGGTCACTTTTACTCCTCCTAAGAAATAACTGCACTGTAAGGAGTTAAATTAGCCTCACTAGAGGAGTTATTATAACTCCTTGAAAATTACTGTCCACTATATCATTATAAGCATTATTTTTAATTCCATCGAATTCTGATTTTTTTTTTTTTTTCAGACTGTTACTATTAATATAATTATTATCCACACTTCTCGGAGGAGGCGCGTGTGGTTGTTGGAATTAATGGAGATATTTTGAAGGAATATATACTGTTTTAATTAACACAACGAGAAAATTAAAATCCAAGAGATAACAGACTCCAATTGTTCAAACGTAACGCACAGTCCTATTATATTTTTCAGTTTACCGCTTTCAAACGAGAGAAATTTGAAAAAGCTAAGCAAAGTATACTTAAAGCTCAGACCGCTACTTTCACTGTTGGAAGTGCAAGGTATTATCAATACCCTTCTAGTTTACTAGACTATCTGAAAGTTTACTAAAAAAAGTTTAATTGTTTGAAAACCCGAAGCTGGTGTTATCGGCGGCTCAATTTTCGTGCATGATTTTCTTTTGGCGCAAAGCATTTTCAACGAGAAAAAGCTCAAATAGTTTGAGGAAAATAAAAAGATAGTTGCGTTAAAAATAACTTATCTTAGATCTTTGCGAAGTTTTACACTTACCGGTTAATGAACTCCCATCATTAAAAACCAAAAATGTCTGACAAGTTTGACCACGGTCATGCCGTGCTATTCACTGGTTTACTTAACTGTCCAGTGGATAATGAAGGTAACTACTTTCCCTAATATTTATCCACTGGATAGTGATTTATGGAATGGATAGGTCTATGAGGAAAGATAGAGGTTAGTTGCAGCTGGGCATAAAAGACAGTTATTAGACATTTCCTTGAGTATTTTCTGATCAACATCAAAAGAAAAAGAGAAATATATCTTCCTTGAGGAAAGTAAAAAATAGAATATTAAACATTTCGTTTTTTATTAGCTTTCAACATGTTCGAATTTGCTTTAAAATTATTCTAACCATAAATTCACCTTACATATTTATAGGTATGTAAATCTCTTGTACTAGCTAGCACTTACCAAGACCAGAGATATATTTCGAAAATACAGTCGTAGCTACCACTAAGGTGGAAAGAACGAAATACCAAAGGATTGTTGACTTCATAACCATGCTATATTTCGCCTCGATGGAGCAAGTTTAAAATGAATAAACATAACAAAATGAATAAATTTTAAGTAAACCGCCGAGTAGTCTTACGTCATTGCTTTGAGATTAGCTTTTAAAAGGTCACGTTATTCGGCCACGGGCTTAAAAGCTTTCGATCTATTAAAGAGTTCGAATCAAATGAGATGCAGAATATTATGGTATTTCCTACCATGAATGAAAAAGAAATAATTTTTCCCCTTGGTCTTCTGCTATAAATCTAGCAACGACCAAGCTAAGACGATAATACGTAAACGGATTATCAAAACGTGATATATAATTAGGTTAACATGCATGTTGCATTATGAATGAACAAATATTTCTCATCAATTAGCTTCAATTATAAGCTTTAATGGATTTAACATAAATAAATGACGACCATTTTCAATGCCCTTTTGAAGACACCGGAATGGCTTTTTATCACGTTTTTAATCTGTTCAGCTGCCTCAAATCTGAAGTTCTTTCTGAAAATCATTCGAGAAAAGATTCTGCAACAGTCGAGAGCAAAATAGACATTCACCGAGTTCTTCCTTTCAGTTGGCGATAAAAGAAAGGAATAAATAGCATTGCCCTGAGGGGAAAAAAGAAGGAACAGTAAAGATAAGAAAATAGAGACGTTTAGAATAGAGGACAAATTCGACTACGAACGAGATTTGACTTGAAGTTTTTTCCTGATCCCAAAATAATAACATTTCTAACATTTGACTACTTCTTGTTTCCGTCTCTACGACATTCTCAATCAAACTCGATGTGGAATGACGACGGCTATCACAGTTTCGAGCACTACTAAAAATTTCCTCCTAGTATTCTTCCCCATGACCTCGTGGTCGCTAATGTTGCTAATGGACCAGCTGGTCTAAACCCTCGGTCAATTATTCTATCGATCTCGTCTTCTTTAAAGACTTTAGATAAGGCTGTTATTTTGGGTGCTTCCCCTTAATCGTTTTATGAACAAAATTACATATATGTAGTCGCTACTGAGAAATGCGCTCATAAAACTCAGAAAATGATCATGAACTCAATAAATTGTAGTACTTTATGTTTTCACTTTTTCTTTTGAGGTCGTTGAATGTCAGAGTTTAATGAAAACTTATTGTCAATGGCAAAACAGCGGTCGCATAGATCTGTCTTGCCTGCGGTGCACATCGGAAAATCATATTGTTTTCAACTGAATGGTGGTATATATTAATAGAAAATAAATGAAGAAATCAAGTCTGTCAGGAGAATATCTTGAGGTAATTTCTAATCAGTTTGTTGCTCTGGTGGTGAGACGTTAATAATACGCCCTTGAAAGCTCTGTATTTACCTCATTGCGTTAGCAAATTTTAAAGATTTTCATTATCTGCTCCTAAGGTTCTATACGCTCTAGGTGCGCTATACGTAATCGCTCTTTCTGACTTGTCTCTAACTTGTACCTGCTAAATGGGATGTTTCGTCACCTGCTTGCAGTACCACCACACCCCAGCTGTTTAGTGGATAACCTTACAATTTGGCTTTCAAATTGAAAATACAATAATGTATCCGCTGGATAGTGCATTATCTGGAGGATAGAGCTAATCTGTTATTAACTGTTAAGCTTGGATAAAGAAAATATCCAAATTTGGAGTGAGTTTTTACAAGCTTTCTTCCCAACGATAATAAGGTCAAATGAAGGAAAATGATTTTATTGACCTCCACTTCGTCTCGTCTCTGTCTTGAAAACGTAAAGATGAACTTGGCCTAAAGCCATCTTGAACTCGAGCTTACTTTGGTCAATAACTCATATATGTTTCGTATTTTTTGAAAGGACTTTTTAAATAAGTCTGTTAATATTAATTTAAGGTGTTTCCCCTTAATCTTTTTATTAAGTAGATTATATATAATTACATGTAGTCGCTACTAAGAAATGCACGCATAAAACTCAGAAACTAATCATGAACTAAATAAATTATTGTACTTTATGTTTTCACTTAATTGTCTTTTAAGGTCGTTGAACGTCTGACTCTAAAGAAATCTTATAGTCAATGGCAAAACTCTGGGTGCATAGATCCATCTTGCGCGCGGTACACACCGGAAAATGCTATTGTTCTTTTTACTGAATGATGGTACATATTAATAGAAAATTAATGAAAAATCAAGTCTGTTAGCAGAGTATCTTGAGATATTTTCTGATCAGTTTGTTGCTCTGGTGGTGAGGCGTTACTAGTGCGCCCTTGAAAGCTCTGTATTTACGTCATTGCGTTAGCAAATTTTAAAGATGTTTATTATCTGCACATAAGGTTCTACGCTCCAGGCGGACTATAGGTAATCGCTCTTTCTGACTTGTCTCTAACTTGTGCCTACTAAATGGGATGTTTCGTCACCTGCTTGCAGTACAACCACACCCCAGCTGTCCATAGAAGGTGGAGAGCACTATTTCAATTTAGTGCATTACAATTTGGCTTTCCACTTGTAAATACTTACATATATATCCGTTGGATAAGGCGATTGTCTGTGGGATAGAGCTGTCCATATTTTGAACAACCTGAGGGCGGGATGTTTGATTTCCAGTTTTCATAACGTCTGCAATCAATCCCAGGAGAGCCGTGGGTTGTTACATTTGTGCTTGCTTCCAATATTAATTCCAAGGTTAATTCGTTTTCATTTCTACTTAGCTCTCGTTTGAAATATTAAAAGTATAGAGACTAATCATTTCTGCCAAATAAAACACTTAATAGCAGTGGAATGACTATAGGATTTTATGTGAATTTAAAATTCGTCACGATTTAATCGGCTCTCATAATTCTCTAATAATTATGGCCATTTGTAATTACTGTCGAACCTCCATGTGCGACCACCTCTCGTGAGTGCCCATCTCCCATGCGCGTCTAGCCTGTGACCGGCTTAAAAGCTTTCGATCTAATAACGAGTTCGAATCAAATGAGATACAGAAAATGATGGTATTTCCTACCATGAATGAAAAAGAAATCATATTTTTCCTCCTGATTTTCTGGGATAAATCTAACGACGATAATACATAAACGGACAATCAAAAACGTTAGTGATATATAATTAGGCTGACATACATGTTGCATTATGAATAACAAAATAATATTTCTCATCAATTAGCGTCAATTATAAGCTTTAATGGGTTTAACATAAATAAATGACGACCAGTTTCAATGCCCTTTTGAAGACACCAGAATGGCTTTTTATGGAGAAAAGTTATCACGTTTATCTGTCCAGCTGCCTCAAATCTGAAGTTCTTTCTGAAAATCAATCGAGCAACGATTCAGTTATTCAGGCACTTGTAGTAATTTAGACAAACATATGAAATAATTCTGCAACAGTCGAGAGCAAAATAAGCTTTGAGATAAGCTTTTAAAACAGGTATAAAGTTATTCGGCCACCGGCTTAAAAGATTTCGATCTATTAAAGAGTTCCGATCCAATCAAATCATGAGGTACAGAAAATAATCGTATTTCCTGCCACGGGTACAAAAGAAATCATCTGGCAACGAACAAGCTAAGATGATAATTCGTAAATCAAAAACGTTAATGATATATAATTAGGTTAAGTGTTGCATTATGAATAACAAATATTCCTCATCAATTATAAGTTAACGGATTTTACACAAATAAATGACGACCATTTTCAATATCCTTTTGAAGTCGGCCTGAATAGTTTTTTTTGATGGAGAAAATTTATTATCATTTTTTAAATCTGATTTTCAGCTAGCCTCAATCTACAGTTCTTCTGAGTATCATTCGAGAAAAGACTCAGTTATTCAGGCATGTGCGAATCTTAGAATCTAATTAAAGGTCACTGATGTTACAATTGCTCACCATGGACCAACTAGTCTAAGCCGCTTGATTCTATGATGCCTCCTACGAAATAGAAACAGCAATATCAGCAAATTCAAGCCCACCAAAAGAAGCCTTTCGAAACTGATATACAGTCAACCATTCTACAAAAATGCGCATGTCCAAGACTTGGGAGCAAAATTTGCTTATTCCCTGTACGGCGTCTTCCTAAGCCTTCTCCGTCAAAGCATTTCGCTGACGTATCCAGACGAAGAAACTGGCTCCTACCACGTGACCCGAAACACAAAGGCCTCGCGGAATAATGAGAGGCCTAGGGACTAGGCAAGAACCCGTTGAAGCCAAAAATATACGTGCGAGTGACCTACAGTTCACCTTATTAGGAAAGCCAGGGTGAAAAGCCACATTCACTTTAATGTCCCGTTTTTGGCGGGAAATTGTATTGGCCACACGCAATGTTGACTGGGAAGTACAGAGAACCTTGCGTGCCCAAAGGCTTGGATAACCAACCGAAGATAAAAAGAAAGCCGATGTTGCCTGGGAACGTCAGGTGCACCTTCCCATTCCTTCCAGAAACAATAAGTAGGGGAATGGGTACAAGCAACGCATAGGCAACGCTCGTCCACCCAAATAATAATCCCAGAAATCGTTACGCTGAAAGCTAGTACCCATTCCTCTTATAGTTTTTGTAGAGGGAAATTAGAAGGACGCAATTAGAATGATATGATTTCGGCAAACAAGGGCAAGTTTACTGGGTTTTAGTAAACATCCAAGCAGTGTATTTCTTATCTTGTTGATGTAATATTCGGCTTTGAAAACGGGTATCAACTTGGAATTATTGCACGAGGTTTATTGCCTTTAATGCAATTTCACTGAAGGGAATCGGCTGATGTTCAGGAAATATAAATAATGTTATTCATCACCTCAACATGCCATTTTTAACAACACAGGAAGTAGAGAACAAGTGAATAAGACGATAATCAGAAAGCAACGTCTTCTTATCAAAATAAGAAGTGAAATACTGTTATTAGGTTAGCACGCGTTGTTCTGAACGATAAAATCAACATGGATTTTAAAATAACGGGTTTTAACTGCTGATGAAAATGGCACCTTCTTCATATTCTTGTTCCCTTGTTCCCCGTTTTGTTTATCATACATTACCATACCCAAAAACAAAGCCAAACAAAATTGACACCAAAGATAAAATTGAACCGCAGCATGTACATCAAAATCAAATTTCAAAACGATGGGCTCACAATTCTTTTTTGATTTGAAAGGTAATTAGCCATACAGAGAGGCGAGGTCACCATGGCTGTGTTAGCTGATTATTCTAAGGCATTTGACACTGTTGCCTACGAGACTGTTTTGAAGAAGATGCACAGTATTGGTTTTTCAAAAGACTATTTGACATGGCTGATTAGCTACCTGACCAGAAGACAACAGTTTGTCCAAATTGATGACAAGGTTTCGGACTATGTGAACGATAGCTTTGGAGTCCAGCAAGGCTCTATACTTGGGCCAGTGTTGTTCAATATTTATGTCAATCAGACAACTTGGATATCTATCAGACAACTTGGATTCCATTAAATCCTATCAATATGCAGATGACACAACTATGTACATCTATGAGAAACCTGCTAACTTAAAGGCCGGAGAGGAAAAATTACAGAAGGCTCTTGATAGTCTTGCTTCTTGGTCATCAAGCTGTAACGTCTCCTTGAATGCCAAGAAAACCAAGGTGGTATTGTTTTCTACCAAACAGCTTTCTCGCGTGCACGAGCTTGACGCCTATCCAACTAATCTGTCAGCAGGAGGCACAAAATTTGAGAGACTTACATCCACCAAGTTGCTAGGGACAACATTTCAAGAGAACTTAAAATGGAATGAAGACAGTCAGTCAAAAATTTCATGTAGTTACTATACTCTTTCTGTCCTTAGAAAGCTTAGAAATCTTGCTCCATTTCATGTAAGAAAATTAAACAGTTTGCGGAATGTTTGATCTTGTCAAAGTTATACTATAATGACATTGTATACCATCAACTACCTAATTACCTCTTTCGCCGTCTGCAACGAGTGCAACTTGCTGCCGCTAGTTTTGTCATAAAAAGATATGCAAAAACATCTGACATTATAGACCTTGGCTGGTTGCCCTTTAATGAGAACAGGGATCTTAATCTTTTCAAGACTACTTTCAAAGCCATGTATGATGTAAACTGGCCGGCATATCTCAGGGTCATTGTCCGCCATCGAAATAGGACTTTAAGATCATCTGCAGCTGTGAACCTGGAGGTGCCAAAACACTCCGGCATATTACAAGACCAGCAGGCGGCCAAAGTTTTTAACAGCTTACCCGTATCATATAAGAACTGCACAGATTATAAACAGTTTGTATCTCATTGTAAAAAGTTTTTTTACCAACAAGGCAAGGACAAATCTATAATTTTCTCATTTTTATCTATTTATAATTTATATGTAATCTATAGTTTTCCAATATCATTTATTCTTCGCAACATTATATAAATATATCTTTTAATATTATAGTTATTTGTTTGTATATAGCTTAACTTAGCATAGAAGAGCCATTTTTTTATACGTGGAATGCTAATAAACCTTTATTATTATTATCATATTATTATTATTTTTATTATTATGTGATGAACGCATTTTTATTAGCCAATCAGAGATGACCTTTTTCTCCGATTAGCCTTGAGGTTTGTCGCTTTGTGCTGACCAAAAGGATCGCAGTTTCTGGGTTCTCTGGTACACTATCATGCGCGCGCAAAAGAAATCAACCAGGTGAAAGCTGATTATGATGTCACTAAATTAACCTACAAAAATCACCGACTAATATTTTTGGCGGTTGGCTTGTTCTATTCGCGAGTTTAAAATATTCTAAAATGCCTTCGTATCGAGAGTTAAAAGACAAAATCAGAGTTTTAGAAGAGAAAATTAAGACCTTGCATGAGGAATGTGGAGTACATAGCTCCAACCGAACTCACTTACAGAGGAAAATCATGGAGTGGCAGGGTTATGCTGAATACAAGAACGAGATGCTAGTGGCCACAATGCAAGAGACAGAAGAGCTTAAAAAACTGTATGAAAAGACGAAAGCTGATAACAATATTCTGGAGTTTCATTTGGAACGCCTTCAAAGTAGCTATTTATTCCTGGAAAAAGCCTTTACAGTATGGTTTCGCGTTGGCCAGCTAATGCATAATGAATATATATTATTTAAGGAAGCCTACTTTGGTCTGCTGGAAAAGTATACTTGGGAGACAGAAAGAGACACCCTTGACAATGACAATATTACATCCGCCCTGGCGATCCCTTTTTCGACTATGCAGCCTAAAGCTCCTCTCCACAGTCTACAAAACGGTTATCTTACGTACACAAACGCGCTGACTTCTGTATCACCAGCAGCTGTTCCTGTTTCAATAAGTGCGACCCTGCTCCAACCTGCAGTGGCTTACTGTTTCTCTATGCCGATCAACTTTCGTGATGCAGAAGGCATTTTGATTTATGGTAATAACCAATCAGAATTTCCCGCGATCCGTATTGTAAATCAAAACATGGCGCTTCTATGGAGCCCACAAATGCTAATCAAACGAAGAAACCCACTTCAGATCCTACCAAGAAAAGAAATTGCCTGCGAACAGGCCAGCAAGAAAGAAAACGCAAGAGTAAACAACGAGCACTGCGAAAAGGAAGAGAGAGTAACAGAAAACAAGGAGGACTGCGAAAGCTTATCAGTGCAGGATGAAGACAGTACATCGCCCGCTATGTCTGAGGGGAAAAGCTCCAAATTGAAGGTAAGCAGGCCAAGATTCTGTACTGTAGCAGAGTGGGAATGGATCCGCAGGGAGGTATAGGGGAAGGATCTGTACCACCACTTCCTTTTATGCAAACCTTGTGCCGCCCCCCCCCCCCCCCCCACCCTACTCCCCAAGGCCCAATGTGTTTAAGCAGTTGACTATTAACTCCCAAATAAAGCACTTAACGGGGGAGACACCATCGGGGATAAGAGAAGTTAGACACATTTAGAGTAAATACCGTCTTCAACAACCAGATGTAGATTACGTTTTTAGATCAATTGTTTTACCGAAACTAATGCGGTCTACCCGTATACGCTTCCTCAATATCTGAATTAAAAACTGTCCAGAATAGTCCAGTTTCGAGTTCTCTATGAACGCTGAATTAAAGAAGTGAAGACGCATTTTTTACAGGCTTAGCCTCCATTTGAAGTAATATATTCACAAATTCCAACAAGAAAAAGACCTGTTTATTTCTCTGTCTATTGTGTATATTCAAATTTCAAACACTTACTTGCCAGAATTTCTGAATATTTTACTTTAAGTCGAGGCTAACCCTGTATGAATGTGTCGTTAGTGTTTATATTCAGCGGTAATTTTTAATTCGAAACTGGACTATTGTCTACAACGCTGCTTTAAACGCAAATATATTTCGTACCCAATTGACATATAACGTATTAGAAGAGGTAGATCGCTCACTATTCAAGAAGATCTCCAGTATGCCCGGTCACCCTCTGCACCCTTCCGTCCCCAAAACAAAAGAAAGTTCAGTGCGCCTTCGAGTTCCTAGCAGTCAACTCCCTAGGTTTAATGCCCAGCGTCTTAAAAATAGTTTTTTTGATAGGTTATTTTTTCAAATTTAGAGTAGCTATTTAATGAAGCCTTGTAATTCGTTTTGCTTTTTCCAATGCAAGTGTTGGTTTTAGCATGTATTTTTGCTTAAAAACAATAAAGACCTATTATTATTATTATTATTATCATTATTATTGTTATTAGATGAATAATTTATAATTTGATATAATTAAATGATTTTTCTTATTTAGACTAAGTGTTTTTTAATCGAAAGAAATTGTAAATAGTGTTTTGACGGAATAGTATTTTTCAGTAAGCGAAATAATTGTAAATAGGATTTTAATAGTTATCAATAAAATTACATTAATAGCCGCTCTTTTATACAGAAGCAAGAGAATGAATGCTAACTAACAATTTCGCATAATATTCTAAGCATTTCATAGGAGACTGTGTATATGTTGCAGTTAATTATTTATTTCAGTCATTTTTTTCTTTTGTTTTGAATTCATTAGCATACATTACCACACCCAAAAACAATGGGAAAATAAAAATTAACTGAATACAATATACAACTATTTCGAGAAAGGTTGTCGGAAAAACTGTGCACGCGACAATGCCGAAAGGTAATATGGGATATGATCGATACACTGTTCCTGACGACTGTAGCTGTCGAATCTACTTTTGTTGCTTTCCGTTAGCACTCGCAAACACATTTTCATGGCCTTTCGTGCCAATTCTTTCAAATTCCTCTGAAGAACAAGGAACTGAAAACCACCCACAATGCCTTTCGGGATTGTCGCGTGCACTTTTTCCGACAACGTTTCTCGACCGGGCTGTATACATTGTAGCACTCCCTCCGTTGCCGCGCAGACGTTGGGATGCTATGTACATTGAGTTTTTCCAGAAACTGGGTTTCTGATTTTTCACAATAATATATTAACACCTGATTTTAGTTCCCTCGTTGTTTTTGTTTTTGTTTTTCAGAAATCCCGTGCTCGTCGATTTTTTTCGTGGTTAAAGAAGATCTGTTGTTGTGGCAAGCCACAAACAACAGATTAAAATCATTTCTTGAGATTTAAAATAAAAAAAATATAAAAAAAAATTTTAAATAGTTAAAAAATATAACACAAAAATAATAACAATTATTACTGTATACCATAGGTGGCACGCACACACAATTTGTTTTCCTGATTACTTTTTTCTTTACTCCGATCCCTTTTTGGTATTTAATATATTGACTTTAATACTCGTCCTGCCACATGATGGAGAGGTGCATTTTTTGAGAAGAGATTGCGTCTACCCGAGGAGCTGACCGCACAAGCCCATGATAGACTCATTAAAATGACATGAGGTTAGCCGTTAGATAATATTACAGTTTAGTCCCCTAATATTATTCAAAGTAAAAAGCTCAGTTACCAGGTATTAAACCAATTTTATTATTTCACATTTTGGAAAAAAAAAAACAAAAAACAAAGCAAACAATCAAACAAAGAACAAAGGAATTTCCCGCCACTAGCGACAGAGTTCTATCCCCACTCCCCTTAGTGCTGAGTATGCGGATTGTAAGCACAGTATGCAAACAAAGCGATGCAAGCGTTTGTAGTGGATCCTGAAAAACACAATTTTTGCCGACATGTAGCTTATTATGAGGATCTCTGCTGAGGTGAGGTATTCTTTTAAGTGCAAGCGATTGGTGGGTAGTGTTATTGATCTATTTTCTGTCTCTTTTTCTCACAATAGCTGTTGCGGTCACGAACTTCTCAACCATTACATTTGGTCGAATATCTGGATCTCTCAAATGTTGGCTTAGGTAGGCGAGGCAAGAAGCAGTTTATTTGCCATAATCGATGACAATCTTGCTAAAATATTTTGCATGCTTTAGTTTCTCTTGAAAGATTGGAATTATGCCCAAAGTTACAGACAGCAATCCTTCGTGGAAACAGAATTGAAGCGGCGCCCGATCTTCGATATTGCCCTCAGCTGTGGAAAGTTGACCTGGCCAACAACACGGTAAATTTGATTAATGTCTATGCCCTAAGGGTTGTCTGATGTCAATTGGAATTCGTAACTCTTAGAGCACTCACACAAAAACGTGTTATTGTTCTTCAACTGCAAATCGCATGAAAACTGTTTATAATAATCTTCTTGATCGTTAATCTTGATCAGTCATCATGCTGTAGCTACTTAGAAATGTACAAGAGGCCAAGATTGCACGCTTGAATTTAATTTAGAAATCCCACAAGCGCCACTTAACTAAAGAAATATGCAGTTTCAAAACACTCTTTTCTTTCTTGTGTCAGTTCTTCTTTTATTCGTGGCTATAAACCTGAAGTGGAGTTTAACGCGAACGTGTTGCTGCCTCTAACAATCTTTATTCATAAGAGTTTATTTACTTTTGTGTTTGTTTTTAGTTACGGTTTATTGCCATGACATTCATGCCACAGCTCAAACTAATTGGGAATTGAAAGCAATTGTCTCTGTTAAGTCAGGCGTAGTGAAGTTGTTTGAATTAAGTTAATTTTGTGCCTGTCAGTTTCCTCATAACAGTGTAAGCTTAATTAATATTTGAACTTTCGATATGAAATGCAAATATGAGTGACATTTTTCGCCCCACTGATTGTAAAAAGAACCTGGATGTGATATAAGGTACCCACATTCTGAAAATTTGAACTCTCTTGGCACTCTTTTACCATCACAGTTTTACTGTATACTGTAATTTATGTTACAGTATTTTATTACTGTATTTTGCACTGTCGTGAAAATTATG
Source organism: Porites divaricata (assembly GCA_038088405.1). Taxonomy (NCBI): domain Eukaryota; kingdom Metazoa; phylum Cnidaria; class Anthozoa; order Scleractinia; family Poritidae; genus Porites; species Porites divaricata. The sequence continues at coordinate 15,793,035 of JBBMOI010000012.1, read as the reverse complement.
TTAGATTAGTTCTCCCAAGGTGGTTCCCCAGAACTGGTAAAAAAGTAAAACAAAACAACAACAACAACTGAATAACCCTGAATTTCATGCTGTGGTTGAATTCTGCATACCAGGTAGTGGATTCTGGGTTCTTTTTTCAGTGAAACTTGTATTACGAATTCCAAAACCCAGGGTCCCAGATTACACATGCAAAATTTCCTGGATTCCAGATTCACAAGCAAAAATTTCCCAGATTCTGGGATCCAGATTCCCTTATGTAAGGGGGCAAAGATGCGTGGTTGGACTGTGGAGTCATTTGATATCAGGGGGGTACTCTGGATTTCAAGTGACAGGGATGATCGAATGGGGGCCAGAAAAGCCGAAAAAAATCCCCAGGGCTTCCAACAAAACCCCTAAAAATCCCTGGACCAAAAATATTTCACACCAAAAAAATCCCATGCTGAATTTTCTGAGCCATAAAAATTTCCAGAAAGCATTAAATGATATTACATGAAAAATAGAAACTTTAGCTTTGAATACCCAAAATGTTCCTTCTTACTGCGCTTTTCACAAACATGCGAACGCAAAAGTTCAAAAGTCGCTTTCGCAATAATTGTGTTTTTTGCTGCCGCCAATCATAATTACAATCGCAAGCAACGACTCTTGAAACACAGAAACACACAAAAGAGATCGAAATCCACCAATCACCATTCACAAACCATGACCTTTTGAACCCATTAAAGTAACGTTTTGTTTCCTAAGAGGTCCGTTAAGATGATTGACGGCAGCGAAAAACACAACCGTCAGTTGGCTTTTGAACTTCAGAATTCACATGTTTGTGAAAAGTGCAGTAAATCAAGCTACCCAATAAAATACACCTGTACTTGGCAAACATTTCCTACCCAAAAACTCCAGAAATCGAAAATTTCAAACCCCAAAAATTCCTTTGATCATCCCTACCCCCACCGGGCATTTGATATCACAAGGCACCTTTACTAGGAGCTCTATTAAGTAAACAATTAGTAAAGAAAACAAGTGAGCAAAAAGCAGTTTTTTTTCTTTAACTGAAACCTATATCTTAGTTTTTTGTCAAGAGTGTTCATTTATTGTTAGCTTTTGATTTTAATTTGTCTAGGTCAGGAGTCTTGAGGGTTTATTTTATGTGGCAGCATTTGGAACATTGATCCTTTCTAACAATGACTTGGATTGGAATGAGTTACAGAGGATACGACATGTTCACATCCTGGATCTTACTCTCCATGGCAACCAGAAACTTGAAATGGATGCATATTGTAAGGGTTCTTTAAGAGGTTTTACCTCCAAATTAGCAAACAGAGGAGTGTATCCTCTCCACAATACTTTCTGACGTAGACATTATATACCACACGAATAGATAGGATTTTAGCATGATAGCATATATAGTGACTTAAAATTATCAGTATTAGTTATTTCAATGTTCACTATAGCTCTTCTACCCGAATGTGTAATGTTTCCCACTTATTACCCACCCAGCCCATCCTTTGATGTTGTTTCTTCTTGAGATCATAAGCAGGCGTGGATCTAGGATAAATACTGGCCAATTTCCTAAGTGAGCAGTGAAGGTGCAAGCTTCTAGAAAGGTCTGAGGGCATGCTTCCACGGCAAATTTTTTGGATTTTAAGTTTGTAAAGTCCCCTTTCCTGGGTTTCTAGGTGATGAGAGACAAGATATTGGCCAGTTTCATTCCCCTCAGATGAAGGCTTTCCAATTAGGGGGTTATTTCATCTCTTGATTTTAACTTGGAAAGTTTTTTTAATGGAAAATTAATAAACTCTTCCCATTGGCAGTGTTTTTGCAAAAAGGCTATATGCCGGGTACCACACAGAGAACACACAAAAGGTAATGGCAAAATTCTGGTGGCAGGGAAGTGCTTAAAGCTTGGGGTAAGGGGACATGAGAGAAGCCCTCCTTGGGGGAGACAAGATTGAGTGGTACCAGGGGTAGCCACCCTGGACAGGAGTCCTGATCAGTCTCCGGGGGTGAGGCCCATATCCCCCAGTCACTAGGAACTAGGGGGAACCAGGAGGCATGGTCCTCCTGGGTGGAGTACAGATCAGGTGGGACCGGGGGTCCACACCCTGGAGTGGATATTTTTCCGGACCTGTCTCCAAGGGCTAAGCCTTACTGTGGGGTAAAGTGCAGCCAGGGGTTGCACTTCCCTGCCACTTCTTTTATTGGGAAACGAGACTGTAGTTCCACATCCCCGGAACCTAATGAAGGAATGAGACCTAGTCCAGTATAATACCATAGTATAAATGATTAATCTAAAGAGACCTATAGGTGTACAGAAATAAAATAATGATCTGCTTGGAATACGTTCTGGTTGTGTTAAATATGTAGTGTAACTAAGGAATAATCGAAGGGGCTAAACAAAGGTTCCAGTCAGAGCAAAGGGAGGGTGGGAGGGAGAAACCGCTGTTGTGAATGAACCGAAGCCCTAAGAGAACTGACTGGGAAAGGACAGTGTACGGCAAAAAGAGGAGCACATGTGCATGATGAGCATGTGATAATATGAATGGAACCTTTGTGGAGTCTAGTTGATATCTCATGCTAAGTTACAGTGGACTTTGCCAAAGAGAAGGATACATTGTAAATGAACAACTAGTTACTGTTCATTGTTCTTTCTTGTACTTTGAACTAGTATCTATTAGTACGAAGGCTTATCCAAATGTTGCGCGTTGTGTGACATAAGAACAGAGACATGATTGTTGGTAGTATGTCCATAAGTGTGCTTTCATAGGGCCTAATTCTCAGGTTTATTAACATCAGTTTATGCTACCATAAACTTGAACTATATCTATTATGAAAAATCTGACTGATTCCCGTAACATGGTGGAAACCGGTGTGCATCTGTGGCTGCTAAAATAAAAGATTGCTGTGGTAGTCAGGCACAGCCTCAAATTCTGTTGGAGTACTGACCTAGGCCGTGTGTAGAAAGGTGACATGTTAATACCTTATTTTATTAACACTCTGGTATATATTGAATGGCTGGCTTTGTCCTTTTGTCTACAGACAGGATGCATGTAATTGACAGCCTTCCTTTGGTATGGATGCTGGATGGCCGGATAATTACCTGTGAGTTTTGTTACATATCATTATAAAAGCAGATCAACACATTCTTTCAAATAGACAGTAGCTTCTAATAGTCCTAAATTACACCAAAGGAAACTTTTATTTAACTGACCCCTCTATTGAAGGGTTGCAGATCGAGGCAAAACGAAAAAAGAAACAACAAATAACAACAACAACAATGGCTTGTCCTTAAGCAAGCAGTTGTCACTTTTTGCTTAACTGAGGCCACATATTGTTGATCTCAGTTAATAGTTTTGTTAGAAGATGACTTGCCTGCACTCTCACCCACTGTGTAATCTACTTGCCCCAGAAAAAGAGCGGCTGCAATGGTATTTTTTTTGTCATTTGTTTTGTTTGGAAGGGAAAAGATATATTTGTGAATTGCTTTCTTCATATTATTCTTTTTCAGCTGCAGAGCGTGCCCAGGTCGAGCAGTTTTTTAAAGATTCTGCATTGTCTGACAGGCCTGTGGTATGTCCATAAAATGTTATTGTAATGATCTTTACCAGGAAAAAGTGAAGTTTTTGATATAGCTTAGAACTACAAATGAACAATAATTCTCAAAGAAATTCAAAGACAAAGTTCGCAATATTTTATGGTAATTAGTATCAGATATCCAAACCACTATCACAGTTGTGATTTTCTTTGTTTGTTCTTTATGAATTATTAATGAGTTTGAGAAGGTCAGTGCAAGTTTTAGGAATTGAAAACCAAGAAACTCAAGGGCTGTAATGTTAAAAATCACAAACCTGTAAGTCAAAGCTAAGCTTGCTGATGCTATAGATGTGTAGGTGATCAAAATAATGTTCCGTATTGAATGACAGACCTAAATTGTAAATGTAATGTTTTAAGAATGAGGAGAATGAATGATCTCTGAGTAAAAAGGGTCTTGATTGTTGCAGTCTGACAAATTCTCCTGTATAGTTACCGTATAATAACTTGGAATTAGAAGACAGTGTAGCAGGCGTGGATCCAGGATTTTGAAATGGGGGGTGAATTTTTGTAATAATGTAATAAAACCAAAGCCTGTTTGAGGTGTTTGAGGTCTGTGCATCAGCATGATTGAAGAGGGGCTCAGAAAAAGGGGGGTGAAAATTCACCCATTTCACCTCCCCTGGATCTGCGCCTGTGTAGAGAACATGTCTGGTAGGCTGAAAAGGTTAATTCTCTATCTGATCAAGGTGTCTATAAATATTAAAGTAATTCTTTTGTTAAATTATTTAATTTTTTTCAACCGCAGAGACACAAGCTTCCGAAGAATCAGTTTGTCCCATCAGCCCTGAAAAATATTTCTGTAACAGGAGTTTTCGGACAAAAGGTACTTTCTGCTTTTTAGTGGCTTACTGCACACACTAATAAAATTATTATGCTTGCAATATTTGACGTTCAGTATATATACGGGCTGTGCAGAAAGAAATATATTTAAACATTTTTTACTTTTACAGTAGATTGCTATGCTGATTTGATCAGTGATTAGCTAGGGTTGTATTTTTGATCCCTTCTCAACTCCTCCTCTCCCCTCCGATCCCCTCCTCTCCCCTCCTCTCCCCTCTCCTTTTTTCCCCTCCTTTCACTTCTCAATAATTAGTTTTTGCAATTTGGTGTGAAAGGACCATGGCCTGATTTTGGCAGTTTGATATTTGTATGAAGCAGCTCAAATCGGATCTTAGTCCCTTCATCTTGGTTCAGATTACCTGAATGTCTTAATCAGTATTAGCTTCCTTTTTCTTTGCCCTCTCTTATTTTTTTTCTTTGATTGAATAATATTGTTTTGACTTCTCTTTATTTTGATGCTTATTTCAAGAGAGGACATCTGATGCGAAGGTTTCCTGTCAAGGAGAAAATGAATGTTGGTGAGATATGAATTTGTCACAATTTGAAGCTTGGTTATTAAATTAATAATAGTAACAACAATAGTAATAATATTATTAACAATAACATATAATAAGTTGTTAAAAATAGATATTTAATTGTACACAGTCTGTATGTTCTGTGATTGGCTAGAGTATAGGCTTAAGTCTGTTTTCACGTCCAATTATTAAAAACCACACACTCATTCAGATGAATGATTAATTTTGTTTAAATTAATGATAATATTATTTTACGATCATCAATAAACTGTTGAAATTTGTTGTGATGTTTTCATTTTTAAACAGACCTGGACAAGCGAAGACTTCTGTACCTTGCTTATTGCTTGCAGCAAGAAGTTAACCTCTACGTGAAAAACACTGTCAAGTAAGAATTGAATAAATGTTGTTAAAATTAAAGTAGAGTTCTATACCCAGCATTTGCAATATTATTCTTACAGTACTTAGCAGACTGCAAAATGTTTTTCCCGCCCCTACATACAGGTACCTCTCCGATTCCTTTTCATAGATGAATCATGATATCAATACTTATGTCTGTAATTTTTTCATAACTAGAAGTTTAAAAAAATAGTTTGAACTTATCCAGAATAATTACTGTGCTTTCAAATGAAGGTATCAATATCGATTGCTTTTTTTCAACTAGCAATTGCAGTCACCGGCAAATTTGAAATATTTTCCCTCAAAATACTTGTACTTTTCCATGTTGACAGTGACTATACTCTGTTAGGTGAGTGAAAAGTCACAATTGTAATCTGAATTTCTACAAGAGCCTCCAAAAACCTCATAATTTATTGGAAATTTTATGACAGAAAATAAATAATCATTTACACTCAAGAGAACTTAATATTCAGATTGACAACAAGAGTCACTTAAGACCTAAATTTTAATGTCATATTAATTTTTCTTATTCTTGCTTTTTATTTTGTAATAATTATACTTCAGAGGTAAGGTGAAGCCATCACAGCTGATAGAGAACCTAATAAACTACAGAAATGAAGATAAAGAAAGATGTAACATGCTGTTACTGATGTTAGTGGTAAGTTAGGCACTGCTTTCTATTATGGAAATTCAATTAACTGAGTTCATTATAAAAGGTCACATTCTAGGGTAGACTCCAAAGATAGAACCACCTTGTACAACCACAGGAAAGTACTGCTCAGTAGCTTTCATTTGAATGTTGGTCACAATTTAGGCTTTTATCCACAGACCAAAATTTTGAACCACCTTGTACAGCACAAAAAACAGTGAATTCCAAAGGAAACACTGTTTGGCAATTTTTGTCCTGGTAAAAGCACTTAGCTGCTCCAGCTAGTTAATGTTAGTTTTATTTAGATGATGATTCTATTATTTATAACAACAGTCAATCCGTGAAAAATTTGTCATTAAAGATGTGAATATTGTTCATCGTGGTGTCAGATAGGAATGAACGTTTATTCGTTTGTCTCACGATAGAATCGCTTTGAGATATTGATCGCGATGTTTCGACTGCAAGTCTTCATCAGGCGATGAGGTCGATTGTTTACGTGTAGCTATTTATGCACGTTGGTTCCCTGTGATTGGTGTATTTCGATCCTCATTATTCCGACTAGCAGATGATGTTCCCTCAGGGGTCCGCTTTGTAGTTGAACGACTGTTATGCTTTCTGATCGTAGGCATCCATGCTTCAGGAGCTAAACACCTCATAACAAAACCATCAGTTATCGCTGAAGAAAAGAAACATTTATCATCGGTACTTGTTTCCAACGGTTATCCTTCTTCGTTCATACGAAAACTTGTTAAAACCACAAGACCAACAGCCAACAACGAACCCACGCAGGAATTTAAATCTACTGCGGTTTTCCCCTATATTAAAGGTGTATCAGAGGTTCTTCGCCGCTGCCTACAACAACAAGGCGTTCGCACCGTCTTTAAATCTGACACAACTCTTCGATCTTACTTAGTACGACCGAAAGACGCCCTAGAACCAGGCAAACAAGAAGGTGTTGTATACAGAATTCCATGTGAATGCGGCAAAGTATATATAGGCGAAACAGGGAGAGCAATGCAAGACAGGATAAAAGAACATGACAGAGATATACGGCTTGCTCATACACAAACCTCCGCAGTTTCGGAGCACGCAAACGAAACGGGGCATCTTCCTTTATGGAATCAAGTCAAGTTTATCGATCGTGACCCTCACCGATACACACGTAGGGTCAAAGAGGCTATCCAAATAAGACTTCATTCTAATAACATCAATAGAGACAACGGAATCGAAATTCCTGAAGCATGGATGCCTACGATCAGAAAGCATAACAGCCGTTCAACTACAAAGCGGACCCCTGAGGGAACATCATCTGCTAGTCGGAATAATGAGGATCGAAATACACCAATCACAGCGAACCAACGCGCATAAATAGCTACACGTAAACAATCGACCTCATCGCCTGATGAAGACTAGCAGTATTGCAGTCGAAACGTCGCGATCAATATCTCAAAGCGATTCTATCGTGAGACAAACGAATAAACGTTCATTCCGTGATAAATTTGTTAGTAAATTATGCTAGCTTTAATTTGATTAATTTATAGGCATCTTTGGAATTTGCCATTCCTTTACTGTTGGTCCAACAAACTCTCAATATTGCTAGATTGAGAAAAATAAGGTATGAAGAGTGACTGGTTTTTAGTGTCTATATAGAATAAGGAACTGATTAAAGCAAGGTGTTTCTTTACTTCTTTTTGATGAATATTCAGTGCAAAAAAAAGCTTGACAATTGTAAATGTTTCTCAAAAGATTAAATTTAGAAATGTGTTTTGTCTCTTCCATTATACCTCTTGCCTAATCTGTGATTAATACTATGAGAAAAACAAGTTTTCTAGAAATTGTATTTTTTTCTATTCACCCTACACAAAATTTAATACTCAACAACCCTCCATTTTGTTGGATACTGTTGTTTGTTAAGTGGGGAAGATTTGAAGCTTTTATAGGTTATAGGCAGGTTTTTCTAAATGAGGAATTTGAATTCCTTGAAATTATAAAATAATGTTGACAACGTTTTTTGGAGAGGTGCTTTGTGCTGGATAGATGGTAATGTTGAGTTACACTGTATATGTGCTTAATAAGGTTATTATTTTATAGAAATGTTGATACAATGGATCTGTTTATGCTGCCACGGGACATCAGATGTCGAGTATTGTCTTTACTTCTTGGCGCAGTAAAGATAGAACGTGATCAGCATATTGTAAGAACACTATTGCCATTGATTATTTTCTGTTCAGATGGCGACACTTACATGTAGGCCCCTCTTGTATGGCGAAAACCTCTCCCAGGTACATGGACAAAGGACCACCTCCCAGCCCGGTCAACTCATTAAAGTGGGCGTTTAAATGACTGAAAAAAAGTTGACCCCCTGCCTGGGCTAACAGCACTTGCGCATGCCCTGATTGACTTGCCTTGGCTGGTTTATATCATGGATAAAAGTTTGCCCGGCTAGAAGGGTTACTCTGCTTTTGAAAAACGGTTACCGGACTAGGCTGGTCAAGTTTTGCAAAACTGCAATTTCAATCCGATTTAATCTTCTTTACGTTTGTCCATCCGTGTCTTCTTTTGTATTTGCTGTGTTATTTATACTTTCTTTTAATGGTTTGAGTGGTTATTTTTATGTTTCACTCAATATGGTGGCAACTCTCACTGTCTTGAGGTATTGTTACATGGGACGACTCGCAACGACGACTTTTAGCGCAACACAGCCTTACAATGTTGGAACAATGTTGTAACTATTCGAAACAATGTCGCAATAATGTTACAAAGCTGTGTTGCGTTAAAAATCTTCGTTGCGAATCTTCCCATATAACATCACCTGAAGAGCTACAGTTAGCAGTCTAGTCTAAAGGTGATGTTACACGGGACGATTTGCAACCACGATTTTTAGCGCAACACAGCGTAGCAATGTTGGAACAATGTTGTACAAATAATGTAACCATTCAAAACAGTGTCGCAGCAATGTTGCAATGCTGTGTTGAGCTAGAAATTGTCGTTGCGAATCGTCTCGCGTATGACATCACCTTAAGGTGATGTTATACGGGACGATTCGCAACCACGATTTTTAGCGCAACACAGCGTAGCAATGTTGGAACAATGTTGTACAAATAATGTAACCATTCAAAACAATGTCGCAGCAATGTTGCAACGCTGTGTTGGGCTAGAAATCGTCGTTGCGAATCGTCCCGTATAACATCACCTTAAGGTGATGTTATACGGGACGATTCGCAACCACGATTTTTAGCGCAACACAGTGCTGCAATGCTGGAACAATGTTGTGCAAATAATGTAACCATTCAAAACAATGTCGTTGCAATGTTGCAATGCTGTGTTGGGGTAGAAATTGTCGTTGCGAATCGTCTTGCGTAACATCGCCTTAAGGTGATGTTACACGGGACGATTCGCAACCACGATTTTTAGCGCAACACAGAGTTGCAATGCTGGAGCAATATTGTAACCCTTCGAAACAATGTCGGAACAATGTTGCAACGTTGTGTTGCGCTAAAAATCGTCGTTGCGAATCGAACTTTTTGCAGCCATTTTTAAAATTAAAGTTCCCGTTTCTTTCCTTTTCTGTAAGCTGTGCGCCCAAAAGATCACCTTATATTTATCTGTTAGAAGTTAAATTAAAACTTTGTCTGTCAGGACGGTGGCTTGTACAACAGACTGTACCTTTGTCTTTATGATGTTGTGGCTGACCTTGTTCGTCTGGCCAATGGAGACAGCATTGCCAAGTAAGAATTTCCAGTTGTTACTTTATGGCATTCTTGAAAACGAGTAAATGGCATACACACAATTATAAACGGAGAATTAAACGAAGAAAACCTTACGGTGAGGGAGCTTAAGCGACGACGAAGAGGACTTCAACAAGAACTCCGGCAACAGCAAATCGCTATTTGCACATCTTCCATAAAACAACTTGTTTGTCCCCCCAAAATTTTGCATAAAATGCTGTCTTCAATTTCTCTTGGGACCACTGTAATACCCAGGAGAAATGAGAAACAATGGTTATGCAAAATTTTGGAAGATGTGCAAACGGCAAATAGTTTTAGATCAGCAAAACAACAACTCTGCACGTGCATGTGCATTTTTTGTACAGGATGACGGCGTGAAAAAAATTCTTATTTTCACACGTTTTGTGGAAAACTGGAACATACGACAACAGTTTTGTTTTTCGATTTCTCAACTCGGATACAGTCCTTATGAACATTTCGCCAAATTTTGACAAATTAAAAGCATTGAAATAGTGGCTATGGAGTGTGAAATGTGTGAACTTAAGTGACGTTTTCGCTGTCTTCGCTGGAGTGTAGTTGCTTCAGTATACTATATTTAAACGAATTGAGTGCGTACACTGAACAATTGCTTCTTTTGCAAGGTTTTGTTGTTGTTGTTTTTACAATAGACTTGACCTCAGTCTCATCAGGAGTAAAATGTCAGACCACGACGACGAAGAAAATGAGAACGTTTAAAGCGATTGGTTTTATGAGCAAAACAACAGCTTTCTTCCTGAGGAACTTTCTTATGCGAAGATTTCTACAGGGCGCGAACTTGAAAAAAAAAAAAAAAACCTGAAAAACTGACGAGGAATTTTCCTTTCTTTTTTAAAATTTGGATGTTGTCTTGGAGAATTTGGCAACATTAGGGGAAACACCCCTTCATTTGACAAATTAAGCGAAGCTACAGCTGTATAAAGTAAACGCTATAAAGACTAGTTATGAAGAAGGCAAATTCATTTTTTATTGACGTTTTCATTGCCATCTCCGTTGAGGTTGCTTAAGCCCCCTATTTTGGTGGAAAGTCATCGAACGTTCTATAATTCCTTCAATTTTGTATCCTTTCCCCCTTTTTGGAATCAGGGGTAATTTTCGTGTCAGTTTTTTGTACAGATCAGGTGATATTTTCACGAAGCTTTGTCTTCCAGGTTTTCCAGGTTTTAAAATACGACTTACTAGAATGTGTCCATGTTTAATAACGCGACAGGTATCAAGCTACAAGAAAAAAGCTGGACTCAAGGTGTGTTGAGATATTACTGGCTACAACCAAATAATTTTAAATATTCTGGAAAAATTATCAGCAAAAATTTAAACTTAAGATCTGGATGATATTAAAACTAATAAAAGCTTTTCTCTTCAACTGAAGTCCAAGATTACGTAATTTTTTAGAGGCCCTGGGGCTCATCGTTTAAATTTACCTGAAAGATGAATCTACACTAGTGAAGGCAGAAATGTTGCCTGTAGAAGTGAAAGTGTAAAAATTCGATTCAAAATTTTCCTTGCATGCCTGGTCTTCATTAGAACGAATTTTTTTGCTGAGCTTGCCTAAGCTCAGGGCAGAACGAGATGGCAGTCAAAGGAAAGCACAAAGAAAAAATTGTTTGAGTTGATAAATGATAAACAAGCGACGTGCGCACGAGAAGACTAAAACTAGGCCACATTCTACTGACTATCTTTTTTTGTTATTATTTAAACAGGAAAGCTGGTTATAGATGTCTGTTGGCATCAGAAGTCGTTCAACTTCTGTGTATTGTGCCTATTTTCTTCGACTTCGTAGGAAAGGATCCTGGTAAATATATCAGAATTTAGTTCCAAGTGTTTTGATAAGACATAATATGATACTACCATAATTTCGTATCCTTGCTTGAGAATCTCTAGAACTTCCCTCAAGGATAGTTAGTTATTTTTAATGTGCGTCGCTTTATAAAAGTGTTTTTATTTTTAAGTTCGTTCAAGTGCCCACCGTTAAAGACTAATACCCCACATCAAAGCTTTAACGTGTTTAAAAGGTGTTTAAAATTGTTCCCTCCACAAAAGCTGTTTACTGACTTAAGTTGACTGCAAGTTTAGCGCAAATTTTAAAACAATAAATGTCTTGCTATTAAGATGTAAACAATGTGTAGACTGATTTTGGGCGTAATTTTCAACATATTTTTTACCTTTTCTGCTGTTGTTGCCAATAACACAGTTCCAAATGTTTTTTCACGTGTAGGTGTGACGGATCTCATCATCACGGCTACTAAAGATTGCTCAATTGCTGAGAAGATCAAGACATTAAGTTGGAAAATGCAGTCTGAGGGGGTAAGAATTTAGGCGTAAAGTAAAACTCAATTCAATTTGTCTAAGTAACGTTTTCCAGGAGTAGAATTCTTAAGGACCGTATCCAAGTCGAAAATAAAATAAAATCCGTCGTCTTGTGTCGACACCCTCCCTGAACACTTCGCGTAAGGGAATTTCTTGCAGTCCGCAAAGTATTTGTGGTGCAAGTGCAGAGTCGTTTTTTGTACATGAAATACATCCCTTCGTTGATGTTCTCGTTGTCATCACTGTCTTGGCAGCTTGAGCTCCCTCACTCAGACTCTTCGAGAAAACCATGATACCGAGCTCTGGTTGTACTTCCAGTTACTAAGGAAATGTACTTAATACACTCCTTATAAAAGTTATTTTATTTGTACTTAAATTAATTAATTTCAATGAATTTTAATTTGATATGAAGTTTTGTGACGTTAAACTGAGCACCGAAATGAACGCTGTTTTAAATCCTGCATTTTATCTGCAACAGGGAGCATTCAACAAGGTTAAACAAGAAACTGCTGAATATCTTCTAGAATGTGTAAAAGCTGCCAATCATCCCGGATCAGGTCAGTAAGCTAGTAGTATCAGGTGATGATAGCCTCCATGGTTAAGGCTTTTTCAGCTTGTTTATTTTAGAGGGTTTGATGAAAATGTAGCAGTGTTATGTAATTTTCTTTCACTAGGATTTTTAGTTAAAGGAGCTGTGTCACGAAACTCAGCCAAATTAGGAAAAAACAAAATGCCCGTTAAATTAAGACAAACATAAAAATGACCGCTTAAAACTTTAAAGGAAGGTTAAAATAACATAACAGAAACAACAGATGTCACGGATGGGCAAAACTGAAGAAGATTGAAACGGATTGAAATTAGGATTTTTTAAAACTGTTCAGCCTAACAGTTTTTCAAAGTTGATCCCTGCTGCTTGCAACTTCAAACATAATGCTCAGGAGACATATTTGTTTGTTTCGGATCTCTGATTTTGTCATTTACATGTAATTTCTTTGCCTACTTTAAGTTCCATAGCGATTGAGGACGAGTAATTGGCAAAATTAAACAAAATGAACTGGACTGCCGTGACACAGCCCCTTTAATTGTCGTTTTTGGTGATGGTTAATTTCTTAGTACCACTGAAAACTATTTTTATTCATGTTCCCAGGGAAAAGGAGCAAAGAGGATGATGAAGTTTTAAAGAGCGAACCGCCTAACGATGGTATACACCCAAGCTATGTTATAACAGTAAGTTGCAACTCTAATTTCCCAAAACACAACTGCTATTACTGAGCTCAGTGCCCGGTGAACTGTGGAATTAATGCATAGCTTATCAAGATAGAACTTACGAACTTATCAATACAAAATCTTGTTGATTTGTTACAGTCTAAGCGGTTAGTGAAGGTCTCATCCCAAGAGAGACCTCAATCTTGCATAGGATCAGTTTGGTCAAAACTTCAGAGGTTTGTAAACCAAAAACTACTGTAACCGACTCTATCTTGATTAGTATTGTAGCAAGTGTATAGGATAACACATTCACACTTCAGCTGCCTATTATCGCCCACGTGGCACCACGCCCCTTGCCCCACTTGTTATGCCATCAATTTAAATGCTCATAGATAACTTTGACACCGAAATGGTGCGGGGAGAGAGTTCTTTCAAACCATATATATCCGTGTGGAAAATCATGCTTCTTCGACAGTAAAACTCCAGCTTAAATTTTTTTACACTACTTCCTATCTTCCTTTCAATTAATTTCACGATTCTTGTGGTAACTGGAAAGGAAAATCGTTAGTAGCAGGGCGAAGAAAAAGCGGAAAATAGTTCTCGAAATTTTGCCCTTTCTGCTTGCCCGATTTTCGAAAGCAGTAACTCTTGGCAGTTTTTTTGGCTAGACGATGGCCAGCAAACGGCTCTACTGCGTTCAAACAGCGATTTTCGATAAGATCTCTGATGCAAACGAGTCAACCTGACCAAAGTGGGTGGCAAGCTGGCGCCTACAGATAGTCGAATTACCCTGTTACTGGATGGTCATACTCGTATTAATGATCTCATGACTTCACATCATTTAAGTTACTAAGGATTCACACCATTTAATACAATAGACTACAATGGAGTCCTAACACATTTCAGTTTGTTTTAAGGTATGAAACTGCTGGTGCTGCTAAGCACAGAACGGAAAGAACAGCATCTGCACTGGGGATGAGAACAAGGCAATCAGTGGATAGACGAAGGAATCGACCTAAATCTGTCGGGAGAAAACCTGGTAAATTTTTATTTGTCATTGCACTAACAAAAGAATTAAGCCAAACCTACAAGCAGGGCTCCCTTTCAATACTAACTATGTTAACGGAAAAGTAAACTTTTAATCGCAATCGATATAAATAACTCTGACAAAATAACTAACTAATTAACTAACGAAATAAATAAGTAAATAATAATAATAATAATAAACTCCAATACCATGGACTGATAAAAGGGAAAAAGTACTCTAAAAATAAAAACAGTGGCAACAAAACAATAGCTTCGTATTCTCGTTTCGATAGAGCAGCTTGTTTTGTTTGTCTGGTGTGAACTCTAAAGCTAAACGGAAGAAACACAACTATAAGCCAATATGTTCTGTGGCCGGATCTCTTAAACTTTAGGTACGGAAAAACGAGCAACAAAAAAACGTGCAACTTGTCTTGCAACGTAGCTGCAAAACGAGTTGAATAGCGTTGTTGCGCGTTTTACCACCCACGTTCAAACCAGTTAACAACCTGATTTGCTGCAAGACAGGTTTGGTATGGGTGGTAAAACGCGCAACAACGCTATTCAACTCGTTTTGCAGCATTGTTGCAAGACGAGTTGCATGTTTCTTGTTGCCCGTTTTTCCGTACCTTTAAAAAGTTGTGAATAAACAAAAAGGACAAATCAAAATTGAAAGACAAAATCAAAATTAATTTCATGGCCAAGAGAAAAGAAAACAATAAAAAATAGTTGTTTTATAATATTTGTGCCTGATATTTTGGACCGTATGGACGATTTCGTAGTCACGTTATACAGCCACTCGTTTATCAACATTTTTGTATGAAAAGTTTATCAGAGTTCCTTGTTGAGCTTACAGTAATGAAAATTACTGAAGGTTTTCTAACGAGAAATTGTACTCCTTCTTTCTTTGTTAGGGCTTGGTGATCGAATAGAAGTCGCCCATCAGGTACTTTTTGACTCTTAATTATGAACAGTTATTGATGAATTTGAGAAAAGAAAAACTGCAATCAGCCATTCCAAAAATTAGTTATTTTTGACAGCAATCTCTGAGGTGGGTTTCAAAGGGAAAACGAAAAACTCACGATTTTGGCAGTAGTCTTTAGTAAGTGTAGCAACTGCGAGTTTATAAAGTTCCTGTCAGGTAGGTTGTAGCTAAGATCTGTTCATAGCTGTGTGTGGAGTAAGTTCCATTTCACGCCGTGTCTCTTTGCCATATAGCGTGAGTAAGGTTTACGGAGAGATTTGATGTTTCAAGCGCTAACCTTTCATCAGGAGTGACTCTGACGTTTGATAGAATCAAATTTTTATGTTTCAGTCCCTTTGGCCTTACCTACACACCACAGTATTTTGAGAAACTAATTGGCAGTCTCCGAATTTCTTAAACCCTCATTTGTATATTGAGGTCAAGTGAAAAAAATGTTTCATGAGAAATCGAGTTTTATCTACAGGAGAATAGAAAGATATTTCCATATCAAAGAGTGCGTACCTGGTGTCGTTTTCAACAATAGGCTTAAGGCAACTAGGTAATGACATTCTTTTTTAAAGCTGGTGGTACTGTCGAACAAATAGTCCTTTTTCATATTCCTTGGACGAGTGCTGTTTTCGCCCGAAAGCGAGGCTCATGTGGGGACTTTTTGTCCAAAGGCCGTTACGGAATACAAGTAAGGACTGTTAAATGAGTTTGTTTTGGTCCTATATGTTTTTGCTTGAACAAAGGTGTTTCTTTTCCAGACGTTTGGTCGCTTGGCAGCTATTCCTGAACCCAACATGGGTTTGGTTCAGTTAGAAACCGTGGCAGGTACTTTATTACTGTTGCAGTCGAAGCTCCCTTAACGGACACTCGTAAGCCAACAGCTTTCCGCACAGTGGCCTTGAAAAAACATAGTTGAACCCTCTGCTTACAAAGAGCCTTCACATAAGCCGCCACCTTCAGTTGCGGAAAGTTTTTCTGCCTCCCAAAAATGTTCACAAGAGGAGCTTCGAATATAATTAGTGATGTAATTTTTTTTTTCGCGCAAAATATGCCTTGCTTTAATAGGATTCAAAACGACTCGACAATTTGAAATGAAAAATAAAATTCCTGGTGCAAACGTTAATAATTCTCTTTAGCTTGTACGTTTTGTTTTCACAATGCAGGTCATGTGATAATAATTTGGAGGACTGTTTCTTTCAAATTTCGTCTCATTCACGTGCATATGCAAGCAGAATTATGAAAATAAACAAAGGGTGAAATTCCACCGGAGCTTCATCGGGAAAACAAAACATATCAGCCAAAGAGGTCTGATAACAATGCGGCGTGCTGTTTGGAAATAGAAGCAAGAGGAAAATGTCAACAGAGCGAAAAATATGCAAGTCACTGAATCGAGTATCTTCTTGCAAAGAAAAACAAAATCTTCAGATCAGCTCTCTCCAAAAAGTGCGAACCCTGCGTAAAAAAAGGTCTCTGCAGCCAGGCTAGGGTGCTATGCTGTATGAACAAACCCATTGTATACCGCTAGTAACATTCCATTCGGGGGGGGGGGGGGGGGGGGGGCGGCGATCTCTAAAAAAACTTTTTCGGCCGCTCGGGCCTCAGTTAAGGGGGCCGGGCCTCCCGCACCCCTACCCTGGATCCGCTACTGGGAAATTGGGTATGCTAAGCATTGGATTTCCCCGGAACTAATGCACACGAGGAACAGTTGCCACACAAGGACGTGACCTTGTTCTCAGACACTGGAACTGTGCTCATTTGCGTAAAGAATTTATGATGTGAATACTTGAAAAAACGTATGTTCACATTAGCGATTTTGTTAGATCTTGGGCAGTACACTGCTTTGGACTCGCCGCTAAGCTGACTTTTCAAAATGGCGTCTGGCCGTGCGAAATGGAGTAACTATGTACACAGTTACATATAGGATATTCAAGGTGTAAACATAAAGCACTGGTTCCTGGAGACCAAGTGTGGATAATTACCTTAAGTGTGAACAGAGCCCAGGGTTATGTTCACATTTGGCTCTGTTTTTTTTTTTCTGCAGCGCCCAAGTTCCAGCAGGCTGACTATCCCATCAGCCAACTGGATCAGCAGTTCACTTACGTTGATTTTGCGGAGATTAAGTGGGATCCTGTTTCGGAAAGTTGGACGCAAATTCCGTATGTAAAGTGAGTACATTTGTGGTTATGTTTTATGTTTTATAGATGCAGTGGCGGGTTTTCATTAAAAATCCATGTTTGATTAGTTTGCAAGTATATTGGATTAATGCTTTCACTGTCAACTAACTAAATGGCGTAGTTGACGGTTGATAGATCGCCTTGTTTCTGCCATGCCATAAAGATACTTTAAGGACCAGGTCAAAGAGTGATGATAGTTGGTGATCTGGTATTAAGAAACTTTTTTCCTGCCTTTCACGCTCCTACGAGAGTGTCATCACGTGCCACGAAATTTCTTCAAGTGCTAACCACCCTTTGTCTCTTCACGCGGCGCTCCTCCACTTTGTTGAAGATCATTGCCTGACGCGTACATGTCACGCAATGTTGTTACTCTCTTGTACCGTTAACCACTCTCATAACTCAACTTGTACCAAAAATCAAATTTACGCAAATATTCAGACAGTAAGCTAATATTGTTTCTTATTTTATGGCTAATCCGCGGGGAAGGTGAAGCGGATCCTGCATTCACAGCGGGCTACCCTGACCTTGTTCACTCTGGATTTCTCCCAAGTAAAAAATCTTTTTTGGCCTGATAATTTTTTTTTAAACGAACAATAAAGACTTTCTTATTTAGGAAGACTTTTGCCTGTTATAGTTAGATTGATAAATTTTAGACTATAAATTTTAGGTAATAAGTATGTTTTATTGTAATTATTAATGGTAGTTATAGTTGTAAGGCGCATTTGATCATATTCAGATGTTAATTTGCGCCTAATAAGAAATAAATTATTATAATATTATTATAATAAATCCTTTATTTACCAAGCTTGTTCGGTCAAGGTGACTGAATATTGGTCCTCTTTTTTGCGTTTTTATGGACCTCCACCCAACCAATATTGAGCTATTATGACCTCACGTTTGGTCAATAACTCTTATCAATTTTCTGCTTTTTCGTGCTAGGGAATTAAAAGGAACCCAAAGGCAAAGAGGTACGTAAAAGAATTGGTTATGCGCATGGCACCTGACACCGTGTCCCTGTTTTGTCCGATATTGGGACATTAAGAAGATAGGAGAAGATTGCCTGCATTTTCTCAATATTATTCTTAGAGTACAGCACTGGTTTGTGGAGGCGTATGTGGCCGAGCGGTTAACACCTCGAACTCCGGATCTGGAAGTCCGGGGCTCAAGCCTCGCCCGTCGAGTTGTTTCCTCAGACAAGGAAATTTACTCCGCTAATTGTCTCCCTTCACCCAGGTGTATAAATGGGTACCGGCGACGTACTGCTAGGGGTTACCCTGCGATGGACAAGGATCCCAGGCATGCTTCATGCTAAAGAAACCGGCATCAAAAAGGCTTCTTAAGCTTTGCATTTTTAATCAGTCCACTGAATGTTTTCGTGTGGTCGTCGTAATATATCCCAGAAAATAACGTAAAATTTGACGCTGGAGAATATCACGTGATCTGAACATAAAGCTAAAAAGCTAAAAGGTAAAGGAAGGTCCATTGGTTTTTGAAATGAAATCAACATTGTTTTTCAGCATCAGGAAGTGCAAGTCTTGACAGCAGAAATTCCAAGGTATGGCCGATGTTATGAAGGGGGCAAAACGCAACTCTTTACAAGACGTCACAGGATTGGCTGTGAAAACAATAGACATAGAAATATACCAATGACTCTATCCCTAAAACAAAGGTGCTGCGTGTTATGAAGAACCAGTGAAATTAGCAGTTGAACCTTCACTAACGGTCACTTCTCTACAACAGCCCCTTTTTTCTGTGCCGAAGGTAGCCGTTTTGGAGAGGTGCAACTGTACTACCGTTTATATATTTTTATTTTAGGATCATTAAATTCAAGTCAGAGAAATTTTATGTTTGCTTTTGATATGCCATTTTACATGAATGCGAATTTGAACCACTAAATTTTGCAGGGCGTTTCGCAGTTCCTATCTGAAGCAATCACACAAAACCTTCAGCTCCGAGTGGATATCCCCGCAGCGTTCAATGACACAGTCTCAGCGCATGATGGAGAATCGTTTACACAAGGTAATTTCAAACAAGAGATAGTAAGCTTTGGAAAAAAGGTGTCATTATCATCATCATCATCATCATCATCATTGTTTTCGTCGTCCTTATCATCTTCATATTCATCACTGTCATCGTCATCATCATCATCATTACATCAATTTCATCTTCATTACCATCGTCATTGTCATCATCTTATCTTCACCACCACCACCATCTCAGCATCATTGTCATCATCATCATCATCATCATCATCGTCAATATCATTATCATTATCATCATTACCATCTGTTCATCGTGTTATATGAATGTATAAGAATTCACAAAAAAATTCTAAGAATTTGCAAAAATAAACGTCAATTTTATTTTGCCATTCTCTTCAGGTAACACTGTTATAACAGATCACGTGAGATCGATAGTTCGTGAATGTCTACAAGAAGCTGACGTGACTTGGGCCAGTTCAACGGAGACTGATGTTAATAATAATTTAAATTACAATGAAGAAGATTATAGGGACGCCCGGGAAATGCCGGTACGACATACTACATACTGAGTTATTAGAGAGCAAACAATTCAAGCAAATATCGATAGCAAGCAAAATTTTCCATGTGACAAAGCTGTTCTCTTCGAAACTTCATGTAACACCCAGGAGACACATTTGTTAGACAAAAGCTGCTATTTTGTCAGCTACCAGCAATTTCTTCGCTAACGATGCTGTGCTTTGTTATAATATGTGACCTAAACTCAGGAAACCTCTCAGGAAACGAACGGTTTCTTTAGCGGGTTCAAATGGTCGCGTATTTAAGGCTGTAATTGGTTAATCTTGATCTAAGTTGTTTATTGTAGTTTCGTGAATGTTTTGTTATTTTCCTGTAATCCCACTGGTCATCCTTTTCCAGGTGGCCCGGTTATAGTAGTCGCACTGTAAGCAGCACTGCGGTTCGTTCAGATTAATACTTTATTTTTTTTTTATGCTATTTCAGATAAGTCCAGTTGACATTTCTGTGGTGACTGCTAACATTGATTCAGAATCGGCGAAGGGTATGTAGGCTTAAGTGGAATGTCTTTTGCGAAAAGTTATGCACTTCATTTAGCGTTTGTTTACATGGAGAAAGAAAGTTTCTACGAAGACAAAATTACAATTTGCTCCCGCACACAAAACCTATACTAGCTGAAAGGATAATGAAATGATTTAATTTAACAAAGAATATGGCGGTAAAACTCAACCACTGAATGCCAGCCTCATCTCCCGCAGTGTAGTGTTATACTTTTCCACGACAACTCCATGGCGCTTGAAGAAATTATGAAAGGATTCGACGAGTAGAGACACCAGGTGGCGAATAATGGGCGTAGCCACTGGTAGAAGTTAAGTAACCGTGAATCGGCTCCACCAAGTGACAAAATTCAAAAAGGAAAATTTCAGATAACATATTAAATAAAATGATACTTAATGTGTGTATAAAAAAAGTAATTTTCAAAATATAAAAGGGTGAAGGTAAAGCGAAATAAATATCAGTGTTACTCATGATTATTAATGGCACTTGTTCTTATGTCACAAGAGGGCGGTTAACATTACCTAATGTTCCAATATTGTTTGAAATCAATTCAGTCATTATTTACGGGTAAACTTATATTTGTGGAAATAAATTAGGGTAAAGGAGGGACCAAAAAGGTTAATAAGAGGAACTAAAGTACAAGATAAAATAATTTAGTAATAACAGCGTCTTTATTTTCCTTCTAATCGTCAACCGCGCGAATTTACTTTTAACCCTTTTGAGAAGCAAATAAAAACAAAATATGACCTAACAGATATACCTCTCGTGTGAAGGAACTTATCTCATGACGAGTCCACAATTGACATATCAGTTTTCTTTACGGTAAGGATATCATTAGCTACATTATCATTGGACAGAGTGGACTGATAATATCAAACAGATCTAGAAGGATGAGGTTACCGCTCACCGTAACTTTCGCCGCGATTATAGTTATAATTGCCGTAACAGATTTCGACCCTGTTAAATCATGGGTACTTGATACAGCAAAGGAGTTGGATGGGCTACGTAAAGTGGCTGGACTACATTATCCCCACGATAAATGGAACTGGAATTACTAGCTACAGAAATTCTCTGAGATGATTCCAAAGCTGAAGAAATTTCTAACCAAGAGCAGTCTAGACAAAAAAGTGGAATCTCAAATTTCGGCTGTTGCAGACGGCCAAGTAGCAAAGCAAATACAAAAATATTTCTGGATAGCCCAACTTTTAAAAAGGAACACGAACGTGCTTTTCAACCTTTAATGACAACACTCCGAGAGGACGTCCGTACAATCTCGTAGTCACTACATGATTCCAGGGTATGCCATTGCCATTAGAAAAAGCGTGCAAGACCCTGCCACCCCGAAAGGTCCCCAAATATTTGTCAGTTAAAGATGTTTGTCCAACCCTCTTAAAATGCGCCACTTCATTTTATTCAAGTACTACCAATGCATGCGGAACAAACAACAAATGTGACGTGGAGAAGGCCATGCCTTTGATGATTGGGTTGTCTCTCTACAAAGCATCTTCTGCATTTGTAGACAGATTTTGTCCCAAACGATGTACTGAAGATAATGGATGTGACATGCAGGAGACGCTAGACAGCATTGCCAAACAGGTGGATTTGATGAAAGCATTTCTGCTCCCAGAAAAACTATTTCACAAGTCTTACGAAAATGCTCTTGTAAAAGATGAAAGACTTCAAAGGGGAAATACAAAGGATCTTACTTCGCATGTGAACGTGGACCACGCCAAAATTGTTCAGCTGAAACAGGAAGTCATTAAACAAACCCAGGTGATGAGCGCCATTCAGAAGCTAGACAAGAACATGGAAGCACAGGTCAAAGGAATTTCTTCTTACTTCCAAGGTATCGCGGAGTTTGATCAAGATATAGCAAAGACCGATGTGGCAACATGTAATCATGAATCATGGCAGCTTCCCTGCTAGCAGTGTACTTGTCCTTTTATGATTGATGGGAGAAAGTAGACGTTCTCCTCAATCGCAATTGCTATTTGAGTTGACCTTGTAATCAGTATTTTTCGGTACATTGCCGTTGTTAACTTTGTCTCTTCTTAGCAACCTGATCTGACCGAAATTTCTGCATGTAAACCCAACGAAAGGTTGTTTCGCCTTTTAGGATCATCCTGGTGGTAGGAATTCTCATTCTCTCTCCATGTAAACAGCTTGTATTTTAGATGAGAAGTTATTGTTAGATGTTACAAACTAAATGTAGTTTCTATGGGTAATGAGAACGTAGATGCAAATTCCCATAAGCCGGTACGCCAGTCATAACTCAAAGCAACTACAAGTAGTGGGCGAATTGTTCAGGAAAACACGTATGATCACGCACGTCACCATTGATTTTGGCGCGAAAGCATGCAACCGTTGCCAAGTGCGGTTTAACTGAGAACGCAGGCAGAAAATCCAGTGAACCAATCAGAAATGGAAACTTGAAGGAATTACATGAAGCGGAGCCCAATAGCTGTGAAGCTGCTGTGACCATGTACGGTTTATTTTCTGATTTGTTGAGAAAGCATAACCAGACAATTTAGCCAATCACCAAAAAATATGGTTATTTTAAATTTAAAATCACTCAGTCTTTAATATGCCAGAATTGAGGCTACGACTTTGTCTCACCTCACATATTGTTATCTTTTTGTGTTAGACTGTTACCTTGTGGAAGATGAAATTGAGAGTAACAGGTAAGCCATCTTTATCAAGTCCAAAAAACAGCACATCAGCTTCTCGTAAGCAAACTATCCTTTTCCAGACTTTCCTACATATCACATTGACATTCGTTTGTGGTACTTTCCTGCAAAGCTCCACCATTTTGATTTTTATACAACGCTTTGCTGTAAACTTTACTGGTCTTAAAAACTGTTTTCTGCTGAAATAGTAACATTGATACCGTTCTTCGCAGTTAAAACTGCTAGGTAGCTTAAGTTCAATTTGTAAGATTTTTTTTCCAGTGTTGACAGTTTATTTTTTAATCTCCACTCACATATATGAAAGGATCTGTTTGTTTGGGAGAGTTAGGTTTGATTGCTTTTTGCTTTATGTGAAATGGAATAAGTTTGAGTTGTCAACGACAACAACTCGGGACCGATGCAAACGAGAGGACATATTTAGCCTAAATAGCGCTGTATAGTTTGTCCCTTAGCCATTTAACTCCAATCAGATACCGACTTGAATTTTCTTTTTTCGTTATAGCTTATTTTTCAAACTTAAAAATCTCAAATTAATAGTAATAATAATAATAAATAAGTGATCAACCTAGATACCCATTATCAAGTAAGACATTATCCAAACCTGTAGTGAACGAAGTGATTGGATAACGCAACGGACAATTTACATTTTGGTATTCTTCATCCTCGTTTTGTTTTGTTCTGTTTTTTGCAGCAAGGGCATCGATGAAGAAGTTCCTGAACGGGAGATCACAATTGACGGAGATGCACAAGACGAGCTTGAATCTGCAGAGACTTATCTACTTTCCCAAGGATCCCCAGACATGGAAGAAATGGTTTCCTACACTGAAAATGCGAGAATAAACGCTTGGAGGACCCCTGAGGTCATCAAAAAGGCTGCAAACAGTGGGGTTCCCTCCAGGGTAGGGAGTGCAACTACAAGGGCGAATGCAAACCTTCCATCCTCCCCACCCCCACAGAGACCCTCATCACCAACACAGCCGAGTAAGATTCCGTTCAAGCAGGCGGATCAATGGTTAGCAGGCGGGCGGGACATCAACAGTGCTTCTGTAAAGCATGCATCTGTACCACTGCCTGGATGGATGCAAGGATTGAATGTTGTCAGGCGACCCAAGTCGTCACCTGTCGTAAGAGGCCCCAGGTATGGTCCTAATGTTAAATCCTTTTGTTACTGTCTGTCTTATTTAAGGTGATGCTCTTCGGTGAAGCGATAGGTATCTTGGAGGTCCTCTATACACTGTTAATAAAGAACTTCAGTTGGGGGGGAAAAAAGTCGTATTTTGTAATTGTAATTGTAATTTTTTGACCCCCGGAGCACTTAGGAGTTGATAAGAACTCGTTGAAACGTGTCCATGCGTTCCAGATCGAATTGGAATTTGAAAGTGTTGGTTTTTAAGGAGAGGGGGAACCAAATTACCTGGAGAAAAACCTCTCGGAGCAAAGGAGAGATCCAACAACAAACTCAACCCACATACACCTATTTCAAATAAGGTTGCCTCAGAGAAGAATGATGCAGGATCCATGTTTCATAGCCCGCGGTGCATTATTATTATAAATTATGTGCCCACAACAAGCCTAAAAACCAACTAAAAACCTTGAAAGCAAACACTGCTGATGCTTCTATTGCCTTTTCACAAATGGTCTCCTTTATTTCAATGAACGTGAACAAGAATTAAAACTTCCTGCTACGAAAGGGTTTACCATAGTGCACTGCAGGCTATGAAACATGGTTCACGGGAGCAACCTTAATTGAAATAGGTGTATGGCTTGGACGCCGAGATTTGAACCCGGGCCACACTGGTGGGAAGCGAGTGCTCTCATCCCTGCTCCACCCTTTCTTGTATGATTTCGAAGTCACTTACATTTTTTTAAAAATGAGGTTCGAAATTTATGCCCATATCTCAAACCCTTTTCTACCTACAGGAAGATAAACATCAGTTTTTTAAAGCTCCACCATTCTTTATTAAGGATGCTCAAAATCATAGAAATCGGTTGTCTTTCCTGCTGAAAAACGGGATTCAAAAACATAACCAAAACGCTTACAAATGGGTTCGGGCAACCTTAAGTGCCAATGTATAATAATCTCAGTAACGTGCCTGCTGTGCGGGTTAAATGCAATGGTTTTATCAGGAGAAAGAGATCAATCTCCATTAAGTGCAAACCTTTTAGGTGAACTTTTCCCATGAAAAACTTCGTACTTTCCCCGTATTTGAAAAAGGGGCTTTGGTCAAAATAAAAAAAAAAAAAGTCTTATTTTGTTTCTTTTTCTTCAGGCAAACTTCAAGTCCCGTATCGTCGAGAACGCTTTTAACGAGGCCCAACACAGGTAACAGGAATGAACTGACAGCTGTGAAGTTATGCCATTGATTATTTATCTTACCAGCCGGAATGCTTTGTCCTGTAGGTCGGCCAGTAGGAGGGGCTGCTTGGGTTCAAGTTAGAGGCTGGTCTCCGGTGCATGGACAAATGCAACAAACGCGAGTAAGTTTAGTAGAGTCACACAACAACATGTCAACCTTTGTAGCTTCTATGTTTTGTTTTCCCAATACAGGTCACAGTGGCGGATTCAGGAGAGGGGCCTGGGAGGCCCGACCCCCCCTCCTTATTTTAGACCAAACCCCCCCCCCTCCCCCCACTAATCTCAAGGACTGGTCATGTGATAATACTCTAGAGAAATGTTGCTTTTAAATTTCGTCTTATCCACTTGCATATACACTAAGGGTAAAATTCCCCTCGGAGCTCTATTAGGAAAACAAACGTACAAGCTAAAGAGGTCTATTAAGGAAAGAGGAAGCTACTAGTCCTTCAATGAGAGTCTATATTTTTAATTATTGTAAATTATCACTAATTATTGATTTAATTAATTAATTATTATTTATTTGTTAATCATTATGTTACTTATTTTTATCAGTTTTAATTATAGTTAACACCTTGAATTTAGATAGAAACAACATTTACCGCCAACTTAACTAACCAAAAATTTCTTTGATTCTTTAAAACAGGTTGTGGTAAGGAGAAGATAGACACTCTAAGTGTATTTGAAGATAAAACCAAGCAAGCTTCATTGTTGCATCCGTACTGTTTGTCTCCAGATATCAAAATGCAGTTACACGAGGCGTTGTACAATGTGGTACAATGTGGTACAATGTTTTATTTGAATTCACATTTAAAGGAGCCACGGGAACATTCAATTTAAAAACTTACAATTTTTTTACACCATTTTCTTCTTCAATAGTTTTTGAAAGTGAGAGGAATCGTACCAGCCATTTTCTCTATCTGGTGGAAACACAACATTATTTATGAATGCTAATTATTTATGAATAAACCGTATTTGATTCTAAGTGATTTGAAAACAGGTTTATATGAATATCTAAGTTACATAGTGTGATCATTTTGTTGTGTAAGCATTATTTGTGTCAACGTTCAAAGAATGTGATTTTTAAGATATAAGTAGTCTTTAGTTTTTACATTTTTAAAAGAGCTGTGCAAAGAGTTTGACTGAACAGAGTGCATTTTTAATTATAGTATGTTAATGTGAATTAAATCTTTATTTTATATCATGTATTGTGATTTGTCGACGTCTTCTAAATGTGCGTAGCCCGCGTACAAAGGAAAGTGCTTATCTCTTGTACGTTTTTGCCATGATGTCTTTTGATTGATTGTGGATGAAAGCCTTACTGCGCTTTTCACAAACACGCGAACTCTAAAATTCAAAAGCCGCCTTTACAATTACGTTTTTCGCTGCCGTCAGTCATAATTACGATCACAAGCAATGAACTTTGAAACATAGAAACATACAAAACGGATCGAAATCCACCAATCAGAGATCACAAATCTTGACCTTTTGAACCCGTTTAAGCAAAGTTCTGTTTCCTAAGAGGACGTTAAGACGATTGACGGCAGCGAAAAACGCAAACGTCAGTTGGTTTTTAACTTCAGAGTTCGCGTGTTTATGAAAAGCGCAGTAAGTAGGACCATTCAAATGAAAGCTACTTCGCAGCAGTTTCTTGTGGTACTAGATGCTAAGACAGGGAGGCCTACGAGAACGAGAAATTCTCCAAAACAAAATAGTGAGCGCGGATGAACCAGCGTCATTTTGGCGGGATAACCTGAGCCGTCAAAATTCTACTACGACGTACGATCATTCAAGTAAAGTTACTGAGCAGTAATTTCCTGTGGTATTGTTTATTATGCTGTACAAGATGTCTCTAAACTTTCAGCCTTTGGATGAAAACCTTAAGAACGACCATTCAAATAAACTTGTGGTATTGTTTATGATGATGTACGAGATGAGACTAAACCATCAACCTTTGAATAAAAACCTTAGGTACGACCATAATAATAATTATTATTATCATTCATCTAAAATATTTCCCCGATTCTGATTGGCTAAAAGCACACCCATCATTCACCATAACCAGCTACTGATAACCAAATTTGGAAGAATTTTGCGATTAATCAACCAATGACGTCAAAGGTGCGGCTTCCTTGCAGGTTAATGCACCGATAACCGAGACTACCTGGGGACGGGGTTGAGTTGGTTCGGTTGTGAAAACAAAATTGGCGGACATTTCACTTGTTTTAAGAGTAAGAACTAGTCGAAATAATAGCTAAAAACATGGCAAGAAAGAAGAAACCTCGAATTCCG
This sequence comes from Porites divaricata, assembly GCA_038088405.1. Classification (NCBI taxonomy): domain Eukaryota; kingdom Metazoa; phylum Cnidaria; class Anthozoa; order Scleractinia; family Poritidae; genus Porites; species Porites divaricata. The sequence goes on along the minus strand of JBBMOI010000012.1, from coordinate 15,765,218 downwards.
ACATCTGCTATTTGCGGAGCTGAACAACCCTAAACGTGCACTATCGAAGATGAACTTAACATCGATGGAGGTAAGCATGTATTAGCTATGTTTTTAAACTAGGAATTATTTTGAATGAATAATAAAACAATTATTGAATTCGGCTTTCGTATTATATAAATTATGGAGATCTCCATAATTCTTCATAAGATACTTAACCTTATTCATTAATTGTTAAATAATAATAATCTTTATTTCTATAGCGTCTATATCACTAGGCGCTGTTCTAGGCGCTTTACAATATTAATAAATTACAAAAATAGGAATAAAAATAATGGTAGTAATAATGATATAAAAAATAACAAGAAACTGTCCAAGCGCATACATATATCTATAACTCAGAATATCTAACAACTACTTATCATTCATTCAAAATATTTCTGCAATTCTGATTGGCTAAAAGCACACGCATAATTCACCATAACCAGTTACTGATGACCAATTTTGGAAGAATTTTGTTTAACGAGGAAATGACGTCAAAAATGCAGCCCGCTACAGGTTAAGGCACCGTTAACGTCTATACCACTATGCGCTGTTATAGGCGCTTTACAATTACAAAAATTTTATTAAGAGACAAATAAATTACAACAATAGGAATGAAAATAATGGTAGTAATAATGATATAAAAAATGACAAGAAACTGTCCAAGCGCATACATATATCTATAACTCAGAATATCTAACAACTACATGCATGATTATGAAAATTAAATAAAAATCTATTTACAAACTAAGAAAAGGCTTGAGTGGCACTTTGCTGTGGTATTGTTTATTATGCTACACAAGATGGGTGTAAACTTTCAGCCTGTGGATTAAATCCCAGTGTTCGACCATTCAAATGAAAGCTACTGAGCAGCAGTTAATTTCCTGTGACAATGCTTCTTATCCTGTACAAGGTCGTTCTAACTTTTTTTGCTGTGAATGAAATCCTAGAATGTGACCATTCAAAGCTATTGAGCAGTATTTTTCTTGACTATCTGTAATATTGGACAAGGTTGTTCCATCTTTTGATCGAGTCTGTTAAATGAAATCCTAAAGGGTGTCCATTCATACAGTGAAAAGCTACTGAGTAGTACTTTCCTGTGGTACTGTGTTTTAAGATGTACCAGGTGATTCTAATTTTTGAGTCTGTGGATAAATTAACCAAAAGACATTCTAATGAAAGCTACTAAGCAGCTCTTTCCCACGGTTCTATTTATTTTGCTGTGCAAGGTGATTGTAACGTTGATGACGATGGTGATCATAACAAAAAATCAGACTGACAACAAGATTAAATACATTAAGCCTAACTGAGGCATTGGATAACATAGAATGGTGTACAACACAGTACAAGAACTTCGACTAAAGGAGCTGTTAGTTTGAAGACGCTTTCATAATGACATAATGCCCTTTACGTGGTGTTCGTGTCCGCGAGAGTCGAGGAGCACTGACTAAAGATGGCAGAAAAAAAATACAACATCAGTCAGACCGAAAACGTTACTGTTTAGCTCAAAATTAATTTGTGATTTGCGAAACGTCTTTATAAGTGGTTGTCGTTTATCGCAAAGAGAATTTTCGGTAATTTTTTACGTTTTTATTAATAAAAATTGTGCTATATTGAGTCTATTAACAGTTATACTGTGATGCTTTTTTTAAAAATTCATATGTGAAAAGGTTCAACTTCTGCCAAATTTTGACTCAAATCAATTGCACGACCGTCCATGAGTTCTTGTGAAAGCCACAGTGGGATTTGTAAATTATATCTTCAGTATTTTTCCTTCGGTCGATCGTCGAAGCCGCCAGCTTTTTGTCTTTGTTATATCGATTTTAATTGCGGTTTCATGACGTTTTCGTTTATCCATTTTACTTTGGGTTTTGCCTTATCAACAGACCTTCATGTTCGCCTCCCTATATAAACTGAAAAACTTGGTTGCCATGTTACCGCTGTTTTCCTTGAACTAGCTGCTTCTGCATCCCTTTGGAGTCTATTGCGCAGATAAGTAGAAAACTCAAAACTCATGATCCGACGTGGTATTCTCTTCTTCCCAGACGGCCATATATAAGGGCAAATGAAGACATCCAAGAAATTCCTCATTTTTAAGTCACGTAGTTTCTAGTAGAATACAGAAATTTGATTTTTGTTATAATTATAAGACTGAAAAAAAGTATGCAAATTTCATGCTTGATTTACCACTTAAGAAATTCAATAAATTTTACTTCCACTTAAAAGTATTCGTAATCGACTCACAATAAAAAGAGCTTCCTCTATTTTTTTTCGCATCTCTAAGGGTGTTTTTAAAGAACTTACACAGTTTCACTATGAAAAGTAGAGCGTAGTCGCTTTTAGTTATAATAAGTTAGAGTAAAGAAAATATACCACTGAGTTTCGTAATGCCCTCTGTATATGTGATCCTCTTAAATTCCACAAAAACGAAGTCTTGTTCCTGGCTTTTGTGACAAATTATGATTACAAAATGCTGTACATAGATCTGTTACATCGATAAACCATAAATTAGTGAATTAATAATAACAAGTTACGATTAACGTTTGAAACGTTCTATTTTAGTAGTCTGTTCGGCAGCAATTTGGATCACTTAAGGCCCACGTTTAAATGGTAATTTAGTTGTGGGAACTGATAAACAGTTTCCGCGCTTTCCTATCCGAAGTTTCCAACCGTTTCGTAAACAGTGTAACTAGGCCAAAAACAAAGTTTCCTCAATAAACGAGATGAAATTTCAATAAATTCATAATGATTAGATTTCAACCAGGAATTCAGATGTTACGATGTAATGAATATATGTGACCAGTTTGTTTCAGGATAGGGTCAAAAGGACACGTTTTAGCAAATATATAAAATATACAGTAAAAAGCAACAAGATACTCAGCAAAACCATCACCCGAAATTCATTCACATGGTTTCTAATTTGCAAAATTTCATAGCTTTGTAGTCTGTGCAGTCTCGCAGAGATTACCTACACATAACCTATAATTCTAGCCTAATCCGGCATTGATCGTTTCTACAACTTAACTTTCATTTCTGTGCTGACTGCTATTTTGCGACCAAAGGTACCATAAATTCATTTCCAGAACGTGAATCGCAAAGGCCTAGGTAGTGACAAACAAATATAATCTACGTAGATCAGTGACCTGCAGCATTGTTCAGTTCGGGAACGTTTGCTCTCTCGATATTTTGTTGATCCTGCCTTCGTTCATCTTGTCCAGCTTCACGTCTATTTGCAGCGTTTGGCGTTCCAAACCGTTGCATCTCAATTTCTTCAGCCCGCGATACGTTAATATTTCTACATGTTAACTCAATAAATGCGACACGAAATTGCCTAATTCTGATACAGTAAATCACAGGATTTAGCAACGAGTACAGAAACACTACAGTGGTGGCGAAGAAGACAGTTACATGAAACGCTTCAAGGTGGATTTCGTACTCCAGAATATAAAACACAATTCTAATAAACATGAACGGTGTACAACACAGTAAAAGAACCCCAACTAAAATAGCTGTTACTTTAAAGGCTTTTTTATCTTTTTCAAATTGTTTCCTGGCTTCCTCTGTAACTTGTTGCGCTGCTACTTGGTTTTCGTGCCGGCGAGTTTCGAGAAACACTGAAAGATGGCTGAAAACAATTACAACAACAGACAGACCAATAACTGCACTGTGCATGATATAAAATATAGCCTCATCAACAGCAAGTGGAATTTGTACAATCACAGAAAGAGCCCAAGCCAGTAGAGACGCAACAAGTAAACGAGATTCTGTGGCGATTGTGATGTAATCGAAGGGGTGTTTTATGGCAACATAGCGTTCTCCGCTTGCTAACAACAAGTGCAAAAACGAGCTAGTTAACAAGCAGTTTGCGATAGCAAAAAGAAAAACTTCGGTAAAACACGACCGGCCATTGCTTAAATCCATATGCAAGATAGCTATCAGCCCCGCAATGAAGAGGGGCTGAGCGAGAATTCCCACCATAAAATCGGTCAAGGCAAGCATGGCTAATACAATGTTTGTCTTTTGGGCCCTCAAACGGGATTTCTTCTGTACGGCGATAATCACCAGTGCGTTCAAGACGGCAGTGAAAGGAACAGGGATGATGTTGATGACTATGTAAAAGATAAGAAAACCTTGAATTAAAGAGGAAGGCGGGTGAAGCTTTCCAACGTCCCTTTCACCGGCCAAGCATACAGGAGAGAGGACGGAGACGTTTCTTGCCTGACTTGAGTTCATCTTTCCTCTATTCTGCGTTGCCACGGAATTTGAACAGAGAATGACACATTTTTGAATTGTAGTTGCCAAGCGTTCAGGATTGAAAGTGTCTCCTTTCAATATGTTTGTGTTTTATATGCATACTCGACCATTCGCTAGATATTATGAAAGATATCCTTTTATAAAATAACTTAGGAAAAAAGGGTGTTCTGATTGGTTAATTACACATAATGCTGATATCTAGTATTGTAGTCTTGAGTGCGATACTTGGCTTTTGGGCTTCGGTGGCATACTAATTAAGCGGTTAAACCGATCTTGAAACATCGGTTTTACTCTTGAATAGGCTTTTTTTTTTTTTTGCATTATTTGATCACGTGATCAACTTTCTATAAACACGAAAACAGTTCACTTTTGAAAAATTTTGTTAGCAGGAACTGAAAGAGCATATTTAAATTAGGTAACCTGTAAATTATCAGCCGTATGTCTCAAAAGTAGCGATCACAACGGCCGCCGAAAGAAGGATTTGTACGAGAAAAACAACTTTTCACCCAGTCATTTCAATACAAACCCTTGTAAATTTGGAAATTTTCAAACTGTCGCAAAATATATCCTTCAGCGTTATGGGACTCAAAGGCTTTGTTAAAGATGTCTTACGAAATTTAGTTTTGGTACGTTGAAAATGCTGTTTATAGGTTGTGGAGGATTGAAACGTACACAGGGCTCGCGATGGATATAATAATCAAATCCGGATGAAAAACAAATCCTTCAATTAAACACTCTAAAAGCTTATGGGGTCGTGTCGTGTGCAAGATAAGAATAAAACTTGACTATTTACATCATGAAACTACTTTACGTAAAATTCTCCTAAGAGCATTATTGCACAATTAAACTACCATTTACCGCTCACCCTTGTGGTAATGACAAGAGGCGGCTTAATGGAGGTCGGCGCTCAATAAAAGTTCCTCGTAAATTAGCATATTATTCTCTTTAGCAGAAACACCACTTTTATACCTTAAAACAAACAGGCGATGAGATGGCATTACCGGTCCTCAATCAGTTCTCACCTGCAGGTGGGATTGTATTTTCCTAAATCACATTAAAAAAAAGCCAACTAAGTGTATCAAGTTCTTGATGGCTGTGTTGTAGAGGTGACAGAGTTTAGCCGCTTAATGAAGGTTCAACTGTATATGAAATTAAGAAGAAAAAGGAAAATATATGTAACAATTTAATGAGGCTTGTTAAAATGGAACCACTAGTAACCACAAAGGCATAATGCCTATTAGTAAAATCCAACTAGTGGGCTATCATCAATGCTGCGTTCTGATTGGTTGAGCTACTACTAGGCTATATGTTATAGCCTACTGGTAGCGAAAAGTGCTGACTTGTTGGCGGCAAAAAAGGATTTTTTAACTAGCTAAAGTTGTTTTGTCTCGATATTTTTGACCAACTAGTTGGATTTTACTAAAACAATTACCGCCCTCGTGGCCTCTGAGTGAATAGCCCATTCGGCCTTCGGCCTCATGGGCTATTGACTCAGAGCCCATTCGGGCTCGAGGAATAATTGTTAATTATGCCTTTGTGGACAAAACCTTATTATAAGAAATTAACGATGCACGTTGACAACGCGACGAAAATTTACGTTACACAAAACTAACGCGTCGAATACATCAAATTAACGCGAAATTTTCGAAAACAAATGTGCGCCTAACTTTATCTTACGCGAATTTGAAGCAATACAAACTTCTCAACATACATATCTAAAGAAAAAATAGCCTGTACACAGACGTTGTTTTATTTTTCTTTTCGTTATTTCGAAAACATCGGCGAGCTCGCGAGCGCGCGAGAACCTCCTTGCGCTGGTGGTCAATAAATCCCCTGCGGTTTATTTTTTATCACGCGCGCTCGACGGACTTTGACCAGAAAATAGAGCGTCTGTAAACAGGCTAAAGAAAGAACATAAATAAAAGTAACTGGAAATTTTAAGAAGAAAGACTTAGAGTTAGCTATCCCATCGGGGAAACGGATCAATACGAAGACGAGTCAAAAAACATTTTGAATTCAATTCTTAAAGAACTGTCAGATAGTGACTCCGAGGCGTTGATAGACGAACTATGAGCAGACGAGGTTTTGTCATTGAAATAAAGGTGCTGTAAAACAGCAATGATGTAAAATAGTGTGATTTAAATTAACATCGACGTAAATTAAAATGCTTTAAAATTAACGCGATTTTTTTAAGTTTTCAAGTGATCGCTTGCAGAAATATTAAAAGAATAGAAAACTCGAAAGCCGTCATTCAAAAAGGTGGTGACGTTCGCTTACGAAAGGTGGTTGCACAACTTGAGGTTTCGACTGAATTAATGTACAAAACTTGTTTTGACTAGAAACTATGCAAGTTGAAAACTGAGGAATGTGCTGATGCCTTGGCTCAATTGAGTAATAGGTCGAACTTGCAGTCTTTATCTGCGTATTATCACAAGGGAGGTAAGAGAAGAAGCTAGTAAAACAAAAAAAGAATTTTTACTTTTATACAAAAAATCTTAACATGAAAAGCTTTTTCTCAGTTTTCTATGTTTTCACAGATATTACAGAGAAGGGGACAAGATGGCCTGTTGTAACACAGAATTCAAAGAAAAAGATCTAGATGAACGGAATTGAATTGGAAACGGCATTAAAAGGCAGTTAAAATAGATAATAACCAAGCAATTTTTTGCGGCTTTCCGAGACAAATTCCCATGAATCCTACTCTAGCATTTACATGAACTCATGGATGGACATGCGATTGATCTCAGTCAAAATCTTGAGGATGTTGAATCTTTTCAGGAATCAAGCAGCACAATATAAACAGACTGAATAAAGCTATTTTTTTTCGATTAATTGAAACCGAACGTTCCGCAAAACGACCAAGTGTGATATAGGCCATCTGTATAAAGAACTCCCGTATTATTATTGTTATTATTAGTATGATGACGATAACGATGATGATGATGATGATGATTATCATTATTATTGCAATTTCGCACAGCTGATGATATTAAGGCTGGTTTTTTCTCTGGCTCCGGGTAACAACAAGTTGCCTAAGGAAGCCTAGGAACACAATCTGCTTGCTTTTCTCTCTTCTACATCTTGAGCACCTTTCTTAAAATTCTTGCTGACCCCCAAAGTGCACATTTCAGGATCATTTACACAAAGATTTCCACGTTAATAACCTTCAGGTTGCTATTCAAAGTCATACTGACCCTAAAACCCCTATTACCACCGAAACAATCCTTTCCTTACATTCCACATTTTTCGAACTTTTCTCGCAAGATCTTGATACTTATCAAGATTCTAATCTTCCTCTTTTTTCATCTGACCATCCTCTGGAATTGCCACATTCTCTCCGCTCTTGTCAATGAACACGAAATCCGGTCTCCTGGCCCCCAATTTCATGGTTTGTTCAAACACTGAATTCCCAACAACGTTTGTAGTCATCATTTTCAAATGATCACACGACCAATACTCATTGGCTTATTCATATTGTCAAGGAAAAAACGCTAACTCGCCTGTGACTCAAAATCCCTGAGCCGTAACGTAATTATAAAAGTTCTTTTTCCCAGCGGCATTACAGACAACAATTTTTCCTGGTCCGGGTTTACTAATTTATTTTTATTGTCTTTCCTTATCCTCCTCTTCCTCCTCCTCCTTATGGTGTCTGTTGTTTTGCCTCCTTTTTCATCTCATTTGTATTGTTTCCTCACTACCACCACATTTCCATGGTTTCCCCTCCACCGCCGCCTCCACATTTCTATTAATTTGTCCCCACCACCACCACATTTCTATTGTTTTCCCGCCACCACCACCATCACCTCCACATTTCTATTATTTTCCCGCCACCACCACCATCACCTCCACATTTCTATTGTTTTCCCGCCACCACCACCATCACATCCACATTTCTATTGTTTTCCCGCCACCACCACCATCACATCCACATTTCTATTGTTTTCCCGCCACCACCACCACCACCTCCACATTTCTATTGTTTTCCCTCCACCACCATCACCACCCCCACATTTCTATTGTTTTCCCTTCACCACCACCACCACCACCACCACCTCTCTATTGTTTTCCCGCCACCACCACCTCCACATTTCTATTGTTTTCCCTCCACCACCAGCATCACCTCCACATTTTCATTGTTTTCCCTCCACCACCACCATCACCTCCACATTTTCATTGTTTTCCCTCCACCACCACCATCACCTCCACATTTCTATTATTTTCCCGCCACCACCACCATCACCTCCACATTTCTATTGTTTTCCCGCCACCACCACCATCACATCCACATTTCTATTGTTTTCCCGCCACCACCACCATCACATCCACATTTTTATTGTTTTCCCGCCACCACCACCACCACCTCCACATTTCTATTGTTTTCCCTCCACCACCATCACCTCCACATTTCTATTGTTTTCCCTCCACCACCATCACCACCCCCACATTTCTATTGTTTTCCCTTCACCACCACCACCACCACCACCACCTCCACATTTCTATTGTTTTCCCTCCACCACCAGCATCACCTCCACATTTTCATTGTTTTCCCTCCACCACCACCATCACCTCCACATTTTCATTGTTTTCCCTCCACCACCACAATCACCTCCACATTTCTATTGTTTTTCCTCCACCACCACCACATAAATGTCTATTGTTTTCCCGCCACCACCAGCAAATAGAAATGTTATATAGAAGGTCAGACAGGCAAAAAAAGCTCAGATCAGGCCAAAATAGCCAAAATTAGGCAAAATACGAAGGAAAGGACTTACGGGCTATAACATGACGCCACTCAGACAGTTTAATCAGAAGAAACGACAGGCCTGATTGAGATAAAAGGAAGCACTCCGGTGTCAGCGTCAAGTCTCTTGGACGACAGTAAAGCAAAGGTGTATCAACTTCGATCCAATCCCCACTGCCACAGTGACACTACAGAAAGGTTCATCATGCCCACCACCCCACATGGTGTACCAGCCAAAAAGCTTAAATTTTTTTATTCATATTCACCCAGTAGTATTGATCCAGTCACTCGTACCCAAGACAATAATAGAGAAGTGCATGGTACTGCCGCAGTTGTTGCTGAAAAGCCAGAATAGAGTAGTACCAGCCAGTTCGGCGCTTCCCATGTGCCTGTTCCTGGGGGAAAGTAAGGTCATAGTCGTGGATGTTTTCAAGAATGTTCATACGGATTAAGGCTCTTTGCCCTTCCCACTACACATCTCTATGGACACTAATGTGTCTCCGATTCAAGGTCATCTCCATCGCTGTCCTGTGGCGGGGGCAGTACGGGACCTGGAAAAGCAGGGCGAGGCAGTGAGCCAACGGCGTGAATCTCTGACAGTTTCTATGTAGAAAACTCGGATGGTAGTATACGCGTTTGCATCGACCCCAATCAAACCATAAATAAAGCCATTGAGGTCCCAAGGTACCCTATTCCGACCGTTTATGAGCTGTTACCAAAGCTAAAAAATGCTTAAGTTTTTTTTTCCTGTGAGGATGTTTACAAAGGGTTCAAAAACATTGTTATTGATGAAAGTTCTTCATTTCTAACAAACATGCACACCTCGATAGGGTGATATCTTTGGCTGCGTATGCCGTTTGGTGTGAGTTTAGGGCCAAAGCATCAAAGAGGGAAGCAAGCTGCGCTGGAGGGCTTGAAGGATATTGTTAACTAGGCTGATGATATCATAATATTGGGAAGTGGAGAGACTCTGCAAGAGGGGGGGAAGGAGCATGACCTGTGGGACTTAATGTTGCGTTGCCGCGAGGTCAACCTAATGTTGATCCTCAAGAAATTTCAGTTGAAAGTCAAGCAAGTTACGTGAATAGTAACTAGTAATGGAATTTCTCCACATCATGATAGTGTCCAAGCCATCATGGACTCACCTAAAGACGTTAATGGGATCCAGCATTTTCCTGGTACGTACAACTATTTGTCCCGCTTCACACCGAATCTTGTGAAAATTGTGAAGCCTCTCGAACTGACACAAGCAAACGCAGTGTGGGCGTGATCCTCACAGCATGACACAGCCTTTAAAAGAGCAAAAAGTGTAAACCACGTGTGTTGCAAGTAGACGCCGATGGTACGAGACTGGGAAGAGCATTGCTGAAAAAAGGCAATCCTCTGGCTTTCACCAGCTACACATTGTCGGCTACTGAAGTCAGCTATGCTCCTAATGAAAAAAAGTGTTTGGCCATCGCAGAAGCATGCATTAAGTTCTACAAGTATCTGTAACTGCAAGCAAAATATGATAGTACATTGTGACCATCAACCACTGGAAACTATTTCCAAGAAACCTTTAAGTAATTCTCCTAAGCGTTTGCAGCATATGATGCTTCAAGTTGAGCCATTTAAGTTCACGGTTGTGTATAAGAAGGCAAAGTACTTGTACTTGGTAGATACCCTGTCAAGAGCCGCCGTGCAGAAGCCCAAGCCCTCAGGCCCAAAAGAGAAGGTCTTCCAGTGTTACTTAGTAATGACGAGATGTTCAGAGCAGAACAGGAGAACCGAGAACTGGATTCTACTGAGATGCTCCCCAGTACAATAGAGTAAATCAGAGTGCCAACGAAAGGTGACCCAAAGTTGTCTGTCCTGTGTGAATTTGTTGCTCAGGATGGCCGCCTGACAAATCCTGTGTTCCAACAGCGCTTCTCCAGTATTACCCATGGCGGGATGTGCTAGCAGTATATATGGAGTACTGTACAACTCCCATAAAGTTGTCATACCCCTGCAGTTGCAGTCTTGTACGTTGAGAAAATTAAGAACACCAGAGGGATGAAAGTAATATGCGTGGCACACGTGAAGTAATGTATTGACTCGGAATGCGAGCCGCAATTCTCCAAGACAGTGCCAACTGCTTTGCGTATGCTAGCTACAGTTCATCACTTCCGAAAGAACCGATGTTGTCACACGAAATCCTCCAAGGCCCTTGTAAGTTCATCTCACAAGAACTGTTTAAGAAAGGTGGACGGTGGTATGCCTTGATAGCAGACCACTACAGGAAAGTGCAACAGAGTTTCTATAGATCTCGCGTTTTGCGGCATACTCGTTTGCGGTCCTTTGCAATTTAAATGTCCATTTTTCCTTACGAGCCACAATAAAGGGGAAACAACTGTCGACGGCTACAACCCCGCTCTGTTTTTGGTTCTATTGGTGTCGTGTTTATGTCTTGCAAGTTAATTTCCACGTAGTATGATAAGCCTTGCAGAATTTGGTTCGACCACTACAGTGACTGGTTCGAGTTAGATCTGTTACACGTTAACATCACTGAGGCGCATGTTATCTTGGTCACATGGGCACACTTCGCCCACTATGGTGTACCCGATAACTTTTTATCCGACAATGGTCCCCAGTATGTCTCTCAGGAGTTCTCAAGTTTTTGCCGAAGCTTAGGATTTCCAGTTGATTACCCGATCGCCGTAATTTCCAAAAGCGACGGTTAAAGCGAATCAACAGCAAAAGAAGCTAAAAAGATGTTACCGAGGTCTGGCCTAATTAATGTTCTTCTGGAGCATAGGAATATACCGCCTCGGGGTATGACCTACTCCCCACTCTGCCGTCGAACAAAGTCAATTTTGCCGTGTCTTAATCATCGCTACGTCAAATGGGACCACCAGTAGAAGTGGTGGCCTGAGAAAATCTAGACAGAAGAGATAAAGCAAAAGTCCAGTCATAAAACTGCATGTAAGGAGCTAGCGCTGCTTGTGCCCGGGCAATTTGTCCTTACCAAACCCAACTATCACCACCGGGTTGAAAGGTGGAATTACGGGGAGGTAACCCACGTTGGTATGTCGTGACGGATTGGTCAACGAAACCCAGCTAAGACCTGCTGGGCCTTCAGTTTCATCCAGTCAGTAACTGGTACAACAACAAGCAGAGTCCACACCAAACAGCAATCAGTGCCCATTGCAGATAGTCCTGTTATGAACCCACCTACACTGGTTGGCGGAGCATTAATCGCTGCAAGTCCTCTTGTGACCTAACCCTGACTTGTTGAAAGTCCAGTGCAAGTGTCTCGGTACGGTCGAGCGATTCGACCACCAGAGACCAGATATCTGAGAATTAGCGACTACAAAGACTACAAAATGCAGAGGCAAAGCACCTTGACTGTTTCCTAAACCTGCCTGTTTCTTTTAGAAATTCGTTAGCTTAGTTTTTTCTTAAAAAAAAGAAAAATATTAAGACCTTAATAATTTCTCTTTGAAAGGGAAGATGTTGTTAGAACTGTGGTGCGTACGCTCATCGGTATTGCGTGCCAAGAGAGTGTGTGTGTGCGTGTGTGTGTGTGTGTGTGACATGGCAGAAATCGTTGTCTTAGTTTACTGTTTCGTCCACGTGATAGGACATTCCTCCTTACACGGTGCGGTCAAAAAAAGATTGAAGAAAAAAGGTAAAATGCAAAGAAAATAAAGGACATACAGAAGCCAAAAAAAAGAAACACAATGTCCAAACGGCTCGTTTGCAACAACGCGCTGGCGGAGCACTATATAAATGTCCATTTTACCACTAATTAAAAACTTTCCGGTGAAAAACATTTTTTGTTTGTTTCGCCGTTTTGAAGCTCGTCGTCGCCGCCTTGCAGTCTAAGCTTGTTTGAAGACAAAAAAAAAAAAAGAAGCCGGAAGAAAGAAAGAAAAAATCCCCTCTGGTCCAAGGTACAACTTTATAATGACAAAGGAAAAAAGTTACTAATATATTAGTTTTATTTTGGAGAACTAATACAAGCCAAAGATTTTCAGGTTCTAAAAGAAAGTGAACGCGAAGAATAATGGACTAGTTTAATTACAATGCGGTGCAGTCTGTTGCTGTGGCGCGGAGATTTTATATATACGTATTATCTATTCTAATCTAGTCGTTACAGCCGTGTCATATTCTACATCATAACTCAAGTCCTTTGGAAGGAATATCATTTCAATCTGTACCAACTGTTTTTTTATTTTTAAAGACTATAAAGGTCACAAAAAATTGTTTTGATAACAAGAAACGGCAAGGCCCCGTCGAATTTCAAATGCAATGACAAAGAAATGTGACAGAAAACAAAATATCGATTTTAGGTAACATCTGGTCTTTCCGCGTTTTGTCTTTCTTGTCTTCCTTGTTCTTGCCAGGCTTCACGTCTGTTCGCAGCCTTTGGCTATCCAAACCATTGCATCTCAATTTCTTCAGCTCTCGCAAAGTTCACATTTCTAAATGCTAACTCAATGAATGCGACACGAAATTGCCTGATTCTGATACAGTAAATCACAGGATTTAGTAACGAGTTCAGAAACACTAACGTGGTAGTGAAAAAGAAAATTATATAAAAGGTATTTAAGGGGAGTTTATAAAGTTTGAAAAACACAATTCTAGAAAACATTAACGGTGTTCAACAGAGTACAAGAACCCCAACTATAATAGATGTAAGTTTGAAGGCCTTTTTGTCTTTTTCAAATTGTTTCCTGGCTTCCTGTGTAACTTGTTGCGCTGCAACCTGCTGTTCGTGTCGGCGAGTTTCAAGGTACACTGAAAAATGACAGAAAACAATTACAGCAATGGACAGTCCGATGACTGTACTGTTAATGCTCAAAAATACAGCCGCGTCAACAGTAAGTAGAATGTGTACAGTGGCAGACAGAAGCCAAGCCAAAAGAGATGCAACCAGTAAACGAGCTTCTGTGACGAAGTCAGTGTATTGAAAAGGGTGTTTTATGGCTAAATAGCGTTCCCCACTAGCTAACGCTAGATGAACTAGCGAGCTAGTGAACAAGCAGTTTACCAGAGCTATAAAAAATATTTTCGATTCGCAGGAACTGCACCTGAGATTTCAAGCAAGATAAACAACATCCACGCAAGGAAAGATGGGCTGAGCAAGAATCCCCAAAAAGAAATCGGTCAATGCAAGCATGGCTAAAATGTAGTTCGACTCATTGAGTTAATTAATTAAGAGAAGTTGTCTGTAAGATTCGAACTATGTTGAAAAGTCGCTGCCACACTATCTCACCGAATTTGCTAAAAATTGGCATGTAGACTTGATTTGGGGTCTTTAATAAGGAATAGGTAACTTTAGGTTCTAATTCCTCCTATTTCGGAAATTACCGACACGGCCGGTTTTGGGGTGCTTCGGACCGGCGCCATATTGGTTAATAGAAGATGTTTTTGAGCCTTCGACTACAACCCTGTCTTCAAAGCTTACCTTCCTTTGCCGATACACATTGAAAGAACTATCCCTCTTCATTGTATTTTTAGAAACTACTTCGAAATTGACAACATTTTCGCAACGATCGATTAAACTTTTTGGTGGGTATATATTTTGAATTTTTTACACCCGTAAAATTAACAGAAATTCAAAGGCGTATATCTCTCTTGCCACATCGCTTTGAAGGTTGCCACTCAACCTGAATACTCATCGTTTGTAGTTAAATCTAGTTCGTTAATAAAAAAATTGGGCAAATTTAATGGAGCAGAAACAAAAGTAATGAATGGAAGAGTGTTCTAGCGACTTTGTCAATGAGCTTTACACCGATTACTCGCCAGGTGTTGTCAAAATTACAATCGATCATAGAAATTCTGTCACTAAATCTGAGTGGTCTATACAACAAACTTAGCCTCTGTAATATAAGCGATAGCTCTGCTGCGAAAAACAGTATAAAAAGGCAGATTGTATGAGGAAAAGGAAAATGAATTTGTTATATTTATGCTACGACGCGTAAGTAAAATGCAGCCATCGCAGTCAAACTGGAATTTTCCTGATTTTCCTCCAGTTCCTTTATCGAAAACAGAGCTTTTAAAATTAACCATAATAATGAAAATTGAAATGTATTACCTTACTCGACGACAAAGATGCCAATTTCCTCCTTGATCGAAAAAAAGTAATATTTTCCCACGCATATCGCGGGTCGATCGTCACGTTCCTTGCATGGCGTTACAACTCATGTGAAACCGCCTGGGTTCAAACAACTGAACTGAAGAATCCGTGAAAATCGTAGCCAGACAATAAATAATGGCATTGATATAAGTTATCATTATTAGTGAGCGAGGATGCGATGATAGTTCCAGCTACATGTATTTACAGCGTTTGAAGATTCAGTCAAAACTCATGAGACATGAGCCCTTGAAATAAACATCATTACTTCCGGTTTTGCAAATTGGGCGTAGCAAAGTAATAAATAGACTCATTCTGTCTTGTACACCATTAACAAGAGTTTCAGTTATTTTGTTTCAATCACGCAACTTGTTTTGAGGAGATTCTTGGTCTTTCCATAAAGTGTTTTGTGATAAACAGGAAAATTGGTTTGGAAGAGGTTGAGAAGAATGAGGGATGATCACAGGAGATAAGAAAAGTCCCCAGTCACCCACCGAGGGGCTTCAAAACTGTGCGCAAATGCCCCACCCTAGGGACAATTCCAGACTTTAGTTTTCTTGAAAAAGCTTATAATCGCTAGTCCATGTATGGATAACTCAAGGGCGTCCTAATTCTAAATAAAGGAAACAGCAAAGAAAATTCAGTTAGCGACCAGAGTGTTTATCCGATATCGAGAATAGTAAAGGTGTTCTTTCACGGAGTGACTGAAGATGTGTCTGCAGTTTAATGTAAAATAATTCACCATGCTCACGGACCTTTCGACAATATAAGTGTATCGATTGATAATATCAGTGGTAAAAAACGAACGCTTTTTACTGTAGGACGATGACGTCATCATACAAAAGGCATCCTCATTTTCTAACGGTCAAAAACTAATTTTCTCTGCTCGTAAACTCAAAGCGCCTCTGAAGACAAGTAGTAGTAATGTGCTTGTTAGTAAGACGTCCACCAAGCTGTGCCCATCGTACATAACCTATTGCATTTTCCATGTTAAAGGTGCGGCGCTTATTAGGGAGCGGCGCTTATTTCAACTACGTGTAAAAACACTAAGGGGAATATAGAGAGAACTCAGACTTCGGCAAGAAAAAGGACAAATATACACACCTCGAACTGCTATATGAACCTGGTTTCGAAAGTTCCCGCACATTAAAACTTTAGAACTCACTAGTAGGTCGTGGTCTTGTTTGTCAAGCGATATGGTTTTGGTATCTTTTTATATCAAGCGCCGTAACAAAGGTAGGACGTTTATTTGTAAATGAAATTAGCGCTACGGCGCCTATTCCGTAGCGGCGTTTATTCGAGAAGCAGTGCTTAATCGATCATTTACGGTAACTGCTTGGAAAAAAAAGAAAAAATGAAAGATATATTCTGTCACTTGGGAAGATAACCTTGATTTCATAGGCTCGTTGGTGTCAAACAGGTAACGTAGTGCTTTCGTCATTTGAAAAATTGGAAATTTTTGCTCTATTTTCCCTTGGCTTGGTGCCTTAGTGGTATATGCTTCTTTGGTCTTTATGTGAGCTCGGCTGAATTCATTATAGCTTTTCTTTCAAATATATACTAGAAAAAAAAAACGTTGCTCAGTTTCTATTTTTAGAGCACTGTCCAGTCAATTAAATTTTTTTTAGTCAGGGAGAAGATCGTTTTTTGTTAACATTTATAGACTTTTTTTACGCATGTACGGGCCTGAGGAAATGTTACCTGAAAAGAAGCTACGATCCTAACTTTCTACCTTCGAGTCTCGACCTTTTCCCTAGCCATAAGTTTTTCCCTCAAGGAATTTTTCTTTGTTTTACATAATGATTGATCTTGCATGCTTATCCTGCGATTTTTAAGGCTTATTCCTGTGCCGTATTCTTATGAGATCTACTTTATGTCGCTTTCCCCGATCTAACAGCTCCTCACTGAACAAAAACGGTTTTAATTGTGTCTATTCAGGGAACTAGCTAATATTTTTCCAGCGGTACGCACGTTGTTCCCAATTCCCCATAGTCCCTGTCTTAAGTGCTTTCATGTGCATTGGTTAAATTTTCTATTCATAAGCCTACTATGGCTGTAATCGCGCGCGCATTCTGGCGTCATTTATCCTTAAAAAATTAGTTATTGAAGAAAGGCTGAAGTAAAGGTGTCATGAGGCGTTTGTGTTTTTATAAACTATTTGACGTGGTCCTCTTTTTACGGCTTATGTCCGTTGGTGAAATTGCTACTTGGGTTTTCTTGGATTGAAAAGGGCGGGCCCTTTCTAAACGCTGCAGTTGTTTATGGGACCTTAGTATTCGGAACAGAATCAGTCGATGGCAAACAACGAAAATACTTTTATGTGGTAAGTTACAGTGATGAACTTTGCCTTGAGATGGTCATTTTTTGTTTGTACCTTGAGTGTTGATACGAAAATTTTTTGTTATGGATGGGGGAGGGAGGGAGGGGGGGGCAGAGATCAGAACATGCACCACGTGTTGTTTACGAGACATTAAAGATATGGAAACTGTTAAACAGTCTTCTATATACAAATCAGAATAGTTGCAAATGCTTAAGGGAGGCCCTAACTATACAATGATTAGAAGGGCAATATTTGGAAAGGTGCATGGTCATGGAGTTTAGGAGGATTTGACTAAGCAGCCAATTTCCAGCCAAACATACTGGCGTGGAGTGGCGCCAAAATTGTGTTCGCTCTCCCCGGGCTGGCTCGACTTTTGGGATACGGTCATAGAGTTTAATATAAACAATGAGTTCATCATCTATATAGCCTGCTCGCCCCAAGGTGATTGCATTTTGCTTTTCAGAGACCCATCAGTTACTTTTTGACCCTCTCCGGAATCAGAATTTATGTCCGTGTGGTGTAATACTGGTGGTGAGGTCAGTCTACAAGCCGAGTCGTGAAAAACACCGACACTTTAGCCTTTACGTTCAAAACATTTCTGGCTATCGGGAAAAAAAAGAAGGAGCTTAATTAATATACCAAAAAAAATTTCATTTCAAATTTCACTTTGTGACCGTTCGAAAATTATTGTGAATCAGTGAAAGTTCACTCAAATAGGGGGCGAGGGGGGTGGGGGAAGGAATTCTTAACAGTTCTAGTTTGCTAGAAAATTAAAAGGTACGAGAAAAAACTGGGCGAAATGCAGAATACACGCAAGAAGAAGAAAGAGAATAAAAAAAACTGTCTGTTCAAAGTCGGGTGAAACGTTTAATAGCGTCAAGAAGACTGAATTGGATGAAGTTGTTCATTTCACTTCCGTTCCAGCGTGCAGTTGCGCTTGACCTCCTAAAAATAGCTTCGTTTCCCACCGATCATTCCATGTCATATTTTTCCGACTTTTATTCAGTAATGACGGTACGATCACGTAATTTGACTTGATGAGTTCTTTAACTTCATTTCATGTACTTGTTTTATATCTTACGTCGGAAAGATCTGCCAAATGTGCATAGAAGCAAAGGTAGGTTCCTGTTTACACGTGTAATATCGAATACCATATAATTCGCGTAAAGCCGCAGTGCATGGTTTGTTTTTCTAGCCTTTTGATAAAAATTGACAAAGTTTACGTTATCTTTGCCTGAGAAAATATATAAGTTGTAGCTTTATACAGCGAAATACTACAGAGAAAATTGTTACTGTGTACACGAGCGGCTCCCGATTGGACTGGCAAATCGAAGAGCGAACTTGAGCTAGTAATGTGTGTAACAAAATGTATAATTTTCATTTTAGCGCATATTTTAAGCTCTTCGCAAGATCAGAAACAAAAGATCATCTTTTTACATTATAAGTGAAGGTTTTTTAAGTGATAGATAGGCTTTAAGAGGCACGATCAATTTTTAAGGATTTTCTTTTCAAATATTCACCGAATTTCGTTTGGGAGTTTTAGAGGCCAAAGGGCTGAACCATTGCGCATTCATGCAATTATAGTTCTGCTACATTACATTTGCCCAATTATTTTATTCAGCAGTCTAACTTATCTATAAACAAACTATGTTTAGTTAAAATGGCTTAGTCTAAATCGATGTGGCATGGGTGATATTGACCTTCCAAATTCTACCAAATTTGTGTACCTTTTAAGTGCCGAAAAAGTGCCATGAGAAGCTATAGCCGTTCGTAGCTCAGGCTTAACCATTTTCAAATAAGAGTAGGTAAATGAAAGGAGGAAGGATAGTTCTTTGTGACTGTATGAGTCACGATTAAGTTATTTCAATGATAAGGGTAGAATTAATTGTAGCAAACCTCTTTCAGTTCACCAACATGGCGGCCCCTCGAGGCCTCGTCAAAACTGTCATTCCTGTATCTTTGAAACCAAAGAGAATTCGAACCTTAGAATATGCATTCAGTATTTAGGACACCATTCTAAGACTACATGCCAAAAATCAGCCAAATCGATGAGGTACCGTGTCGGGCCGAAGTTCGAATTTTACAGACAATCACTCTTAATAATTATCTCATTGTCTTTGCTTAATTTTTTTGGTATTTTAGACTATGCAACTTTAAAAAATTATATCTCTGCTGTTATTTACAGTTCCATATCAAGCTATACATCATTGGAAAGGGCAAAAATTTAACTTTCAGAAAAAAAATATTTTGGCCTCAGGAAACCCATAATATTCCGCACAAAAAAAAACAATGCATATTTCTAGATAATTATTTTTAAAAAAAATTTAAAGAGTGTAATTTTTGCCACACAAGCAGTACATTTGGTCTAATACAGTAGAAAAACTTTTTTCTTCAATATCTTTGCAAAACAGCCTGAATATCGGTCGAAAATATAGAGCGACTAGAAATATTCTAGAAATTTACTTTGTTGACATAATCGGATTATGCAAATGACGTCAGAGCTAATTAGCATAAACGAAACTTGATATCTTAGCGTCTCTCTGCTACGATGTTTACTTCAGAAAGACGCTGTATTTCTTTAGTTTATCGGTGAAATATCGAGTTAAAAACAGCAAACATGAATTCTCTAATATAATTCATCAAGATAAGCAAGGATTTGACGGCAAAAAGCGAACCGAAGGCCAAACGGGAAGGAATTCATTGCATTTCCACAACACGTGGTCCAGACTACGGCGAAACGGCTATCGGCACACAAGATTCAAACTGGTTTTCTTACCTAGTTTTCCCGTTTGTTTTGCTTGTTTTAGCCTCCAAAATCCTTCAAAATAATTTGCTTGACTTGTATTTGGTTGAAATTCGTCGATACAAGCTTTCATTCCTCGCAAAAGAAGTCATAAAAACACCACACGCATCGACAGACATTTTGTCAAAGTTTGAAAGATGGTTGCGTGAAGCTCAAAACTGCCCGGGGGCTGGAACTAGGCCCATATTTGGCTAAGCCTGTTAACTTCCTGTGGGCCAAATTTGGGGGCAATCGGAAGTAACGCCATTATTTGCGATATTCTCTGCGTTATAGATCAGATCTGGTCTATTTTTGAAGAGGTGGAAGACATTTAATCGAGATTTAATCTTGACAGCAATCATCACCAAAGCGTTCATGACGGCAGTGAGAGGAACCATGAGGATGTTGATGATAATGTTTAAGATAACAAAACCTTGAATGAAAAAAGAGGGCTGGTGAAGTTTCCCAATCTCACTCTTTGCAATCACGCAGCTAGGAGGTAAGGTCTCGTTTGTTACTTCACTTGAATTCATCGTCTTCTTTCAATCTCGCTTTGCCACGGAATTTGAAGGACGAATCAGGTGAATGTATACCCGTACCGTTGTGCATTGAAACTGTCTCCTCTTTCAATGTGTTGGTGTCTTAGTAAGCGAATTTTCCATTTGCTACATAGACATTTTATAAAATGACGAAGCTAATGCGCGAGTTCTGATTGGTAAAATATGTATAATAATATAAGCAGGTCCTGCCTTTGCCTTGCAATTGGCTCCACCTTGGCGTGGCTTGGATGGCAACAGTCACGTCCCCTAAAGAGACTTCAAGAGACTGTCCTTAATTAGTAGGTGCGCGGTAAATAGATTGACGTTTAAATAGGGTACGTTTTTTGTTTTTCATCGAACAAGCGTGACATGCACTAAACAAATCCTTTGAAACCCAAGAGTAATTAACAATTGGTTCATGAGTCAGCGTGCGTGTGTCTAGATAAAGTACGTGGGAAGTTTTGCGAGCACGAAAGAGGCGTAAGAGTCGCTCGAGGAGCGGCCAACTCGATTAATAATAATAAAAGTTATAAAAACGTCGAACTTACCAACTTCCAAATATGTCAAAACCATGCCAGTCAGCGTCCAAATTATTCAAAATGGTCACAGCTTCAAATCCGAAGGAAGCTGCAACTTGAGTATCGATTCAACGTTTAATTAACATTTTTTTCACATCATAAGTCGCATCAACTAAAGGTTACTTTCATCAGCTCCTTTCAACATTTAATAAATATAGTGTTTGACTCTGCTAAAGCCAAATTTTTAAACCATGATTAGGTTACTTCCTCAAATAACTTGAGATGATCGACTTTCTCGAGGCTCATTGTTTGAACATTGCCTTGTCTCTTTACAGCGTCTTCCCAGGCCTCCTGGGCCAATGAATTTCGGTAACGTATCCGAGACGAACGGCCAGGGCCCAGTTACTCGAAGCATAGTTAGCGTTAACCAGCGTTAAATGCCATGACAACGTATTGGTTTTGATACTGCTTAACCAATGGTTAACGCTAACCATGCTTCGAGCAACTCAGCCCAGGTCAAAAATTCGCTCGGACCACGTTACTCGAAATTCATAAGCCGTGCGGAATAATGAGACCTAGGAGCTAGTCAAGGGTAAATGCTCATACGTTCTGAAAGTCTCCAATAATATTTAATGCGAGTGGAAAAAGCTTCTTAGAAAATCATGCTCCAAGGCAGTCCAATCTCAAGTCATTTTTAATTCTCCATTTTCAAACCTTGGCAAAACCGGTAGGATGAGATTTCCGTAAGCTGAGTCTTGCGAGATAAAATATCCAGAAGACGTAGTGTTTGCGTGCTAAAAAACAAAACAAAACGTCCCATGAAAGTCTAAACATAGCTCGCGTTAGTCCCATATTAAGGAGGGTTTTCTGCCTTGTATCTTGAAATGTCGTTTACCTGACACTGAACTACGAAAAGATTTGAGACAGACTAAAATAAAACTGTTCCAGTAGTAATGAGACCTGCGATGCGCGATCGAGCGATCGAGTGCGCGATCAGTGAGTAGGTCTGCAGCAACGGATACAGGGGAGGAGCCCGGGGGGCGCTACTTAATTCTGTAAGGAGAGTGAAACCAAACAGGGTCATAAAATAAGGTCTCTTCCGGTCTTAAACGAGGCGTCCAAATGAACTGTTTTTGTCTTAAAACAGGGTCAGGGTTTGAAGGACTTGGCAGCACACCTCTTCCAAGACTTTCTTGGAGTAACAACCACCCCTCCCCCCGCCCTCAACATTGAATCATCAATGATGTGAAGTATATGAAATAATTCATATTTGAACTGCGGTTGTAGATGAAACTAAAGAGTGATCACCGCAGTAAATTTTCCAATTTAAGCAATTGGAAAGAAGAAGCCTGAAAAAAATCAGGCCTTCAACGGGATTCGAACCCATGACCTCCGCGTTGCCGGTGCGTTGCTCTACCAACTGAGCTATGAAGCCACACATTGGGAGCAATATGAATTATTTCATATACTTCACATCATTTCACTCCTCACGGGAGACATAAACTCAATAAATTGACCTCGCTCCCAATGTGTGGCTTCATAGCTCAGTTGGTAGAGCAACGCACCGGCAACGCGGAGGTCATGGGTTCGAATCCCGTTGAAGCCCTGATTTTTTTCAGGCTTCTTCTTTCCAATTGCTTAAATTGGAAAATTTACTGCGATGATCACTCTTTAGTTTCATTGAATCATTACTCAGGTAAGTTAAGGAGAGGGTCACACATTATTCTGTAAAGAAAATACTGGGGGTGGTCTATCTCCGAAAGTAAACGTACGATCAACATGAAACTAGGCCACGACTTAAAACATGTCAAGGGAGCTTTATTCACAAAAGTGTTTCCATAGTAACCTATCACGTGACCACTTATGGCTTAACTTCCGCTTTGTTCTTTAGGGTTTCTGCACACTAGGAAAAATCAATTTTACTGAATTTTTTTACAGTATTGTTTTTAGTATGTAAGGCTCCTAACTGGAATCGAAGTCTTAATACACCTGAGTAGGGAGCTTTAGATTCTGAGACGAGGATGAACGAAAACGAAGATTTTCTCAATACTGAGTTTTACTCATGAGTGAACCAGCGTCATTTTGGCGGGACAACGTGATAGCCGTCGTTATTCTACTACGAGTATTAGCGAGAATGTCGTTGTGGCGGGAACAAGTTATCAAATGTCAGAAGTTTTATCAGATTGCGATCGGGAGAGGGCTTAAACTCCTTCAGTATACATAGGTCAGCACTCGTTAACATCCGTCGAAAGGCCCTTGGACACCTTATGAAGTTTACGCAAGGTAGATTAAAGTACACATAGCATCAACCCCAACCCAAAAAAGGAACCTAACCAGTTTCGAAACAGTGCTTAACCCTAATCAGTAAAAGCAGTGCTTAACCCTAGTCAGTAAAGGTAGCGCTTAACCATAATCTGTAAAACGCAGTGCTTAACTGGCTAATCCAAAACGATAAGGAATACTATGTTGTGTAAACTTCATAAGGTGTCCAAGGGTCTTTCGACAAGTGTTAAAAAGTGCTGACCGTATACATAACAGCTTGTCGGGGTGTCTTGTTTTTAGACCACGCACGACCAGCCACCCAGCAGAAAACCGAATCGTTTTGGTAGGTATTAAAGTCAGAGCTTTAGAGAGTGACCCGGACCCAAGCATGAGCCACCCAGAGGAGGAGAGTGAGGCAACCGAAGAGGTCTACCTGTACCGAGTAACCAGGGAAAGGTCATTGAACCCTACTGCGACGTTGCAGGTAAATACGATCCCCGTCACGTTACACCGAGACACGCAAGCAGACGTCACGGTCATCACAGAGAAACATTTTGAGAGTCTTAAAGGAACAAGCCGCCTCCAGCCGACAAAATCGGTCATTAAGAGTCACTCAGGAGATGGGCCAGGAGCGATGTTACCCTTACTAGGCTGTTTCACCGCCTCTCTAAGCCGAAACCAAAACAGCATCGTAGAAGTTGTGTATGTAGTCAAAGGCCAAGGGAACACTACACTTTTAAGCCGCCAGGCAGCCGGAAACATGGGCCTCATAGAGTATCACATCGAGCAGACAACAAAAGCCCCTTCCCCAGTAATGTAGGTGGAACGACCAGAAACAAACAACTTGATCGCAGAGTATGAGGATGTCTTTACTGGTATTGGAAAGCTGAAAGGTGTGACCGTAAAGCTGCATGTCGTACCCGAGGCCCCAGGTGCTATTCAGAAACAAAGAAGAGTATCCATACCGCTGAAAGAGAAGTTTGATCAAATCCTGGACAGGTGGCACAATCTAGACATCATCAAGGATGTAGGAGACGAACCGACAGATTGGTGCAGTAATGTGGTCCTCACTTCTAAGAAGGACGGCGAAATTGTTAGGGCCAGTCTCGACATGGCGGACGTCAACAAAGTACATCAAGAGGACAAGGCACACCATACCCACCCAAAGGGAACTGGAAACCAGGCTGAATGGAGCCAAGTTCTTTTCGCACCTGGACATGAACGATGGTTACATGTAGCTAGAGTTAGCAGAAGAGAGCAGGAAGCTGACAGCGTTTTACACCCATCGCGGACTCAAGCGTTTTAAGAGGCTGTACCTTGGAGTGAGCAGCGCAGCGGAGATATTCAATGAGGAGGTCCATAAAGTCGTATCCATGGTACTTAACGCCATCAGCATCTACGACGACGTCTTGGTCTTTATTTTGGAGTCACACAGGAGGAACATGACCAGGCATTGAGCCACTGTCTGACCCTTAACATGAAGAAGAGTCGGTTCAACCTACGATTGGTGATATTCGTTGGCAAAGTATTCTCCAGTGAAGGAATCTCATCGGACCCAAACAAGGGGGCAGCATTGCAGGCAGCAAGCCCGCCCCAATCTCAAGCAGAATTGCGATAGTTCCTTTTCTTCGTCGGAGCTAGCCCGGACTTCATGGAGGGTTTTGCGCAGATAACCGCACCACTAAGAGACTTCATCAAACAGGGGGCACCTTTCCAGTGGACACCTGAGTCCCAGAGAGCGTTTGAGCAAACCAAAACGCTGCGGTCTGGGAACAAGGTCATGGCGTTCTTTGATCCACATCGCAAGACCAAACTCATGACAG
Source organism: Porites divaricata (assembly GCA_038088405.1). Classification (NCBI taxonomy): domain Eukaryota; kingdom Metazoa; phylum Cnidaria; class Anthozoa; order Scleractinia; family Poritidae; genus Porites; species Porites divaricata. The sequence continues at coordinate 15,739,858 of JBBMOI010000012.1, read as the reverse complement.
ACACGGGACCCTATGCATGATTTAGCAGTTACACTGAAGCAGTATGACCCCCACGCAAGGCGGTGGAGACCCGTACCTATCGGTCTAGGGCTTTGACGGATATTGAGACCAGATACTCGCAGCTTGAGACGGAAGCGAAGGCTGTTGAATGGGGCATGCTCGCAAACCATATCTACTTATACGGCCTCAGATATACGTTTGAGGTAGACACTGACCACAAACCCCTACTGCCTCTGTTTGCAAGTCACAAAGCCACCGCGCCACTTAGAATTGAACGAATGAGAGTTCGCCTCCAGGGGTGTGATTACAAGCTCAATTGTGTACCTGGAAAGAAAGCAAAGGCAGAGACTAACGAAGCAGATTACAACTTCAGGCACCCAGAGCCACTCACGACCGAATACGCCAGGGCAGTAACCAGACAGAATTCACTGTTCATGAAGATGAAGAATTGTTTAAGAAAGACATCAGCGCAGTTTTGCAAGCGGCACTGCCAGATGCAGTATCATGGGATGAGCTACTAGAGGAGACAAGTCAGGACCCGGAACTCAAAGAGCTTAAGAGTGCGATAGCGAGAGGGTACTTTTTACGTCCCCAGAACGGAAAGTCCTTGGGCGAAAATTTAACTCAGTCTTTACAGAGCTAGCAGTGGTAGGAGGATTGGTCGTGCGAGGGTCTCGCATAGTGGTGTCCAGGTCACTTCGCGACACGGTAGTCCGACTCGTTCATGAGGGATATCAGGGGGTTACAAAAACAATGGAATATCTCAGGACCAGGGTCTGGTTTCAGGTTTGGACCGGATGGTGGAAGCCCACATTCAGCACTGCCACCCATATCAAGTAGTGACGCCAGTGAATGAGCGCGAATCACTGCGAATGTCACCACTACCGAGTGAACCCTGGAAGGAAGTGGCCATAGACTTCTGGGGAACCTATCAGCACAGCTGAATACCTTCTCGTTGTCATATGCAAACACTCACGGTGGGTTGAAGTAGAGTTTGTAAGTACTACCAACGCCCGAGCAGTACTACCGAAGCCGGACCGCATATTCTCCTCGCCGGGAATACCGCTGCTCGTTGGCAGCGACAATGGTCCTCCATTCAATGGACAGGACTTCCTGAACTTCAGCACGTACCTGGGCTTCAAACATGAGTGCAAGACACCCAAGAACCGAAGCAGAGCAGTTAATGCGGGTGCTTAAGAAGCTATATCGCATATGCCAACTAAATTGGCAGGTCTTCAGGCAAGAAGTGCACCGTTTTTTACGTTGCTATCGAGCAACGCCACACGGGACCACCAAGCTACAATCATCGTCAAAAGTGTTGGGAAGGTTGCCCTTTTTACCTCTTCTTTTCCTTCCTCCCCCGCCTCTGGCCCAATGTTGATCAAAACATTAATGTTTGTGCGGGTAATTGTTCTCTTATATCCCAACATTGAATAGGGGGGACGGGGGATATTTAGCAAAAGAGAAAACTCTCTTTTTTCAAGGTTAAAATGGACTACTGTTAAGTTGAACAACCTTCCCAACTACTTTTGCCTGTGATTGTAGATTTCAGTGCGACAGAATATTTCGTAAAAAATTAAGCCTTATGTTTTTCTTTTTTGAAATGTACTAGTCATGGAGGTATGTACCGTGCGCATTAATTAGCAACGTTAGCATAACGTCAAAACGGTGAATTTTGTCACGCAGATTTTTGGCCGTTTCGTAGCCTAGGTTGGTCTTGAAATTTCAAGGTGTTAAAGTGAATTAATCTTAAAGAAAGTTTCACACATTATTACACACATTATAAAGATTATGGGATTTGACCTCAGTCGATAATTAAATCATATACGTAACTGAAAATAAATTTTGGCAATAATGTAACTTAAACTTTAATTTCTGAGGGAAATGCTACTTATGCGTAGGTTTTTAGGTGATATGCATGTTCAACTTGACGACTCAAAGCAAAATTAATCTAGGCGAAACGATCAAGTTTAAAAAACTATAGTTTCTTTGAAACCGATTTTGGGGAAGATTGTATTATAGATTAAGATTGACTCTTTCTCTGCCCACATATCAACGCCAAAACTTCTACTTGAGGATTTTGTTTATATTTCGGTGACCTGTGAAGCTACAAATGTGTCCAATCGGGCGTGGGGTTTGTAATATCAGCTCTAGTTAGCCGAAACGTGTTACTATGAGGTACTCTTCGAGAAAGGTTATAACCACCGCTTGCAACTTTTGAAGACAAATTGCTTGTTCTTTCTAGGTTATGAGTGGAAACCTTTTATTATTAGGCAAAAAAATATTTGAAATCCTGCCATTTTTTCAAATTCGGCCAGGGGATGTGGGCAAAAAAGTTGACGCATGCTCATTACGTTTTTCCGTCCTGAATCCCGCGCCTCCCCGAAAACCAACACAGGCCCCTTCACCAGTAAGTCGATAAAGCTTCGTTCTCGTCCTCAGAGCCACTGGGCTAAATATGTAACAAGGCCACGGGACGAAGAAACGACGAGCTCTGGGGACGAGGATAATAAAGCTTAAGAGGCAGTGTCTGTAAAAGCGGTCCGGTGCATTCGGGGTAGAAAAATAGTTTGCCCTCAAACTTTGCCCAGTAAATCATCTTATGCACCTATCAATGTTAAGCCCCGGGGGGGGGGGGGGGGGGGGGGCGGGCTACCCACGGGAAATTGACTGAGCGTGCCTTCCCCAGGGTCAGGAATTTGACATGGCCGCCATCTTGGAAGACCGAAAGAAACTGGAAATGAGTGACCTGCCATCTTGGTAATACCCAAAAGTCACCAGAGGTAAATGACCTCTGCTTTTCTTGACAGTAACAATACAACACGAGCGAAAGAATGGTGAGGAAATCTGTTTTATTTTTCGGTATATATGAACCATCACTTCTTTCATTGTATGATCAAATGTTTATAAATAGAAGAGTCTTCGTTCCTTCTGTTTCTGTTTCTATGTGAGGTTGTAAAAGACATATCCTTTCCAACCTGTCAATTATTAAGTCCTAACTCTGTTAGAAAAAGTTACCCCAGAGGCGGGAAATTGACATTTAGTAGGTGCCTGGGGGTGGGGAATTTGACTCTGGCTGCCATTAAAATGTCAAATTCCCCTTGGTCTTACCCCAGAGGCGGGAAATTGACATTTAGTAGGTGCCTGGGGGTGGGGAATTTGACTCTGGCTGCCATTAAAATGTCAAATTCCCCTTGGTCTGCCCGCCCCCCCCCCCCCCCCCTTGGGCTTAACATTGATAGGTGCATTAGTTCATAAGTAAATGAAACGACTTTCGTTTTGGGAAATATTTCAAAATACAGATTTTAGAGCGCTCAACTCTCAAACTGCCGAACGCCCTAAATTTGCATCTGGCGAAAGCCAAAAATTGGACAAATTACTAAGCTCGCTTCTCCAAATCCACAAAAAGCGAGAAAAAAAGATTATTATTTCTAGGTTACGGTGTTTATCATCGGTGTGAATAGCATGTGAATTTTCAATTTTGCTGAACTGTGTCTACAGAAAAATTAGTTTACTAGCACCTATGAGAGGCCATTTTCAAATCGCAGCAAAGTACCCTATCTTTGCTGGCAATTATTTCGTAAGTCCAGACCTGCCTGCCCTGATTTTCTACTTAAACGAACTATGGAGATGCTAGGAAGTATAGAAATCTAAAAACACTTTGCGCTTTTGATCTTCCTTTAACGCAGAGACTTTGAACTTTTGGTGTTTTTGAAGACACGACCGCCGTCAATTATGCAAATTACATTTGATAAAGTGATTCCCAGAAAAATAGTGTCTTCTTGTTTTGCCCTTATTTGTTGGAAATATTGCCAAGTAAAACAGAAATTCGTTGTTGCATTGTTTAATGTGATTTCGAAGGGTGACATCTACATTTTTTTGAAGTGCGATCGCTCGGAATTTCCAGGATATACCATGGACGCACTCAATCACGCAATACGAAAACGGGTTGTCTGCTTAGACCTTTACCTTTTGGCTTGTCGCTAAGTTAATGAGGATATGATGAGTTAAATTTAATACATGATGTAAAGCATTCGTCCAACATGGATCTATGCTGAGAGATACCATAAATGGGAAGTTGTCATGTCAATCGAAGCATCGTGACTTCTTCAAGGTCATGAGGTCAACCTTGGTCTTGGAAATAAATTATAAATTTCATATATTAATTTTTTTTCGCGCAAGTTCCTGTATGAAATAAGTTTCATTGCTTGCATCCATACAAGCTAGTACTCTAAACCCTATAAGGTAAACAGCAAACAAAACAACAACAAGAAAAACTTCTTTAGATTTGGCCGGTGGGTTCAGTTGTTTTTGTCCCAAAAGACATATTGTGTACACTGAGTTGTGTGCAAATATACTCCCTGCAATAAAATGAGAGTTTGAACAAGAAGGCGACGTCCAATGCCGCTTTCACCATATGCGGAACAAAGCGAAAGCAAGAGAGAATGAGCTAAGAGAGCGAATCGCTGTGCCCCATTATAATTTTTCTTAAATCTATTTAAAATTCGCGCGCGCGTGCTGCAGGTTCTTTTTCTCTGTTGTTTCCATAACCTCTCTTGCCGAAAGTGAGTCCCAAAGATACTCCTATCAATTTCAGTAGTAAAGATGGGTATCTCAAACGTTCTTACGGGGGAGGGGCGGGGGGGAGGGCTGCCATATTAATGTACACGGATGCTCGTCCATCTCGCTTAGGGGTGTAAATCGCAGATTTTGGTCTCACTCAGAGTGTTTGGGACGGAAAGGCACCATATTTGTCTATGCAGGTGTCGCTTAGGGCTGTGAATAACGAAATTTACTAAAACAGGTAATCACAGCAGTGACTTAGGTCCTGCGATTACAATTATTTCACAACTGAACATTTATAGAGGCCAATTAAAGAACCACCATTCCCTAAATTGGTCATAAGCTCAGGTAACGCCGTTTCAGTATGTTTGCAAATTCTGTCCGCACTCCTCCGATCAGGATCTTTGCTCCTGTTACCCCTTCGAGTGAGTAGGGACAATTTCAACGATCGATGCAAAAGTCGCAGCAGTCTTTAAAGGTAACAAAGAAGTGCAAGGTGAAATATTTGGATACATAAAATCATGATAGTTGAGAACCGTTTGCAAAAACAACATGACAAATTAAAACCTTTTTCGCATGATCTGCTTGATCTTTAACACAACAATACTTGGCAAACTAAGAATCAAAACTCCATTATCCACAGGCATGTAAGCAAACTCCTTGAAGCTAAATAATGAAAGCAGAAATGGGAAGTACCTGACTAACAATAATAAATTAGTTTTTACCACTGAGAAGACGATCGTTGCGTGACATAAAAGAAAGACTCTCCCAAATATCTTGCTATTAATAGCATCTTAAGACTAACCAAACTAAAAAATAAGCATCCCTTTTTTTAGAACTTTTTGAGGCTTAAAAAGTGATCTGTGTAGCTTTTGGGTGAAAAGCATGAGAAAAGAGAGGCTTTTTCTGTCTGTTCAGTTTGTTGGTAACAAGGCGGGCTGGTCGCGTTGGCAAAAGAACAAAAGTTTCAAACCTCTATGTTTGAGGAAGAATAAAACACCGAAATATCTTCATATTTCTATACTAACAAGTGTCTCCTTAGCTGCTTTTAACCCGACAATTAGAGCATTTAGGTCTGAAATAGCAAAACATTTGCCAGCGAAGCCGGAATTATTGGGCATGTTTCAGAACGGCCTCAAGCGGGTACTCAGTTAACATATGTACTTTTCTGAAACCTCATTATAGTTATAGCGTTATTCTAAACTGAAATATACTTTATTTTATTAAACTGCTTAGTCGAGAAATATTACCGACAATTGAGCCAAAAAAATTACAAGGGTACAACATTTTCTAATGGAATTTCTTGATCAAGCTAATTTGCATAATTGGCTGTCGTGTCTTCAAAAATACAAAAGTTCAAAGTCTCTGCGTTAAAGGAAGATCAAAAGCGCAAAGTATTTTTAGATTTCTTTACTTCCTAGCATCTTCTTAGTTCATTTAAAAGGAAAATCAGAGCAGGCAGGTCTGGACTTACGAAATAATCGCCAACAAAGAGAGGGTACTTTGCAGCGATTTGAAAATGGCCTCTCATAGGTGCTAGTAAACTAATTTTTCTGTAGACACAGTTCAACAAAATTCAAAATTCACATGCTATTCACACCGTTGATAAACACCGTAACCTAGAAATGATAGTCATTTTTTTCTCGCTTTTTGTGGATTTGGAGAAGCGAGCTTAGTAATTTGTCCAATTTTTGGCTTTCGCCAGACGCAAATTTAGGGCATTCGGCAGTTTGACAGTTGAACGCTCTAAAATCTGTATTTTGAAATATTTCCCAAAACGAAAGTCGTTTCATTTACTTATGAACTAAGATGATTTACTGGGTAAAGTTTGAGGGCAAACTATTTTTCTACCCCGAATGCACCGGACCGCTTTTACAGATACTGCCTCTTAATTATGAGGACGCACGATGCGTGAAGCATGATGATGGAACAGGACCCCTGACGGGATTTGTTACAATGAGGCTCGAATAAATAAATCTCTCTGCACTCAAATAATCGAAATTGCCTACTTCATGCATAACGAGCACTGAATTAATTTTGGCTCATCAAGGCTCAGCATTTGGTCAGAATGAAAATTCTTTTAGACTTTCAATGAGTGAATAGAATAGGAGGATAACATGGGGTAGCAATTAAAGGAGAAATTTGAGGTGGAAGAAATTTTAACTACCTCGCGTGTGAATTCATAACTCATTATCTTTACATGAGTGATGCAGAAGAGAATCTGATAACGGATTCATTTTTCAAATAATCAATTCATTAACAGGGTCTATAGGGGTATGCTTGACCTAGCGAAACCAATTCGGGCTGTGGCTATTCAAATTCAAATTTGCTTCATGTTAGGAATTTTCCCATCCAGAGGGAATAGGTGTTGGCTGCTGAAAGTCTGTTAAGACTACGCTTTTGGGCACAACATCAACAACTGAGTACATCATGGCCTCAAATACGTTTCATGCCAATTTCGAAAAAGCTGTTACCCTTTATGGTACGGTGGCAAGCGACATACGTGGATTAGCCCGTCAGTCTGGGAATATTTCTCGTCAAGTGATAGAATTTTCTAACGAATTCTCAAGTTTACAAAATGTTAACCCTCAGCTGCTTCAGAACATCAAGACTGTTGCCGAAAAGTACCAACACCTTGATCTTGAAACGCGTAAGTACGTTAGGCGAACAAAGACCTTCGCCCAAGATAACATTCGCGTGGCACAGAATGTGTTGAATGGGGTACAATACAGCAAACCAGAATCGATACTAAAGTACTTTAAAAAAACTGCAGAACGGTTGGACAAAGCTTTTGAAGTTGTCCTTGACAAGTATTGCAAAGTTTACACGGAAATCATGAGCATTAAATCTGAAGCAAACCGGGAAGGGAAAAAAACAGGGAAGTTGGCGCTTGAGGCTGATGCCAAGAAGCTTTGTCGGACGCCGGTAGTTGGTGTTGTTGCAGGCCCAGTGATAAGAGCGGCCATGTTTGCAAACGATGTTGACAACCCCGTTGCGAAAGGTATAGTAGGCTTTATCGGATTTGTTACAGGAATTTTGGAATCAGCCATATCCACAGCACTGCTGGGCCTCCCGGCGCTCGCAGCTTCTGAACAGCAGAAAAAATTGGAACACCTGGAAATGCTGTATAAGTCCATTGTTTCCTTCATGGAGATGTTTGCAGATTTGGTCAAAGACCACAAGAATCTGCTGACTTCAATCAGCACGCTTGTTAGTACGCTCCCCGAAGAGTACAAGGAGCTTCAGCAAAGTTTTCAAGAAACCAAAACGCTTGAACTAGACGACATCCATCTTTTCAAAACAAGATGCGAGGAAATCGTTGACGAATGTGGCAAGTATCTTATGTAGCTTGCGTGTATACACGAGGAAATTAAAACGGTAGCTTTTAGTTTCAGCAGAGAAAGAAGGTTACTTAGTTTTTATGGTAGTATAAAAGGCCAAATTCACATGTGTTTCAGGCGGATTTATCGCAGGATAAAAGCGACGATTTTAGCCCGATCTTACCTTTGAGTATGTTTGCGCAACGTTTCACAATATGAACATTCTTCAGGAGTACCCAACGAGAAAAATTTCGAAAGTGATTGGATATCGCTTCCAGTAATATTTTAACAGTCACTAATTGTTTTTTGGTTGATTATTAACTTCTCTGGCAAAATTATATCCGCTCCCCAAAGCCAGCTAGAGCTAGACATTAAAACATAATATCCAGCCAGGATCTTTGCCTTAAGTGCTTTTCCCAGCCAGGATTTTTACCAAGAAGACATTTCCCCAGCCAGGAATGTCTATTTCTTCCCTTTTTTGCCAGCAAAAAAAGAAAAGACCGACATTTAGCCAGCCAGGAAGATAAATTGAGCCATTTTATCCAGCTACGAAAAAATCTATATCAAGGAAAGCTTAGCCAGTCCAAAGATATCTGCTAAAAGGGCATAATTAGTAGGACCAAGCTCATTTTTAAATAGCCCGCTTACGTCTTTCACGAGGTCAACATAACGATGATTGTTTCCTTTTTGAAGCTTTGACACTAAATTCTTTAAAATGAGAATCTGCATAGGATTTCTTGCAGAGATCCCGCTCTTCATCAAACGAACCAGATTAATTACCAGCATTTGGTCTTCCCCGTTAAGACATGCTTGATGTAAACATTCTTCCCAGTCTCTAGGGCTTAGTGTTTTCCTTACCAGCTCCTTAACTTCTGTCTCTGCCAATTTCCTTCGTTGACTTTCTTCGTCAAGAGCATTCATCATCTCTCCTCTCCTTGCGTACCTTTCGTTGAAACCTTTCAATCCCAGTCTGTTGGCATTGTCATCTAAACTGCCAGACCTCCGATGCTGCAAAGTGTTTTTCAGGTCTCTCATTTGACGGAAACAATTAGTGCACGTGTATGGATGTTCACCATGAGATGACGCCTCCCCTTCACAGGGTGGGTCGAGGCTTTTAATTGCTCCATTGATTTGGAATAGTTTTCCATTTATGATTACCTGTTTAAAAACAGGAATAAACACTGACTTGTGGCTTGAATTTGCTTCATCCTGAAGGGCATCAGCCTCTACTTTGTGCATTTCCTTCCAAACGTTGTAAGAGGAGCATTTTCCATGACCTGGTTCATGTGGATGACACTTCAACCCGCCATTGTTGCGTCTTTTTTTGAAGAGGCCTGCAGCAGTTGTTCTTCTAATCTGTGAATCACTTCCAAAATTTTTTAACGACCTCCGAATCCCATAAATGACAGAACTTGACTTTACTTCTTGTGTGTGCTTGGTGTTGAAACTCGGAGGTCCTTCCTAGTTTAAATTCACTGAAGGTTGTTGGAAATATTCAAAAATACGCTTTTGTTCTTTCCCCGCTAATCTGGCTTCTTCCTTTCTACCACAGCGGGGCTCTTTCTCTTGGGCTCTTTGAAAGAAGGCTACGGCCTCCAAATGCAATCTAGAACTGCTATGTTCTTTGAGCTGGACCATACCGGAGAAACATAACGTCGCAGTACCCGACAATATTGCATCCGGTTTTGCCGATTGAGCTCGACATTTGGAGTGAGGTATGCTATTAATTATAGCCCATCTGAGGTAAGGTATGCAAATGGCGCAGCTGAATTTACTTTTTTCGATTTGAGTGAATTGTGGGAAGACGTCTCCTTCAAAGGTGTATTTAATATGCTCGGCCGCAAAACTGCCAACCTTGAGAGGGGGGAACGAAGCTGCGACAAAGGCCCTGACTATGCAGTTCTTGTACGTCTTTGCACAGCCTGAAGCTAAATAAAGGGCTGTCCGTTCCTCATTTATGTTGCCGGGATCTTTAACGACGCTTGTCAGGTAAGCCTGAAATGAAGGAGGTTTCCTAGGAAGATGCGAAGGAAGCAAAGTGGACGGTTTCTTATGGAACCTATCAAATATTTCTGATGACGCCTCTGTCTTGTTGACGGGTATGATTTCTTCTGCACCGCTTGATATTTCAGTTGCATCACTTTCACTACTCGCATCACCATGTTCACTTGTCTCACAGACGTTTTCGCCATGTCCATCCTCTGAATGGTCGGGGAAAGTAATAATATCCTCGAGTGAATCGATAGGGAATATGTCTGTCTCACCTCCTGAAAATTCATTTTTGTCGTAGCTGAAATCTCCTTGACTCTCGAGAATTTCGCTGTCACCACTTGTAAGAGGAATATCAGAACAAATCACAGTAGTTTCATCAGTATTTCTCTCCAGGACACTTTTCAAATCAGTTAGAATCGTAGAGGGACTACCAGGCGATTTGGAACGATCAGGGCTTGTTTCTTTCACTTGAAATGAATTTCTTTTTACAGGGACGCTGGTTAAATCACTAGCAGCTTCTGCTAATGCAGCTGATCTGGTCGACGATGGCTGTTTCTCACAAGTACATGCCTTAATATCGTATGGCAACTTCCGCCTTAGGAACTGGAAAGCACCACGCTTCTTCCTCTTAATTTGGCGTACTTTTGCAAAAGGGGGGTGCCTTATTACGTTACCTACGTGCGAAAAAAATGATCTTTTTGGATCCTCGTCCAATTGATTGCTTTCTTTGTAGTGAATCCACAGGTTCTGCGTCGTAGTGATGTCGTCTTCTCCTCCTTCGCAGTAGTATTCACATATCCATTCTCGAACAGCTTTGCGCTGAATGTTTGTTTGAGGGGCTAATTGGTTAGACTGCCACACCGTGGTGACCCCTTCATTGAAACTTTCAGGCCAGGCGCTTTGACTTCAAGAGGTGTAACCGATACCGACGGAATTTTTTTATCGCATGATCGCGCCTTTTTATCGCTCACAGGAGCACTCAACAAATTTAGCCCCTTGTATCCCACTCGTCGGCCCTTTTTGTTAACCGGAACCACATTCTTGTAATCCAAACGAGATAGAGCCAACCCAAGGTAAGAAAAAATAATTCTCTTCCCACCTTTATGTCTGATTTACAAGAGAAACTTCTCCACATCTCTTCCTTACTGACAATGTCGTCTTCGTCGCTTCCTTCCAATGCATGATTTTGAAGCCATCGTTCGACGTCTGACATCTAAAGATAGAGTAAGGTAAATGCGAATGTTATTTCAACCTAGTGTATTCCATGAACAACGAAAGCAACGCAAACAAATTTAATTTTTTTAATATTATTTTGTAATCAATTGACTATCAAAACCTAAAAAAATTATCCTGACGAATACAAGTATGGTTGACTTAAGTTCTTTCCAAGGAAGAGGTTTCCAGACATATCTCATCGTTTTCAATTCGCTGGTGATGAGCGATTTGCTTCTTTTCATGAATTTTTCATAGATAGGCGGAAAAAGAATGTGATGTACTTATCACTTATCCCAAGCTTGAAATTCTTGATTCAGCTATGGTCACTTTACCATAGCAGTTGGTTGCAAAGTGACTCGTGACACATCGTTTAAGCATGTAACTACAAATACATTTACCTTAATAATTGTGAAGTTAATCTCTCTACCATTGTCCTTTCCATCACCACCTACATCATCTCTGTGGGTAAAAGATAACATTTGTCATTGTATCTATTTCTCCGGATCTGCCCTGTTTTTGCTTGCCTAGTCTTTAGAGACGGCAGAGAGTAACGCTGCGTGTTCCTCCCATTTCTCTACCATATCAAATCAAATTGTTTAAAAGGAGACCCAGTGGTTAGAATATATTTAACTTTGGGCATTAGGCAAACTAACCTCACATCTTGTGAAGGATTGTAGTTTACTACCCTTATCTTTTATTTGTTTTTTTTTTCATCACTCAATGCTAGGCAAAATAGAAAAATAAAACTGCTTGAGATTGTTTTCACAATTTGCTAATACACCGATAGCAATCGGAGGGGCAACAAAACAACATGAAAGTAAATACAAATTTATTGTTAGTCAAACAGTCTTTAAGTACCTTGATAAGAAAAAAAAAAAACAAACACCAAACATTAAATCATCGGCATACCTTTCACTTTCTTTTCCTGCATACCGACCCCTCTTCGTATTCAAATTGGGATCCACGTAGTATTTGTCATGGCTTTCCATATCTAAAAATACAACGGTAGATTACTAAGTTATATTATTACTCGCAAACTTGGATTTCCTTTTCAAGTCCAACCCCACCCTTAAATCATACATAAACTAGGAGCAATCGCCGCGAAAGCTTTACAAGGTAAAAGCAAACTGTTCACAGCAAAAGCCATTACTGGCAATCACCGCAAAAGCTTTGCGAAACCTGTAAAGACAATTTCAGCAAAGGTCCTTTCTTAAGTCGAACCCCACCCTTAAATCATACATAAACGAGAAACAATCGCCGCGAAAGCTTTACAAGGTAAAAGCAAACTGTTCACAGCAAAAGCCATTACTGGCAATCACCGCAAAAGCTTTGCGAAACCTGTAAAGACAATTTCAGCAAAGGTCCTTTCTTAAGTCCAACCCGACCCTTAAATCATACATAAAGAGGAGCAATCGCCGCGAAAGCCTTACAAGGTAAAAGCAAACTGTTCACAGCAAAAGCCATTACTGGCAATCACCGCAAAAGCTTTGCGAAACCTGTAAAGACAATTTCAGCAAAGGTCCTTTCTTAAGTCCAACCCCACCCTTAAATCATACATAAACGAGAAGCAATCGCCGCGAAAGCTTTACAAGGTAAAAGCAAACTGTTCACAGCAAAAGCCATTACTGGCAATCACCGCAAAAGCTTTGCGAAACCTGTAAAGACAATTTCAGCAAAGGTCCTTTCTTAAGTCCAACCCCACCCTTAAATCATACATAAACGAGAAGCAATCGCCGCGAAAGCTTTACAAGGTAAAAGCAAACTGTTCACAGCAAAAGCCATTACTGGCAATCACCGCAAAAGCTTTGCGAAACCTGTAAAGACAATTTCAGCAAAGGTCCTTTCTTAAGTCCAACCCCACCCTTAAATCATACATAAACGAGAAGCAATCGCCGCGAAAGCTTTACAAGGTAAAAGCAAACTGTTCACAGCAAAAGCCATTACTGGCAATCACCGCAAAAGCTTTGCGAAACCTGTAAAGACAATTTCAGCAAAGGTCCTTTCTTAAGTCCAACCCGACCCTTAAATCATACATAAACGAGGAGCAATCGCCGCGAAAGCCTTACAAGGTAAAAGCAAACTGTTCACAGCAAAAGCCATTACTGGCAATCACCGCAAAAGCTTTGCGAAACCTGTAAAGACAATTTCAGCAAAGGTCCTTTCTTAAGTCGAACCCCACCCTTAAATCATACATAAACGAGGAGCAATCGCTGCGAAAGCTTTACAAGGTAAAAGACAACTGTTCACAGCAAAATAAATGTCCAAAAAAACCTGAAGACATTTATACCAAAACCTCTTATTTCTGCAAGGTAAAGGTAACCGTTTTCGATGAAGCTCTTCAAACAACAAACGAGCAAGGATTCAGTACTGCAAAATAAGAATTCTATGATAACAGATTAATCTCTCATTATTATCAAGCTGTGCTTCAAATGCAATTGTCTTGTAACCCTTTTTTTAGGGCATAAAATTTTAAAAATAATATCTTAAATGAAAACTGGAGTCACAGGCTCTGTTCGCACTACACAAAATTTGTCAACAGGAAAGGCCATTTCTAATGTGAACGATTTTCTTGACCTAAGAAACCTCAAGGGTTCTTTCGAGAATATTTAAGGCCTGAAGACGTTTTGTCTGGCGGCAAAATCCTTTGTTCCTTTACATTGGCCAAGGGTCGACGGTTAAGGTTTCCGGTAGTGTTATCCAACTGTCTTTGCTACCGTGACATTTCCGAGCTCTGGACAATCTACTTTCGCTCGTGCTTAGGTGTAATTAACTGATTTGTTTCCCGGAGAAAAATGTTGATTGCAGTAAAATTTAATGTTTTTGCGATTATATGTAAAAAATGTGTAATAAACGACGAAGATAATGGTCATGGACGTCAGTGTAAGATAACAATTTCGGCGAGAAGTTGATCAGCGACACCGGAAATCGCAGGGTTTTGCTTTCAGGGATTTGTTTAGATCCGCGCAAATGATTCCGCAAACATCACTGTTTTTAGCAAAAAAAGAAAAAAGGGGTTTTAGTAGGCCTACACTAGGTTAACCTCGGGCCAAAATGCTGCTTGTTCCAAACGCTTTTTTGTGGGTGGGGAGATTATGCTCTGGACGGTTCTGTGTGACTGAGCAACAGTGATTTTTAAAATGCCGCTTGTTTCGCAGTGAGAGGTCATGGCATATTTATTTTCTGTGGTTTTGTTCAGACTTTGTTCAAGGTCGGCAGGATTTCCCCTCTGATGCAAGGGCATTTTCTTTGACCTCTTTTGAAGCGTGCAGCTCTTTAAATAAGGAAAATATAAGGGTTTGCGTTTTTATTATTTCCTCTAAAATTCCTTCTGGATCTGAATAACTAAGCGTTTTTGTTTGGTCCCGGAATTTGATGTTTTACTGAAATGCTGTATCACGCTGGGCCGAGCTCGTTCGTTTTCTCTGGAAGATGTTAACTTCTCACCGACAGCGATTTTACATGTCCAAATTTTAGAAGAATGAATCGTACATAAACTAGTGTGTCAGTCAGCACTGTGATTGCTATGTGATGCCTGTCAAAAGTTCAGACACGCTTGCCCGACGAATCATTCCACTAGCCCCGGGCTATCGGACAGCACTTTCGTCGCGCCCTGCAAACGGATAGATACAGATTATGTCGGGTACGTCTACGTATAAACAAGTCACAATTACTGAAAGAAGTAATGCACCGCCTGGAGAACGAATCCGAGCTGTTGGAATGTGTTTTTACGGACGTGGACAGGACCTGACGACAGGCAATTTGTACCAATTGAAGCGAAATCCATCCAACCTCAGAGAGGAGAGCTGCATTGAGTTGACAGAGAATGGTGTAGTAAAAGCAACAATGAATGCACGCCTGTCCAAGCTTATGGCACCACTTATTGATAATGCCATTATACGGGAGCCTAAATGGTATGATTAAATTTTGTCACATGGAGATTTGTAATGATTCACTCTCATTGGGTCTTGAAAACCTTAATTTCACTATGGTCCCTTGTTCAAGAATCTTTTTTTAAAATGCGGTAATTTGTGTTTTCGTCACCAGCCGTGTTTTGGAAGACGCAATCTGGAGTCGAGGAGATACTAGACGACCAGCAAGGGCCCACAAAGTTGAGGCCAAGTTCCTTACAAGCCTCACTGACCTTGAACTTGTTCAAGACATATTTAAAGCTTACAATGTTAACTTTGTTTAAGCATTGCTTTATTACGTGTAGTTACCGAATTTTATTCTAATTGATTGATAAACAAAATGTTCTTGAAAATCAACTTAAGGCCGTGACTGTAATTTTTGTTATGTAAATGAAATAAATTAAGCAACTGCTGGTTTCAGCTGGTTAACCTATTGAAATACATTGTTGTCTTGCTGGTTACGAACACTATCACTTGGATAGGGTGAAACCCCGGAGGGAGGGAGATGCTCCTGCGAATTCTAGATGTGGATGTGTGCCGCCCGCTTCTCCAAATCCTGACCCTATTTCAATCCAGAAATGTAATTTCCCACATCCGTTTTCAGACCAAATCCATAGAGGTATTGGTAGTAGTCAAGCATTCTCCATAAAACAATTTAGATATGAAAGGAAGTTAAGAACAATTTCCTTACTCGTTGTGATGAACCGTTTGCAGGAAAATGGAAACGTGTCGTCAATACTGTTTGCATGGACTAAATTCCGCGCCGATCTCCCTGGCTTCTATCCGTACTCTTATGTCCACGCGGAATAATTTCACCCTGGCCTCGGTAGCCAGGAAGGATATCATTGTTCAGTTTAGGAAAGGGAAATTTTTGAAGACAAAAGTCTAATTATATTTTTTACTTGGTGAAGTTGATCTGTTTGCACAAAAAGGAATATAATTTTGATATCCTTAAGCAAGGATCACAGCGATTTCGATTTTGGTCGCGGCGAATTTACTGTAGGCCCAGCGTGACAAAACTTAGCGGGGATTTATTTCATTCACTGGCAACAAATCTAGCAGTTATTCCCATCCAGGCATTGCGGAGAAATCTAACGAAAGTAAAACCTTTGTATTTCACGGTTATGTAACTGCAATAAAAACCATTACCCATAAAAGACAAAGAAAAAACTAAAACTAAAACTAAAACTCTGATCCTGACGGCACAATATTTCCACAGGAAATCAATATGCGCGTGAAACAAAGCTTCACGACCCCACACCGTGAGACAACTGGCAAAAATATTAACAAATGTCAAATTCAAGAATCCTCCACAGCAAAATTTACCCACGTGAAAGTCAAGAATCGAACAAATAGTGTTTTAACATAAGCCAAAGGTAAAAGTTGAGCAGGCCTGCAACGACGCCTTCAGGTTTTTCACAGCAGTGACTAAAATAATTAACCCCAGGAATAACATGTCAATTCTAGTAATAACCAGATCTCCCCGTTTGGTTACCCGTTTTAGCGAGTATTCGGTAGTGAACGCCGGGAAAAAAACACTCTTGATATCCTCCAGCACACAAGACATAAAGTCTTTGTCTTATGTGTTTTTCAGCCTACTGCGAGGTCTTTTTACCTCAGAAGATTGCTTCTCAGACCTGGCCTTTTGGGCTGAAATTATGTCACCATAAATCAAAATCTATTTAGAATAGGGTATTTTTCTTTCTTTCTTGCTAATTTGGAATTGAAAGGATAAATACGTCCATACACTCCCGTAGTTCCCCCGAAAACCATACCCGATTCCAGACCAAATGGACAAAATCTATACCCGATTTCAGGAGAAACTCAGCATATTTGCATGTCAATTCGAATCCTCTAGAGTGTATTTCTAACCACCACCATGCTGTGACTTCACGCACATTTCCAAAAGTGGAAAAGCTCTGGGATCCACACAATGCGAGCGGGCAAATTCAGTCAATTGTCTTTTCAAAATCCAAACCAAAGCTTGTCTCCGATAAGATTAAGTATTGTAAGCTAATTGCTAAAATGTTTATTTGTTGTGTTTATGTGAGTTTTCAGTGGGCAACTTTGACCACAAAAAAGCCGAAACAAAAGTCGGGGAATACTGTGAAGACACATTGTGTTATGTTTAGGGACGGACCATTGGAAAACTTACCGGGGGGGTGGGCGAAGTACAAAAAAAATATATTCGCGCAAGGGAAAATTCTTGCACGCCAATTAATCCTAAAAAATATTCATGCTATGGCCTAAAATAAATTCATACAAGGAATTTGATAACGAAAAAAAATTCCTGAGGCTCGAAAATTCCCCTTCCCTCCCATAACTTTTGTAGTGGTCCGTCCCTTAGCGAGTGAAAATGCAAACTGTTTTCACCAGGAAAAAAAAACCAACAACAACAACAACAAATTAAAAATGTCGCCTCTTTAACCGGAAATTGACTCGCACTACCTCGTGAGATGATAATTTGGTCCTGGTGAATAGCGCACCCAATCGAACTGCACATAGTGACAGTTAGCTGCCAAAATCTGGCAGTCAAAGTGCCGCCTAAACTAGCTATAAACGATCCGGCTGTTCATTTATTTCAAAATACAATTCCTTTTGTCGTTACATTTTCCAGTTCCTCGACCAGGAACCGATCGGATAAGCCGGATAAAACGGATAAAACGAGGCAATAAATTGTGTTTGGCCATCGGCAACATGATTGCCTCCTCGGGGCCTCCTTTCCTGAACAGACCTACTAAGGTACAATCCCTGACAGTAACGTCGTCTTCTGCATATAAAATAAAGCGAGTACGAATACACGAGAAATCATTCAACATGGTTCGTCCCCGACCAGTTTTGGAATCTGCAGCGGCTATCTTGCGGAGAAGTGGCCTATAAATTCCTGGTTCAATTTCACAGTGAAAAGAAATGTCACGCTTAGAAATAATGTTCAGCTAGTAAATAACGCTATTGAAAACACCGCCTTTAACAGTCAGCTATTTTATCCAGTTTTGACTAGGGCCATATTTTGTCAGTAGTGCCTTTTAATAATTTCTCTTCCGACACAAATTTTGTTATAACGTAACAAACCATCCGGGCTGCCGGCTGCCAGCTGCGGTTGCCGTTCCTTTCCGTTGCAATTTGTAGGTATTGATCAATACTGTACCCGCACCCACATCTAACTCTGTCTATCCAGCAACAACATAGTATTATAGAAGACTAAGACACTGGCCTTATGCACTCGTTTGCTCCCGTTCGCTAAAAAAAGGAACTTCTCACCAATTCTTAACTGATGGGAAATACTAGAAATACAACATGTATTTGTTTTGCCTCATCAGGACCGGAAAATCTGCTTTTACAATAGAGACGCATAAAGTACTTTAAAAAAATTTTTCAGTTATGGCTCTTTTAAATTCGTCTCATTTAGAATCTGCACTGAATGACTTCATTTCGCAAACTAAGAATAGCATACGAATAATAACAAACATCCCTGCCACACTTGGTCCTCATGTAATAACAGATTTTGAAAGGTGTTGTGCCAGAGATTGACGATTAGCATGTGAACAGGCTACTTGTAAAAGAAAAGGCAAGCGAGAGATAACAAGGGAGCCTGTTCAAAAAGGCTTTGATACTTTGGCAGTTATAAATCTATAAAACGACTTATTGGTGTTGAATCCCGAAGCGTGCCTAGATGTATCTGGTCAACCAATATACCAAACAGATAAATTAAACATCTGAGGTCAATCGGAAGGCATGCGCCTTATGAAATGTTGTCCAGAATGATCGATACCAGCAAAACACTTTAGTAGCAAAATCGCCCTGATTAGGCAAATGTATTTTTTTGTTATTTTCCACTCTATATTATCGTCTATAGTAGATAAGTAACAGGACTAACCAAATCTATTTGGGGTGAGTTTAGCTGCAAGAACGGTTCGCTTCCATTTTCTTAGAGAAATCCATATTACTGGAAATCAAAACACGAACGCGTAGGTTATATTTTCGCGAGTAACTAACTACACATATTACTCCGTTTAGCATTCTAGCTATTTGCTGCTGACATTTTGTCGAGACGAAAGGACTTGAAGGAAAAGGCCTTATGTGGGCCTGTGCTACAGTCAAACAAAAATGCTGTCTCTGAACAGTCATGGTTTAATGAAGGTGCATACCATTGTCAAGATCAACATGATCGTAATAAAATCAAAAGGCATTCTTACCTGCTAGACTTACTTGTATGGTGATCTCTTAGCCAGGCTACTGGAACAGTGACCCTGCCCGCTATTGGACGGATGCACTAAAAATTGATCACAAAATGCAAAAAGACAGTTGAGACCATAAAGCAACTTACCAAAACCTGCAAAAAGGCATTCAAATGAAAGCAAGGACATAGAGGAAAGATTACTTACCTAGAAATCAGCAGAGTTTGGATGTAGCAGAAATTGTCCAAAACTAGTAAAAATTCAGTTACCCAAACTGGAGACACAAAACAACGACCGCGACTATGACCGCCACTCCTCAGATGGCATTCCTTGCGCAATTAATATTATGAGTTGTCTGTCCAAGTCCCAACACTGACACCATAACAAAAGACAGGGATGTTTTTTTAAAAAAGAAATTGCATTGTTTGCTGACAGCGTTTTAATGACTGACGTATTCAGTTAACATTTTGTACACGCCTTACACGCGCTCGACTTTGCACTAGCCTGCGGTGCACCGTAGTTGTCACTCACAGCCAGCGCTATCTTTGAAATTTCCTTACTAGGTGTCATTTTACTGCTCCAGCCAAAAAATAACCGGCAAATAAATTAGCCAGAGCGCACTTTCAAAAGCCGTAGGAAGCCAGAGGGGAAGGGATTTTTTTTTTTGCACAGCCAGCATCGGTATTCACGATCAACCACAGCAAGAAAAGCGTTTCAGCAAAATTCCCAGCTAGAGTTTCTCATCCATTATTTATTTACTAGCCAACAAATTCTTAGCCTGAGGAGCGGATATTTTGAGGAGCGGATTCGTTGGGTACTCCTGCATTCTTTGCAAATATCGCGGACGAAAATTTGGTACATGCACGACTTGGGGTGTAATAGCAGTTGTCTTGCGGTAAAATCGCCGGTGTAATTGCGGCCCTTAGTTAATCGTTTCACGCTCATTTTTTTTTTAGTAACCCACTCTCTATTATCTAAAAATCCTTGGATTTCATTGTATCAAAAGTAGGTTAAGTCCTTCGTGTGATTTTAAATAAACATTTTTTCCAGTGAGCGTGACCTGATGGGTTGTTTGTGCCCGAAGCAAGTCACCAATGAATTTGCTTTGATTTTGCGGCCCTCGAAGAGGCCCTCGTTTGAGTACTTTATATTCCTCGCGTAGTTAATAGGATAAAAAGGAATTAGCACCGTTTTGTTGTTGTAATTGAAATATAAACTCCCTAACACAATCGTCAATAGTCCATGTATTTTTTACCAACGCCAAGATCAGATTTTTGTGTTCATCCGTTTTCTTAATTGTTTTGGGTGTTAAATTTATTCTGTTGGGTGTTAAATTTCGGTTCAGTGCCAAGATTATAGTTTATAGGCTCCGCTGTTAGGCAATGTTACTATGGACATGCCGAGGGTATCTGGATTTTTGCCTATTTTGGGATCCTAAATCGTATCAGCTAAGATTCCACTATGTAAATATGTCCATCAGCTGCGCGAGGAGCAAATAATCTGCCTTAGAGTGTTAGGGAATAGAAACGATGCAATGAAGGTCTGTGTGTTGCTATTAAATTCTTATCCCTGCCCCCCCCCCCCCCCTCCCCCGCCTAAATAGGGTGTCAGGTTGTCAGTTTTCGTGGGAAATTGCCCACCTACCCCTCCCTTAAGCCAACATTTCGCCCTAAGTGAAAAGTAAGTGTTAAATGTTGGCTTAGGGGAGGGGTAGGTGAGCAGTTTCCCAGAAACGTATTATTTCGCGAATAAAGCCAGCGTTGAAGACTATGGGCGGCACATACCCATCTGAAATTTATGGAATGACTCTCCGCGGGGGTAGAGGAGACAAGTGTCATACGTATACTTTGACATCTAATTTCAATGATAAAATGAATGTAGATTGAAGCAGTGTTTTGGTTTGAAGGAGATATCGTTACAGACTGGAAGAAAGCACAAAATTTGGCACAGATGCTCTTTAGGGTATCTAAAACAAATTTAGAAGGGGTGGTAAATGATCCGATTATCCAGGGGGGGGGGGGGGGGGGGGACAAAACAAGCATTTCATTTTCAGCATTTTCTGTAAGCTTGAAACTGAAATTTACTTCCTTTTTATTGACTAATATTCATTTATATTACCAGACTATAAAACATCTCTGGCGTGGTCTAGTTAATTTCCAAAGCAATAACCGAGTTTACGACATGATTCACGTTTTTTCTACTCGTTAATATTACTTTTTAAAACATTCTTAAATCACTGAGGACTTGAAAAACAGTTAGTGCCATGTATTAATATTACAAGCGAATTTAATGGACTCAATGTGCAAAAGACAGATAATACTTCTGCCTTCACCTTTGCATATATGATTAACAATATATGTATGTAAACCGGACATGGCAACACTTAACAAGCGTAACGAACCTATATATCAACTTGTAGGCACAAACGGAAGTTCCTCCTTAAATTCAATCGCATCCTTAATTAAGGACCAATCATAAGTTTACATACATATATTGTTTTACGTTCGAATATTGTAACGGCTTAGATCATGTTGCTGATGTATACATGTATATATAAACTCTAACGCGGATACTTCAGTGTACATGGAATTTAACTGATGAGTGGGTCAACGCTTTGTTGGCCTACGGAACAGTATTGTATTAAAGTCCATATGAAACAAAATTGAGTAGAAAAACCTTGTTATTACCGCTCCATAATTGTTGAGCACTATCCTGGATTTAGCAGTATGGAACTCCTTTTTATATATATATTTGTATATATAGATGTGCTGTTTAGAAAACGAGCTGGAGGCAAAAGCTCGAGGTGAAGCCAAGAGTTTTTAAACCTGATAATACACGACTACGAGTTTTTAGAACGGCTTCAAAATCTCTTAGATAAACTAATTTTTGCACTTCTAATAATTATACTCGGGGTTATTTTGGTTTAAAAAATTGCACAGTTTAGCCTCGTCTTTATCAGGTATATAGAAACTTAAACATTAATTTTTTTTCTTTATGAATTATTAATAAGTTTTTGAAGTACGGTATAAGGTACCCTCACCTCTTTGAAGTGAGCAAGCGGCTTGGTTAGCTTAATTTGTTATCGATTAGTTGCACTGTGTGTACAGCTAGTAAATCATTTTTACATCAATAAAGGATTGTGTATAAATTATCATGTGTGTACATTGATCGGTGAGTTGCAGCTATAATACGGCGAGTTGTGAGTCAGTAAACAAAGTTATTTTCTTATACCTAGAGTAGCCTAAAGTTCCGAAGGCCCGGGGGGGAGGGGCGGATTTTAAGTGACAGGGATGATCGAATGGAGGCCGCGCTTGAAGGATATTGTTAACAAGGCTGATGATATCATAACCTTGGCAAGTGAAGACACTATGGATGAGGCGGAAAAGGAGCATGACGTAAACTTGTACGACTTAATGTTGCGTTGCACAAGGTAAACCTTATGTTAATCCCCAAGGAATTTCAGTTCAAAGTCAAGAACGTCACCAGCATAGGACATCTTGTAGAATCAAGTACAAAGCGGACCCGTGAGGGAACATCATCTGCTAATCGGAATAATAAGGATCGAAATACACCAATGACAGCGAAACAACGTGCATAAATAGCTACACGTAAAGCAATCGACCTCATCGCCTGATGAAGACTAGCAGTATTGCAGTCGAAACGTCGCGATCAACATCTCAAAGCGATTCTATCGTGAGACAAACGAATAAACGTTCATTCCCTATCTGACACCACGATGAACAATATTCACATCTTTAATGACATATATATATGATATATATATTTATTTGTACTTAATAAGGCATGGAGCTAAAATAATCCTAAGATTTTCTAGCCATACAGTTCTCCTGAATTTAAAGTTTTAGAGAATTGAGATAGAATTTATTTCCAAAGAAGCAGTTTTAAAATACAATGTATTAAGAAAGAAAGAGTATATGCTTAAGTTATGTTAGCTATGTTGTTCTGACAACAAATAAGGTTTCAAATGTTTTTGGAATTGGTACGTGTTTAGTTCTTTAAGAGTAAGGGAATTTTGTCCCAGACGGTACATGCAGCATATCCGATTGTTTGTTTCCCCGTATTAGTTCGCACTTTTTTTACGTAAAGAATCTGTTTCGATGCATATCTGGTATTGTATTTGTGGACATTACTAGCGTATTGAAAATAGTTTCAGAACAGCTAAGCATAAGCATTCTTGCCTGTTATAGAAATCATTCTTTGTGTTCTGCCCACAGGCTGCAGGTCCTTCCTTGTAGTTACCGATATTTCAGGTGCGCCTCTTGACCACTACGCAGGCACGGATCCACGATTTTGAAATGGGGGGTGAATTTTTGTGGCTAAAGCATGGAAACGAGGCGTTTTTGGATTACATGCTGGACAGTGTGTTTGTGGGCTCAAAATGAATAAATTGATTGGTAGAACCGGTCATCGCTTATGCACATTCTCCACCTCAATCAGAGAAATCAAATATTATCTCAATATTTGAGGGATAAGAAAAAAAAAAGAAGGGGGCTCAGAAAAAGGGGGGGGGGGGGGGTGAAAATTCACCCATTTCACCTCCCCTGGATCCGCGCCTGCTACGTAAGGGTAGCCATCCTTCACTCTATCCAGCATTCCTGCTCGAGGTCTTCCAGATGGCCTCTTTTCTATTATTCTCGACTCACTAACTAATGGCACAAGCCCCATGCCAGAATCGCTATATTCTGT
Organism: Porites divaricata; assembly: GCA_038088405.1. Classification (NCBI taxonomy): domain Eukaryota; kingdom Metazoa; phylum Cnidaria; class Anthozoa; order Scleractinia; family Poritidae; genus Porites; species Porites divaricata. The sequence continues at coordinate 15,715,975 of JBBMOI010000012.1, read as the reverse complement.
TGATAACATATGATGGCCCTCTCCACACCGACACGGACGATCATGTGTCAGCTAACTTATGAAATGACTCTTGGGTTCAAACCTTTCACAAACAGTAAATGTCTCTGTGCTTGGATCATGATGCGTTTCGGTTCAACATGCTTTAACATTTTATTCATGTCGTAAGAATTCTTTAATCTTTAATCAGAGTGACAAAAATCAATGTTTGAGTGTGCAAAGGCTGAATTTTTGATCCTTTAACAAAGATGTACATGTATATAGTACTTTATTATATAGACACGAGTGTTTTACTGGAAAATATACCACTCGTAAAATTCATAAAAACTGCATCCGGGACGATCCGGGACGATCCGGGACCCGAGTGGTTTATTCTCCATAATCTCACACGTAAGTTTATCGATGACGTAATTTCGGTCATTTCCCTCTATTACTTTATCGACGTCTTTTAGTCTATATAATAAAAAGAACATTACACGGCGGCTTGAAGATATGAATTTTATTTTCTCGTGGCAAAAATAATTTTTTACTCACTCGCGCGTGTAATATCCTCTATATATAGGGGTTTGCAAAGTTTTCTTTCCAACTCTCTCTTTTATCGGGCATGTGATATAAATTAACTTGATCTCTCAAATGGAATATGAGTCACCCGACAATCTCAAAGCTTTACCGCTAGTTGTCTCCGCTTCGCAGCCCAAGCTTGTTTGAGGACAAAGAAGAAAGAAATAAATTGCTTTAGTTACCATGGTACCACATCAACTTAATTTTATTTGACAGTGTTGATCACAAACGGTTATTGGCTTTCATTTGATAGCGACTAAAAAAATCCAGTCAATGTAATTAGCTGTAATTGCAAAATCATAATTCTCTCTGCGATGGTGATTATGTACACATGAACTTTGTCTAGCCTGTATTGGAAGTTATTTTGGGGTACCAATACAAGCAAAGGTTTTTCATGTTTTAAAAGACACTGAAAAAGAATAATACTGAATTCTGATTTCAATTGCGAAGCTTAGTCTCTTGTAGTCCCGCAAAGATTTAATTACACTTCTCAAACTCGTTAACAATTCATAAAGAAAATACAAAGGAAATTTATGTTTAATGAGTGTTTGGATATCAAATGAAAAACTGCTCACTTTTTGCATCCTTAATTTCTCCTTCTAAAATCATTTTGTTTGAGAAGTAATATCAAACATTTGACACAGTGTTTCAACACCAGATGAAACACCTCGAAGTTCGTCAAAAATACTCCGCTGCGCGTCATATTTTCAACTCTCTTCTCAGTGTTTCATCTGGTGATGAAACACTGAAACTAATGCTTGATATATTACATCACCTGTCCAGTCTAGTTGTTGCTCTTTTCTACAACTTAATTTTGGTGCTTCGGCAGGATATCATTTCCAAACTGATTGTTACATTTTAAGACCAAGGTACGATCAATGTTATTTTTATAACAAGAATCGCAAAGGCCTAGGTAATGCAAACAAATATAGCCTAATAAAAAAGGTAACGAGTACGTAATCTTAGCCTGCATTAGTGTTGTTTTGTTGAACGTTTGCTCTCTCGACGTTTTCCTGATCCTGCCTTCCTTGAACTTGCCCAGCTTCACGTCTATTCGCAGCGTTTGGCTCTCCAAACCATTGTCTCTCAATTTCTTCAGCCTTCGCAAAGTTCACTTTTCTAAATGTTAATTCAATAAAAGCGACAAGAAATCGTCTGCTTCTGATACAGTAAATCACAGGATTTAGTAACGAGTTAAAAAACACTACCGTCGTAGCGAAAAAGATAATTATATGAAAGGTATTTAAGGAGGGTCTGTAAAGTTGAAAAAGGACACTTCTACAAAAAATTAACGGTGTACAACACAGTATAAGAGCCCCAATTATAATAGATGTTTGTTTGAAGGCCTTTCTGTCTTTTTCAAAGTGTTTCCTGGCTTCCTGTGTAAGTTGTTGCACTGCAATTTGGTGTTCGTGTCGTCGAGTTTCAAAGTACACTGAAGAATGACAGAAAACAATTATAGCAAAGGACAGTCCGATTACTGTACTGTTAACGCTAAAAAATACAACAGCGTCAGCAGCAAGTAGAATGTGCACAGTCACAGACAGAAGCCAAGCCAGTAGAGACGCAAACAGTAAACGAGCTTCTGTGACGATGAACGTGTATTGGAAGGGGTGTTTTATGGCTACATAGCGTTCCCCACTAGCTAACACTAGGTGAAGTAGCGAGCTAGTGAATAAGGAGTTTGCAATAGCAAAAGACAAAATTTCCGTGACGCACGACTGACCATTGCTTTCCTGAAGTAAGATGAATACAATCCCCGCAATGAAGATGGGCTGAGCAAGAATTCCCACCAAAAAATCTGTCACTGAAAGAATGGCTAACACAACGTTCGACTTTTGGGCCCTCAATTGGGATTTTGTCTTCACGGCGATCATCACCAGCGCGTTCAAGACGGCAGTAAAAGGAACAGTGACGATGTTGATGGTTATGTACATGATAAGAAAACGTTGAAAGAAAAAGGAAGGCTGTTGAAGATTTTCAAAGTCGCTTTCAGCGGCCATGCATAGCGAGGGGACGGACTCGTTTGTTGCTTGACTTGAAATCATCACTTCTTTCTGTTTGCTTTACCACCGAATTTATTGAATCGTTCAAGATTGAAACTGTCTCCTTTCAAAGTGTTGGTCTTTTTATATGCGTACTCAACCAATCGCTATATAACATTAGAAAAGACAAAAACTGACAACTGAGATATTAAGCGTGTTCTGATTGATGAAATAGCTCATAGGAATACCTGGTGTAATCATGGGTGGGGCACTTGGCTTTTGGGCTTAGTGGCTTAAGCCATTTTTAAGATCGGTTTCTCGGTTGTTGCTTTTTGAATTTGCTATTTGCGAAAAGTATTAGGCCGTTCTCGTTGTTTGGAAAGTGAACTTTCGCTCAGTCTTAGGTTTTTATTAAGAACCTAAGTGCCCCATTGGGTTTGTTTACGTTTTTGCTGTGTTGGTTCATTTGTGAGATGGTTAAACCTTTTGCAACGTTTCACTGAAATCAGTTGCATGATTGTCCATGGGTTCTTTTGAAAGATAGGGTGGGATTTGTGAATTTGCCTTTTTCGATCGTCCAAGCCGTCTGCGTTTTGTTTCCTTCTAATTATCGATTTTTAGTGGGGTATCATGTCGTTTTTGGCCATTTTTTTCCTCGCGGTTCTGCGTAATCAACGGGGTCTTATGTCCCCTTTTGTGTTTATATAATTATGTGAAAACACAGAACACTGAAAAAAATTCATTTTAACGTAAATTTATTTTCTAAAACAACAGATCGGTTGTTAAATTGGTTTACCGGCGCAGAATTTAACGTTAACAACAGATCGGTTGCTGCATTGGTTTACCGGCCCAAACTTTAAACCTATTTTTTGATAAGAGGGGTCAATCAGTGGCCTTCGACTTGTTCTACCAGCATTATTATGTTCTCCTAATTCCCTTGTGAGTTTATTTAAACCATGCGCGGATAACCAAATGAAAAGTTTGACCTTTTACTTACTTGATATAGCTAAAAAAGACGGTGCGTTTAAGCGTAACTCCACTTTAACTTCTTTCAGATAGCTTTTTTTAACCAAAATGCAGAGTTTTTCCCCACAAATAAATAATAACTATGGAGCTTCCACTTTTTCTTTCATTGCGTCAAAAATATGGGAGACTATTCCACTGGAGCTTAAGAAACTATGTTGCTACGGCTTCTCTAAACACTTCAAGTTATATCTGCTAAATTCGCAATCTGTTTCCTAGAATACATTGATTTAGTTTACTTTAGTTCAACCACTTTTAGCCATATTTTTGTTTGTTTGTTGTATAGAGTGTTTTCACATGACGTCACGGCGGCCATATTGGTGTCCCAAAACAATGAAACGGCGGCCATGTTGGTGTCCCAAACCAATCCTCTGGGAGTTGAACTCTTTTCTTATGCAAGCGCTTTCTTTTGTTCCAATAAATTTGCATAGATGCTGGCCACGTGAGTGAAAACACTCTATATGTCTATATTGTTACTTTAGCACCTTTTCTCTTTGTATAATTATTTTCACTACGCTTATTGTCTATGCCAGCTAGCTTAACGTGGCAGTGACCAAACCGGAAGGATTAGCTACTTTGGTCACTGCGCACATTTTAATTCGTTAATTTCTTGTTATCTTATTTATTTCTTCGTAAGGTATTTATACTAATTGAAAATACAATGTAAACAATATGTAAATAGTGCAAAACAATAAAATCTCAAAAATCTCAATCTCAATTTCGCCACACGCGAAAGAAGTATTTAATTGCTGCATGAAGATAACGGCCAAGAGAGATCATGATTATCCCTTCATAGCAAACTGAAATACAATCAAGCCATCTAGGTGAAAACGATTCGGGAGACCGTTTAGGGTTGATTTGGAAAAACGTGTGTAGCTCTAGACAGAAAAACAATCAAGACAGTTTTGCACAAGTAGTTTAATAAAAGGAAAACAGAAATTAATTTTTCATATTAAAATACTGCCTATCAAATTTTAGACTTGATGTACCCCTTAAGATATTCAATAAATTTTATTTTCATTTAGATGATTTCTCATTTAGCTGTTAAAAACGATCATAATCCACAAAAAGAATAATGCTTAATACTCCCTAATAGTGATTTCATCGTAAAAAGCCGCTTTTTTTTCAGATGGCATTTGTCAGTTGTTTAAGGTGGCCCGAACCTATTTATATGCGCGTTAGTTGTCTTTTCGGCAGGAACGATTTAATCGATTTCTGTGATTTTTGGCATCTTTATAAAGAATGGTGGTACTTGAAGAAAATGTTATTTATTTTCTTGTAGGTATAAAAACTTTTGAGATATCAGCATGCAAGAACAAGAAAATTTGAAAAGACGATACTGAGTACAAAGGGCTATTTTTCTGACGAAAAATATAAAACAACAACAACAAAAACGAAGCACTACTTAACAGAGACAAGCCGGCGGTAGCTTGCATAGTTTTTTCCTGTTAGCTCCATTTTGCAGATCGTGGTAGCTACGTTGCAGCCCATTATAGCTCGACTGAGGACAAAGTCGAAACAAAACGTAGCCTCCGGTACCATATCAAATTTATATTAATGATAGAAATGGCCACAAACGGTCATTAGGTTTCTTGAAATAATCACAAAGAAAAAACTAATCAATATAATAGCAAAATCATTTCGTCTAAAATGCAGACTTAGTACATATTGCCAATTCTAGTCTACAGTTGATGCTCTGTGGCTCAAAAGTGACAATACAGGACTAGTGCTTTATTAATTGCAAACAAGCCGAGTTTATACTGATAATATTGTTAATTTGTGGTACCGACGCAAGAACGGAATTTTCAAGGTCTAAATCTGAAAAGTGAAAAGGGAGAATACTGGGTGATATCAACTGCAGAGCACTGCAGGAGTCTGCTGAAACCCAATGGAGATAACCTACACATAAAATATCGATTTAAGTTGACTTTTCATTTTTCCGTATTTTGTTATTCAGGCCTTCCTTGATCTAGCCCAGCTTCGCGTCCCATCGCAACATTTTGTGCTCCAAACCACTGCATCTCCATTTCTTTAGCCCTCGATAAGTTGACATTTCTAAATGTTAACTCAATTATCTTAGCCTGCGTCAGTGTTGTTTTGTTGAACGTTTGCTCTCTCCACGTTTTCCTGATCCTGCCTTCCTTGAACTTGCCCAGCTTCACGTCTATTCGCAGCGTTTGGCTCTCCAAACCATTGCCTCTCAATTTCTTCAGCCCTCGCAAAGTTCACTTTTCTAAATGTTAATTCAATAAAAGCGACACGAAACTGCCTGATTCTGACACAGTAAATCACAGGATTTAGTAACGAGTTCAAACACACTACCGTGGTAGCTGACAAGACCATTATATAAAAGGTATTTAAGGACGGTTTAAAAAAATTTAAAAGGAAAATTCTGCAAAACATCAGTGGGGAACAACACAGAATAAGAACCCCAATTAAAATGGATGTTACTTTGAAGGTCTTTTTGTCTTTTTCAAATTGTTTCCTGGCTTCCTGTGTAACTTGCTACGCTGCAACTTGGTTTTCGTGCCGGCGAGTTTCGAGGTACACTGAAAAATTACAGAAAACAATTACAGCAACAGACAGACCGACAACTGTATTGTTAATACTTAAAAATACATCCATGTTAATAGCAAGTGCAATGTGTACCGTCACAGCCAGAAGCCAAGTTAGTAGAGAAGAAACCAGTAAACAAGACTGTGTGACGATGGTAATGTATTGGTATGGGTAATTAATGGCTACATAGCGTTCCCCGCTTGCTAAGGCCAGGTGAAGTCGCGAGCTAGTAAACAAGCAGTTTGAAATGGCAAAAGTCACAATTTCCGTTACGCACGACTGGCCATTGCTTTCCTGAAACAAGATAGATATCATGCACTCAATGAAGGTGGGCTCAGCGAAAGTTCCCACCAAAAAGTCGGTCAATGCAAGCGTGGCTAATACAATATTCGACTTTTGCGCCCTTAATCGGGATTTCGTCTTCACAGCGATCATCACCAGTGCGTTCAAGACGGCAGTAATAGGAACAAAGGAGGGCTGCTGAAGATTTCCGAACATTCTTTCACCGGCCAAACATGGAGAAGGGACGGACTTGTTTGTTGCTTGACTTGAATTCATCACTTCTTTCAATTTTTCTTTGCCACGGAATTTGAAGAACGAAGAGGCGAATCGTTTTTGCACCCTTTAAGGCTGAAACCGTCTTTCCTATTTTTATTATGAGCGGATTTACCACTCGCTGTATACATGTATAACATTACAAACCAAGTGCGTTCTTGTTGGTCAAAATCTAATCTTTGTTTAGTTGGGCCGACTTGGGTTTTCGGTTTTGGCTTTAAACGTTTTTTTAAAATCGGTTTTCTTTCTTTTTGCACTGCAGATTTTTGGCTTAGTGTTCTTAGTGGATTGGTCTTTCGTTCTTAAAACGTTTGGTTTTTGGATTTTGTAAAAAAGAAAAGGCATAATCCTTGTGTAGTTCCCCTTAACTGAACTCTATTTAAAGAACATCTGTGATCGGACTAGTTTAAATTGCTTTAATTCTTAATTTCAGTTACTTCACTCGCAAAAACAAGACAGATTGATCCAGTTTCAGGAGATAACTTGCTTTCTAGACCAACGAGAAAATAAAGTTGACCTTTTAAACCAGTGAAATCTTAATAAAAGGCAAAACGGGAGTCCAAATAAATTTAAAACAACATCGAACTCAGAGGTTTAATAAAGTGAATTCCTCGTGAACGTTTGGTTTTTGGCTTTTGAAAAAAAGAATTGAGAGCAATAATCCTTGGGTAGTTCTTCGTAAAAAACTTTATTTTAAATTACATCTGTGACTTGTTTTACGGGGGGTAATTGCTTTTTCAATTATATTTACTTCACACACAGAAACGAAAATGATTTTAAATTAGTTTCAGGGGATACTTTTCAAGACCAATCGCAATGCAAGAAACAGAAAAACATTGTGTTGTTTAAAAGGCAAAAAGGAAGTCTAAATATATAAAAAGCAAGAACAAACTCAGAGTTTTAATATTTAACATTTAATTCCTCATAAACCTTTTGTAATTCCTTGTAAAAAAAATCTCCATTTTAGTTATATCGGTGACTTGTTTAAATTGCTTTTTCCATCAGTTACTTCACACACAGAAACGAAAATGATCCAGTTTCAGGAGATAACTAGCAATCTAGACCTATGACAAAATAAGGTTGACGTCATAAATAAGTGAAGTCTCAATGAAAGAAACACGAAAACATTGCTTTGTTTAAAAAGAAAAAAAGAAGTCCAAAGATATGACAAACAACAAAACAAATTCAGAGGTTTAATACAGCTAATTCATCAGGTTTAAATACTCAAATTGTCGTTTGCGTTGCAGTGGAAACAGCGCATTTCGCATGTAAAAAAACCATATGGAAAGTAAAGCAGCTTGTTATGTTGAAGTCACTATAAATAGGACTATTAAGCGTTCTGTCTTTGTGGATTATATTTGTTATCAGAAGCTACAAACGAAAGCTTTTAAATAGCAACAAAATTTATTGTATTTGTACTGTAAAATACATCCATAAAATTTGAAAAGGCAGCATTTCGGTATCAAAAATTAATTTTCCGTTGCTTTCTTTTTATTTGAAGTATTTGTGCTAAACGGTTATAGCGACTAGAAAGGACGTGATTTGGAAAATGACTGATGACGTCTTCTCTTTTAATAGCTGTCTGGAGAAGAATCACGAATAAATTTTGAAGTTTGTCATACGGTTGACTGTACAGTGTGTATCAAGAAAGCTTTGGGAAAATAACTATTACATCGAACTTTATAGGGGTTTTATTAGCGCAATACATTCACAAGGGAAGTAGGAGAACATATAAAATACGCTTCTTATAAAGACGAAGTCGAAGGCGAGTGATTTCCAAACTAGTTCACTCAACATCAAAGTGGGTTTAAATATTCTGCCGGTTAAAACAACCGATCTGTTTCTTTTATAAAATAGACAAACAGAAAAACAGAAATAGCAAAGAACGGGACATAGGGGACTGTAGAAAGGAAGGGAAAAATGGACGAAAACGGCAAGAAACAGCCAAAACAAAAACCATAACAAAGAAATGGCCAAACGCAGGCGTGAAATTTCAAGAATTCCAGCTTTATTCTTCACTTTTTTTTCATTCGTATCATTTTCCCCCAAGTGACATAGTAAGCTCATCAGTAGACGTGTACACTTGGAGATCTCAATAGTTCTGGATCGTTTTCCCATGACGTTACGGCGGCCTTATAGAGTGTTTTCACTCACGTGGACAGCATCTATGCAAATTTATTGAAACAAAAGAAAGCTTTTGCATAAGAAAAGAGTTCAACTCCCAGAGGATTGGTTTGGGACACCAACATGGCCACCGTTTCATTGTTTTGGGACACCAATATGGCCGCCGTGACGTCATGTGAAAACACTCTATTGGTGTTCCAAAACAATGAAACAGCGGCTATGCTGATGTTCCAAACAATTCCTGTGGGAGTTGAACTTTTTTTCTCATGTGAACGTTTTCTTCTGTTCAATAAATTTGCAAAGATGCTATCCACTTGAGTGGAAACGCTCCATGGCGTTGCAAAAAAACCAAAATGAAAGTTGAAATAAACGCAAAATAAAAAATATATATATTATATGTTTTATTTCTCTATTTGCACTAGGTTTGATAAAATCTACATAACCCCAGTTTAACTGGCCATTTGTAAGCCTATCTGCTAACGTTGAAACAGCGCTCGGATTTTAGCGTTGAAATACCGACTATTGCTTTTTTTTAAACGAAAAGAGCCGAGAGATACTGCTTCTTTTTGTTCTTAAAATGAACCGTGTTAAAAAGCTCGACCGTATTCATTTGAAAAAATGTTATTAGAATTGTTACAATGAAATATCAATTTCAGCTAACACTAGATCTTTCCATGTTTAGTTGTTCTGGACTTCATTGATCTTGCCCAGTTTCGCGTCCAATTACAACGTTTTGTGTTCCAAACCACTGCCGTTCAATTCTTCAGCCCTCGCTAAGTTCACATTTCTAAGTGTTAACTCAATTATTGCCACTCGAAATTGCCTGATTCTGATACAGTAAATCACAGGATTTATTAACGAGTTCAAAAACACTACCGTCACAGCGAAAAAGACAATTATATAAAAGGTATTTAAGGAGGATTTAAAAAAAATTAAAAGGACAGCTCTACTAAACATTAACGGAGAATAACAAAGTAAAATAATCCCAATTATAGTAGATGTTAGTTTGAAGGCCCTTTTATCTTTTTCAAATTGTTTTCTGGCTTCCTCTGTAATTTGTTGCGCTGCAACTTGCTTTTCGTGTCGGCGAGTTTCGAGGAACACTGACAAATGACAGCAAACAATTACAGCAACAGACAAACCGACAACTGTATTGTTAAAAAAGTAGGTTGAGTTTGATCGTCCGGGTTAACGTAGTCCTGAATAGGACTGTTGTTGTTGACAGTGACTGACGTTTCGACAACCTGTGCGGTAGTCATCTTCAGAGTCAAAAGTGAGTTGTATCACGTCAGTAGATGGTATTATATACTCTGGTTATTGATCTGATTGGTCAATAAAGTCAAGATGTTATTGGTCGTCTGTCAGTGAAGCCGCGATGTCATTGGCTATGAAGACTCGCCAATTACTGATTACGAGTCTTCATAGCCAATGACATCGCGGCTTCACTGACAGACGACCAATAACATCTTGACTTTATTGACCAATCAGATCAATAACCAGAGTATATAATACCATCTACTGACGTGATACAACTCACTTTTGACTCTGAAGATGACTACCGCACAGGTTGTCGAAACGTCAGTCACTGTCAACAACAACAGTCCTATTCAGGACTACGTTAACCCGGACGATCAAACTCAACCTACTTTTGAAATGACTCCTGGGTTCAAACCTTTCACAGCTGTATTGTTAATGCTAAAAAATACATCCGTGTTAATAGCGAGTGCAATGTGCACCATCACAGCCAGAAGCCAAGTTAGTAGAGAAGCAACCAGTAAACGAGACTCTGTGACGATGGTAATGTATTGGTATGGGTATTTAATGGCTACATAGCGCTCGCCGCTTGCTAGGGCCAGGTGAAGTACCGAGCTAGTGAACAAGCAGTTTACAATTATTATAACTATTAAACCAAGTTGCAGGACACCTGACTGGCAATCGCTTTCCTGAAGCAAGATAGATATCATCCCCGCGGTAAAGATGGGCTGAGCAAGTATTCCCACAAAAAAATCAGCCAATGCAAGCATAGCTAATACAATGTTCGATTTTTGCGCCCTTAATCGGGATTTCGTTTTCACGGCGATCATCACCAGCGCGTTCAAGACAGCAGTGAAAGGACCAAAAATGATGTTGATGATTATGTACAAGATAAGAACACCGTGAAAGAAAAAGGAAGGCTGCTGAAGATTTCCGAACATCCTCTCAGCGGCCAGGCAAGAAGAGAGGACGGACTCGTTTGTTGCTTGACTTGAATTCATCACTTCATTCAATTTTTGTTTGCCACGGAATTTGAAAAAAGAAGAGGCGATTTTAAGGCTGAAACTCCCCTCTTTTTGTTACGAGCGAATTTACCACTCGCTATATATAACATTACAAACCACGTGAGTTCTTATTGGTCAAAACCTATTCTTTGTGTAGTGGGGCCGACTTGGATTTTCGTTTTCAATTCGCTTTAAGCCATTTTTAATATCGGTTTTCTTTCTTTGCACTGCAGATTTTTGGCTTAGTGTTCTTACTGGATCGGTCTTTCGTTTGGTTTATTGGCCTTTGTAAAAAAGAAAACGCATAATCCTTGTATACTTTCTCTTAAATATACTTTATTTCAATAACAGGTGACTTGTTTAAATTGCATGCTTTCGCATTTTCAGTTACTTCACACGCAAAAACGAAAATGATCTTTAGTTTAAGGAAATACTAGACTCACTATCTAGACCAACGAGAAAATAAAGTTGACCTGATAAACGAATGAAATCTCAACGCAAGAAACAAAAAACATTGCGTTTTTCAAAAGACGGAAAGGTCCAAATATATGTAAAACAATAAAAAAAACAAACTCAATAGAGGTTTAACACAATTAATTCCACGTGAAAGTTTGGTTTTTAGCTTTTGTCAAAATGAAAACGCAATAATCCTTTTGTAGTCCGTCGTAAAGAAACTTTATTAAAATTACATCTGTGACTTGTTGAAATTGGTTTCTCAATGAAAATGATCTATAGTTGCAGGAGATAACTTGCTTCCTAGACCAACAAGAAAACAAAATTGACCTGATAAACAAGTGAAATCTCAACGCAAGAAATAGAAAAAAATATTGCGTTTTTTAAAAGACAAAGGGAAGTCCAAATCTGTGTTAAACAAACAACAAAAACACTCAAAGGTTTAATACAGTTAATTCCTTGGCTCTAAATACCCACATTGTCGTTTGCTTTAGAGATGAAACAGCGCATTTCGCATGCAAAAAATTACAATTTATTTTCCTATTTATCTATTTCCTTCTTTATTTTTATGTATGTAATGTGTGTGTGTACGTATGTATTTTTAGTAAAATCCAACTAGTGGTCTATTATCAATGCTGCGTTCTGATTGGTTGAGTCTACTAGGCTATATGTTATAGCCTACTAGTAGTGAAAAGCGCTGACTTGTTGGCGGCAAAAAAGGATTTTTTAACTAGCTAAAGTTGTTTTGTCTCGATATTTTTGACCAACTAGTTGGATTTTACTAAAACAATTATTCCTCTCGCCCTCACGGCCTCTGAGTCAATAGCCCATTCGGCCTTCGGCCTCATAGGCTATTGACTCAGAGCCCATTCGGGCTCGAGGAATAATTGTTAAATATACTTATTTATTTATGCTTTTATTAGAAACCACATGGAAAGTAGAGCAGCTTTTAACGAAGAAATCACTCTCCTAACAAGCGATGTTGATTGAAAATTCGACTAATGAATTGTTTTTACTTCGAAGAATGACAGCAGCTGTGGAGGCCGAGCGAGCGAACTCGTAAGTGATAAATTTATTTGTACGTATCTAGGTAAGGCAAATCATATATCTTGAATATAGAGGAAATAAACTTTATATGGAACATCGCTATCACATCAGAATGTCTCTTTTTCCAAATCTAAACTCTGACAGACACTCGGACTCGGTCATCAATTTCAGGTTGAAAGTTGAATAATCTTCGTAGGGAAAGCAGGTGTTTTTCCACTCGAAAAGGTCAAGCAACACAGAACATTCTTGGGCGTCAATGAAGTTAGACGTACGGCTTAACAAATAAGATCTTGCATTGTTTTAAAAGATGCCATTACGAAAAACGTAGTTGCGAACGAACATCACAGTTTTACATTTGTGTTTACATTCAGTGTCGTCGTCTTCGACCAACGGACCGACTGCATCTTAAGTTTCCTTTTTCCCAACGAAACTGACGTTCTCGTTCCAGTCTTTTCCCAGTCAACAGACGTCGTCGTCGTGAACTTCGTCGTGGTTCTTAAGTTCCCTATTTTGAGCCGTGCCAGCAGATCGGGAGGTCGCGGGTTCGATTATTTCCCGAGACGGGATTAATATTCAGGAAGCAGGTCCTGCCTTTGCCTTGCAAATGGCTTCACCTTGGCGTGGCTTGGATGGCAACAGTCACGTCCCCAAAAGAGACTTCAAGAGACTGTCCTTAATTAGTAGATGCGTGGTAAATAGATTGACGCTTGAATAAAGTACGTTTTTTGTTTTTCATCGTACTATTAATGATAATAAAAGTTATAAAAAAAGTCGAACTTACCAACTTCCAAATATGACAAAACCATGCCAGTCAGCGTCCAAACTATTCAAAATGGTCACAGCTTCAAATCCGACAGAAGTTGCAACTTGAGTATCGATTCAACGTTTAATTAACATTTTATTCACATCACAAGTCACATCAACTAAAGATTACCTTCATCAGCTCCTTTCAGCATTAAAGTAAATATAGCGTTTGACTTTGTCAAGGCCACATTTTTAAACCATGATTAGGTTACTTCCTCAAATAACTTGAGATGATCAACTTTCTCATTGTTTGAACATTGCATTATCTCTTTACAGCGTCTTCCCAGGCCTCTTGGGCCAATGAATTTCGGTAACGTATCCGAGACGAACGGTCAGGTCAAAAATTCGCTCGGACCACGTGACTCGAAATGCATAAGCCGTGCGGAATAATGAGACCTAGGAGCTAGTCAAGGGTAAATGCTCATACGTTCTGAAAGTCTCCAATAATATTAAATGTGAGTGGAAAAAGCTTCTTAGAAAATCATGCTCCAAAGCAGTCCAATCTCAAGTCATTTTTAATTCTCCATTTTCAAACCTTGGTAAAACCGGCAGGACGAGATTTCCGTAAGCTGAGTCTTGCGAGATAAAATATCCAGAAGACGTAGTGTTTGCGTGCTAAAAAACAAAACAAAACATCCCATGAAAGTCTAAACACAGCTCGCGTTAGTCCCATATTAAGGAGGGTTTTCTGCCTTGTATCTTGAAATATCGTTTACCTGACACTGAACTACGAAAAGATTTGAGACAGACTAAAATAAAACTGTTCCAGTAGTAATGAGACAGGATACCACTGACCTGCGATGCGCGATCGAGCGATCGAGTGCGCGATCAGTGAGTGGGTCTGCAGCAACGGATACAGGGGAGGAGCCCGGGGGGGCTACTTAATTCTGTAAGGAGAGTGAAACCAAACAGGGTCATAAAATAAGGTCTCTTCCGGTCTTAAACGAGGCGTCGAAATGAACTGTTTTTGTCTTAAAACAGGGTCAGGGTTTGAAGGACTTGGCAGCACACCTCTTCCAAGACTTTCTTGGAGTAACAACCACCCATTCCCCCGCCCTCAAAATGGAATCATTAGGGAGCTTTAGATTCTGAGACGAGGATGAACGAGAACGAAGATTTTCTCAATACTGAGTTTTACTCACGAGTGAACCAGCGTCATTTTGGCTGGAGGACGTGATAGCCGTCGTTATTCTACTACGAGTATTAGCGAGAATGTCGTTGTGGCGGGAGCAAGTTATCAATGTAAGACGTTTTATCATTTTGCTATCGGGAGAGGGCTTAAACTCCTTCAGTATACATAGGTCAGCACTCATTAACATCCGTCGAAAGGCCCTTGGACACCTTATGAAGTTTACACAAGGTAGATTAAAGTACACATAGCATCAACCCTAACCCAAAAAAGGAACCTAACCAGTTTCGAAACAGTGCTTAACCCTAATCAGTAAAGGTAGTGCTTAACCCTAGTCAGTAAAGGTAGTGCTTAACCCTAGTCAGTAAAGGTAGTGCTTAACCATAATCTGTAAAACGCAGTGCTTAACCGGCTAATCCAAAACGATAATGAATACTACGTTGTGTAAACTTTATAAGGTGTCCAAGGGCCTTTCGACAGGTGTTAAAAAGTGCTGACCGTATACATAACAGCTTTCCGGGGTGTCTTTTTTTTAAGACCACGCACAAAAACTTTAAGTTAAATCTCCTACTAGTACTCGTCCTCAAATCTAAAGCTCTCTATTTGACAGGTCAGAGCGACACATTGTCATGGACACAACCATGTCAGTCATATATCATGATGATGCATAAGACAATCATTGGTATTGCTATAATGAGTTCCTTTAAATTTTCGTGTTGTTATTTTTCCAGGTCCATGACAATCTGGCATTGTCTCAGAATGCAATTTTTTTGGCTCCAAATTGGTTTTGAAAGGCGTGAAGCGCCAGCATAATATTTTCACACGAAGCGGGTGGGCCACACACGCCTTTTTCTGGTAACAACCGGATTCGCTACGTCCTAGTTCGCAACAAATTCGCTACATATTACTTTCTGTAAACCACTAAAAATATTCCCTTAATCGCTCTACAAAGAAATCTTTTGATAGTTATATTTCTCGTTCTTTTAAGCTTGCCCCTTCAAGGATGCAAGTTTTGGACTTTGCCAATAGGCAGCAAGAAGAATACACATGTAGGTAGCGAACTCGAACGTAGCGAATTTGACAAGTAGCGAAACCGTTGTAAAGCCCGTGTCTCACTCTTCGTTTTTACCCTCAATCCAAACTTCTCCTTTGACCGCCCGTGCACGCGTCCTGAATCTAGGCAAAATTTTGGGCTGTTTTACGGTCTAGTATTGTCTAAATCATTAAAACCATTTGATAATGACAAGTTATGTAGCAGGAAAGAATGTGACCTAAAGTATTCTGATGAAACGTTGCACGGCACAAAGCAGCAGAGTTAGAAGCTATAATTACTTGTGACAGCGTGAGTGATTTTTATACTACAAATGTAAATCTTTTAAGTGATGTAAACCAACCTCTAATGCCTGTCGCTGGCTTAATGCCATGTCTGCTGGGTTACGAATAACCTATTAAAAGCAACAGAGCATTTTTACAGAGGTTTATTTAAGTAACAATAGTCCGTGTTCAATCTAAGCTGGGTTTTTGCGCCATTGACGCGGAATATTCTGTTCTGACGCAAAATGAAATTATCGTGGAGTCATAATGACGCAAAAAAGTAACTTCATATATAAGTACTTCCAAAGCAGCAGGTAATATAATTAATGAATGTAGATTTTTAAAAAAGGTGCGCTTACTAGCCTGAAATGAACGCAGGGAATGACTGTCATCAATTTCAGACTCGTGCTTACGATTAGTTTTTATGTCAGGCATTCCAAGCAATTTTCAGAGAGACCGGAGCGTACATTTGGACGCTCTATATACAGCTGTACATTGCTTTGCCGATAGGTTCGCGCTTGGTTTGTTGACTTTGATCTTCTGTTTTCCTTCCATTATGATACAGCAACAAAAGCTAAGTTGCTTTTTTACAAAAAAGAGAATGGCAGTTGAATCTGAAAAGCCGGCAAGAAGATGTAAATTCGAGTTGTTCAAAGTTTCAATATCATAGTTTGACCAAGACAATTTTTAAAATGACCCAATTTAAAATGCCATGTGTGACACATTAACCACTTTGACCAATTTCTAGATTAAACACTGAACAGTTCCAAATTCCACATTGGCCCCAGGTGTTCAAAGGGAGGATAGCAGGATCCACTCAACAAATCTCTATAATTTCAGCGGATAATTAGCAATTATTGGACGAGGTTGAGCAAAATATCGTGATTTGTCAGTGGCGAGCAGATCAATTATTTGCCGAAGCCGAAGGCTGAGGCAAATAATTGATCTGCGAGACACTGACAAATCACGATATTTTGCGATAACCGAGTTCAATAATTGTTTTATCATTCGATCCCTGAGTTTGTTTTTTAATAAATAATATCTTCGGAAAGCGGTTAGCGCGCGCTGCCTTCCAGGAGTAATGACAGAGATCACATAAACGAGCAAGGAGCAAGCGTGGTTTCATCTACGCATGAGCAGAATAGTATTTGCAGCCCCAAAAAGTTGAACGACATTGCGCATGAGCACACCATTATTTGTAGGCAGTTATTTGCAGGTCACGTGGTGGGCTCTCGGCCAATGAAAAGGAAGAAACATTTGCATTGAATGATAACACAATTTCTTTTCCTAATCTTTAATGTACATGTATCCATTAGATAGTGATTTATCCAGCACATAGTGTTATCCAGTTTTGAAAAAGCAGGTATGGAGTTCAGGGTGATAAGATTATCATTTGAGAAACTGCTTGAAAGATAATGCTATTTTAAAACAAAACTCTGTAGAAGGGACCATACAAAGTGCACAAGTTAACCACAAAACTTGAAGCCTAATTATGTATAACTTGGCAGCTATAAGTCTACATAGATGGCCTGCTTTTTTGTGTGTGCCTATGGATCATATGGGCATCTGTAGCTGTCACAGATTTCAGTATTTTTGCTATTTTCTAAATAGGTAATTACTTTTCAATAAGCTGTTATTAAAAAGTCCTGTCACCAACTTGTCAACTCATTACTAAAATTCAGGTGAATTACATTGACTCCATACAAACAGCAACTCAAGTATCAACTGTAGTTATTACTTACCGGGGCTTCGTGTGTAACTTTTACAATGGGAACAGATGCCTCTGCACCTCCCATACTCCTCGAAGAAAGATTTTGCCTGAGAAGTAAAAACATAAAAAGTCATATGATGTGAAGTTATGAAATAATTCACTTTGAACTGCGGTTGTCGGTGAAAGTGAAGAATGATCATCGCAGTAAATTTTCCAATTTAAGCAATTGGAAAGAAGAAGCCTGAAAAAAATCAGGGCTTCAACGGGATTCGAACCCGTAACCTCCGCGTTGCCTGTGCGTTGCTCTACCAACTGAGCTATGAAGCCACACATTGGGAGCGAGGTCAATTTATTGAGTTCATATCTCCCGTAAGGAGTGAAATGATGTGAAGTAATGAAATAATTCATTTCGAACTGCGGTTGTAGGTGAAAGTGAAGAATGATCATTGCAGTAAATTTTCCAATTTAAGCAATTGGAAAGAAGAAGCCTGAAAAAAATCAGGCCTTCAACGGGATTTGAACCTATGACCTCCGCGTTGCCGGTGTGTTGCTCTACCAACTGAGCTATGAAGCCACAAATTGGAAAATTTACTGCGATGATCATTCTTCACTTTCACCTACAACCGCAGTTCAAAATGAATTATTTCATTACTTCACATCATTTCACTCCTTACGGGAGATATGAACTCAATAAATTGACCTCGCTCCCAAAGTGTGGCTTCATAGCTCAGTTGGTAGAGCAACGCACCGGCAACGTGGAGGTCACAGGTTCGAATCCCGTTGAAGCCCTGATTTTTTTCAGGCTTCTTCTTTCCAACTGCTTAAATTGGAAAATTTACTGCGATGATCATTCTTCACTTTCATAAAAAGTCATATCATGTACATTGTTATTCTGATTACAACTGACTCTATCTCAATGGACACCTGTATAAGATGGACACATTGGTAAAATAGACACCTAGAGTTGGTCCCTGACCCGGTGGGGGAGGGGGTACTGCCATATATGGGCTATACAGGTATGTGCCGCTGTGAAGGGTATGGTTCTCAAGCAGTTTACTCTGGGATAGAGTATATAAAACAGAGAGTTTGGGTCTAGAATAGGGTATCATTTTCCAGGAACCTGATCAATTGGTTGAAGATTTTAGTCTAGGCTAGGGAAACCGGGAATTGCCTCTCAAAAACATAAAAAAAATCAAATCTGCTAGTCTACATTAATTTGTTTTGGTTGGACTGTGCTAGTAATCTCAGTAGTTTTTGGAAAACAGCTGCTCTAGGACAGGGGAGGATTTGGGGAGTTTGGTCTAGTATAGGCTAGCAAAATTCAGCTGATCTAGCTCTGGTATAGGCTAAGGGTCTGAGGGTCCCAGTGGCACATCCCCACGCACTTAGTGCAGGACCCAAAGGTCTCCATTTTAGAGAGAATTGACTGTACTCATGATAATAAGTTTTTTTTCTCGTTTGAACCTGTTTTAAATATTTACAATTTCTTACGCTGCAAATAAAGAAATAAAATGTCGTGACAAAGCATTACAATAGCCATTATCAGCTATCTATGGGTTTAATCTCGGCAATGGATAAATTTTGTTTCAGTCACTGGTAAGGGTGCAACTTCATGTGCTGACAAAAAAGTAACGAAAAGCTCTTGAATATTTTGCTCCACAGCCAACTTTTTTCCACTACTGATGTGCTCAAGATAAAACTACACAGGTAAAACTTTTTCTAGAGTTTACTTTGACTCCTATAATAATTACAGCTATGAAACAAAGAATATTCTGAATCAAAATAGGTTGGTAATTGGACACTGGTTAAACCTGAGAATAAACTTTACGTATGTGTTGTAGTTAATTTTTTATCTCAGGTAATTTTGGTTTTTCTTTTGTGTTTGGGTATGGTAATGTATGCTAATGAAGTTGAAACAAAAGAAAAATAAAAATTACCTGAGATAAAAGAATTAACTACAACATAAATACCATACTCCCACTTACAATGTAGCTTGTTACACAAATGTAAAAAAAATACAAATAAAAAAATTGAAGTTATTGCCCATTTTATGTTGTTTCCTCTTTGCTTGTTTGTTTGCTGAGGTATAACTACAAATTTTTCAGTGGAAAATGCACACTTTTTAGAAGTAAGTCATTGCATTGGTGACACAATTTGCCTTGGCAAATAATGATAATGCTAAATTTTTCATAGCAAAATACTGTGGAATATAAATAGAGGATATTACACGGTGGCGCGAAGATATGAATTTTATTTTTGAGTGGCAAAACAATATTAAAATTTTTACAAACGAGCGCAGCAAGTGAGTAAAATATTGTTTTTGCCACGAGAAAATAAAATTCATATCTTCAAGCCACTGTGTAATGTTCTTTTTATTATATAGACTAAAAGACGTTGATAAAATAATACAGGGAAATTACCAACATTACGTAAAACTCACGTGTGAGATTATGGAAAATAAACCACTCGGGTCCCGGATGTAGTTTTTATGAATATTACGAGTGGTATATTTTCCAGTAAAACACTTGTGTCTATATAACAAATTAATGTAAAAAAAATGACACAATAACTTATGAATATACAGAAAAATTACTATATTCACACAAATGCTCATAATTTGCATTGTTGTTACAGGCAATATGATAAATTTGTCAATTAACCCTTTAAGCCCTAAGAGTGATCAGTATCAAATTTCTCCTTTTAATATCACTGCTTTATAAAACAGAGTGGCCATGAGAATTAAGGACATGATCACACAAGATGAATCTAACCAATACTTCAACAAATTCTCCCCACTTCTTCTACTGAAAACATATAGGGACAACAAATGAGAATTTGAATTTTTAAGTTAGAGTTTAAAGGGTTAACAGATAAAACAACACATATGTATTTTCTTCTCTATTTCTCATAAAATCGGTACACTTGAAGTTAACAAAGAGGATTTAATGCAGCAGAATAGGATAAGGCCTTAACCCTTTCGGTCCCAAGAGTGACCAACATTAATTTTCTCCCAAAAACATGATCAGCAGATCATCAAGAGTAAAGGTTATGAGAATCACTAAATTGACTACTAATAGGAGAATGCTTTGATCTTAAACCAAATTCTCTCAACTATCCTTAAAAGAAATGTATGGGGATCAGTCTGGAGAATTTATATGGTCTTGGGGCTTAAAGGGTTAACTACTGATATAATGTCAAATTTTCCTTTTTCTTCTCTGGAAAAATATGAGCTTATTTGAAAGGGAAGACTAGCAGTTTATCATAAGTCTCATGGGACTTAAATTCAAGTAACCCTTCAATTTTGGGAATGCTTGGGAAAAGAAAATTTGTCTATTCATGCAGAGCATTGTGACAAGCTGTAAGACATCATGTGACAGTCTGTACAAAGGCTGTTTTATCCTTGATTGAGCAGATTCTTTTATTTTTGGTGGTGGTGTAATCCTGTATGGTGCAAATAATTTACGCTGCTGTTTTCTTGCATTGATCAAACGTTAATCTACAAGCGGTGAGTGGCTAGAATTTACTATACGAAGCTTCACAAACTTCAAGTGATAGCAACATGCTATGTTGTTTAAGTAACACGGAAACAACTTTTTTAAGCTAGAGGGCTGTAAAATCTACCTTCCCAATTATAAGCTCAAACAATTACTTTTAGGGTACTAAATAATGAGCTTATTTCTGTGAGCTTAAAACTGTATTTTCAAGCATAATCTCTCACAATTAGCTCACAATCAAAGCTCAAAGAACACTCCGGCTCACCCCACATTTCCTACGCCACCTTGGCCTTGATTTAAAAGCATCTGGCGCTTTTGTTGCAGATCCTGTAGAATCCTTCGATTCTGTGTTTCTGCCAAAAGAAAGCGAAGGCAAGCCGTGATCATATGATCATTTAAACGCGAACTATGTACTCTAGCCTCGATTCAGCGATACAACAAGCAATATCTGCAAGCCTTGCTTGTTTTCATACGTCGATACTGCAAAAAATAATCACCTTGTCCACCTTGTGACTGAAATGACATCTTAATTCCTCGAACTTCACCTTAATTTTTGTTTTTTCAATCACTCCGCCATTTTGATTTAGGACTTCACCCCAGTCTCTTTATTCCTTTTTGGAAATCCGCTGGGCTTTGTTGCAACTTCTCCGCGTGCGTGTTGAGGTATGCGTGACAGAATGCGTGTGTTCAGTTGATTGCAAGTTATCTTTGTTTCTTACGCAAGTATTCTATTGCCATTTATTTACCAGCATTACACTCTAGCATAATACAACAGCATGTGGGGTTGAAATCCAACAGCAGTTGTGCAGATGTTTTTAATACTAATTCTCATGCTTTATATTTACAGTGTATAACTTCAGAAACTGATGAAGAACCCCCCTGAAAATGTCGAACAAGCTATTTATTTTTATTGGACTTTATTTCTCTACCATTAGTGCAGGTAAGATGAATTTTAAATTGTACCAAACTCTGCTAATAAAAGCTCATTCAGTCCTGTTCTCCCACAACCCTACCCTATTACTGTCAAACCGACAACACTTGAAATATTTCAGGAATGTTTATTGTGTTAGGACCAATCACAGCAAAGATCAGGACATGCGTGCTTGCCACATAGCCACAAACTAATTAAGGTTGCTTGCGGTCAAGTTTCTCACGCATGATTCACTTTTTTCAGATAATGACATTTCAGCAATGTTTCTGATGTTCAGGGTTTGCACACACCTTGAAAGTCCTTAAAAATCCTTGAATTTTAAAATAAAAATTCAAGGCCTTGAAAGTCCTTGAAAATTGCGGTCGATGCTGGAAAGTCCTTGAATTTCGGTGCTAACTTTATAATTTAAGTAGAACTCCAAAGGAAAAGGAGCAAACACAGAAAGACCTTCGAGATAAAATTACCTGTTGAGGAAGAACTAAAAAAAGACATAGAATTAAGGCTCTTTTTGAATTGAATAGAGTCCTTGAAATATGGAAAATGTGTCCTTGAAAGTCCTTCAAAAGTCCTTGAATTTTTTGTTCAAAAACAGGTGCGAGCCCTGGATGTTCAAGGTTTTGTTGGTTTGACAGTTATAATCATCATCATTACTGTCATTTTCAGAAAAGTACAATTTCATCCCTAATGTGTTCAACACTAGGACTGTATACTATAGCTCCCCGACCCCAGTTGTTTGAGAGGTGAATAGCGCTATTCACTGGATAAAATAATCCAGCGGAAAGCACAATTAGTTTTCATAATACCTTTCCACTGGATAGTATTTTATCTGGTGGATAGTGCTTCTTAACTTTTGAACAACCTGGGCCTGGTGGGTAATGTAAGGGCTGTAAAATCCCAATTGTCCCTGATCTGAAAGCACAAACACTAGGTGCTAGTAATGTTTAGATTCTTACAAACCAGAGGACGGTTAAAAGTCTCCATAATAGCATCAGACATACACTTACAATGGGACAGCCAGATTCTGCAGCTGTCAAAGATCTTATTTTTCCAACCATGGAAATTTTCAGAAGGAGTCAGAGAAGTTGGAACTGAATCAAAGAAACTGCATTTCTCACAGTCTCAAAATTAACAATTGACCCTAGATCAACAGTTTAAAAGGGTAGCAAACTTCCTTTCTTCCCTTAAATGAGGTACTCAGAGCTATGCCACTACCAGGTTAGCTAAACTGCCACCCTGTTAGCTCAATTTGGTACATTGTAAGCGCATTTAATTTACCTTTTCTTTTAGAGGAACTGTCACTTCAACAAGCAGTGATAATATCACGCCATGGAAGCCGCACACTTCTTACCAAAGATCATAAGACATTTGAGGAAGAAAGTGACAGCCAGTTGACTGTGAGAGGAATGGATCAAATGTTTAGAGCTGGACAGTTTGTTCACAGTCATTTTCACAAACTGAAATTTAACTTCCCTGATTTGTATAGTACATCTCCACAAGATATTTATGTACGGTCTAGTGACTATTCCAGAACACTCAACAGGTGAGAACTACATGTATACCTTGGTCTTCTTTGCAGCAGTTTTTTGTGTCATCATCACACCACAAAATATGGCTGTATAGGAGACTAGAATTGCCTGGGTCTCTGTGATGTCTTGTGTTTTCTCAGCAGTTAATGTTCTGTTCTATAGTGGTTATACAGCAAGTCACTGTGGATGTCATTTCTTTGTCTTGACTTTTTTTTAAAGTGCACTGAGTTTTCTTCTTGGATTATACCCACCAAGGAACCAAACACTTAATGTCTCTTATATTGAACAAGTTTTCCGTGCTCCATATGACATTCAACAGGTCAGTGTTACTGTCATAGTTTCTTCTTTTGACTTTTATAGGGGTATGCTAAGGTTAAGAATTCCCTGGTGGCCAGAGGCAAACTAGTTGGCTATTTACAAGTGTGACCAAGGAGTTCAACCCGGGACTTGACTGAAAACAAATTCAGCTAGCAGTTGGGGTGGGGACTGAACTAGGAGCCTCCAGATTACAATTCCAGTTCTCCAACCGCTCCACCAGATTAGAATTCCAGCACTCTAACTGCTCGGTCCAGCCTGGTTCTCATATGCTGCCGATGCATCCACGACATGGCCGCTGGTACTGTTCCGATATGAGAACAGAAGTGGCTGGCAACGTTGATCATTCCAGTCTTTTCCGCCGGCATGCCTGTGAAGTTGTTCAACTTCACAGGCATGCCGGCAGTAAAGCTCTGCGGTGGCTGTAGTTGCCGGTGGCACATGTTCTCATTAGTCTAAAAAGTAGCCCAGGTAGTACCAGTGGCTATGTCACAGGTACATCGGCAGTATATCAGAACCAGGCTTTAAGAAGAAAGAGAAAAGGCTGACATGCTGGCCCATGACTGAAGACTGTGTTAGCCCATTCTTAAGCTTACTCATTGAGCTAACTGCAGTGGCGGATCCAGACCTCCAGATAAGGGGGGTAGGGGGGGTCATCCAGACCCTTAGATAAGGGGAGGGGGCAGTCTCCAAAATTTTGTTTAGGGCCTTCGGGCCTCAGTTTGGTCTAAGAATATGGGGCCTCCCCTGGATCCAACACTGAAGTGGGTGGTGCTTTTTGTTCTGGTGGTACATGTTTTTGCTCTATTAGACTTGCATTCAAATATATACAGTAAACCCTCTATGACCTCTACAGAATGAACATATCTCTTTATTCTGACAGTTGTTTTGATCCCAAAGAAAGCAAAATTCATTCAATTCCTCAGCTAAAATTAATATGGCCACCCTTGTTATGTGTACACTTGGCTTTGCTCTCTTTGGTGTCCACATCAGTGAGGTCGGACTGTATTTACATTTTATTGGCAGGTTCCAATTCACACTGTTGCTGTCGAGAATGATCAGCTCCTAAGAGGGTGGCTTTCATGTCCTGAGCTGACGAAAAAAGTCACTGCTTTCTATGAGAGTAAGACATTTCAAAAGAGAGAGGAAGAAAGTGCCAGTCTTAGACAAACACTGCAAGGTGTATTGGGGATTGAGAAAATTGAACTTAAAGACTTCTACAATGTGTAAGTAAGAGCGTTACATTTCCGATCGGTCAAAAACCACAAAAACATGTTTTATACTGCAAAGCGAACCAGAAGTATGTGTTTTATGTTTAAAGAAAAGTCCCTTGACATTTTACTCTTTTTAGGTATGACTTCATTAATCTTCATCGCATGTACAACCACACTGTTGGTCTTAACATCACTGAAAAGGAGTGGGGTAAGATTGAGTCGTTAGCAGATTGGGTGGAATATAACAAATACAGCAAAGAAATTATCGGTGATATCGGCGGAGGACTTTTGGCCAACGAGATTGCCATGAGCTTCAAAAATGTTACAGAAAAACAAAGTAAACTGAAGGTTTGTTTGTTAGTTTTTTAAGACATCCTTTACCTATCTAAAGTCTTAACTGCTTTTTATAAGACCCAGTTCATACCTTCAATTTTATGGGTGCTCTTCTTATTTCTTCCGAGAAAACCATTGTTGATCGATCGTGTCGGCGGCTTCCTCGTAACTAGGAATGGTTCGAGGACGTATACCGGCACAAACAGGTTCAAGAAAACGTTCCTTGTATCAGAAGCCACCTTCACCTTTATCCTTGGTGGTATTCAATACGATTTACAACGTGATACTGTCATCATCATCATCATCATCATCATTATCATTATCATTATTGTCGTCATTATCATCGACAAAAATCACACATTTCAGTGATCATTAATCACTAATAAGAACGTAGTTATTTGATGACGAAGTTCATTCATTTATTTTATTATTTTATTTTCAGTTGCTGTATTACTCAGCTCACTATCCTACCTTGTTATCGTTGTTTACTTCACTTGGGTTAAACAAAGATCCTCAGAGTCCTTTGAGTAAAATCCCTAATTATGCGTCTCTTGTGTTCATTGAACTACTGAGGGATTCTAAAAACAAATACTTCGTTCGATTTTCTTTCAAGAATAGTTCAGTGGAGGTAAGTTTTACCCCATATGTTACAATAAAACAAGGCCCAAAATTCGTTATATTTCTTGGGCGCATTGTAGTTCTCCTATTGCTCATGCTACAGAGAACTCTAAAAATGCAACAGTAGCTATGATGTTAGCTAATCACATGGCCTCCTTTGATGGACATGCATCCTATTGAGTACCTTTTACGTCACCGAAATTCAGACAAGGCTCGGCCGAGTAGTTTTCGTATTACGTGCGTGCTTCTTTCTCATCTAACTTTGCCGTTTTTTCTAGGAAACTGTAGTAAATTGCAACATTCCCGGATGCGACGATTTATGCCCCATGGCCAAGTTTGTGGATTTTGTGACATCTCTTACAGTGCGTGATGTCACCTCGTGGTGTCACGCGTGTAAAAATACCAAATTGTCACAGTGTAAACTCTCAGGAGAAAATGGTCAAAAAACCGTGTGTCCTGCTGTGAGAAAACCTAAATTATCAGGAACCGGTGGCTTTTTTCTCGGCGTGTTTGTCTCGCTCTTAGTGGTGATTTTTACAACTGCAGCGTGGCACTTTTGGCTGCGGAGACGCTGTCTACCTGGAGGAAGTGGCAGGCGACCTAGGCTTGGACTAGCTGATTTGGAAAATGTCCCTTCTACTGGGGTGATATGACTGGAATGATAATTGAAAGAGCCACGTCTTGCCACAGTTTTTTCCAGGCTCGGTGTTTGTATCGCAAAACTGCAAAATACAGTGTTCTGAAACTGGACCTCTATAACTTTCGCAACGACCTCTGGGATCGTTACTGGGGACACGGAAGACCTTAGATAACAATGACCTCAACCAGGTTGTGTCGTCCAGCGGTTTTAGTGAAAACAAGGGTTTGGCGGGGGTGCTCAGTCTGCGGGCTCATAAAACCAGGTGTCGGTTATTCTTATTTAAGGATTTTCCTGGGGACACTTCGGTCAGCTATCGGCCATTTTTTTCCCCTGTCCCCAGTAACAGTCCCATAAGACTTTGCGAAAGTTAACTCGATCCAGTTTCCTTCTTGGCGAATGGGGTGTAGTTCCAATCCCAACATTTTTAAAGAAATTCTGAATAAAAGTCCACGAGACCTTAATGCTACACACGGTGTTTCAGGAAATCAGCTAAAATTCTCTCTCCACAGATTATTTTCTAACTAACTGCATGGTAATGGACTTTTATTTTTTTCTTATATCTTTTTTTGATCAAAACTTCACCCCATACGAACATTGTATTTTGCAGTATTGTGATACAAATATTTAGCCTTGGTAACCAGTGGTCTGACGATGAAAAGATGACTGATCGTAGCTGTACTCGCAAATAAATGTTGGGATCGCTTTATGATGGCGGACACCAGACTTGAAATTTTTAGTTAGCGAAACTACCTTAAGTCAATAATCGTACTAAAGGCTGGTTTTCGCTAGCGATGGAGTCGGAGTCGGGGTCGGAGTCATAATCAGCAGCGTGGGACTTAACGATCTCAGTAATGAAAACAGCGCTCCGGTTCCTCTGTTTTACGACTCCGCGTTTACCATTAAGTGAAAACTACTAAACCAATCAGAAAGCGTCCGCTCGCTCGGCTTCCGACTCCGACAGTTCCGTTTTTACTTGATCGTAGACGACGGAGTAGTAAGGAAATGGAAGCGTTCTGATTCTTCTGACTCCGATTCCGTCGAGCTTATGACTCTGCTTACGACTCTGAGTTTTGATTTTCTAAAGGTCATGAGCGCTCTTACGACTCCGCTTACGATTCCAACTCCGACTCCGTCGCTAGTGAAAACCAGCCTGTACCTTAAAGAAGGTTTATAATTGAAACTATTTTTCAAACAATCAGGTTGTATTCGAGGTAACTGCTGTTCTTGTTTTCTAGATAATTCTTTGACTAAACGTACAAGAGACAACAGCCGTTAGTGCTCAAAGAGTTTTCTAAACGGTTGTTTTAAAGATTCGTGAACTTAATTATTCGGGAAGAAGAGAGTCTGCAAAGCGTTTCCTTAACCCTTTGCAGTTTCCAGCCTCTTTCGAGGTTGGAAATGTGATTTAATTAACTAACGTCAGATGGTCTTAAGGGTGAACCTCTTGGATTTTTACTCAAAATGGCCTATCCTCAAATCAATTTTGACGTCATACCCCGTGGTCATAGCAACTTACTGCCATCATTAAAAGCTATTAACATCACCACCCAGAACGCACGGTACTTATGATTGGTCCTAATCAGAAGCATTACCCCGATCTGGGTAGTGATACGTCGCGGGGAAACTAGTTAGTCCCGAAATGTCGGCTGTTTTCAAGGGCTAACAGGTATAACATCAGAGGAGGAATCATCATGGTACTTGCTTCGAAAAGCCATAAGGGAAAGGTGACGATTTGTTGTGTTGGAAAGTCAAGTCACATATAAGCTTCAGGTGCATGTAAAGTGGAACCTCTATTCAGGGGACACCCTCGGGGCCAAGAAAAGTGTCCCCTGAATAAAGGTGTCCCCTGAATGGAGGTTGGGCTGGGGTTTGTTAATAATTAACCAACAAATAAAATATTTTTCTTTTATTCTACCTCGGAATCCGCTGCAGTCATTATTTCAAACAGCTAGATAATGTATAAAAAATCGCGATTAATTTATCTCGCGGTATTGCGTTTTGAATTCCCACAAGTGAGCAGTACATCGATTTAAGTGAGATAGTTCATGTTGTGAAAGCTGTCGTTATATTGACTAGTGTAAACTTAAACTTTTCAACCTTTTTCGTGGTCAGCGACTTTTTGGGTGCTAAGATTTCCTCTGAATGGAGGTTAAACCCGGCTTTCAGGACCCAGAAATTATGTCTCTTTCCCTTGAATGGAGATGTCCCTTCAATAGAAAAAACAGTTTGAATGCAGGGTCCACGCAACGCGTAAACATGACTGACTGGTTCCTCTTGCCGGATCTCTAATTAAAGAGATGCTGTAGCCAGACGTCACTTAAAAGTGTAAAATAAAACAAAACCGAATGCAGGGCTGGCACTACGGCAGAGGGCTGATTTATTATAGGCCAATATTGCGGCTAAGAAAATTAGCCTTCCTCAGGGCCAGAGCTTTACTGAGAGAGGTAAAGAGAGACCAAACTTTGTGTCCGCTGAGTAGAGGTGTCGGCCCTTGAATAGAGGTGTTCCAAAAGAGAGGTTCCACTGTATTCCCGGCAGTATAGACTCATCAGTTATATTGACCCTTTTCCCAGGATAGTGGCTTGCCAATCTGACTAAAAATACGCTTATATTCCTTGTGAAGCCGAGGTTCATAATATAAATTTATCGCGTGGATCCTAGATGTCCGCAAACTCGATTAGCCCGTACTGTGTACATTTTTATGTATACAGCTATTTTGAGAAAGGTTGTCGGATAAAGTGCATGCGACAACCCCGAAAGGTCTTATGCCGAACCTGGTACATTCAATTAATTAAGTAGGTGAAATGTTCCTACAGCATATGCATAACTTAACAATTGTTCTTTTATTTCAATTTCAATGGAACTAATCAGCCACTTAATTAAGGGTGGCCCAATTTCTGCCAATTTATGTTGGATTTATTCCATTTAAATCCGGCTCTTGCATGAAACAATTTTTGGGCGGCGACTGAAACGGGCCTAACCCTTCCTCATAGCCGATGTCTAGTCCTGTTCAATCTCTTCTGAAAGTGACCGCGGCAGTATGTGACAACTTGACCCATGTCAGCGGAAATTATCATATTGTGAGTACAAACCTTCATTTGCATATAATTTAGTCCCGCATTTTTTTCTTGTTTAAAAAAGGATGAAACATCTCCGTCATCAGTGTGAAACTTTGCAGTTCCTACTAAAAGCAAAAGGGGAAAAGCTAACATGTCACGATTGTTTGCTCCGTTTTTTCTGTTTCTCATCGTGCGTTCCTTCGCAAGCCAGAGAAAATCTCCAAACAATGTAAGTTGTATAATTTTAGCCTTGTCTCCGCTGTATAAAAAATCTTTAGGGATCGATAAAAAGATAATGTTCTCAGTTATTGTATCAGACGCCTTAAAATCTTAAAATCAGACGCGCCATGTCAGCATTTCGTTCTTCAGGTTTCTACAAGTGGATCAAAACAAAACCACTGCGGAAAAAACTGGAGAGGCTACTGCAACTGCCGCAACGGTGAGCTGATTGCGATGGGCGAATCCCGAATTTTTTAAAATCCTATCGTTTTTGACACTTGCGTCCCAGTTCGAATTATTTTGTTGGTTAAAACTGAAAACCACATCTTTTTTTATTTTAGGACGAGACGGAAGAGATGGTAAGAACGGTACCAAATTTGAAAACAAGACAATGAGTCTAATCTCGAGAGTAAGGCGGGTGGTCAAGATTCAATCTGCAAGTAAAACGCAGAGAATGTCTTACAATTAAAATGAAAAGCGTTTTTAAAAGCAACGACTAAAAGTTCAAAACTTATCCTAAAACAATGTTCTAATACTGCAGATTTGCCCAAAGGTCGATGACACCATAAATACGAGAACTTAGGTAGGTCATTCACAAGTATTGAGATCATCAAGTAAATACAAAAATTACGACAATCGATGAACCGAAAGAGCTGAATGTCGCCTACCTTTACAAGACATTTTCACGTGTTTTCAATACTGATTTGAGTTGCAGTCTAACGTCTTATGTGGACATTTAAGTTGATTTAAGTAGAAAACTCCTCTCCTTACGGAAAGTTAGGCTTAGCCGCGGTTTAAGTGACAGTCAAAGTAATAAAAAAAAATGTTAATAATGGCTCAAAGTTTCATAGTTTATTATCATGTATAATGATGAGGCATTGCAGCTATAATTACACATATCGTTACAGGAAAGGATGGCCGCGATGGCCGAGACGGCATCTTTGGGTACGGAATGAAGGTTGGTCCGTTAATAGTGTAATCACAAAGCTTCTTCCGCTTCTAATCGTAATCATTTAAAAGCTATAATCACTAATAATGCGCTACTGAGTTCGAAATTGATTTGCATGTTTAATTAACACTGATAGCTAATTACATTTCTTTGAAAACGTGGCAACAATTACAAGCTGTACGCAAACTAGCCATTTATTGTCCATGTTCTGCGTCAGTTCTTTGTCTTCGTTTTGCCTCTTCTCTTCTTATCTGCTTGCATGGGTGCCTTGTAAATCATATGAAAGTGTAAATAAAACGTGAACCGAATTTGTGTAACCAGAAATTAAAGAAAAGTGGTTCTTTGGTCTTATTGAACAAAGCCTGAACGCTCTGGCAAATGGTTATCATGATTCTTTTCTGTTCCACTGGAAGCTAAAACTTAGCTTCGAGTCATATTTGAATATTTGAAAAACTAATTAAAACTTTTCCCTTCATTTTAAGGGTGAGAAGGGAGAGCAAGGAATTAAAGGAAACGACGGGATGAAGGTTAGTTCCTACGTACTTACTCTTCCTCGCTTGCCTTATTTTTTCAATATTGCAATAGTGAATAAATAAGGCAAATACAATCACGAAAAATAGGCTCACCAAGGGTCCTAATTCCTTGATTGCTTCCTCTTTTTGTCGATTTTCAGGGACAAAAGGGGGAAAGCAGTTCTCCAGGAAACGCCAGTGGGAAGATAAGGTTTGGCGACACCGCTGAAAAATGCACCGGGAGCATCGCTGGCACTGTTCGATATAACACTTCCCAGAAAACCTTGCAACTATGCGATGGAAGTGCCTGGCTGCCACTGGTGACTGCTGGGAAAGGTGTCACCTCAAATAATCCAGGCCGTCATTGTTTGGATATTCTAAATACAGGTGAGTTTGAGGTCAGAATAAGAGTTCACGTGCACGTTGAAAATTGAAAATTAAAAATAGTTTCATAAAACGAACGGCGAAAACAAATTAAAATTAATTAAAGAAAGGTTTATAGTTTTAGGCTTCTATTTACGACCATTTCCCACGATAACATTTTTATAGTGATGTCGTAGATGCACCTAGACGAAATCACGATATTTTCATTATCACACTTGTAGATTGTATTCCTTTTTTGATTTATGATCAGGTCAGGGCCAGGGTAATAGTATTTATTGGATCGATCCAAACGGCGGCTCAACAGCTGACTCGTTCCAAGCTTTCTGCGATATGCAAACTGAGCGCGGGGGTTGGACCCTTGTTGCCACAAAGGTCTCCCCAAGCTTCCTCTTCGTCAAGTCTGCTTTCTCACCAGTGGCTGCCAAAACTAAGAACACAGACGCTGCGAGTCATATCCATCCAAGCATGGGGGACTGGAAAGAGATCATGTTCCGCTTTGCTGACGTCAATACTATCCGGGTTATTTACAATAGGAAGGCTGGTGCCCCAAATGTCAACAAGGTAGAATTCGACAAATTCTTGATGGGGAAAAGTCTGTATAGAAGAAGGGACATTTACGGATTTTACAAGTATAGCCCAAGTGATCCCAAAAGAAATCCGAAAGGAGGGTATTTCACCATTAAAGGATTGCACTTCGGATCAAATGTTGGGATCTCGGAAGGCCACGAGCATTCGGACAAATGGCTTGACCTGTGGCTTAACGTGGATTCACAAGGAAAGAACTATATCTACTCTGATAACCGCAAGGCACTGGGCACAAAGTTCATCGCGGGCTATTGTTATCTGCGCAAGCCAGTCTGGGTTATGTTGCGCTAATTTAAAGAAACGTGTTTTAGTACACTGGAAAAAAAACCTCAGTTAACTGTTTCCTGAGCTGTTAAAGGCGTTAAATTTGGTTTTGACACAGACTGGTGTAGGGACAACGCAAATATTAGTCTATACGTAAATTTGTGCTATGTAAATCATTACGTCAGGTACCTTGTTCGAATTTTGTCAGTTTTTAATAGAGCCGGTTTTGTAGTGAACTTTAAGAGATCATTCCTGGCTATAACTGCTTCTAAATAAACCTCACAAACTTTGATAGTTATGGAGGGTTTTTTTGTTCAGTCATACAAAGTTCGAAGACATATATCTTTTTCTTTCTCCGGACTGACGCCTTCGTGTCTAGCGTCTCACGGCTTCGCCCTTCCACGATATGGACAGATCATGCGCAATGGTGCGGCACTCAATGCCAAATCATTATTTGAATAATGGACACATAATAAACTCGACTGGACCACTCACTTGTAAAAAATTAATTAACATTTGAGAAGTACGAGCTGCATTATTGGTAGTTTTCAACCACGTTACAAGGCGATCGATAATCGTTTTTACTTTTACCATAACAGAGTCATAGTACACCTTGTTTACTCCCCCCTCCCCCAAATTGGTGGCTGAACACAGTTTGCAGTTGGTCAGCGGTAACTCGCGTGACGGCGCGTGTTTTAAATTAGACAAACAAACATGGCGGCGAAAAAGCAATGGTATACCGAAGACGATGTCCCAAAATCTACTCATTAAACTTTTGTGCTATTTGGCAGAATTTTTTTCTGACACATTTAATAATTAAAGTAAATTGTATTATTGATTATCTAAAAACCCGTCTGTTAAAATTTGGCCAAATAAGTTTTGAACGGTAATGATTAATTATAGTAAGCTGTGTGCAAGTTTATAGAAAAATCTAATGACCGAATTTTATGTACACTGATCAAAAGTGAAATTTTTAAGGTTAGTTCAATCATTCATAATGCCATCGAAACTACGAAAACATCTAATTTTACCTGTTAATCAAAATCTTTCATCAGTAAATTATTCACTTGCCACGTTTAAGCTTTTGAGCTGCAAGCTTTTTCTCGCCAAGATTTGGCAGATGACATATACTCAAACTGCCAAAACTGTATTCAGCCACCTTAACCACCTTAACCATTGTTTTCATTGTTTTTTACATTTGTCGTCTCCAAATCGAAAGTACTTCAGAAAAGCCCGTATGGTACTCGTATTAGACTTAATACAAAAAGACCTACTTTTTACAGGCTACGCGCGGAGGTTAGCACTGTGGTTGACACGACCTTTTGCCTGAAGAACTCTCGTGACAATGGCGGATCCAGACCCTCAGATAAGGGAGGGGCCCGGTCATCCAGACCCTGAGAAAAGGGGCGGGGGGCAGTGTGAGAAAACATTTTTTTCGGCCCTTCGAGCCTCAGTTTGGTCTAAAATTTAAGGGGGGGACCGTGGCCGGGACCGGGGGTAATCTGCCACTGCATGAAATGCCGTGATTTACTGATTATCTCCACTCCAACCAACTTCGTCGCGAGGGGTTGGGAGAATTCTCGACAGTTATGCAAACCCGAGACGAAGTCGAGGGTTTGCATAACTGACTCGAATTCTCCCAACCCTTCGAGTGTTTATATCAGGCTATTCAAACACGGAAAACATTTTCATCGAGGAACA
The DNA here is from genome assembly GCA_038088405.1 of Porites divaricata. Classification (NCBI taxonomy): domain Eukaryota; kingdom Metazoa; phylum Cnidaria; class Anthozoa; order Scleractinia; family Poritidae; genus Porites; species Porites divaricata. Next base: position 15,681,714 of record JBBMOI010000012.1, on the reverse strand, counting down.
AGCCCTAGCTACCTACACGCGAACTGTGCCTCTCTGGTTACGTTACGTTGACGACACATTCACTGCCGTACACAAAGACGGAATCGACGATTTTCACGAACACCTTAACAGACAGAACGCGGACATACAGTTCACCAAGGAGATCGAAGGAAATGGTGAGATACCTTTTCTAGACCGCTTGGTTTCTCGCGTCAACAACAAACTACAAACGACTATTTACAGAAAACAGACACATACCGACCGATTACTAGACCAGTCTTCGTACAACCCGACCTCTCACAAGGCTACTACTTTCCGGACTTTGACGAGGCGAGCGCAACTAGTTTGCGACTCACCTGACAGCCTACAAGACGAGACTGATTATCTTAACAACGTTTTTATTAAAAACAATTGCAACACGGACTTTGTTAGAGGGAACACCCACAGTAACACTGATTCCAACACTCAGACGAACGTCAACTCTGGCCCTGTTACGACAGCGACTTTACGTACATCAGAGGCACCTCTGAAACTATTGCAAGTATATTACAACCTTACAATATACGTGTTGCACATAACCCATAACCACTTTACGACGTCTGCTTACTAATGTCAAGGACAAAGACTAATCGGAGGACAGACAGGGAGCAGTATACAAGATCAAATGCTACGACTGCCAGGCTTCTTACATTATATATTGGTGAAACCGGCAGAAACCTTAGCACGCGACTGACCGAACATAAACGAGCGACGAGGAATGGTGATGTCAACAATCACATTGCTGAGCACCTTTTACAGACGAGACATTAAATTGACTGGGACTCTGCGACATGTATAACGTATTCTACAGACTACTATCAACGTCTTACTTTAGAAAGCTGGTTTACTAACTTAGAACAAACGCCACTGAATCGTAGCCAGCAGTTACCAGCAGCTACCAGCTGCAGCGCCATACAAACGACTTATTGACGAGATCAAGCTAAACTTGAGAACGACTGGAGAACTGACAATTTGACTAACAATAGACGATTGTTTAACTGTGACAACAATTAACGCACCAATTACTGATTACGAGTCTTCATAGCCAATAACATTACGGCTTAACTGCCAAAGAAAACCCTTTTATTTTCTAAATCAATAACAAATCCTAAAAAGGCCAAGCACAGTTTTGCAGATGCTTACACTACTGACTACACATTGTCCTAAACCAGTCCGGTTTTGAACTCACAATAAAAGTGTTGGCAATTTTTGTTTAAATACTTTTTATTATTTTCTGGCCGCGTCGAGTCACGTGAAATCATTTGCATAATTCAAAGACACCATATTGACAGGAAGCGCTCAGAGATAGACCACCCCCCATCAGTTTTTGACTGAATAATTAGGGGCCCATGCCTTAATCAGTACCTGAGAGTTCAATAAAGCCATGTAATATACTAAAAATATACTTCACGTGTCCTACCTACTTTGAACTCTTGTCTCGTGGTTTCACCACTGCAAATTCCACTTTCGTAAACGGTCGCTGCCATTTTTAAGACACTTAGAAAAATTTTGGCCTGTTACTGAGAGGGGGTTTCCATTAAAAAGGAAAAAAAACCGCAACCCAAGGTCGAACCGGATCTTTTCGTGTTCTACCCTCTCTCTCTCCCTTGCCACTACACTATCTCTTGGATCCCCAAAATTCCTAAGCTAGCAAACTAGGCCAGGTCAAACTGTACTTAGCAAGGGGTCAGGGATTTAGCCTGCCTCCCTGAAGCTTAAAGTAGTGGTACGAGAGCGAGGGGACACGGGTGGGGCAGGGATAAATATTAAAAAGGGAGAGGGGTGGGTGTTGGGGGACAATTATTTTAGTTTTCCTGATTTCAATTACATATTACACATAAAGAAGAGAACAGTAAAGTACCCAGGTAGTACATGTCATATTTACCAAGAATAAATGACGGATAAGGTATCGCTCAATCAATTCTAAAAAATTTCGAGAGAAAAAGGGGATAAGGGCAAGAGCCGATAAGAAGCTCCTGACGAGTGAAAATTTGGCTTGCAGATTTCCTGAATTTTCGTTCGGGAAAGGCAATTTTCATGTTGTTATTGTTTTTTTAATTAAGCATTTCTTACAAATTTTCGGATGGGTACGCAAACAAAGCCCCTTTTAAACACTGAATATTTAAGCATTATAATACTGTTACTGGGCCTGGAGTAGTCACCTGAAGGTAGACCGACAGAATTTGACCTAACTTGAGTGCAAACGTTTCGTTAGAATGCTCTGATGTGACATAGACTGCGACTTTAATATATGAGCGCATAGATTCTGTTGGACCAATCAGAATGGGTTTTAACTTTGGTTAGTGCATGTTTTGTGGTGTGGATGGCACGGCTTTATCACGAGATAGGAGCCGATTAATATGTTCCTGTCACGTGATAATCGAAACAAAGAGTAAGTCAAACAATCAGTTTTATGATTGATGGGAGTAGCCTTGTATGCGACGTTCAAAAGTTTCTGTTTCTGAAACTTTCCTCGCAAGAAGGTGGTCTCAATAACTGAGGTATTTACACCAGAAATCTCATATTACATAGATTATCCTTTTTCTCTTGGAGAGCTGTAATGTCTAATAGGCCCTTTGCAGGTAGCCATTCACGTGGTACAAAACTGCCGTACTGGTGAGCAAAAGTCGCACTGGGACAAGACAAACAAAAGGCATACATAATTTTAAATGGTAATTTCCTTTGTTTGTCTTGTCCCAGTGCGACTTTTGCTCACCAGTACGGCAGTTTTGTACCACGTGAATGGCTACCTGCAAAGGGCCTATTCGTTGGCATTGACCCTATAATTCTTCAGCCACAAAATTCATGCATGTTACGGTTGTTCATTAGCACCTGTAGAGGCAGGTTCAAGGAAATCTTTTCCAAAAAGGGATATTTATCTTTTCGGTGCTCTCCGCTTATGTATCACGGTTTCTTGCTGCCGGAAGGAAAAAGGAAAGCCGATAACCGTCGAGGCTTTATTTGCAAATTTTGCAAGGATTGTTTTGATCAAAATATCAACGTTCATAACACTCTGTTTGGTTAAAGGTACAGATCACACAAAAACTTTTCATTTCACCACCAAATTTCCAGTTTTCTTGAAGCAAATGCTAGTATTCTCTGAGACCAGTTTGTTGGGGAATTCGCCTGGTTGCCCAAACGTTTGGATGCTGCAAAGTTTTGCAGTATCTGAAACCAAATTTTTGTTTCCTTTAAACAAATAAGAGTTCTTTTTATTCCACTGTCTACAAACATAAGAAATTAAACTTAGGATACGCCATTGTATTAGACTGCCGAAAATAGTTCAAAGAGATGATGATAGGATTTTCGGTTTCTGTTCTTTTTGGTCGGATCTTTGCATTGGAAAACTACTTTTTTTTCAGTTTCTGTGTTTTTTTTTTTTTGTGAGTGTTTGCGGGTTTTCCCCTTTGCTGTGATTTTATTTTCGTTTCAGTTCTTTTCGGCGGGTACAGCCCAAGACTAGACAAAGAGGATAGGCATTTTCCATGAAACCTGTGATATCGCAAAGATTTTGAATTTATTCAATCTATTATGTATCCACCTACGTTCGAGAAAAATGTCTTAGTAGAATATCTTTTTTTTTTCTTTACGCTTAAATTGGATATGCCCAAAATTTCGATTTGATTATTGCTAGCTGTGGTTAACAGGACGTATTTATAAACGTGATAAATTCCCGTGAAATTCTCACTACAACCATTTCTCTGGTTACTTCGGTACTGATCTTGTACCATCGTGTTTTTTCAACTGCTTTTTTCAGGATTTTAACCTTACAGGGGTTAATAGAAATTTCTTTTGAATTTCTTTTTATAACCGCGTCTCATTTTTTTGTGACACAGTGACTTCGTCGTGGTCAACGAGAAGCTTGCGGCTTACACTCAAGTCTACTTTAATCATGGGATCAAGTTGTTCTGTTCTGAACGATACCGAGTACGACGTCTGGATCACTGAAAGAATGAACTCGCAGGTTCTCGCGGTTTCCATTGGTGCCACCGCTGCGTTGCTAAGTGGAGGAATTGCGGCTTTTCTAGCACTCGGCCCGGTCGAAATAGGACTTGGAAGTGCGCTCGGCGGAATGGGTGGAGCAGCAATCACGTCCAAACTTAAAGAGACTGCAGCAGCCGCTGTGCAAGCCGGTTTGAATCCTTCTCGACTGACGGAGGTACGCGAGTTCTTAGAGTCACCATTGAAACGTCTGGCTAAGGTTTTTAATATCACAGAAAAGCAAGCTGAAGATCTTCAAAAGTACGTCCGAGATTTCCAAGCTGAAGCTAAGTTAATCCGCCCCGGTGAGAAGTACACATGGTCAGGCTCTCTATCGCTAACTAAGAGAGTGCATGTTATGAATGAATTGCTTCAGTTTGATGACAAAACCTGTTTTACAGGTCCTACAGACGGTTCTGAAAACGTTTATCGGATATCAGAACACTTTACAAAATTGGATGTTAAAAAGTAATCAGAGAATGTAGAAACTCATACCAGTGCATTTGTAATACCGCCCCATATAAGGGAATCCAAGGAAGTCTTGGATTCTGGATTCCACGCCTTGGATTCCGGATTCCAGGAACTTGATTCCAGTCTTTGTTTGTGGAACTTGGATTCTAATCTTTAAAATTCCGGATTCCAAAGTCCAGGATTCCCCATTCCACCTGCAAAATTTTTTTGGATTCCGGATTCCTCAAGTAAATATTTGCCGGATTCCAGTCACTGTGGAAACTGTTTAATGTTCCTCTAAATGATTATTTATCAATTGTTATTTTTTGTAAAGAGTTTGTGTAAATGCGTGTTTTCTTAAAGATTAGTTTGCTGTGTCATTTTTTGACCGTAACTTCACCTGTGAGTGAAGATATGCCCTTATATAGAAATATAATAAAGATTAACAGCAAACTACAGGGGAATGAAAATAACTTTGACTGTATTTCAAGTGAAAAGTCGAGATAGCACAAGGCTATTCTCGTCCCCAGAGCCCGGCGTTTCTCTTTGTCACGTGGTGTATGAATTAAGGTGAGCGGCTCTGGGGACGAGAATAGCACAAGGCTATTGGGATCTATTGGCTTTTGAGGGTACGCATGTAACCCCGGGTCCGGTTGTTTCGTCGAATTGCACTATGGGACGGTTTTGGGGATCAAACATTAGAGAGCTTTAGATTCGAAGAGGAGGACAAGGACGAGATTAAACTTTATGTTTTTTTCACCTTTTCCCGAAAAATATACATCCCGGACGGCTCCAATGAACTTTTTTGAACGGTTATTTTTATCGAACGAGGTTAATCCCTCTACCGATCGCAAAATGATAAAGTTTCTTACACTAATAACTTTTCTCGTCATTACGATTGTCGCCAGCCTTCGTAGCTGGCGGTTTTTTAACCTGTTGTTGTTGTTTTTTTTCTTTCGTTTGTGAGATACAGCCTCGCGCGGGGGTGTCTCTGGGCAAGAAAACACACAAAACACCGCCAGTTACGCAGGCTCAATACCAGGGAAAAGAGACCTCTGCTAGCAGGGAAATCGTAAGGTAAATAACGACGCGCCGGGGTGGTTGCCTGATTTGCTACCACATGACCCAAAACATCCTCGGAGACCCGGGGCGCTTCCATTTAGTCAAAAATTTCGAAATTTCCGGTTCGGCGGTAAATGGAACACGTTTCGTCGGCTCGTCCCACTGGAAAATTTCCAGAAAAAGTGGAAAATCTGAAAAGGTGGGCCCATTTTCCCGTGTGGAATTTCCGAACGTTTCTCGTTCTTCGCCGCTGCCTACAACAACAAGGCGTTCGCACCGTCTTTAAATCTGACACAACTCTTCGGTCTTACTTAGTACGACCGAAAGACGCCCTAGAACCAGGCAAACAAGAAGGTGTTGTATACAGAATTCCATGTGAATGCGGCAAAGTATATATAGGCGAAACAGGGAGAGCAATGCAAGACAGGATAAAAGAACATGACAGAGATATACGGCTTGCTCATACACAAACCTCCGCAGTTTCGGAGCACGCAAACGAAACGGGGCATCTTCCTTTGTGGAATCAAGTCAAGTTTATCGATCGTGACCCTCACCGATACACGTAGGGTCAAAGAGGCTATCCAAATAAGACTTCATTCTAATAACATCAATAGAGACAACGGAATCGAAATTCCTGAAGCATGGACGCCTACGATCAGAAAGCATAACAGCCGTTCAACTACAAAGCGGACCCGTGAGGGAACATCATCTGCTAATCGGAATAATAAGGATCGAAATACACCAATCACAGCGAACCAACGTGCATAAATAGCTACACGTAAACAATCGACCTCATCGCTTGATGAAGACTAGCAGTATTGCAGTCGAAACGTCGCGATCAATATCTCAAAGCGATTCTATCGTGAGACAAACGAATAAACGTTCATTCCTACGTTTCTCGTAGTTTGTACCAGTTCCAGGCCCACGGCAAGGAAATCTGTCGGGCACCGCGACGTACCGGGGTTTACGACCAAGTGGAACAACTTTTTACCAATCGGAAATTCCACTTTTTCCTAAATGGAAAGCGCCCCCAGAGGCAGCCAGTCTGGTCGGGAGAAAAGGCGTGACGAAAGTTTTCTGAAAACCCGCCTTGCTTAGTCCCTAGGCCTCATTATTGCGAGCGGCCGATGCGTTATTCGGGTCACATGGTCCGAGCGAGCCAAAAAAAACATTGAGCACAAAGATTATTCTGACTTAAATTCTGCCTTCATTTGAAAACCGAGAAGCCCCTGGGGCCAAGGTTGGCGAACTATCACTCGTCAACACTCGTCACACAATCAAGCGGCAGCTGACTCTTCACTCCCCAGGAAAAACACCCGGAACTAGAGGCTAGGAAATCCAAGTTTTAGGTAGGTATATCCAGGGCAAAGTTCGGTCAATTTATCGACTCTCGATGGGTCCTTTTGTTTTGCAAAGATTTATATGTGTATAAGAAGTGAAGACAAAAAGGAATCAAAGAACACAACTCCGAGCGCGACCCCTAATTTTTAAAGAAGTCCTTTGTTTCTCTTTTTTACGTACTCTGCGCCTGTACATGTAGAAGGGCCTTTCCGAGTTGAATTGAAGAAGAAGAAAAAATTCAGACAAAGCACTATTTACAAGTCATTTCATTTCATAAGCTCCTTTTAAAAAAAAAATTGATAAAGATATTTATTCGAATTAAAAATATTTCATTTCAATATATAATAATAATAATAATAATAATAATAATAATAATAATAATAATTTTTTTTTCTTTTTCTGTCGATTGAAAAAAAAATTTATAGTGTGTATGAAAATAATATTGATCTTTACCAGCTTGAAACCATTGTTTATAATATTCTTTTATACTAGGCCCAGGTCTAGTCTTTTTTCATACTTAAAATTGGGTATAAAGTATTCCCTCACGACCAATTTTGGGTATAAAGTATTCCCTCACGACCAATTTTGGGTATAAAGTATTCCCTCATGACCAATTTTGGGTATAAAGTATACTGTGTTTTTCTTACTTCTGTTATTTTACACGAGTTTTAGTATAATTTTTGGTATATTGGAAGGTTTATTTCAGGTATTTTGGTATTCCACTATCCCCCCCCCCCCCCCCCGGCCGACCTTGATTATTGCTTAAATTACGAGTTATGGAGATCGAGGTGTCATCCATCGAGGCAGTAGGCCAAGGCAGATAACAACCTCTGAGAACTCCATAATTCTTCATATAATATGAAAGCTGAATTATTGTTTTATTATTCATTCAAAATAATTCCTAGTTTAACAACATAGCTAAAACATGCTTACCTCCATTGATGTTAAATTCATCTTCGACAGCTCACATTTAGGGTTGTTCAGCCCTGTAAATATTCTCCAAATAGCAGATGTCACCCTTCAAGTTGTCTTCTTGCTGTTCTTGCCATGTTTTTAGCTACTATTTCACCTATTCTTACTCTTGAAACAAGTGAAATGTCCGCCATTTTTTTTCACTACCAAAACAACTCAACCTCATCCCCAGGTCTTCTCAGTTAACAGTGCATGAACCTGCAAGGAGGCTGCACTTTTGATGTCATTGGTTGATTAATCGCGAAATTTTTCCAAATTTGGTCATCAGTAGCTGGTTAGGTGTGTTATATGTGTGCTTTTGTAAGGACATAAATTCACTGGCTTCTTCTGTGGGGGGGCCTTCTGTTGAAGCTGGCTGGGGTTTCTTATTTATTCGACACTATAAGAGTTGCTGTTTTACTATAGCCCAGTAAATATGTGCTTATAATGCTTACCTTTTGGTACCAATAAATTCCTTTCTCTTTTACTGCGTTGTGGAAGAAATCGCGGGCTTCCACTTTGTTGACTGTTGTTGACACAGTGTTGACTGCATTCAAATAAATGTTTGAAGTTAAGAATTTCTCCTTCAAAGTGCAATGTCCCCCATAAAAAAAAATGGAGTATTCTCACTCAACAGTATTTTCAACATGCCTCTATGGTAAAATGTCACCTTTCAATGGACATATATCAACTATCTCAGCCATAATGCCTCTAAATCCTCCATAATGCCTCTATATCAGGGGATACCGAGCAAAAACCCCCCTCAGCTCGTTTCTGGATCGTGGATGTTAATTGACTTAATTGTGTCTAAAATTGTTGGTGGCTAGGAACATGCTCAAAAATACAAACAAAACCTTTATTCCTCCCATTGTTACTGCCCAGCATAATTTCCATTTGCATTAGTGCATAATTACTTCATGAAGTCAAGTCTCAATAATGTCTTTTTCTTTTTAGGGTATCATGAATACCTCAGATGATCAGCAGCCTTGCAACTCATCTGTAATCATTCGTGTGCCTCTCAGTTCTGATCAATTGGAATGCCAGAAGATGATCAGAAGAAGTAGTGACGAGATTCTGAGCCATATAACATTCGTTTTTCTGTCAAAGTTGTCGTGGTATGTTGTCATAACAACTGTCTTTTCGGTAGCTGCAGCCACATTGTGGTCATTGTGGGTCTTTGTACTTTATATTATTGTATTTGCTGTTGTCATTGTGCATCCTTATTTCAAATGGCGATCTATGTTCAAGCGCTGGCAAAATTCAGTGTTAAAGGCAGAAAATAGGGATGATGTCAGCTGTCATACTTGGGTGGCCGATTGGAACAGTAAATTGGTTGGAATGGTGAGACTCTGTCACATTGACTCGTGTGTTGCTGAACTCAAGCATATGTTCGTTTTACCAAGCTGTAGAGGAATGGGAATCAGCAATAAACTGCTCAGTGAATTAATCAGATATGCTAAAAGAGAGAGGCTAAAAAAGGTAGTTTTGTTTGTATCAAGTGAGCAGACACCTGCGATACAACTCTATAAGAAGCATGGTTTTAAAGTTGTGTCAACAGAGAGACCATTGTCTATAAACATGCTTGTGTTCCAGCGGCTTAACCTTGAGTTGCAGCTTTGAGAAAGATACTGGGTGCCTTGTGATGGATGCCTTCCCCTCCAACGGGGAAGAAGCCAGTTGGGTCAGGTTATCGTAACTTTGCTAGACTGAGTTTGCCATTTTGAAAAAAAAAGTTTTAAGCTGTTTAAATACACATTTCGCAGTGTATGCAATGCACAACACATTCCGCCTTGGTTGTTTAGATGGGAGAATTTTCGTCTTTTGCTGCGAAAAATCTTCAACAAGTTCTTTACTGCCTTAGGTCTGCCACCAGAGAAATCAAACAGTGCCTTACAATAAAGGTTACTATTAGTTATGACTTCAGTTATTGTGACCAACCTAAAACTATTGTAAGGGTTGATTTACAGGTAAAGGTTTGTTAGCCCGATAGTGTTAAGATAACATAAGGCTTTACCTTAGGGGGAAAATAAAAATCGGCTCGATTTTTCATTTAGGCCTTCCCTTTAGACAGAAGTGTCCTTAGCAATAGTAATTTATAAATTGGCCGCCACCAAAAAGTATCGTGAACACGTGCTAAAAACTGGTAAGAAATTTCCGTAGATGCTGTGTTTTGTTTTGTTAAGATTTGTTTTGAAAATGAAAGGACAAGTACAAAGTAAGACTGATAAATACCGTAAATCCTCCCCCCCTCTCAAATAAGCCCCCTCCCTCTAATAAGCCCCACCTTTTCATGGGAACAAAGTTAATAAGCCTCCTCCCTCTCTATCTCTATTAAGCCTCCCCCCCCCTCCCCTCCTCTAATTATTCTTCACTAATAAATGATAGACTGTATTAATCAATCACGACTGTAAAACTTCATGTGGACTGATCCAGGATGGTTTATTTACCAACTAGAAGCTCGGATTTGATTCTGATCCTTGGCTGCTTGACCTAAAACTTCTTTTACTTGAGCATTTCAACTTTGTATTCTAGTTGTTTATGGAGAACTGATACCATAGTCTTCTGTAAATGAAATAAGCCGTCTCTCTCAAATAAGCCCTTTGTCTCTCTTTTAAAAGCCCTCCCCCCCCCCCTCAAATGGGTTGAAATAAATAAGCCCCCCGGGGGGGCTTAATAGAGGATTTACCGTACAAGATGTTTAATTTCATCCCGCATGCAGCATTAAGTTCTTCCTGTAGCGCTATAATAAAAAAAAATTATTGTGTTCGCCCCCCTAGAGGGAAGTGGAGGTGGGGGGGGGGGGTACTCAAAAAAGGTTTAATCCGGGGAGACTCCGCCTTTCTTGCCCTTTTCTTATACCATTTTTGACAGAAAGGCACCCCTGTCGTATACCTACTACGGTCAAACCTCTTTAATACGGGACAGCAAAGAGACGGAACCAGGTGTCCGCTTTACAGAGGTGTCCGTATTATATAGGTAGGCAATGTATGATTTTTGGCATTTCTGGGACCAAACGAACTGTCCGTACAAGAGAGGTGTCCGTATTATAGAGGTGTCCGTAGTAGAGAGGAGTCCGTATTATAGAGGTGTCCGTTATTAGGGGTTAGACTGCATTGACAAATGAAAAGATTCATTTCAGTGTCATTGGCGATCCTGTTAGTGACAAACTCGTCGTCTTTCTTCAACATCCGAGGTAAACTTAAGAAAAGCTTGTCCACAGAAGGAATTTTATCTTTCTCCATTGCTTTTACTTATACACGTTATTTTGTTTCTTGCCATTAAAAGAAACAGGGAAACTGCTGATCCAAAGCTTGATTTTCCAGCCAATTTAGCTAGTACTGTTCTAAAAAAGATCTAAAAGCTCAACTTTTGTTGCTCTCTCTACATATAAATGCCGGGTTAAAGAAAGAAATCCAGCTCAAAACTTTCTTGTGATGAATAGTTCAGTTTCATTTGACCAAAGAGGTTTCAGTTTTTTCACCTAGTATAGACTTCATTAAAAGCAATAGGTCATTTGCACGATGACGTCTTTGAAGACCGGACTCCGTTCGCCTTTTCTTACATATTTAAATTTGGTAATCCCAGTGAGGTTTAAAACACAAAAGCCCCAATTTGCACAAGAAAGCAATACCCCGAAGGATTTTGGTTGTAGTTAATAGTAAAATAACGCCATCGTGCAATTAATAATTGAAAGGGCTTTAATATTGGTTTAAAATGAGTAAGAAACAAATTGATCGGTGACCCATTTTCCAACAACTGTAGTTGCACCAGCCTTGAGTCCACAGTCTATTGACACTGCAATCTATTTACCGTAAAATTTCGAAAATAAACCCCTTCATGTATAAGCCCCTCCAAATATAAGCCCCCCAAACTCGTAACGCAAAAAAACCCTCCGTTAAATCGCCTCTCCA
>JBBMOI010000012.1:15607500-15665000 GCA_038088405.1 Porites divaricata | reverse complement strand
ACATATTTTTCTGTCTTCGGCTAGATATTTTGTTACATTTTGGCTTTTTATTTATTTGCAGTTAGGAGGACCGTGTTAAAAAATATTTCATGTTATACAAATTTGCAAATGTTCATCCTAATCAGCATTCCGTTTTTCCAACCATTCAACCCCGTATTTCCCCTGAGGCGGAATTGAAAGCCTTCGCCTGACATTTCAGTGAGCCGAGTTTTCACGGGTGTACGCCACTTCCACATTTACCGTAATGCACCTTTTTTATTTGCCCGGCAAAATTTTGCATAAGTATTGTTTTTAATTTCTTTTGGGACGGCTGTAATACCCAGGAGAAATGAAAAACAAAGGTTATGCAAAATTTGCGAGGGGGGCAAATAAGGTGTCTGGGAAATGTGGAAAAGGCGTTAAGGTCCTCATAAAACGTGATGAAATTCGGAAGTGCGTTTGACATGCCTACTGACTACTGCTGTGATTGAGATTCCCGTGAAATTCCAGGAAAGTGCGTTCCCTCCAGCCAATTTTTTAATTTCGGTCCTGATCTTGCCTCACCGTGTTTTTCCACTGCAACTGATCTCCGCACGATTTTTATCTCACAGGTTCACAGCACTGTGAAGGCTGTTTACATCTCCGGCGCAACTTTGTTTTTGACTTTTCCGCTAACAAGCAGTTTGAGGCGTAGACTCCGTCTTTAATCATGGGATCAAGTTGTTCTATTCTGAACGATACTGAGTACGAAGTCTGGATCACGGACAGAATCAACTGGCCGGTTCTCATAGGAGCTTCTGCTGGTGTCGCCGCCCTATTGTTAAGTGCAGGAGTAATTGCTGCTTTTCTAGTACTCGGTCCGGAAGTTGGAGGCGAGCTTACCGCCAATATGAAAAAAGATATGGAAAAGATTCTCACAGTTACCGCAGATGCTTTTCAATCGCCGTTAGGGCGCGAAGTCTTGAATTTATCAATCGAACGCCTGGCTACGGTGTTGAACATTACAGAAAAGCAAGCTGAAGATCTTCAAAAGTACGTTCGAGAATTCCAAGCTGAAGCTAAGCTAATCCGCCCTGGTGGGAAGTACACATGGTCAGGCTCTCTATCGCTAACTAAGAGAGTGCATGTTATGAATGAATTGCTTCAGTTTGATGACAAAGCCTGTTTTACAGGTCCTACAGTTGGTTCTGAAAACATTTATCGGATATCAGAGCACTTCACTAGACTGGATGCCCGGAAAAGGTGATTCCTCGAGTGCTCATCAGTAAACAACACTGACTATTCTTTCCCGAAGGTTTTATGAGAGGTTTCAGAAATACTCGTTTTTAACTTTAAAGTTGTTTAAGAGTTTGTTATGATAAAGGAATGAGTGTAAATGTGTTTTTGGTTAACCTAATTCTCCTTGCGTGGTTATTAACATGATAATTGACTGAGTAAATATATATGAGACTTACTCCAATATTATGAATGTTGGCTGCAAATTGGCTTTGATAGATTATTTAGATTATTTGATACACGGCATTTGTGGAAAACAGGTCTGGTTTAGTGTACCAATTATGACCATTGTTATAGTATTTTTACTGAAGAGACTTTTGTAGATACGTATTCATGAATTGTAATGAGAAATTATATTGTAGTTGTATTTTAATTAAGCTATATTGTATTGACCTGATGAATTTTTACCGTGTTGAAATAAAGATTTGATTGATTGATTGATGCTAGCATAATTTTTGGTATAATCACTTTGTCATGATTTCGAGCATAATTATGTAATTTTCATCTATTTTCCAAAAAAAGCACTGCTAACGTAATATGCACTTTTGGCTAGTTTTGACGCCTAAAATTGTCATTCAGATCAGTGTTACAGGCAAATTGGAACAGTCGAGCCCAATTTGGAATAAATGAGCAAGAGTAAAATTTTCAAAGTCTAATCATGCGATTACTTATTGCTAATATACAAGCAAAAATTTCCAACGAGCTTTTGTTTATTTCATGTCTTTCGCCTAATGCTCCGTCTACATGTACTTGATTGGTTTGAAAATGACAAGCTTGATTGACATACATGAAACGTAAACCCAAACGTGTTAAAAATACCCTCTGTCTAAAAATAGCAAGTTTTCACATTTGCACTAGTTGATCACGTGATCAACTTTCGGTAAACAGGAAAACAGTTTGCTTTTGAAACGGTGAGGGTAAATGAGTTTGCGGAATGGCATATGGCATGGCTTGTTTGCTTCTGGCGCCAATCAATTTGCAAAAGCAGCTACTTTTTTAATGTTGCGGGCTCGACTACAATGACAATCAAAGCCAGGTTTCAGTTTTAGCAGAGCCCTGGCGCGCGACGCGCGCCTGCGGAGCACATGGGTAAGAAAAACTGGTAAACTACCCATCCGAGAAAATTTGGTAATCACATGACCGTACACCGACTGACCGTCCGTCCGCACCACAGGCATACCAATGTTTACTCTCACACTTTCTAGCTACTCTGGCAGCCCAGGGCGCCCAGGAAAAAAAGGATTGCATATCAATGTTGTGATCAATTGACAGGTGTCAAAACAAGGTATGTGCTGACCAGTATCACCAGGCCGTATCGCGGGCTCAGGTGTCGACCCATCCTGGTCGGGTATTTTTTTGCAGTTATCCGTTAAAAAGTTACTAGTTTTCAGATGATCGCAGGCTCAATTTTTAAATTCATATAAAATATGTTGTGTTTATGTCACTATGGCCCAGCACTATTAACATTTTGATTTTAAACTGACCTCGGACGCGAAAATTCAGCCAGTTATTTAACAAATGCAAGCAGGGAAGACAGATGCTTTTCACTTTTCTCACCATAGTCACGCGTTGGTCACGCTCCACGTCCAATTATTATGCCCTGATTGGTCAAAATTTGACAGGTGAGTTCATGCGGAAAATTCATACAGCACCTTGAAACTTGTTTGCTTTGACAGCTGAAGCTAACAGAGTCTTGTGACAACTTGTGATGTTTTTAACTGTCTTTTTGCACTGGATGTACAAAATGAAATACAGCTGCTATCAAGAGTCTTCTGTTATTCTTGGCTGGTTTCTTTATTGAATTTTTGGTTGAGAAATGCGCTGCTTGTCAAAGTCGGAAATGCGATTTCGGATGGCATCGTTCTTTGTTTTTCACCTTTCTGGATGCGTAAGAGGGTTATAAAGGCTCAAGCGATTCTGGCCTTACTTGATAGCTTTCAGGAGCTGCATCTCGAAATATGGTAAGCCTGAGTAATTATTGTATTTATATCTGTCTGTATTTGTTAAAACGTGGCTAACGAAATTTCAAGTGGATTTTAACTATTTGACATCTAAGTGGAATAGGAAGCAGTTCAAAGTCACTAGCTGAAGCTAAACAATGACAGCATGATTGCTGGCAATAGACGGTAAAGTTCTCTCCCAGAAGTAACAGGATTTTGCGATGAAATAAACAACATTTGAAAGGTCCAGAAATTGTAATCTTTTAGCCAGTCCAACCGTGAGGCCACAGCTAAGTGTCGGCCGAAAACAGATTAACAATCCACAGTCTTTGAGCGCAGAATAGGCTTTCTAAGACAAAATCACCTAAACTAAAGACTCACGAAGGGTTTTTATGCTTGACACAAAGTATTCTAGTAACACGAGGTCAACCGCACATACCTGAGATTTGTCTGTCAACACTTTCGGTAAATCACACAATAAACGACTTTGGCGGAAATCACAACACTTCCCAAAACCACTCATAATACTTCCACACTTAACACGGGCGAAACATCGTCAAATTACTCGTAAATCTCTCGCTTTCTCCACATAAATCGTCACATGGAACTTTTCTCGACTCACTGACAATCGATTTATTCAAGATCCCGGATGTAAACCAGCGGTTGAAAAGGAGACATACGGCCCCCGCCTTCCACACAAGTTTTTACTAAGTCTTTGGCCTGCTCAAAAATCAGCATGAATTTCCATCTTGCCTAATAGATCTACTTTGTGAGGCCAAAGACTTGTTACTGCCACCAACAAAGCTCGCAATATCCACTCTTTCCGTCTCAAGCCCGGGATCAGTCTTTCACCCGTGTAGCCCGAAATGAGACGAAATACCAGAAGATATTGGACGCAGCAGACTTTGCCAGACGTGAGAACTGTTCCGTCATAAGGCTTAATGATGCCTTCCGGAAAACTTTGCTCAAAGCAGCCAAAGAGAGAGCCGAGTTCAGTCTAATACGCGCGCTGATTTCAAACTGACATACAGAGAGAATTATGGGAAGTTATGAAAAACATTTTTTGTTGGGGGGGGGGGGGGGGGTGGAGGTAATAGATTAATAGCCAGTGAGAAACTCATCAAAGTCTATCAACTGTGGCCTATCCGCTACCGATTGAATAAATAAAAAGTAACTGCGAAAAAACTGCTCTGCTGCGAGACTCAGTCAGAGGGTATATAAGAGAGATTTCTGTAGCCACGTTTTTGCAGATCGAGACAGATAATTCACATGTAGTCACAAGGAGCTACTAATTTCGTCATATATCGCTTTAAAGTCTTTTACTGAGGCATATTCTGTACGGTAACGTGCTACATAAGCTCCTTCGAGTGAGAAAGTAAGTGTTTAGAGGCCAAATTAAAGCCACACTCAAGAATCTGACCTAAGTCATAATAGATGTAAAGCAACTGTACTGACACTATAAACTGCAAAAATCATTTTTACGGCTTAGCAGTCCAGTGTAAACCAAAGGTATTTTTGAAAGACCTAAACTAATGATGAGAAGGCCGTTTTTAGGTCCTTGGTAACAATTTACTTAATGTAGCTTTAAGTTCCGGCTTTAATTTTTTAAATGTTCCCGGAGAGAGGTACAATATTCGGTCGGATTGTCTGTTGACGAGAACCACTTAAGAAGAAAAAATATTTTTCTGTACATCCTAAGGAAGTAACTCCAACGTCAGGGTACCTACTCGACGAAAATTTTCCTGTGTTTTATGAAAATATGCACCGGGTCAGTGAGATCATTTTTTGGGGGCGGAAGGGGAGGGAAGGGGAGTCAAAAATTAATTTTCGCGGTTTATATAACATGAACAGGGGTCTTTTTTGCATGAGCATGCGCGACCGCTGACTTAACAAAGAGCACGCGACCAGTGACAGCGACAGTCGCGGTCAGTAGTTCATGTATGACCCCATGAAATGTCCTGAGACACCAGTGCCATGTCCTGCCTCTAAGCACAAAAGGCTGACCCAATGTAGCTCTAGTCAGCGTAGTCAGTGTAGTAGCTGTAGTAAGTGTAGTAGCTGTAGTATGTGTAGTAGCTGTAGTACGTGTAGTATCTGTAGTATCTGTAGTAAGTGTAGTACGTGTAGTAGCTGTTAGTAGCTTACTACAGCTACTACACTTACTACAGCTACTACTCTTATTACAGCTACTACTCTTACTACTCTTACTACAGCTACTACACTTACTAAACGTACTACAGCTACTACACGTACTACACGTACTACATCTACTACACTTACTACAGCTACGACACATACTACACTTACTACAGCTACTACACGTACTACAGCTACTACATCTGCTACAGCTACTACACTTACTAAACGTACTACAGCTACTACACGTACTACAGCTACTACACTTACTACAGCTACTACACTTACTAAACGTACTACAGCTACTACACGTACTACACGTACTACACGTACTACACGTACTACAGCTACTAAACATACTACACTTACTAGAGCTACGTGGGGTCACACTTTTGCGCCTAGAGGCAGGACATGGCACTGGTGTCTCAGGACATTTCATGGGGTCATACATGAACTACTGACATTGGTGCATAGTCGTAGGAGCCAAATTGTTCAGTTTGAAAGCTTGCTTGACATTGAAATGGTAGCAGGAACTTAGAAAGAGCTTCGTTGTACAAGATAAGTAAAGATCTGGTGATTTAAAGTGGAGACTGATGCGCTGAACGAGGTGAAAGACCAAGTTTCTAAAGGATGTCTGACACGAACATGGCTGCTTGTTATTGTTTGGCGCTCGACTCGTGTCTTGGTTCCCGTTCAAGAACCGCAAAGTTTGGCATAGAATGCATTGCTGATGCGTAGTTATTAAGCAAAATGTCTCTTTATTTAGTGTTTGTCTATAAATCGGATGTAAATTGGTTTCTCGATACCTCAGGGAATTTCTGTCAATAATTTGTTCATAGCTGATTTAGCCATATTTCGGGAGTGGATTAATAACGATCAGCGGGGGACTACCACGCCGTTATCAGTTGGAATAGAAAGTTGTTCCCTTAAGTATTTTAGCGATACGAAGTTTGTTTATCGGAAAATTGTAGAACGTCTTGTTTTTGCGTGGACTAACATTGTAACGCCTGAACTCAACACCGGCTTTTGCGCACTTCGAGCCCGCTCGCTGAAATTTGCTGGTTTTTTTTTTTTTTTGAATATTTCTGTTCCTTTCTCATTTCAAAACGAAGAAAATTGAAAGTGTTTACTTGCATCAACTAACGTTTCGGCACTTTGTTTAGACTTTGATGAGGTTAGCGCCATCCTACAGGCACTACATATACGCGCAATGTTGCCCAGGTCAATTGGGGAGGTGAAATTTGATGGTAGCCCGTGTATGTTAAAGCCGGTCTACTTCGCTTTTGTTAAGACCATGTTACAGTTTTTTTGCAAACTACACATTTTGTTAAATCACGAGCACATTCGCCAAGACCAACGAAAAAATAATCGCGAGGATGGCTTTGAGACGCGCCATTTTGATGAAGGCAGACCCTGTGGTGAGCCTCCATGCACATCGCTTGTTCAGCGGTCGCGCATGCCCATGCAGAAAAGACCCCTGTTTATAACATGAGCTTTATCACGTTAAGTTCGCCACAACAATGCTTATTTTTTCTGATCTGTTTTCTGCATTTGCCTGAAACATCCAACTCGAAATATATCGGACCTATGAATATGTTGAAGTTACAATACACAGAGATCCGTAAAACCGATACTATGAATTTTCATTTCACCTGTTACATTTTAAACATTTCAGGCACGTGCGTATTTTTGTCGGTTGAAAAGAATTTTTTCTCCAGGGAACGTGTCAACGTTATGCTGCTTACTCTTCATCTATTAGCATTTAACAAGAGCCTCTATGTTCTCTTGAATTGCTTTTAATTGAAAACCTTGTTACTCCTATACTACGCTGACAGTTGATTTTATGCGCCTATTCAAAATTACATGGTACATTTTCAAACCTTTGCTTAATAATCTTTGAAATTGTACAAATGTATTTTTGCTATCTATGCAGGATAAAAAAATAATAAAATAAAATATAAGGGGAGGCCCAAGTTTCAACTCACCTCGTATTGCGCCCAGAATTACTTGTTTTGGACTGAATCCACGCGAACAAACAACACTTTTTCAAGCAAACTGATCCCTAGGTCTCCTTTTATTCTCACGGACGTGATGATTTGAATGAGGTCCTGGAACGGGAAGCACTGTGGGTCGTTATTGTAATTGTCGCGTGAACTAGCTTATTGGTAGTTTTAATCAGGGTTCAGCCCAGGGGTACATTCATATGTGGCATATGGTATGGTTTTTGAGATGTATGGTATCCTTACTGGATTTTCTGATCCTTAATTGGGTTGAATGTCACGATCGATAGTCCCTCTCCCCTCTGGGCGATGGTAAATTGAAAAGTGGGAATTTCCGCTAACGTCCGACCAAGGATGTGCGTATTAAAAAGGAAAGTGTATGGTTTTGCTTGTAATCGTAAACAATGTAGGAAATTATTTGGAACATGATTGAACTGCGCCGATGAACCGAATTCAGTGTAAATTGATTATTACTGGTTGATAACTTTTTCTTCATAATTACTTTTCTCCGAGTTTTATCCGGCATCAGTAAAGGCCTGGTGTCAGTAACGAATAGCAGATCTCTGAGAGATTAGACTGTCGACTGAACATATACTGCTAGTAAACATTTTTACCTAGATAACCCGCCCGGCAAAAAATCAATAAAAGGGTAAAAATAAATGAAAAAGTGATTGCCGAAACCCGGGATTATTCAGAGCTCATGTGAGCCCCCCGGATTTAAACCAGGGACCTTCAGATTTTCAGTCTGACGCTCCCCCAACTGAGCTATCTCGGCAACTTCAACCTCAATTTTTCTAAACCAAGGCCAGTTTTAAAGGCAAACACAGGATCTGCTATTTTTAGGTCGGGCATGAGAATAGATCGTACTCACATATACTCATACGATTTTTAAATTGTCTATCGTTTACTTCGTGATGAACCGCAAATAATATAAATGACTCGAAATGAGAATATCATAAAATAAATTCTCTCCACAGCCACCGCAATGATTAATCTTAAGATGGGTACAAACGTCTGTATTCTTGTTAATGAACAAATGATCGTCTGCTCAACAAATCCCTTGCTAAAAAAATTACAAATCAGCACAAGTTTCCTAGCATCACGAGCGAGAATCATGACTAGAGTTCGAATTGGAGTATTGATGTCAACAGGAGCAAGAGACTGTCTCCCATCCCGAGTGTGAGTAATTTGAATGTCAGGCCGGGTCGCTAAGCTATCTTTCAACCGTTTGGGTAACGTGGAGCTCATCCCGAGCCTCAGTCGATAGCTTCAATCGGGAAGGTTTGCAGAGATTTGCGACCTTTGATTCGCTCTCGGTGCAAAGGCGTCTTGAAGCAAGGTAACGAATGGAAAGGAGAACTATCGTGTGTTACCTAGGCGGAATTTGGAGCGAATTTACGGCCGTTTTCCTTCGGTGGATCAGTCGAGCCGCTTCGCTGGAGTGTCCAACCTTGGTAAACCTTTATATAGAGAGAAAACCGTTTACACAAAAACCCATAAAACGGCCATAATTCGGCCCGTGGACCACACAGGAGAGACGTAACACACATTTTAAGTAAGGTAAGTTGTTTTTTATTGAAATCCTTTCATTTTCGTAGGTTACAGAAACTGTAGGTTTTTTCCCATCCAAATCCTTATATTTTGAATGTTACGCAACAATGGCGATGCTCGCCGATGCTCATATTTCGAGCTTGGGCTACCTGTGATATGAGGTATTGAACCGTGTAAACTTTTACATGAATCGAGACTGGGCAACTGGTCAGCGGTTACTAAATGGGCTTGAGGTAGGGGCCTGAGGACTAGGTGGGCACGTACTCACACGCCACACGCCACACGCCGGCAACGACACTGAGAGTACTCATCCGAGAATGCCTTTGCACGGGAAACGCTGTTTGTTCTGCTGGGTCGCTTTTAGCTTTGGCAGTTATGGCTGGAGGTAGAATATCGCAAACTTGGTAAGGAGAATGGTAGCGGCGATTGGAATTCTTCCAAATACCAGTGAAAGTGGTTCAAGCGTTCGACTGGGAAATGGAAGCTTCACAAATGTTGAGCTCAACGAACGCTTCCAGACTCCGCGTGCTTCCAGTTCGCCGTGTTCATTTGGGAGGTTAATCCCAGAGCTCGATCGGGTCGTTTTGTCTCTTATTCAAGAAGGAACACCACTGCAAAAAAGAAGAGTTCCGAGAACGAAGTGTTCATGAAAGATGTGTGTCTCTTGCCTGATCTCGAGTGGAAAAATGTTCCCAGGCGAAGTATAAAAGAAGTTCTAGTGAAACACAACATGTATGTCGATGCCCTGAGGTTTGACAAATCGTGGTCCGAAGAATTCTTGAGGAGTGAAATTCACGCATTGTCCACGGATTAATCAAAGAAGGAAATGAATTAGTAGCGTGCTCAAGGCTTTAAGACTAAGTTAGCTTATCCTGTCTGCCGACGAAATAAAAAGTACGTAACCCTACCCTTAGCCCATCCGGTCACAAGGCTATTCCACTTAATTCCCCCCCTCCCCACCCTTCACCACCAATTTAACCCTTTAAACCGCCAATTTAACCCTTATTCAAGGCCCCTTTGTCTGGGGGAGGTAAGGGGTCTAAGGATTTAGGTTCTCAAAGAAATGAGGGGAATCAGCACGTGCGCTCACTTTCTTGATATTATTTTGTTGACAGACTTGGTTGAGGCAATATAAACATTTATAGAAACTCGCTCATTTGTATATTTTTAGTTTTTGAATATCTCTCGAATGAAAAGAGATAACTAAAAAACACAAATGCTCTTTTTTTTTTGGGGGGGGGGGGGGGTGGGTGGGGCACCTTGCACCAATCTAAATCCAATCCTTGGAGTAATATGTAAAATTTCTCTAACAATTTCGTCCAGGGCGTTATTATCAATATCAGTAAACGTCCGGCTAGTGAAACCAAATTCGTGCCTTCGCCTCTGCAAAGTTCTTTCTCGGGGGTGGAAGCGGAATCATGAATCATGAATCATAGTCACAAAACATGTAAGAATCATGAATCTTTGTTTTAAAAGCAGTTGGGAATCATGAATCTTTGTACCTCGGCTAAGTGAAAGCAGTGAAAAGTCTCGCAAAGGACGAAAGAATTGCTCCAGTTCAAAGTCAGTTAGCTGGTTTCTTGCCGACATCTTTTCTCCTCGATTTTCTCATCATGTTTGGAGTTGGAGACCCTGCTACCGTACCTCCTTGTGTAACCGCTGACCGGTTACGCAAAGTTTCGATTCACGTTTCAATACTTCGCGTAAGAAAGCTCGACGTACACGAGTTGTTTCGATCTTACGAATGCATTTCGATTTATTTGTACGGTACCATCATGTAGGTTTATTATATAGACACGAATGTTTTACTGAAAAATATACCACTCGTAAAATTCATAAAAACTACATCCGGGACCCGAGTGGTTTATTTTCCATAAATCTCACACGTGAGTTTATCGATGACGCAATTTCGGTAATTTCCCTCCATTATTATCGATGTTTTGTTTGTCTATATAATAACAAGAACATTGCACCGCGGCTTGAAGATATGAATTTTATTTTCTCGTGGCACTCGAAAATAAAATTCATATCTTCGCGCCACCGTGTAATATCCTCTACATAATTTCGACGTATACAGTATGTATTGGGTTGGATGTATATGTACGCGGTTCGATCTACATGTATGCGATACGATGTACATATGTGTAATTTCGATTTGTATGAATGCGGTTCGATATCTATATGTTGAATTTCGTTGTATATGTGTACGGTTTAATAATTTTGTCCGTAACGGAACCCAATATCTCCAAATCACTCTCCTCCGTAATGTTTTTCAGAAAAGGAAGCAGTGTTTTGATCTCGGGTTTTGATTCATCTCTCTCTCGTGTCACGATTGAAATGAGGCGTATAAACAGTTTTACCCATGAAGGTTTGTGGGTCGTGACGCACACCGCCAAATCGAATAGCTAAGAAATGTCACGATTTTCATCATTGATGTAGATGGTTGCATACGAAAGCCGAGGAGGGACTTCAGACTTCAGACTTCAGACTTAGCTTGACACAGTTCGAACTTCGGATTTCTGATTTCTGACCATTCAATCTCAATGCTGCATGGTTTGCTGCTGTGTACGGTGGCCCACAAGGGTCACTAAGCAATATCTCACAACATATTTCGAATTATTAAGTACGCATTTCAAATTATGCACAACATATTCCAAATTCCTCAAAACACATTCCAAATTCCTCAAAACACATTCCAAATTCTGAAATCTTAACAACACATTTCAAAATCTTCGCAACACATTTCGAAATCTTCACAACACATTCGCCCCAGGACCTCAAGTGTTGGCAGAGAAAAAGGAACGGTTACGCAGCTCCTCCTTCTTCTTTCGACGCCATGTTTTGTTCCACGTGTGGACAACAACTACAAGAAAGTTTTGCTTTTTTGCTCGAAATGTGGGTTGAGGCTTGCCGCAAATGTCGCCCAAGGAAGCTGCGACGTTGACAGCCAGAAAAATATCATCGAAACATACTTTTTGTACACAAATATAAATAAAAATGACTTACCTTGTGTTTGTGTTTTGTTATTTACTGTCTCTTCACCTCTAGAGCCATTTGGAAGACGTTTTATAATCGTTTAAGATTTTGAGTTGTACTAAACAGTGATAAAACGTCTTCCAAATGGCTCTAGAGGTGAACAGACAATAAATAACAAAACACAAACACAAGGTAAGTCATTTTTATTTCTATTTGTGTACAAAATTGGAATTTAAGACGTATTAAGACGTATTTTGTTTATTTTCATACATTCTCTTATAAATTCAAAGTCCGACGAACTCTAACAACAACTCTAACAATGGTGTCGTACCCAAAACCAGCCAAAAAGTATGTTTCGATGATATTTTTCTGGCTGTCAACGTCGCAGCTTCCTTGGGCGACATTTGCGGCAAGCCTCAACCCACATTTCGGGCAAAAAAGCAAAACTTTCTTGTAGTTATCCACACGTAGAACAAAACCTGGCGTCAAAAGAAGAAGGAGGAGCTGCGTAACCGTTCCTTTTTCTCTGCCAACACTTGGGGTCCTGGGGCGAATGTGTTGTGAAGATTTCGAAATGTGTTGCGAATATTTTGGAATGTGTTGTTAAGATTTCAGAATTTGTAGTGAATTTAAAATATGTTTCCAAGAATTTGGAATGTGTTTTGAAGAATTTGGAATATGTTGTGCATAATTTGAAATGCGTACTTAATAATTCGAAATATGTTGTGAGATAATGCGTAGTGACCCTTGTGGGCCACCGTACACAGCAGCAAACCATGCAGCATTGAGATTGAATGGTCAGAAATCAGAAATCCGAAGTTCGAACTTTGTCTGAAGTCTGAAGTCTGAAGTCCCTCCTCGGCTTTCGTAGTTGCATCATCATTAAGCCTGGTTTTCATATGTCGGGAAAATCCCAGACGATCGGGGATTTTACTGTTTCCCGATTGTCCCAGATTTTGCCGAGTAATGAAAACTAGAAATCGCTGACCATCGCAGAAATATGGGACTCGTCGGGAAAATAGAAACGCTCCAGATTCTCCAAATTTGTCTTCGACCATCCCAGACAAACGGGGATCTCTTTTCATTAGTCGGCAAAATCTGGGACGGTCGGGAAACAACTAATCTCCAATCATCTGGGATTTTCCCCTTAAAAAGTAGAATCGCCCGTGACATCTACATGAATTATGGAAATCGTTACATTTATTAGCTATTCGGTATTCGACGAGCGTCATTCTTAAGAAACCTTTCACGAAGAAACCGTGAAGCCTTCGAGTCTTCCTTTAAGCAACGTTCGGTGAGTTGATATTCATAGTACTTTAACAATTTGTTTATTTTGGAACAGACGGTCGGAAGGAAAGATAAAGAAAAGTAAATCTATAGTATGAGGATCGACTCATTCAGCTGTGCGCTGCCGTTCGCGATTTCATTATTAAAAATGTACAGCAATACCCAATTTTGCACAGAAAAAAGTCTTAATTTAGGATTAAAACAGTAGATTGTTGATACGTTTACAATGAAGCGTTCAAAATAGCTCATGTACGTTAAACGTGCATATGATTGGATTCTGGGTTTTGTTTTGGTTTTGAGTTCTGGGAAGTGTATTTGATTCCCGGAAGTGTTTTGTCCCTACGAGCCACCGTACGTTGGCGAATTTTAGGTTGAAAATTAGGACAGTCTGAGACTCGATCGTCTTATTTCTCTCACAAATAAAAGGCTTCTGGCCGGAAAAATCTACATCAGGGCTTTTATCCACCTAATATCAGCTATCTATGGACAAAACTAAGAAATTAAGATTTTGCTCGATATTTCCTGACCGTCGCTCTTAAGGGTGTTTTGTTTCCTTTGTTTTACGTCAGCTGTGAGTAATAAATTATACGTATTACACCGAAGATGCACGAGCCTCATTGTACAAAATGAATCTTGATATGGACTGGTTTAGTGTTTACTCGGTTAAATAACTTTGTATTTCGTTTTAGAATAGGTTTTGACCCGGACGGTTTTGTTCGTTTTAGGTATTTTGTTACATTTTGGCTTTCTATTTATTATATTTGCATTGGCAGTTAGGAGGACCGTGTTATAAAAAATTTCATTTTACACAAATTTGCAAACGTTCATCCTAATCAGCATTCCGTGTTTTCAACCATTCAACCCCGTATTTCCTCTGAGGCGGAATTCAAAGCCCTTGTCTGACTTTTCAGTGAGCCGAGTTTTTAACGTGTACGCCACTTCCACATTTCCCATAATGCACCTTTTTATTTGCCCGGCACAATTTTGCATAAGTATTGTTTTCTCTTGCGACAGCTGTAATACCCAGAAGAAATGAAAAACAAAGGTTATGCAAAATGATGGGGAGCAAATGAGGTGCATTATGGGAAATGTGGAAGAGGCGTTAAGGTCTAAGTAAACACATCCTCGGAAACCCAGGGGCAGATAGTAGGGGCGAGGGAAAGTCTAAACGGGCCAGAAAAAAGGCACGAAGAAAAGTAAAGACCGGCGAAAAGAGCCCCTGGGGACAATGTCTTACCAGACCAGTTCCAAACGGTCGCCACCGTTCTGGCTTCTGATTGGGCAGAAAAACACAAAAGTTTTCTGGCACCAATCAGAAGCCAGAACGGCGGCGACCGTTTGGTACTGGTCTGGTAAGACATTGTCCCCAGGGGCTCTTTTCGCTGGTCTTTACTTTTCTTCGTGCCATTTTTTCTGGCCCGTTTAGACTTTCCCTCGCCCCTACTATTTGCCCCTGGGTCTCCGAGGATGAAGTAAACATGATGAAATTCGTGAAGTGCATTTGACATAATACCTACTGAATACTGCTGTGATTGACACATGAAAAACTCCTGTGAGATTCCCGCGAAATTCCAGGAAAGCGCGTTCCCTCCAGCCAATTTTTTAACTTCGGTCCTGATCTTGCCCCGCTGTGTTTTCCCACTGCAACTGATTTCCGCACGATGTTTATCTCGGTACAGGTTCACAGGAAAGGAAGCCTGTTTATATCTCCGGCGCAACTTTGTTTTTGACCTTTTTACTAACAAGCAGTTTGAGGCTTAAACTCCGTCTTTAATCATGGGATCAAGTTGTTCTATTTTGAACGATACCGAGTACGAAGTCTGGATCACGGACAGAATCAACTGGCCGGTTCTCATGGGCGTTTCTGCTGGTGTCGCCGCACTGTTGCTAAGTGCAGGAGGAATTGCTGCTTTTCTAGTACTCGGTTCTGTAGAAGCTGGAGTTGGAGGCGTGCTTAGCGGGGGAACAACAGCAATCGCCACAATTTATAAAGATATTTTCACAGTTACTGCAGATGCTTTTCGATCGCCTTTAGGGCGCGAAGTCTTGAATTTATCAATCAAACGTCTGGCTAGGGCGTTGAACATTACAGAAAAGCAAGCTGAGAACCTTCAAAAGTACATTCGAGATTTCCAAGCTGAAGCTAAGCTAGTCCATCCCGGTGAGAAGTACACATGGTCAGGCACTCTATCTCTAACTAAGACAGTGCATGTTATGAACGAAAAGCTTCAGTTTGATGACAAAGCCTGTTTCACAGGTCCTACAGATGGTTCTGAAAACGTTTATCGGATATCAGAGCACTTCACAAGACTGGATGTCCGGAAAAGGTAATTCCTCGAATACTCATCAGTAAAAGCTTTACCGTGCATTTGTAAACCTATGACTTAAGCTTATACACTGATTACTCTTTCACGAAGGTTTTGTAAGAGATTTAGAAATACTCTTTTTTAACTTTAAAGTTGTTTAAGAGTTTGTTATGATAAAGGAATGAGTGTAAATGCGTTTTTTGGTTAACCTAATGCTCCTTGCGTGGTGATATATTAACATGAAAAGTGACTGAGTAAATATATATGAGACTTACTCCAATATTATGAATGTTGGCTGCAAATTAGGCTTTGATAGATTATTTAGCTTATTTGATACACGGCATTCATGGAAAACCGGTCTGATTAAGTGTACTAATTATGAGTAGTGTTGGTATTTTTACTCAAGAGATTGTTTTAGAGTATTCGGAATTGTAATAAGAAATTATATTGTAGTTGTATTTTTACCTAACATTTATTTGTACCGACCTGATGAATTTTTACCGTGTTGAAATAAAGATTTGATTGATTGATGCTAGCATAATTTTTGGTCTAATCAGTTTGTCATTTCGAGCATGTACATGTAATTTTCATCTATTTTCCAAAAAAATCACTGCTAACATAATATGCATTTTTGGCTAGTTTTGACGCCTAAAATTGTCATTCAGATCAGTGTTACAGGCAAATTTGAACAGTCGAGCCCAATTTGGAATAAATGAGCAAGAGTAAAATTTTCAAAGTCTAATCATGCGATTACTTATTAATAACATACAAGCAAAAATTTCCAACGAACTTTTGTTTATTTCATGTCTTTCGCCTAATGCTCCGCCTACATGTACTTGATTGGTTTGAAAATGACAAGCTTGATTGACATACATGAAACGTTAACCTAAAAGTGTTAAAAAATACCCTCTCTCTTAAAATAGCAGGTTTTCTAATCAAGTTAGGGCAAATTAGGAGGGGGAGGGGAGGTTGAGATTTTCAGTTAGGCGTTGAAAATTAAATTACCCTCCCTAGGTAAGGGATTAAAATGTCCCGACCCTCCCCTGGAAAGCGTCCGGGAACTTCTATGACCCTCCCCTGGGTCCGAATTCTTATGCAGTGGTACAACGAAAGTAATTCAGTACTTTCAAAAAAGCAAACTTGTACTAAAACTGACTTATGATGGACATGTAAGTGTTTCTTATGTTTGGACAAAAGAAAGTTTTTAGCTCAATGGAATGCTGACAGTTTGTCCTTCACGACTATTAGAAACAAAGACAAACAATTTTCGCGAAAAAAAGTTAGACTTCTGGATGTTTTTTCAGTGGAGAACACTTAAAGTGTGTTCACAAAACAGCAGGCTATAGAAATGGGTCTATTAAAACCTTATTGTAAAGTCGCGAATCGAGCTCAGTAAACGGTTACATTATACGCCCTTAGTTCCGTTAACAGTCCTCCTACTAGTCCGTTCTACACTGTCCTATATGCAAATCAAGTTCCTGTTTTCTTAGAGCGTTACCGCTCATTTCGCATCTTATTATCCCACATTAAGTCTCTTGGTACCAATCAGAAGCCAGAACGGCGGCGACCGTTTGGAACTGGTCTGGTAAGACATTGTCCCCAGGGGCTCTTCTCGTCGTTCTCTACTTTTCTTCGTGCCATATATTTTTCCGCGCGTTTAGAGTTTTCCTCGTCCATACTATCTGCCCCTGGGTCTCCGAGGATGATCACTATTGGGATTAAAGAGGTAAACCTGACATGCTCCGTTTGTATCCCACAGTCTTGCTATTTACAATTTTCGAACAATCACACCTAACTATTCAAAGTATACACCATACACTATAGCAGCAGCAAACAACGATCCATTCTTGAACTGAAACGAAGCAAAAGTATCAAAGTTCGTGTCCCACAGGCATCTGCTGCCGATTCGCATGGCTTGATTGCCCAACTGTCCGATATGCACGAGGCAAATAATTTTATAGCGCTGTATGTTAAGATGTTTAACCCGATCTTTGACCTCGTCCGAAATCGTCTTCGACAATTGTCGGCATTTTTCGGAATCATACTCCGCTTCGGCTAGCCTCTCCGTTAAAATTTCCTTCAGTATCCCACGAACATCGCCCTCTGGAAATTTTCGATCAGGTGCGGTTTTGTACGTGTTTTCCTTCACGACCTCGGGTCCGCGACGAACATCTTGCCTAGAAAATGAAGTTGCCATGGACTGAGAAACCGAAACACTGCTCGGCGGTCTTGTTTTACTTACTCCTCCGGGCGTAAGCTCCGCTTTTCCTTTTGTCGGCTTCAAATTTTTCGCAGCTTTTTCCGTTTTGGAGTCTTTCGGCGTCTCTGCGGCCTCTGATCTTGAAACTTCCGTGCTCATTTTCGCTTTGTGCAACCAAATTTCGTCGCCCCAATCGGATAAATCAGCAGCAACACTGACGGCAAAAAAACCCTGCTGTATTACTGGATAATATTCCTCCCGCTGTTTCGATAAATTGCGACCGCTTCAAACGATTTGTTTTCTCTTAGTTGTTATAGTGACCTGTTCAAATAATTACTTTATTTTAGCACAAGCGCCAATGCGGTTTTACAAAACTGTTCCTTTGTTTAAAAACGCATTATTTAAACTGCCACTAGCCAGCTATTGTTTGCTTTCCTCTAGGGATTTAATTCTGATTTTTATTTAAAAACAAAAACAAAGGCAGATTAATCGTATTTAAGCTTCGTGGTCTGGTGTAAATGAAAAACAGAATTATAACCGTGGGCGGGTGTTATTTAAAACAATAACATGTCTACTTAACATAACGTTTGGAAATTTAAAAACATTACATTTAACTTAGGGATATAATGTGGATCCTTATTTCTCACTTTTCGCAATTATTGAGTCCTTTCGAATTTACATCTTCTAACTTTCTAATAAAAACACATTTTAATCTCAGCTGTTTTAGCCATAATCGAGAATTCCAGAATCGACAACCCACTAAGCAGGTATATATACACCACCAAGTTAGAGAACGTTATTCGGCAAATATTTTCGTTTTACACAATGAAGCTGCAATAAGCGAAAACGAGGAGCCAATGAGGCCATAACGCATCACGCGTGATATATGACGCAAGTCTCACACCTGCACCTGCAAGAGAATACCACAGATATACCATCTATTTTTTGTGTTGCAATATGCATGACTGTGGCAGTTATGAACAAAGCCTTTCGAAATGCCATTTACATGGCAACGCACGGCTTTTTAACAGAACTATATGGAATGAAAACTCCTTGAAACGTTAATACGATGTTTAACTTCGTGATCTGTATAATCTACCCGGCAATTTCAAGCTTGCGAAATGGGTTATAGAATTTAAAGTTTGGTCTTCTCAGCAAATAGAGAACTTACCCATATTTGCCCTCTTTACCTAACATTTCCAGTGGGTTGCTGCGCCAGTAAGCCAAAAGAAAGCTTCATTTAACGCTTTTACGATTGGAATATCATTCAGAGAACCAAAGAGTTCTAGTTTTCTATTCTACAATATTACCAAAGTGAGTGTTCATTAGCATTAACGAAAACAAGGGTCTTTTTTTAAAAGAACTTCGTAGAAAGGTAAATGTTTAATTACACTCAATGATCAAAGTTTAATTTTAAATATATCTGGATAGCACTATTACCTCTGCGTCCCTGACGTATACAAATCCTCAAAGACGCAAAATAATTCATGGCATGCGTCCCGTAGGACGCAAAGATCGATTGATTGATCAATCTCGTTCGTGTAATTTCTGTGGCAGCTATTATAGATGTTGTTTAACGATGCAAATCTCATTTAGCCTTTCTTTTGCTTTGAAATAGAGGGACCATATTTTAAGTTCAGTATACTGTAATACAGAGTTTTGGAGTCTCCCTTCAGATAAACTGTCTGGTTACAATAAGGCCCAAGTATTTTCAATCTAGGACTCCTTGCTTTTTTAATCTGAGACTCATTAGTTCTGGACTGGGGACTGAGACTTATGAGTTTTCACAAGACTCAGGGCTCACCATGACTATTTGTAACAAAATCATTGGAAAGGTAAATGTTTAGTTATACTCAAAGACGAAAGTTTAATTTTTTAATATACCTGGAAAATTTACTTTTTCATACACTCAAAGAAAAGGGTTAACTTGAAAGTATAGTTGTTTTCGTGAACGTCGATTTCGGGGTGCGTGTGTCCGACCTGTTCCGAAGCTATTCCGACGCAACTGTTAATAAATCCTCGCGTAGCAACGCGGCCGGGCCGGCTTCGGTCGACTTCACCGCGAAGGAGATGTCGAACAAGAGAGCGAAATTCAGCTGATCACTTTAAAAGCAGATTGCGGGAACACGAGTTTTTTTAATGTAAGTTTCACAGTGCATGCAAAAGAGTGGAACAAATTCAAAACAATTTTAAAGTCCTGTAATGATGAAAACACCTTTGCAGCTGCAGTTTCCAGTGTGCTACCTAACAGCTTCTGTTATGGTAACAAAACTAAAAAATCTTTTGTATTTTCATCTTTCTTCTCGTTTGACTTGTTCCCAAGCTTCTTCATATGAAAGAGTTTTGGGTCGATTCTTTCTAATGAACTGTAAACAAAAGAGAAATAAGTTCTGTATAGTTACTCACGGTTGGAAAGGAATTTTATGCTACGATCATACAAGTGGAGACCGCGGTAGGTTCTGTTGCCTACGTTTCAAACTTCGTGCTGCTACCGTGACGAACTCAGTTGCTCTAGTTAACTTCGACTTGTGCAGGGAATTAGCATGAGATATGAAGAACCAAGTCGTACTACTTCGGAACCGCGTACAGTAAATACATTAGAATATATTTTCAAAATTTGCCTTAACCAGTTTTTCTCTTCTCGTGTTTTGTTCTCGGCAACAGCTAGTTCAAAAGTAGGTTGAGTTTGATCGTCCGGGTGAACGTAGTCCTGAATAGGACTGTTGTTGTTGACAGTGACTGACGTTTCGACAACCTGTGCGGTAGTAATCTTCAGAGTCAAAGTGAGTTGTATCACGTCAGTTGATGGTATTATACTCTGGTTATTGATCTGACTGGTCAGAGTATAATACCAGAGTATAATACCATCAACTGACGTGATTCAACTCACTTTGACTCTGAAGATGACTACCGCACAGGTTGTCGAAACGTCAGTCACTGTCAACAACAACAGTCCTATTCAGGACTACGTTCACCCAGACGATCAAGCTCAACCTACTTTTGAAATGACTCATGGGTTCAAACCTTTCACAACAGCTAGTTCATTAGCATTTCGGGACGCCACTACTGGTTTTCCCGCCAAATGACGCCTGAGGTACGATTCCATACCAATGACGTGCCGTCACCCAGATCTGGGTGGTGCTTCTGATTGGTTGCAGCAAATTTCCCGAGCGCGAACAATCAGAAGCACTACCCAGATCTGGGTAGTGATACGTCGTCAGTATGGAATTTCTGCGCTCGTTCCTGGTGGCATCGCGAGAGGTCGCCTGTTTTCTTAGCCTGCCATTTCAAATGACTGAATTAGATTCCAAGCCTGCAACCGTAACGTTGGTAGTAGCACGACGTTTGAAATCGGGGTTTTAGTCACTCATGAGTGTTGTACATATCAAGTAACAGTATACCTGTTGTGTGTCCTCAAGAGTAGTGTATCGGTAGTTATTGTTGAGGCCGCTTGAATAAGACTCGTACATTCTTTGATTAATCTCCACAAACTGCTCCACCAATCGGATCTGTTCCCGCAGCATGTTATTTAAAACCACAATAGCTGGATTATATGCGGTCATAGCTAAAAACCAAGAGATACAGAAAAATAAATATCATTTTAGGGGCTGGTCGTTTATTACCTGTGAGCAGTGGGTGTGTGTGTGTAGTTGGGGGCAGCGGCCATTTTGCTGGGGGATCATTTTCAAAATCCTGATTGGTTTTGGGGTAGCCTGAATTTCATCCGATTACTTCAAGTCGTTATTACTCCCTCAGTAAAGTCTGAATCGACCGGCCGTTAATGCCGTCCAGTGACGTCACTCACTAGCAGTGATTTTGATTGGTTGTCTAAACATTCGCATAATTATGTATAATTATGAAAAATTTTAGCGGGATTGCCGCTTGATATTCAGCGGATCGCATCCATGGCATTCTTTCGTGTAGTTCAAACATTTCGATGAGCTTACTCTTTATCTTAAACAGCAAAATTGCCCTTGTCTTCGAAACTGAAATGCTAAATTGAACTGCGAATGAAGAATCATTGCGAGAGAGTCGGTAGGTTTTTCATTTAGAGCCGCTTTGTGGTTTCGGCGGCCGGTGATTTTGTTTACACGAAGTTTTCTGAGATCAATGTTATAATTCGACCTTCTTGCTATTTTCACCGTCAATTGTAATGAATCTGTTAGCTTTTCTTTCTTGTTTCCTTGTTTTATTTCTTCTATAAGGACCAAATAACTTCTTTTCAATTAAAACAAATCATCGTTTTTTTTTTAACTAAGTGGTCTGTGTGTGTGTTTATTTCATTGCGTGATTGTGACCGAGTTTGATTATAGAATTCAGTACAACCGGTTCAGAGTTGTACTGCATGCAGTTTGTAGTTTGATCGTTAAACATAAATTACGATCGAAAGAAAATAAAGCAATTCTGTATCATGCAGACATTTCCAAATGATATTTCTCGGTTTGCCACTTGAAAATCGTGTTTTGCTTTTTGCATGAATTAAAGCAAAGGTCAAGGAGTAGTGACGTCACTGGACGGCATTAACTGCCGGTCGATTCAGACCTTACTGAGGGAGTAATAACGACTCGAAGTAATCGGATGAAATTCAGGCTAGTTTTGGGGTTCATTTTCATTTTCAATGTAATAAAAGCCAAAAAACTGTGAACATTTATCCCACAAACTTTACTGAAGATAGTGTTAGTATGTGGTGAACTTCGGCACGATTTGTAGCTAAAAGTAAGAATGTTCGTAGTTTCTACAGCAATCGGGTAGGGGTCACTTTCACAATGAGTAAAATTTATGGGGGTAATTTCCAAAAAGCTAGGATGAATTGGTGGGTCGGTTTGGAAATCTTCTAAGCTTTCTCAAAATGCCCCCCCCCCCCCACCCCTCCTCACAGGTAATAAATGACCAGAAAAGAAAAGAGAAGAGTTACGTTGTATTCATGGCCAGAAATCCGTGACAGTCAGCGGGCGCCCAAATATCAGATTACGGTGAGTAAATTCGAGCCGAAAAAGCCGCGGGTTGTTTCGGCAAATGCAGAAAATGTCCTCTGCAGATCCTGTATGGGGACATCAAAGTTTAAAGAAAAAGAAAAAAAAGTGTCTCCTAGGAGGACTTCACGTTTGCACAACAGCGTTAGACAATTTCATGAAATGGACACTAATTTCATCTCTTACGGCTTGATCATCGGTAAACGCAAACAGGCCACAAGGTACAGAATACTCCAGAAGATCAATATAGTCGAGATTTTTCCTGTACTGCCTGTTCTGGGATGTTGAGGGCGTCAAATTAGCTTGTTCATCTTCACTTCCGGTCGAAAAATTTTGACCGGAAGTTGCCTTACGATTCGAAGCCTCTTCGTTTATTACTCTGTGCCATTCCTTCAGGAGTGGCAGTAGAATTTCTAAAGCAAAAATAATTTTTCTAGAATTTGCTTTAGCCGAATAACTGATATCCGCTTGAATGATCGCAATCTCCTTCTTGAAACTGGAAGAGCATTTGCTGGTTTCGTCCGACATTTTACTGCAAAGTAGCTATGGTAGATGTGAGCCTTTTCAATTTGCTATTTATAAATTAGAGGCGTGGATACTAAGCCGAAATAGAGATTCGTGGGAATCAAAATGGAGGATGAATCGCGACGGGAAGGCGCTAAAACGACCCTCTAAAACATGGTTTATTCTCGGCCGCATGTGGACCTTTAAATCGCAATATTCCTCTCATCGAATTTCACGTTATTTTCCCTTTATTTGTCGTCGTTTGGAACCATCAAACGTTGTAGAATGCTTTTAATTTTTGCACTGTAAAGAAGGTTTCGAATGTAAACAAAGCAAACAGAGTTTTGATAAGCTGCGGGCATCCTTCGTCTGAATCCGAGAAGGAAAGGACTTTATGGCATTTTTGGCAATATTGTGAGACAGAGAGACGCACATATGAGGGATTTGAGGCTTCATTGTTCTAAAAAAAATCGAATATGGGAACGATTTTTTCACTACAAAACGACAAACAACATCATTCGCGAGGTAAAGGACTTGTCAAACTTCATTTTAAGACTTTTGAAACTTGATTAACTGCTGTGACTGAGATATAGTGATGTTAAATATAACAAGGTAATTAAAATTTTGACTGTTTCTTTTGTACTGCGATGATTTCGCGTCTGCTCGTGCGCATGCTTGGCGCCCATACTGTCACGGATTTCTGGCCATGATTCCTTCATCCTAAGATCACTCAAAGAAACAAAATACTCAAATCAAATTTTCCTTACCCTCCATGGCTTCTGGTGAAACAGTATGTGTTGCAACTGGTGAAGGATCCACATACTGCATGCCGAACCGTGGGCCGCTTGTTGCCATGCCAACACCAAGACCTGATCACGGTAAAAATGGAAAGAACACAACAAACATTGAGTATTAAAGGAAACTAGGAGTTTAGTTGGCCTGTCAGTTACAAATTCATGTATTGGTCCATTCGACATGTCCCGGGTGTGGGGGCCCGGGTGACATGTACAGTTATTTTGTCATCCCTGACACATAAAAATCTCAAAAGATGTGCACAAATTCATGGCATGCGTCCTGTATGTAGGACCCAAAGATCGATCGAGGTGAAGATGTCTTTGTAGAATATCCTGTTCGTGTGATTTTTGTGGCTGTTCTTGTGGCTCTTGTTTAACAACGCATATTTCTTTTAGTCTTCCTTGTGCTTTTCAAAAGAATATATTTTATCTGTCTGGTCGGCACATATTAAAAGGACCAAGCACTTTCAAGTTAGGACTTATTTTTTTTTAACTGGGACTCACGATTTGTTCACAAGATGAGTCCCAGGACTCACCATACCTATTTGCAACAAAATCACTGCATGTACAGTTATGTACAGGTACCTGGAGGTATTGTAAACTGGTCCACTGGGGGTGCTGTTTGGACTCCAACATCACACTTATACTTGTTTCTGCTATCTGTATTCTGAAATTAAAATGATAATACATTAAAAAATAACTAAAATAATGTAAAGGTAATAATAATAATGACAACAACAACAATAAATAATAATTATAATAATATTAATAATAGTAATAATAAGAATAATAATAATAACTAATGCGGTAAATATGGATTGGAAAGAGCTAATAACTGGTATGAACAGAAGCCGGAGAGAGTGGTGGAAAGTGAAAACTCCAAGATACTGTGGGATTTCACAATCCAGTGTGATTGGAAAATCGAGGCCAGAAGACCAGACATTGTCTTTATTGATAAGAAGGAGAGAGAGGTTGTCATAATTGATGTTGCCATCCCAGGTGATGACAGGGTGAAAGATAAGGAACTTGAGAAGGTAGAGAAATACCAATAATATTATTGAAGGATGAAATTGCAAAGGTCTGGCACATGCAAAAAGTCATTGTGATTCCTGTTGTTATTGGAGCCCTTGGAGCCGTCTCAGTTAACTTTAAGGAGTACATGAAGCGAATCGGCGTGAATGTGAAGTTGGAAGTTATCCAGAAAACAGCTTTGTTGGGGACAGCAAAGATACTAAGGAAAGTACTGTCCCTGTGAGAGGAAGGAAAAGAGAGACCTGGGACCCGTGGTGACTTGTTGTAACCCGCTCCTAAGGACTATAAACCAGGCTGAATATATTGCCTGAGTCTACAAGATAATATGGGGCTACGTCATTCATTATTATTTAGAGTCATAATCAAGGACCATTGATTCTTGATTTTAAATGATGGGCGAGAAATAAATACATTAATTAAATCAACCTTTCAAATTCAGCCAACGATCTCAAGTAACAATCGCTTTACTCCAAAACTGGAGACTTAAAACAATGAGGAGGGATAGTTTAAAATAGTTTTAGAATTCTACTTGGCAGATGCATATTTTTGTTAAGGCTTGTATCAAAGGCTTCCAAGAATTTCTTAAGTAATCAAAGATACAAATTCCAGAAATGTAAAAGAGATCATGTTTTACCACTCAGTCACAGCCTAAAGGCCTGTTTATACAAGTTCCACTACCGTGTGAGATTTTCGACAATATAATTTATCAGGGGTTTCAATAAAAATTAAAGTAGCCAGCAGGTTTGAATAGAGTAACCAACTGTATTAACAAGGGGTCGTTAGTCCCCTTCTTTTAGGCGGGGGGGGGGGGGGAGTTTGTCTGGGTGCGTTCTGCCCCAGAAAACTTTGAGATTCAAAGCCCTAAAATGCGGTTTTCAGCGTTCTGGGGACTAAATTTGAGGAGGAAAGGGCGCGTTTTTCCTTGAAGAAAATGTAGCTTTCAATTTATCAGTCACACAATCAATTCCTAGAAGCAATGAACAAATGATGAAAATTAAAATAAGTACTTTTCCACTTGAACAAATTCTGCATACACCTATAAAGAAACTTGTGAAAAAATGGCTGAAATATAGCGTTCACATGATTAAAGCATAATGTAAAACCAGTTGGCCTTTATGAAAACACATCATAATTACATCTTCATTCAGATTTTATGAGATATTTTTGTTTACAACATTATTCAAACTAGTTGCTTCTTCTTTGTAGAAAAAAGTATCCGACCTCTATGAACAAAGTAGCTGACATGTTTCGTCAGCCATCGGTGCTCATCGAAACCCATGATTTAATTAATAGTGATAAATTGCCATGAAAATTCTGATGGTTTCCAAGAACAATTTTGAAAAGACGTGTAAAACAAAAGCTCATAAATAAAGGGAAGTGCACAAAAGCATGCTAAAAGCCACCCCTAATAAATGCTCCCCCTGCCCCCCCCCCCCCCCCCCCGCCTAAATGACCCTTGCTCACCAACGAGTCCTCAGTAGCTCAGAGGTTAGAGCATCCGATGTAGAACACGGAGGGTCGTGGGTTCGAATCCCATCTGGGGCTCAGATTTTTTCTGTGTCCTCTTATGGTCAATTCTTTACATCTCGCTTTATTTCCTTTAGAATAGAATCTTAATGAATAAAAAGTAAAGGTACCTTGCTTTTGCTAAAATCTGTTGAGCTCTCTTTTGACCTTGACCTTTCATGTGACCTTGAACTTCTAGATGACCTTGAAGTGCGAGAGGACCTAGATCTTCTTGATGACCTGGAATCGCTAGACCTGGAACTTCTAGATGACTTAGAAGTTCTCGAGCTTGAAGTGTTCTGTTCACTACCAGTATAAGAATGTGAAGGGCTACTTTGTGTCCTAACTTCACTTTCAGAAGAGAAGTCAGCTGTATACGATTGCTGTGACCTTGTGCGATTTTTTTCTTGCTTACTGGCAGTCCTAATTTCAGCATCACTTACACTTCTTGACGAAGATAAATGATTTCTTTCAGAGATGTCCTTATTTCTGCTGTTTGATCTATTTTTAGTGTTTTCAGCAGTTTCATCTTCGATAACATCTTCCTCTATCACTTCCTCAACCTCATCCTCAGTCAACACTTCAGCTGCTTCTGACAAATCATTGACAACTGATCTAACATCTTTACCAGAGACAGTTAAGCTCTTTAGTTTATCTTCTAGTCTGTTATTAGCTAACACATCATCTGATTGGTCATCATCACTAAAGGCAAACTCAGCCATTTGCAATCCTTTCATGGGGTTGATGGAGCTGTCAGATAAGTTGTCGTTTGTTGGTGTTGGTGATCGAGAAAACATTTGAACGTTCACCTTAAAATCATCAAGATCGTCAACGTCTTCCAACTTTTCTGAATTAAGCTTTTCATCTGTAGAGTTGTCTAAAATAAAGTGAATAATAAGCAGCTTTGCAATCACAATGGTATAACACTAATTAAAGAAAAATCAAGGATGGTGTTTTAATAACTGACAGCTTTATATGAGCAGTTACATCTTTTATTGTTACCTAAAATAATTGTATGTTGTGTTCCTTGTATCAGTAAACCACTTGTCTGTGCCATCTATCCTGAGAGCCTGCTTTTAGCCTGCGAGCAAGCTCTCTGGGTTGCACTGGCTGCAGTGGGGCAGGAAAAGGAAGGACAGCTTGCAACCATGTCTCTGGAATTTGAATATCTGCATTGAAAAAGCCGATGCAAAATGCTGATTGGCAAAGATGACATTAGTAATGATGTCATTACCCTTGGCATGTGTTTTTTGATGTTTGTTTACATTCGTGCTTGTATCCGCTGACAGCTCAGTTGACAGGGAGCCAAATGGGTATTGGAGGTGGAATTCAAATTCCAGAGACGAAGCTGCAAGCTCTCCTTGCTTTTCCCGCTCTGCCACCAGAGCGCCCCGGGGAGCTTGCTTGCAGGCTAGCCTGCTTTATAATATCCACTTTGCAATGTCTCTTTGGTCTTTGTATTAAACAGTTCTCACAGTTATCGATGTCAACCTCTGCAAATCTCAAACTTGGAGATTTTATTTTTGGTGCTACCCAATACCCATCATCAACCCATCCTCTCCCCAGTAACTCACCTTAAAACAGATACCTGCACATTATCTTCCCAGAACCCAAATCACTTTTTTGGTGATTTGCTAAGTGACAAAAGAGCACTTATTGACCTTTCTGAGTTCTTACAGTGAAGTAGTATTAACATGATGTTTACTAGATAAAACACTGGAGATCAACCTAGCCTCCCACACAGACATTCTTACTGCTGAAATGAGTGGTTACAGCATGACTACTCCAACCAGGGCCACTTGGAAGAAGATTATCCAATCATGACGGTTTTTGAAAACAAAACGTTCTCAGGTTATTTTGCAAAAGGACCAATAACATTCAATGAATGACATGAATTTAAGGGCTGTTTCCTGAGAGGTCAGGTATGTTTAAATGGTTTTAAAGTT
Source organism: Porites divaricata (assembly GCA_038088405.1). Taxonomy (NCBI): domain Eukaryota; kingdom Metazoa; phylum Cnidaria; class Anthozoa; order Scleractinia; family Poritidae; genus Porites; species Porites divaricata. The sequence goes on along the minus strand of JBBMOI010000012.1, from coordinate 15,636,595 downwards.
TTCAATGGTTGCATAGCTAAACCTTGAATTTTATTGGTCCATTTGCAAAACAACTTGAGAACCTTTTGTTTTCCAAAAATGATGAGGTTGGATAATCTTCTTCCAAGCACAACAGTTTGAGTAGTCACACTGTAAATCCCTTTTCCTTTGTTTGCCATTACCAGCTGGAGATCACACACAAGTTACTGGAGAACCGATTGGCGCTAAGTAATTGTTTAAGTGTTGACAGGCCAAATGCGAGTTGCAAGCTTGGAAAGTGTGACACAGAAAGAAATCTAGCAGCTTTTCCTCTCTACCTTTTTTGAAGTCTCATGCCATCATCACATTAAGGTCCAATGTTCACTTCCCAGATCTGGAAGTGTGCTGTGATCTACTTTTTTATCCACTCATTTAATACACATAAGCTTATTTTCATTTCACTACTGCAATTTAATTTTATTGTTCACAATAAGTGCTTTAAAGTGCTATAAGCTCTAAGCAATGACAGTTTTGGTACATGGGCCCCTGTTTTAAGGGTTTTTACCTTCTTAATTTGTCCAGCCAGAAGCGACACATGACCAAGCTAAAATGAATTTGGCTGGTCATTGTGTCCAGAGACTCTCCGGAAATTATTTAAGCCTTGTCAGTGATGATCCATATATACAATTTTTAAATTTAAGCTTAAATTGACCATTATCAGGCTCTTAGCAGCCTGGTGACTAGTGTGTGACGTCAATGTGCTCAACCTACATGTAAGTTTGTTAAATCACTCACAACTTCTTGTTTCTTTGTTTCAAAGCTACACAAGAAGTCATGACCACAAAAAACAATCTGAAACAAATTTAAAAAAAGTGTTGAGTGATTTAATCTTTCTGTTAAACTCAGGTTGAGTGCATTGACATCACGTACTCGTCACCAGGCTGCTAGGGGTTCTCCAAGATGGCGGCCGCTGGATCTCGAATTTCAGTTTAATTTAGACGAGAATTTTATTGGGTTGGAAAGCAGGCGCGGATCCAGGATTTTGAAATGGGGGGTGAATTTTTGCAATAATGTAATAGAACCAAAGCCTGGTTGAGGTGTTTGTGGGCTCAAAATGAATAAATTGATTGGTAGAACCAGTCATCGCATATGCACATTCTCCACCTCAATCAGAGAAATCAGAGAAATCAAATATTATTTCAATATTTGACGGATAAGAAAAAAAAAAAAAGAAGGGGGCTCAGAAAAAGGGGGGTGAAAATTCACCCATTTCACCTCCCCTGGATCCGCGCCTGGAAAGCTCTTTGGAAGCTGAAATTTCGACGAGTTACCTAACTTTGTATAATCTTTTTGTCGGCAAAAAGAAAAAAAACTGTTATTTTGGAATGAACTTCTCCTTTACGCTTATAGTTTTTACCCACAGTATGCTAGATTAAGCTTGCATTTGGGGTGGACGTCGAGGCAAAATATCATAAAGGCTCACCTATTTCGTCATCCATGCTAGAGATTGAAATGTCTGGAGTTTTATCCTCCTCGTCACGGACTACCCTATCAAAGCTCTCTCCTTTCCACAGAGATTTGATGCCAGACTTTTTCTTCAGCGTTTCAAGGTATTCGGCAAGTTCATTAGCAGAAGTTTCCTCTCCCAATACGCTGCTCTTACGCGAGTCTGTGAGTGATTCCCTTGACATTCTCCTCGCCTTCTCTGCTGAACCCTTCCACTTTTGCCTTTTAAAGGCCATTTTTGTATAATTTTGTAAGTAACGGATTATGGATCGATTATGAATCGGAATGTCCCGGATATTCTCGGGATGCAGTTCGGGATTCTCGGATTTGAAAGGAAAGGTTACTAAGTCGAAAAAACACCATTACTGTAAAACACCGGGCTAATGGCGGATGAATAGTTTGGGAAAAGATGTATGACAAGCCCAGTTGAAGACGATCCTTGAGAAAAATAACTTCAGAAATGATCTATTGTCTCAAAAAAGCTGTTGAGCCTACAGTTTGGTTTCCAAAGTTGTGAGATTAATCAAGTTGTGCTTGTAAAATGGTCAAATGGACGCCTGCAACAAGTTGCATCACACATGCTCAAGTGACAGTGAGACTTTTGATGTGATTCCCTGAACATTCTTTTTGAAAATATGACAACTGTTTCACCAGCGTCTCTTGAAAAAACCTGCCTGCATTTTGTTTGTACAAGAATCGAGGATCTGTGTCATGAAGAGCGAGATCGTGTCGAGGAATGTTTTGTTCCCCGTGGAAAACTTGTTTTTAATTCCCCTGTTTTCTTACACGAGCAGCTTGCAGAGAATATCATGAAGGGTCTTTCAAGCAGTGGACAGCTAACCAGAAGAACATTATCGTTATTTAGTGATTCCATGTTTTGCAGAATAAGGAAATTTGATCTCCGGGGGACCAACAGTATAAATTATGAAGTCTTGAAACATCTTTTAGCCCAACACAAAGTCTTTAAAATAGATTTTCAACAAACATCAATGCCAGAGCCTCATATTTTTGAACTTCTTAAGTTGGTGTCAGCAACTTTGAGGGAACTCAGTCTGAGTCGTACCAGCAACCATTTGTATTTTTCTTCTCTGCATCAACTAAGCTGCCTTACTCATTTGGACATTAGCAACACTAAAATACAAGATGAGGAATTTAAAGTTGCTTGTCAACATTTGAAATGTTTAGAATATGTTAACATTTCAAATACTACAATAAGTGATGCGATCTCATTTGGGAATTTAAGAGGTCAGCTGAAGACATTACTGGCCTATAATACACCAGTAGCATGGAATAACCCTGTGGAATTTCGAGATTTTAATTCTCTTCAGATGCTTGATATTTCCAGAAATCCTGATAGCACGAATGGATATGACTGGCCGTCACATTCTGAGAAGGTAGAGGAACTTATAGGTGATCAGGTAGCGATGCCTGCTCTCGTGTATTTAGATGTGTCTGGAACTCCAAGAATTTTGGATAATCCTTTACAGGCGTTTCTTAATTCCCATCCCAAGCTCCAGTTTCTTGGACTTTGTAAGACTGGATTAACATCACATGCAAAGTGGCTTCCTACAAACATTCAGGTAATTCACCCTAAGAGCAGAGCATCCTTTTCTGACTCCTTCTTGATAGAGAAGGAGAAAACTTGAGGCTCTACAGGAATTAGCTTGAAGCCTTTGAAGTCACCACAAACCAATTTCCATACCAGTCAATCTTATTTCCTCCTGTCAAATTGGTGTTTCGATTTGAGCATTCATCCAATAGTCATAGCTGAGCCCACGTGCTCATGGCTAAAAGGCCTGGATTCAAAACTGTATCCGAGCAACATGAAAGCATTCTTAACACAGATCTTCCTTGATTCATGCAGAATCTTTCTTGAAAAGTACACCAAAACTGGGCAAGTAAACAATTCTCTACTGGCAGGACAAGGGGGAGCTAGTATGGTGAAAATAAAGTGGCTAAATCTCACCCTGGACACTAGATTTGCTTCTCTTACTTTTGGACCAAACTGAGGCCCGAGACTGCCCCCTGCCCGCCTTATCTCAGGATTTTGATCTGTCACTGTCCCAGGCTGTGACTAACAGTACTAGTTACTATTTGTTACTAAATTCTAACTAGTGGTTTACTATCAATGCTGTGTTCTGATTGGTTGAGCTACTACTGGGCCTTATGTTATAGCCCACTAATAGCAAAAAGTGCCGGCTTTGAAAACCAAAACAATGGAGGCTGAATTGTGTTTTGCTAGCTTAAGTTGTTTAGTCTCGATATTTTTGACCAACTAGTTGGATTTTACTAATAATAGCCTGCAGTGCTGACGTTTTCTTTGGGCGCGCGATTTGCCCGCGGAAGCGCCACGTTGAAACTTCCCGAAGAGGGGGGGAAATAAGGCGAGTCAAAGGGAGTGGGGAGGGGGTGGGGGAGAGAAGAGAAAACGCCTGCCTGAAAACACTGTGAAAATGAGAAACACCCCCTAATTAGACGCTCGTCACCGCTCTTCCGGAAATGAGCAGCCAACAGTCCAAAGACTCACATTGTCTTAAGAAAAAAAAGCTGGGGTTTATCATTGTTTTTATCTTGACTGAGTCACAATGCAATTCTCCACAGCTGATGAAGCTTCAGTTTAAGCTGCAATTCATTCTTCTAAATTCATCTCTGTAAATCGCTATCTGTGAGAGTTAAACATCCTGCAAACAATTTTAAAAACTAACAAGCTGGGCCCAGCACGATACAACATTGCAGGAAAACATCACATTCTCAGACTAGAAAGAAAAACGCTTAGTTATTCAGATCCTGAGGCACTTTGGACAAAAATAAAGAACCTAACAGCCTTATTTAGCGACAAAAAAGAGCTATATGCTTCAAAAGAGGTCAAAGAAAACACTTTTGCATCAGAGGGCAAATCATGAAGACCAGAAATTCAAAAACCACAGAAAATCAATAAGCGTGTCATGACCTCTCAGTGTGAGACAAGCGGTTAAAATCACATTTGTTCAGTCAAAACATAAAACCCTCTAGAGCATAATCTACTCGCCAGAAAAAAAACGTATTGGAACAAGCCACATTTTGGCATGAGGCAAAAGTGGTGTAGGTTTTAGTAACTGTGAGCAAATCTTGTCCTGATGACCAGTGTAGAAATCGCTTTGACTTTCTCATTGCATAATACATGCGACATTCCCAGCCACTCCAATTCCAAAAGACTGACCGAAACGGAATAAACAATATAGACTTACAATGTACAGTTAATTGACAGGCATCAATCTACTTTCCTATGCTGCGCCAATCAGGAGCTCCGTTTGCCAGCGTATAGAGTTTCCCAAAAGAACAATGATATCAGGCAGGCGAATTTTTTTTCTCCCCTCCCCCTCCCCCCCTTTCCTTTTTTCGCTCTTGCACCTACCGTAAGGGTTACTATTTCTACTCTCCCCAATCTTCCACTGTCGTAAAATCAAAGATGTCGGCTACAACAATATTAGAACCCAAACAAGGTTTCACCCACCCAAAATATGCCTGCACTGCAGGCTATACTAATAAAAACAATAATTATTATTCCTCTCGCCTTCTTGGCCTCTTAGTCTGGGCTTGAGGAATAATTGTTAAATAGCTTGGCTCTAGTGGAGCAACCTATTGACTCAAAGAATGCGTTGAATTCTGGCTCTTCAAACTGTGAAATGACCAACTACACTGTATTTGAAATTCAGACTAGGACATAATTATGTACCCTGCCTAAGAGGGCCTCAGCTGAACAATGTATTATTACAAACTTTTTCAGATCACTGGTGAAGGAAGTGAACAGCAGATTCTCTCTGCACTGCAAGCATATCCAGAGAGAGCATCTTACATGACAGAAGCCTTACGAGGATTATTTCTTGTCAGTAAGAACTGGACTGAAAGAAAGCCAGAAGTGCTACAGGTATTTGCATCAGTATGGAAATGTCAACAGTAATATAATTATCATGAATAAAATGGTGTTTTTTCTGAAAGCTAACGATCATTATGCTGCATGACAATTTGTATCTGGAATGATTGTTGATGAGTGTGGATAGTCATCTTATTATTCAATATTGTATGCAAATTAACCTTGTTTTTTTTGCGACAAGCTTAATTTGTGGACCTTGGGTAAAGTTTCATAGACTCAAATTAATATTGAATAAGTGTTTTAACACCTTGTAGCAGCTGGAATAATCTTTCTTGGTTTGCTCCTTAGCTTGTTCTCTCTCCAATGGAAAAGCATCCCAGAGATTTGCGTGTTCAAATGGCTGCAACGTAGGTCTTTTTTCTCTGTTTAGTTTTCACTAATTATAAAGTGCTTTCTTTTCTATCAATATTTAGTAATTTGTAATTACAGTATTAATCTGTTGTAAAACTTTGTTACAGGTAATAATGTTTCATGCCTTTTTTTTTCTAAAATATCCATTATGAATCACTGGGGTCTGTAATTAATTGAAGACATTCAACCTTCCCCACACTGTTCCCAAACATTTTTATGCTAGAAGTGAGGCGAATTTTATAATATGTGCGATAAATTCAAGGCATTTCCACTTTGAGAAAACTGCAACATGACCTGTTTGAAACGTGACCTTCTTGTAATTTTGGTACAGTTATCTTTATGTTACTTGTATTCATTCAGAGCTTGCATTTTTAATATCATCCGAGGTCCGGGAGGGACTGGAGTGACTGAGGTTCATGCTACATACCTCAGGTATGTAGAGTTTTTTTCCCACTATCATTTCCAACTTATTTTCTCCTTTCTCATTTTACTTGTCTTGGTCTAATACAGCGAATGGTCATTTTTTCTAGAATCACTTCCTGTAGGTACTTTGGTTGACTGGATGTCACAGATAACAGTTTTTGAACAGTCATAAGAGTAAGAGTAATAACAATGATTCAGCTCATTTATGCTTGACCATATTTTAATTGATTTTTGTTTGTTTTTTTTTTTCCTCAGTAAAGTTGCACTGTTGGTTATTTCAGCAATGAGTACCTTTTCTGACAAAAATGAAGTGAGGCTAAGTTTCTTTATTTCTATTAATAAATTATTATCATGCTGTTTCATTGTCATTTTATAATAATAATTATTAAACTCCTTATTAAATTCGATTATGTACTGTTTGTGCTGCATGACCTTATTGACAAACATTCCATGTAAGATACAGTGATGTTGAATTTCTTGACAGAAAATAACATTAATAGCAAAATAATGTAACAATAATAAAATTGTTACATTATTTTTTAGAAGCTTTTATTTATTTTTTTATTTTTATTTTTTTTTTTATGTCAGCGGATGGCCTGAAATATTGTTTTATGAATTTTATATATCTTGAATTCATATTTGTATCTTAGTTCAATCAATGCCATTTTTGGTCTATGTGCTCACAATATTTTTGCTTTGTCACTAGCTTCTTAGAAACTGCCTTTTAATTCTGGAAACACGTCAACTTTTTAGGAAAGCGGTAAGTTATTCCTTCTTCTAATGTACAAATTTTAGCATAGGCTATTCACCAGTGGACTATATGAACTAACATGTTTCAAGCCCTTTATGATACAGTACATGAGCTTACACAGGACACTTTTACCAACATGGTAAATGACCCTTTTGCCGAGGGAAATTGGAATGGTGTGTGTGACCAGGCTTTCCCGCGATAAATTTGCCATGAGAAATATCCATGCATCAAAAAGAAGAAAGAAACCACACATGACATTAACGTGGTAGACCGTGAGCGGTCATCTTTTTTTCCTCAAAGCCATGCACGGCGAGCAAAAAAATGAGATTATGCAAATCTGACTCAAAAGAAAAATAAGAGACTGCTTGTAGTGTATTAATGCGGTAGGGTGCTTCGATACCCATGGCAAAATTAATATCAATCAGGATTCTTCAGCAGACACCAACAGGAAAACATACAGAAAATTGTCTATTTTTGTATAGCTGGTTTCTTATAACTTGCGCCCATGTTGTGTGCTGTTTCGTGAAAGATTGATTTTGACATGGCAGATTTCACGGAAATTTTAAGGTTAGATTTAAGCTGGTTTGTTGGGCCAGATACAGGAAAGATACATGTATCTACCAAGAAATGTTCTATTCCTGAGAGACAGGCCTAGATTTTAAAACAAAGTGGCTTAATACCTTCGCTAATTTATGGTACTTAAATTATACCTAAAATTTTTAACGTAACATATTAAAAATCCTGCCATGATCGAGAGCAAGTACATGTATTAATGTAATAGTGTGAATGAAGCTGCAAGATCGGCTTATTTTATGTGTAGCCAAATGCTACCACAGTAAACTAAACCCATGTTAAATTTACCATGACGGCACTAATTCCGTGTTGTGATAACTCCACCTATTACATAAGCATACAATAATAGTTAAAACCAAGATAACATTGAACCAAAACATGATTTAAAAAAAAAAAAGATACAGTTGAACCTTGCCCCATGCAGGGGAATTCAGATTCCGTAGTCCAGCAAATTTTTGCTGTGAAATCCGGAATCCTGGGCTTTGGAATCCGGAATACAGCTCAGGGAATCCGGAATGCCACTAACGACTGGAATCCAGAATCCAAGTTTCACTAGCAAAGAATCCGAATTACATGGCATGGAATCCAGAATCCAAAACTGTCTTCGATCCCCTTTCATGGGGTGACGAACCTATGAGAGGCACTCTCGGGGAAATATGGACAAACGTATCTTGTGCAGGTTTACCACATGACCAATCAATCTAGAGCTTCTACATGTATTTACATACACCTTATTCGATGGTTAAACATATAAGAATACGTGCGGATATTTTGCGAGCAATGAGCAAAATGTCCACACGTATTGCATGCTTAACCATTGAATCAGGGGTTTATTATTCCACTACAAAAAAATTGTTACTTTGCAATTGGCTTCTATTTTTTTTGGTAAGAGTATTCAGAAACGTTTTGATTCCATCTGTGGGAATGACATAAACAATGAGTAAAATGTTTGCACGTATTATATGCCAAACCATTGAATGAGAGGTTAATTATTCTACTGAAAAAAAGTATGTTATTTAGGCTTCTATTTTCTATTTTATTTTCGTCTGCATGCCGGTGCGAGTAGCTTTGTTTAATTGTGCATTTTATACTTTTCTGTGTTTCCTGATCAACAGAAATTCAACTGCTTTGAGGCGGCGAGTCTTGCAATGGATGCTTTATGCCATTTCTCAACTGATCAAAGCATTCTGCAACTGTCAATCAAAGTTTGTGCTATCTTGTCATCCAAGGTATTGTCAAAGTAATTATCTGTAAAAAGGACAGCCATAATGCCTAGTTTTGGAACTGAAAAAATTTCTCTGTTTTTGCTACTGAAAGTTGAAGGCAATACTTCAGGATTGTGGCATGTAGTACCACAAATTCATAAAGATTAAGTCCCTGTGAATATAAGTCTCCTGTCGTAAGCTCTCTCCTTTCTAATATAACCTCTCCCTTATAAGCTCGGATTTTTCAGTCCAAGCTCCCACCCCCTTGACTCATCTCGTTTCAAAGAGATGTTAATCAGTGTTACTTTGTTCTTGTTCAGATTTCTACAACAGAGACTGTTGCCCTTGGCTCTGAACGAAACATCTTGGCCTTGTTTGCCATCGCTCAAGGCAAAATAAGTTCAAGTGAGGTGAGTGTAAAACTAAATGCTGAGAGAACTGTGATCGGGTCATCAGATTCATCCATCACATTGTTGCCCTACATCATGTTTAGTCTCACTTGAACTAAGTAACTCGGGTACTGTCTACATGCATGATACCAGAATGTCTTTCATTCAGAATGAGTTCATTCCATTCCCGTATTTCTTTGCATCTGTTCACATGACACTAAGACAAAATTTTGTTCACTTACGAGTCATTTCTGAATGAGTTCATTCCGGTTTTTATTTCAAATGAAATTCTAGTTCTGGTACAAAATTTCACTCTGGTATCAGGTAAACTGAAAACGAACTTTGTTCCAGATTGAAAACCTCAAATCGTGTAGTCTGGAGCGAGTGGTGCATGCTAAGCTGTTCGATTTTATGTGAATGCAGTACGAACCTCAATCTGGAATGAAACTCATTCGGTGATTCCCGCAATGAAAGCCATTCCGGTAGCATATAAACAGCCCCTAGCTAGGATTACAACAATCCATTTTTGACTGAAAAGCCAGGTAGTTCAAGGATAATATTTCCTTTTACTTGGTTGGCCACTGGTTTTAGAGTATTATTCTCCCTGGCTAGTGGTCTATCATTGTGACCTAGAAAGTTAATTAATTTTTTGTCCCAGAAAAAAAATATACTGAGAGACAATTTGGTTACTTACGAACTCAGTGCTAACTTTTTTATGCAAGTCTGTCACACCCAACGTCAACTTTTGGAAAATATCTGTTCGGAAGACGATCTGAGAACTAGAATTTTCGGAACATTTGTTTTAAAATTTCTTGCCTGCCTGCCTCTCCTCATCCTCGGAGACCCAGGGGCAGTCAGTCGGAACGATACAATGTTCGTGGTGAAAGTTTACTGTAAGATACCCTGCTAGCAGAGGCTTTTCCCTTGTGTTTCTCAGCGTTGTACTGCCATTCTCTTCGCGGTTTTGGCTGCTCGCGTTTTGTTTTGGTTCTTTCTGTGCCGAGGAAAAGACCTCTGCAGACAGCCGTTTGGGATTCCTGTTGAGCATGCGCGAGATGAAAATGCGGTTACCATGGAATTTCTGTGTCACGTGTCGGTAATACGATGCCGCCGCCGGAGTTTGCTCATGTATTCATGAGTCAATTTTCCTACGGGAATGACTCGCACTCGCCATGTTGATATAGCGGGCTCACTTTTGCACAACAAACTAGTACATAAAAGATGCGCGAGTTGATAAAACCGGTTCCACAACCGGTTTAGTCATGTGATTACCTCCTAGATCTTGGAGGTATCTAATGCGCATGCTCAACAGGAATCCCAAACGGCTGTCTGCAGAGGTCTTTTCCTCGGCACAGAAACAACCAAAACAAAACGAGAGCAGCAAAAACCGCGAAGAGAATGGCAGTACAGGCACCGCAGAAATACGTTTTTCAAGGCGCGATACAGTATTTTGCTGGTCAGCGTCATCGCCTTTTAAAATTAAAAACACAGGCAACGGAAATTTTCACGCTGCAGAAAGTTTCAGAAGTCGTGCAACGAACATGGACATCTAAAATGTAAGCTTGGCGTTGTATACTAGACAGTGTGAGCAAAGGTGTGGAAAGTGAAAGTCATGTATCGCGTATCGTATCAGCTATAAAAATTTACGATACCTTCGAAAGATCCGCCCTAAAAATTCATCGGAGAGTGTTTGTTTCTTGTAGCCGTGGTAAAGCTTGTAATTTTTCCGGGTTGTTAACATTCTGTTGTGAAACTTTCCTCGAGAAACTTTCCCCTTTGAAAGCGCTACGAAACTATGGCGATCGCATCCTCGGAGACCCAGGGGCAGATAGTGGGGACGAGGGAAAGTCTAAACGGGCGGGAAAATGTGGCGCGAAGAAAAGTAAAGAACGGCGAGAAGAGCCCCTGGGGACAATGTCTTACCAGACCAGTTCCAAACGGTCGCCGCCGTTCTGTCTTCTGATTGGTGCCAGAAAACACAAGTTTTCCCGCCCGTTGAGACTTTCCCTCGTCCCCACTATCTGCCCCTGGGTCTCCGAGGATGTGGCGATCGATGAGGAAAACTACGTCGTGTAAGGAAACACGAGAGTCACCCGGCTGCTTCTCTTCGCTGATTGGCCAGAAAAAATTTTTCTGGCCAATCAGAAGCAGGCAATTCAAACGCTTCTGGAACTGGTTCGGTAAGAGTAAGTGCCCAGGGGCTCGTCTCGATCTTACAGTAAACTTTCACCACGAACATTGTATCGTCCCGACTGACTGCCCCTGGGTCTCCGAGGATGGCCTCTCCTAGGATTTTCGAAGATCTAAAAAATGGTATAATTGCCCATCTTTCACAGATTTTTACCCTAAAAAGGTCACCTAGAATTTTCAGGAGCCTTTTTTCTTGCTGAAATTTTTGATATGGTAAGTTTTGATCCCTATAATTTTCGGGTCTCTAGCCTTTCAGCTAGGAAATCCGAACAGGTGAAAAATATTTAGGGGATAAAAATATCCTATATCTACCTTTTAAATACTAAAATACGTTCAACAATGCCATGTTTAAGTGGTTTTGAACTATATTCTCGGTTGGTGCCCCCGTTTCCCACTGTGCGCATGAGAAATAGTTTCTCCTGCATGTTTATTTCCAGGCGGACTTCACCTTGAGTCTTACTCTAAGTGTTCTCTGGAACTTAACTGGTATGTTCAACTGATTGTACTGTAGCAAGGTGAAAAAATAAAAGATGGTGCCTACTTTGTTTCTTTTATAGCTCTGTGTATCTAAGCTCAAAGTGAAAGAAATGCCGCCACCTATGCCCCCTCAAAAATTTAATCGACATATTGCCTCTTGTCCTTTCCTTATAGGATGCTAGTCCACCGTAGTGCATTAAGGATGGAAACAAGCTTAAAACGTTTCAAAGCTAAACTAAAAACTTTACTTTTTAAAGAAGTTTATGATTTGTAGATTTACGATTATTATTATTACTTATCAATTACCTTTTTAAGATAATTTCAATTACTAATTTACAATACATTTATTTATCGAATCTTATGATTGCCTATATAATTGTATACGTGGAGAGATTTATACTAAATTTTTAGGGTGTTTTTAGGAAATTTTACGTATAAGTTTATATAATTTTTTTTTGTTGGTGCACATTAGATCATTTGCGCCTTATAAATAATAAATTATTATTAGTAGTAGTAGTATAGAGAAGGAAATGCACTGAAAAATGTTTCATATCGCAGTAAAGAACACGATCGCAGTCGGAGCACTACGCTCACTGTTTGTTTTACCTAATTACTCATAATTTAAGCTTAAGCTATTTTTACACGTGAGATAGACAAAATTTTATTTGTCAATAAGTTGCGTCTTATTTTGATCTTTTAGATGAGGCACCCAGCACTTGCTTTAAATTCGTTCATAAAGGCGGAGTGCAAATGGCTGCACAAGGACTCAAGGTATTTTTGACAAAAGTGTGTGTAAGCTTTTAAACATGCTTGGTGTACGTATATATGGATGGTTCAATTTGTGCCTTACACTACCTGGAAAATGAGGGATGAAATTCAGCGTTTTTTGGCCAGATTCAAGGACACTTATAGATCTATTGATTGTCCGTTATAAGTCTTCTTTGAGTTTCGGATCAAATTAACACAGGGTTAAACAAGCTAGCCCTTGCCTTAACTCTATAAATATCCAACTTTCCAATTTAAACAGTGAAGTAACTACAAGTATATGTTTACGTGAATAGTTTTAAAAGGAACTCAGTTCACTCCTTGATTCGGAACAATCATGATTGAATCGTTTTCAGTCAAACATTCACGACAAATTTAACGTTCGAAATGTTTGTAAAAAATGAAACAAAGGCATAATTATGATCAAGAATGCCTGTATGTCTCGCAGAAATTTAGAGAAATTTCTGGAAGAAACTGGAAGTAACTTCCGCCAATGAGATGTAGGAAAGACATACAACTGCCTTGAGAACCCAACTTGAGTGTTTTTTTTTGTAAAGCATTTTGTGTGGTTCTGCGTCAACAGATCTTTAGGGAGGAAACTCAAGAAAAACACATCGTAATCAAAAAGAAGATTCTGGGAACCCTGGTAAGAAGTGCTAGAATCTATCACACCTCCCCCGCCAAGTTTTTTTTTTTTGTAGGGACAAAATCTTCAAGTTCTTATTCCACCTTATTGATCATAAATAACAATGTGTGCGTTAAAGGTTTCTCAAGTTTTGTTTTGAATTGTACCAGCAGATTCTTTAGCAAAAGGGGCGCCTTTAATTGCTAATCAAGGAAATTTTGTGTAGCAATGCTAGGACTTTAAGTCGAGGATGATTAACAATTATTCCTCGAGCCCGAATGAGCTATTGACTCAGAGGCCATGAGGGCGAGAGGAATAATTGTTTTAGTAAAGTCCAACTAGTTCCTCAAAAATATCGAGAATAAAAAAAGTTAGCTAGTTAAAGCTAGACTTCAATCCTTTTTGGCTGCCAAAAATTCAGCTAGTAGCTCAACCAATCAGAACGCAGCATTTGATAATAGACCACTAGTTGGATTTTACTAAAATATGTTATTTAAGTGTGGCAATCTTTGAATCTTGTTACAGACGTGGAAACAAACAGATTTATATGATTATGAATATCTAAAAAGGGCACATGTTATGCACATGACGAGCACCATGAGTATTCTGAGCTGGGCTAACTTTTGTTTTGCTGCAGAATAACATTGCTGAGGTTCAAGAGCTGAGGAAACATCTTATCACAAATGAGTTCATTGATCTCATTGGGTAAGTTTTATACTTTTGATTTTTTGTAAATTTGTACGCTCTCCGTATTTCACCAACCTCCAGTCTATTTGTCTTTGAAAACTGCGAGGCGAAATGTGCAGACCGAGGGGCAGTAGTCCCGACTAAAATTTTACTCATTTTGTGAAAAACTGAAAAACAAACATTACTTCGTTCGGGTACTGATAAGGAGATTTCAGTCGAATGGACACATCATAGGTTTTTGTGCTCAATTCAAGAGTTATCCAATTACTTCATTACTTGTTTTATCATGGTTGACTCAGATTGAAAGAGCCGTGACTGATGAAACCTGTACTGTTACGGTGAGGGAGTATTGCAATCTTGAACTCGCATAAATTGGTCCTTGCTAAATTCAATGTTTTCCAGAAACTCCACTCCACCCTTCTACAGTGTGAATAGCGTGCTTTTATTCATTTAAAATAATTCCTGCCTTAAAAACAGGCTAAAACTTGCTTCCACAAATCGCAAACGTCTTCCAGATTTGGTGAATGCTGGCTGGTTATGAAGAAGTAACTGCAGGTTTTAAGCCAATCAGAAACGAAGAAATATTTTGAATGAATGACAATAAGGAAAACCATGCACTAGGTTCATAGTTTGTACAGATCCTGCGTACAATGTGGAATGTATGTATGAAGTGTGTGTGGTGAAGTTATTGTGAATTCCCTTCATTCCTACAGGTGTCTTTTAGAAGACAAATTGCTTCAGCTCTCTTATTTTGCCGGAGGGATTCTGTCCAACATTCTACTTGATTGGACCGATCAAGACCTCTTACCAATGTCTTTGAAACTCTTGATGCTAGCCAAACTGGTAAGAACACCTGAGAGGGCCATTAACAAAGTTTTATACGGGGAGACTACGCCTCGAGGTTCAAACACTTGATTTTTCAGTGGCGGGGAGGGGGGAGGGGAGGGGGGGGGAGGGGAGGGGAGAGGCCCAGGGGGCCCGGGCCCCCCTTATTTTGAGACCGGGCTCCCTCCCCGTTATCTCAGGGTCTGAGTGACCGCGCCCCACCCCCTCCCCCTTATCTCAAGATCCGGCACTTTTTTATTTACAATTTTGGACAGAAATGGTTCACCTTTTGTTTACTTTCTTTTAACAAATGGTACCCCTTTCACATACCTAGTTAGGAAATTTTCAACCCTCTTAACTGCTGTAAATGCACTGTCTTTAAAATTTGAATCAATCACGCAACCAAAATGTTTTCTCGACTTTTTCACTGCAATGAAATGCATCTGTTGGTTCTTTTGGGCCTTTTTACCGACGGGCTTGAAAGATTTCCCTACCCTTCAACTCGTAAAATCCCTACCCTTTCATATACCTGACGCCTGAAAAAGGTACCCCTTTCGGGCGGAGCCTCCCCCGTATAGGCCATCATAGGGAGTACCCCCTTCCCCCCCCCCCCCCCGGGTAAGAACATCACTTAATAGACATTAAGGGCTTACGTTCTGGTCTCTCACCCAGTAATTGAAAATAGAAGTCAAAACTGAGGATTTTTTTAAAGTAAGACGGTAAGACAGCGATTGTTGATGCATAGGTGCGGATATATTATGAATCCTTGCTTTCGTACCTTTACGTAGCTTTCGTCCCACAAGTCGTATAAATCGTCCGCCCTAACCACCTTTGATTCCTGGGGAGATACCACCTTCGTCTTCCGGATTCCTAAGGAGATTTCCGAAATGAAAAGGCTTCTCTCAGCAGCCTGGAATTAGGAGGTTACTCGCTGACAAAATTCTGTTCGGGCGAAAAACTACAAAATGCCATCTCTCCCTTTTTTTTTAATAGGAGCAAGCAGTGAAGAGTTGGGATTTGCCATCAGAAGAACTAGTTACATATCGGTACGAGAATGTTGCACCGTTCTGTTTTTTCCTCCAGAACTAGCTTGTTGAATTAGTGTGCCGGAAGCATATACACAGTTACTACAGTACTGTTATAGGAGTAAAGTAAAAAACCAGTCGTAACGTTACCCGTGCACATGGGTTTTAATTTCCTGCGCTTGCAAGTGGCGTGCGCTGATTACGTGTTCTGTGATTTGTTTCCAGGTCGTTCTTGCCATTTATACAGCTTCTTCATTGTTCAATGCCCGCAGTACAGATGTGGGCTTTATGGGGAATGCTTCATGTTTGCCATACAAATGGTATGCAATTTTCTATAGTTACAAAGTATAAACCCCTCAAGTTTCACTTGAATTACAATGTGGGGTAGTACCTTTGGAGGCATTTCAGCCTTACTGATACAAAATGCGCGCGTCTCCACTGAATTAGAGTTACTTACTGTGAACGTAGAACTACTTTCTGGTATTTTTTTCAAAGTGCCAGAAGAAAGTGCTGCTCAGTTGCTTTCATTTAAATGGTCGCGCTGTAGGATTTTTGTTGGAACTGAAGTGAAAAGCCACCAGGGAAAACGTGGTAAATAGGTCAGAGAAAAATAGTGCTGCATATTGAATTGTTACTTAATAACAGTATCACAATGGAAGTACTGCTAATTGGCTTTCAATTAAATGGTCACACCTAAAGATTTCATCAACAAACTTAAACGTTTGAACCAACTAAAAATAATTAAGAATCAGGAAATCACTGGCTTTCTTTTGAATGGTCCCAATTGAGGATTTCGTCCAGACTTTGAACTTTCTTGTACAATAAACAGTGTCACAGAAAGTATTGTTCGGTATTTTCATTTGAGAGGTCACACTTGAGGATTTCATCCATTCCAGACTCAAAACTTCGAACCACCTTGTACAGCATAAACAGTACCACAGGAATAAAAAAGTTTAAGAAGCGTCGCTCCCATCTGAATGGTCACACATGAGGATTTCAACCACAGGCTCAAGACTTCGCACCGTCTTGTGCAACAAAACAAACAGTATCACCGGAAACCATTGCTCAGTAACTTTCATGTGAATGGTAACTCTAGACCCAAAAGTTGAAAATCCCCATTTTCAGCGCGATAAATAGCACCATAAGTTCACTCCTTGTTATTTAACAATTAGTCGCCAAAGGCGACGTGAATATCGGCGAATAGTCACCGAGACGAAGTATTCACGTCGCCTGAGGCGACTAATTGTTTTAGTATAATTACATTGATGATTATTCGAGAAAATAGAATTATTGATCAATTTCCGACCCCGAAACATCAAAGAACCTGGCTGCCATTTTGAAAACTGCTAGCCTTCAATGCTATAATCACCGCGCGGTGATTATAGCGGGATAAAGCGAAGCTCCTAGCCGATCACAGCGCTCTATTTTCGATAGTCATCGATGTAATTATACTAAATGGACATAGGTGTAAACATCCAGCGCTTTAATCACAGTCTATTCTATGATTCTTCTATAGCTGCGCGGTACATCCCCCTTCTTCTCGATGAGGGCATGACAGAAAGCGTGGAACAAACAGTCGACACTTCTAATGAAGGCGTGAACCAACTTGCAAAGAAACTTCTTGATGCTGTCACGGATTTTAAACGTTTATAATCATAGTAACCCTGTTTGACCTGTTTGAGTTTAAGGAGACAAGGGCATGGTAGTGTCACTGGTGTAAATGATTTTGCCTCATTCGTCAACTACGGACTTTAAACTACAAATATTGATGAAAAAATAGTTTCTGGAAAACTGCCCACCTACCCCTCCCCTAAGCCAACATTAACACTTACTTCTCACGTAGGGTAAAATGTTGCCTTAGGGGAGGGGTAGGTGGGCAGTTTCCCAAAAACGTACAATGATCCAAAAATTGTAGGCTGCTGTGTTTCAGGTCGTGACAAAACAGTACTTCTAGCATTCTTCAGATTCCCATATTTTTCTTAAGTTCTTGTGCAGGTCAGAGCAGTAGTAGTGTTATTTCAGTCAGTTCTGTGAAGTGCTGAAATTACCAAAATTAATCTGAGCAAGACCATAAGTCTGCCATTTTCGGTGTCGTGGTGTTAGGTTTTGGGATTGTAACAACCATAGCCCCTAGTTTCGAAAACTGAAAGAAAGTAACGTTTTTGAGATTACTTCAGCGCTGTATACAGCTGTTTCGAGAAAGGTTGTCGGAAAAAGTGCACGCGACAATCCCGAAAGTTATTTTGGGGGTTTTTCTACCCTGTTCTCCAAAGAAATATTAAAGAATGGAGCGAGAGGCCACGGACATATGTTCGCGAGTGCTAATGGAAAGCAACAAAAGTAGGTTCGACAGCTACAGTCGTTAGGAACAGTGTATTGATCATATCCCATATTACCTTTCGGGATTGTCGCGTGCACATTTTTCCGACAACCTTTCTCGAAATAGCTGTATACAGTGAAACCTCTATTAAGCGGACACCTTCGGGACCTTTCCAAGTGTCCGCTTAATAGAGGTTGTAAAAATTGCACAACGTCTGTTGGATGTTGTTAAAGAAGCTATCCAGAGTTCAAGTTCTTTACCAACTTCAATTTGTTTGTAAATGCAAAAGCATTAACTGACTTCATTACGTATTTCAAGGACGTAATCCAATACTACTTTTGTCAATTCAGTCCGGTGTCTGCTTAATAGAGGTTTTTAACAATAGAAATTAGCCAAATACAGTTTTTTTTTAGTGTCCGCGTCCGCTTAATAGAAGTGTGCGCTGAATACGGGTTTGTTATAAAGGAAAATATAAGACGTTAATTTCGGGACCCGGCTTTGTGTCCGCTTAATTGGGGGTCTGCTTAATAGAGGTTTCACTGCATTCCAAAAGGAATCAGACAATTGTAGTATTTTATTTGAAAATTCTAATGTCATTTCTGTGTACATTTTCTAGAACCAGACCATTCGCCACTTTAGAAACGAAAAGAAAACTGGGAGTTCATTTTCGCAAAGCCTTCTGGGACTTTTACTAGAGACAGGGAAAAAAGTGGCCAATAATAGCTCAACGATCCCAGATGCATTTGCGGGGCAAATTACGGCTCCAGTTCTCGTTTCTAAAGTAGCGAATAGCTCATTTGCACGATGGTGTCATTTTAATACTTCTACTAGCGGGCAGATTACATCGCGTTTTTCCTTTTATATACAAATGTGGTATCCAAGTGGGGTTTAATTCACCCAGCTAACAAAGCCTCCGTAGCTGGCGGGTGAGTGCTGGTTTTTTGTTGAATTCCGCCAGCTGTGCAGGCTATGCTCCTTTATTTGCTCGATTTTGGGGTACTTGAGAAAGACTCTGCATGAATCAAGTAAAATCTTCGTTGAGCATGTGCTGCTAGTTGCTAGGGATACAGTTTTGAGGTTAAAAGCTAATAGCTGTGCGCTTGGCACAATGGGCCTACTCGGAATACTCGCTCTCGAAAATCAAGTTTGTCGATAGAGAACAAGATTGACCAGTCCAGAAGTTTGAGCTTCGGCGATTCAAAGGCTGAACGCAATTGAGGCAGAGACTTCCTTTTCCTCACTCAAGAAGATAAAACAGGCTCTTCTCGCAGGGTAGGTTAAAATAACAAAAGTTTTAATTTGCAAAATAAGCCAAGGAAGTAGTAAAATGATGTCACCGTACAGATGGCTTATCATGCAAATTTATGGGGAAATAACTTTTGCAGACGATATCGTTCATGTATTTATTGAGAGAATGTCACAGAAATAAAGGAAATAATCCTCAATGTTGTATGTCTCGTGTACCAACCCTTATGACAAAGAACCTGGTAAACTACAATGACGCATGGTAGAAATGTCCGTCGTCTACACGCTGTTGGAGAAGCTGTCAAA
Source organism: Porites divaricata (assembly GCA_038088405.1). Lineage (NCBI taxonomy): Eukaryota > Metazoa > Cnidaria > Anthozoa > Scleractinia > Poritidae > Porites > Porites divaricata. Next base: position 15,617,061 of record JBBMOI010000012.1, on the reverse strand, counting down.
ACAACTTTGGCAACTTCTTGAGTCTCATTATGTCTAAGATCTGTGAGTCGTTCTCGTCCTTATTGGTGGCCTCCGGAGTACAGGGCGGGGCTGTACACCCCTGTGACGTCACAGAGGAATCGGATCTTTCACTCCTATTACTCACATCTAACACTTTCTTTTCTGTAGTCCCTTTACTGCTTTCGACACTATCGCCAGGTTGTGTTGGACCTAAACAATATTTACCCAAATAATCTCTGGTAGCCATGGACAAGTTATTCCAAGTGTAATCCGTAGCTGAGAGAGAACTTAGATCAACCGATCCTTTCCTTAGCGAAGTACTCCTGGCTTCTTCTAAAACACTAAATGTTACTGCTCTGTCACGGCTGTGCTTCTTGTGGTGGCCGCTCATGTGTTGAAGCTCTTGTAGTTGAGTGTCAGTGAGATATTTTAGGTAGGTCTCACTGAAGACCTCATCAAGTGTCTCGTCAACGGAGAAAGACACATAATTGATGTGGGGATGGTCTGGTATCGCACTCAGTGACGCTGATTTGTTCAGCGGCCATTGTCTAGTAGTTGAAGGGTGAGGAAGCCTGAAAATAATAAAAAAAAGATAGGAGTTAATTTAGGAATGAACGTTTATTCGTTTGTCTCACGATAGAATCGCTTTGAGATATTGATCGCGACGTTTCGACTGCAATACTGCTAGTCTTCATCAGGCGATGAGGTCGATTGCTTACGTGTAGCTATTTATGCACGTTGGTTCACTGTGATTGGTGTATTTCGATCCTCATTATTCCGACTAGCAGATGATGTTCCCTCAGGGGTCCGCTTTGTAGTTGAACGGCTGTTGTGTTTTCTGATCGTAGGCATCCATGCTTCGGGAATTTCGATTCCGTTGTCTCTATTGATGTTATTAGAATGAAGTCTTATTTGGATAGCCTCTTTGACCCTACGTGTGTATCGGTGAGGGTCACGATCGATAAACTTGACTTGATTCCATAAAGGAAGATGCCCCGTTTCGTTTGCGTGCTCCGAAACTGCGGAGGTTTGTGTATGAGCAAGCCGTATATCTCTGTCATGTTCTTTTATCCTGTCTTGCATTGCTCTCCCTGTTTCGCCTATATATACTTTGCCGCATTCACATGGAATTCTGTATACAACACCTTCTTGTTTACCTGGTTCTAGGGCGTCTTTCGGTCGTACTAAGTAAGACCGAAGAGTTGTGTCAGATTTAAAGACGGTGCGAACGCCTTGTTGTTGTAGGCAGCGGCGAAGAACCTCTGATACACCTTTAATATAGGGTAAAACCGCGGTAGATTTAAATTCCTGCGTGGGTTCGTTGTTGGCTGTTGGTGTTGCAGGAATTTAAATCTACCGCGGTTTTACCCTATATTAAAGGTGTATCAGAGGTTCTTCGCCGCTGCCTACAACAACAAGGCGTTCGCACCGTCTTTAAATCTGACACAACTCTTCGGTCTTACTTAGTACGACCGAAAGACGCCCTAGAACCAGGTAAACAAGAAGGTGTTGTATACAGAATTCCATGTGAATGCGGCAAAGTATATATAGGCGAAACAGGGAGAGCAATGCAAGACAGGATAAAAGAACATGACAGAGATATACGGCTTGCTCATACACAAACCTCCGCAGTTTCGGAGCACGCAAACGAAACGGGGCATCTTCCTTTATGGAATCAAGTCAAGTTTATCGATCGTGACCCTCACCGATACACACGTAGGGTCAAAGAGGCTATCCAAATAAGACTTCATTCTAATAACATCAATAGAGACAACGGAATCGAAATTCCCGAAGCATGGATGCCTACGATCAGAAAACACAACAGCCGTTCAACTACAAAGCGGACCCCTGAGGGAACATCATCTGCTAGTCGGAATAATGAGGATCGAAATACACCAATCACAGTGAACCAACGTGCATAAATAGCTACACGTAAGCAATCGACCTCATCGCCTGATGAAGACTAGCAGTATTGCAGTCGAAACGTCGCGATCAATATCTCAAAGCGATTCTATCGTGAGACAAACGAATAAACGTTCATTCCTATCTGACACCACGATGAACAATATTCACATCTTTAATGACACAGGAGTTAATTTGTTTGTATCTTTCGGATGACTGACGTTGAGTGGATTGCTTTTTGGCTACCGTGCTGGCGCGTTGCGAGTTTTCCAAATGTAAGTTGGAAAGTAACAAAGAAATACTATCGGACCCAATCAGAACTCAAGAGTTTCTCAGCAAGTTTATTTAAGATTCGGATCTGTCAGAACTGATCAATGCCAACTCGGAATTGATTGGCAAACGGTCCGTGTCTTATGGTTGTTAGAGTACCACGAATCGTGGCGGTCTAATCTTGGATTTATTCCTTGCTAAACTGAGATGAACTTGGTCGGTTGTTAATGTTTCTGTGGCCATCTGGGCGAAGAATTGTGATCACAGAAGTATCAGTTTAACAGAGAAAATGGAAGGGATTTGGACCATCAGCTTTAAAACATTTAAGAGCGAAATCGATGTACGAGTAAGTTAAACTCCCACAGCACTGGTTGAGCCACCAAAAGGGCCGTTTCATTGTTTTGGGACACCAATGGAGAACGTGACGACAGGTGAGAACGCTCTATCTATTACAAAATGAACTAATGCAACTCCTCAACCTACTATTCTTAAATAAATTTTCCCTTACTTTGAAGGTTCTGCACTGTCCATATCTCCAGTTTCACCAGAGGAAGTTTGGATCTTCTGCAATTCTCTCATCGTTGCCTCTACTACTTCCTCGCGTGTTGGCTCGTGCACGGATCCCTTGTCCGAATGAAATTCATCTTCGGCTTGTTGATCAAGGATGGTCTTAACTTGATTCTGAAAATAATACGCCAGGATGAGTCTCATTCGCACATGGATACTGGTGACTTTTCTCCACCTACTTAAGGTTCCCTTATAAATAGAGACCTTTAAAATTTCTGACGGGGACGATTACCAGTATGAGATTTTCTCAATACTAAGTCAGCCTCCTCCTCAGGAGCTTTGTTTCTCGCAAGGTTGAGGCGAGCGACTGGTGATGAACCGCAAAGGACCATGGGAAGGGTACAGACTTCCCGCCTTAATAATAATAACAATAATAATAATAATACTTATATAGCGCCGATATCAATATTGCTATTTTCATCAGCGCTTAAAAATAAAAATATTTCAAAAAAAAAAATTACTAGACTGCATAAAGTATACATGCATTAAGTGCATGAACCTACCAAAAAAAGTTAAAACAAATATGTCGACACTAAAACTATAAAAATTACCTATTAAACTACTTAAATCGTAAAAAAAAATGCATAAAACTATGAAAATTACCCATAAAACCGTACTTAAATCGTAAAAAACTGCATAAAGCTTACACAAAATCACAAAAAAGCTTTCTTTCTTTGCGCGCACATTTTCATCGAGAGAGAGACGTCTGGGTACGAGGCAGATACTAAGTAGTGCTCGCACGTGAACCAGCATCATTTTGGCGGGAAGATATGATAGCCTTCGTCATTCCACTACGAGTTTTAGCGACAATGTCGTAGTGGTGAAAACAAGTTATAAAAGGTAAGAAGTTTATCATTTTAACCTAACCTCCTTCAGTATAACAAACCGTATTAACATTATTTGTGAAAAAAAAGTAATTTCCTTCTCGTACTCGTTCCAAAATCTAAGGCCCTCTAATGTCGTAGTGGCGAAAACCAGTTATCATTGTTAGAAATTTTATCACTTTGCGATCGAGAGATGGCTTAACCTCCTTCAAATAAAACATAAACGTGCTAACTTTTCGGGTAAAAAGCTTTTCCATTTAATCTCGGCCTCGTAGTCGACCTTGTAGTCTCATCTAAAGGTCTCTATTCACAGGGAAGGGAACAACGTGCACCTACAAATAAATAGAAACATAGGCACGTTAAAACGTGCATGAGCTATTTTGAATGCTTCAGTGTAACTTTAATGCTTCGGTGTAACCTTACCAAGAGTGATGAATCTACCTCTTTTATCCGAAATGTAGATTAGGTTTATGTGCGAAATTGCGTATTGCGGTACATCAATGAAAACGCGAAACGCTCAGCTGAATCGATCCTCAAGCTATGTATTCACTTTCTTCTGTTCTTCTGTTACATCTGGTGCAAGTTAAACAAATCGTTAAAGTGAAATAAATATCTACTCACCAAACGTTGATTAGAAGGAAAACTCTAAGGTTTCCTCGGAGTTTCTTAAGCCAAAGTGTGACTCATCGAATACTGAATAGTTACGAAATACCAGGATTTTTATCATTGTGGTAGATGGTTGCATCATCATAATTCACGAGGTTTTCACGTGCGATTCTACTCAGTGAAACAGTCTTTAACTCCGACAACTCATTTCTTCATGTTTTAAAAGCTATTGTTTCTCAGAAGACAAGAGCCTTTTTTAAGGATTTGGTTACAAAAGGAAACAGGTCTTCATACGTCCAAGTTACTATATATCATTGTGAAAAGCCAATCTGCATGAGATGTACAGTCACACAGCTGGCACGTGAAAGTGTTGGACTTTGCCCCCTTTCGTCGTTCGTACGTGAGGGAATTCGAGTTATCACACAGTTAACTAGTAAACAGAATTATAAAAATAACTCATGCACACAATTTGCACGTGAAGATGTTGGTCTTTCGCCCTTTTACAATTCGTACGTAAAAAAAAAGGCAAAATAATTGTTTCACTACAAAATTTTCTCAAACGATTTTAAGAAATCACGTCGGCTTCATTATAACATCTGCAATTAAATTATGTTTTATGCAACGTCAAGGTTGATAACCTAACATTTATTAACATTTGTGAAACAGTCTTTAACTCCGACAACTTATTTCGTCATGTTTTAAACGCCATCGCTTCTTAAAGGAAAAGGGCCTTTTTTAAGGCATTGGTTACTAAACGAAACAGGTCTTCATACGTCCGAGTTACTATTATTATTGTGAAAAGCCAATCTGCATGAGATGTACAGTCACACAGCTGGCACGTGAAAGTGTTGGACTTTGCCCCCTTTCGTGGTTCGTACGTGAGGGAATTCGAGTTATCACACAGGAATCTAGTAAACAGAATTATAAAAATAACTCATGCACACAATTTGCATGTGAAGATGTTGGTCTTTGGCCCTTTCACAATTCGTACGTAAAAAGAGGCAAATTGTCTTACTACAAAATTTTCTCAAACGATTTTAAGAAATCACCTCGGCTTTATTACAACATATGCAATTACATTATGTTTCACGCAACGTCAAGGTTGATAGCCTAACATTTATTAACTTCCAAGAAAATTATCAAACTGCCGAAATATATTTCTACTTATATCATGTTACTCCACTGGATATAACAGTATCTAATAATTGTGTCAACTAGCTTCTTCCAATTTTATTCCCTAACGCTACTATTTCTACATAAGTTACGCGTCTTTACTAAATAGAACGAAAAAGGTCGGTTGAACTTTGTAAGCGAGAGAATAATATTTTTAAAGCTTGTTTACGGGATTAACAATACTCGATATAGCTTTCAGAAAAAAAAAAAAAGCTGCCTTTTAAACTTCTAAAACCACATTTTATAGGGCGCATACTTTCGAATTAAAGTCTATATCTAAATATCAATTATTGCTTCATTGGAAGAGATTGAAAATATATGATCTTTTATACTCTACCCAGTTGTAGCAGGTGAAACAGAACTCATACTGACGTGCGTTGTACCGATAGCCGAATTAGGTCAGAAATGCCCCGAAGCAGCAACCACACTTAAATATGAACCCTTAAACAGCTGCATCACTGTCCACAGCGTTTGAAACATGAAGATATTTTATGTAATGCTTCCAAACACCTGTACCCGTAATAAAAGACGAAAAAATTGTGAAGGATCAAGATGGAGGTCTCAAAGTGCCCTTGTTCGACCTTTAACAATGCCATGTTTAAATAGATGCCAAGATCTCATTGGTTCCTAAGCATCAACTCATAGTACCTTCAACCTTATTGGCTCTTGCAACAAACATCCCAACATACAAAGCCACAAAGCCACAGAGCCACAGAGCCACAAAGATACATACGCTTGCACCACTGACATATGAGCTATTTTTTCAAAATAGCTCAAAAAGAAGGGAATTCTGGAATTTCATTGGAGGTTGGAGGATGCACTCTGTTGAACCAATTCTGCAGCTCATAGCATCCAAACGTCCATGCCGTTACACATTTTTTTGTAGCAAACTTCAAGCATGTAGGCTCTTATAACGGTAGCTTTTCGGTGGAAAGCCCGAGGGTTAGGTACTGAGTCGGTGCTGTGCATTTTGCTTTTTTCCGCGTTGCAATATAGTAATGTGCAGAGATTGGCAAAACTGATGCCAAATACGCGCCGGGGTTGCCGACAAACAACAAAAGTCATTTCTACTCACCAGTAGATCGTCATAAAATTGACGCTCATTTCTCTCTAGCAGGCTAACATGGTTTGACTGTAATAATCGTCCGCTTTCTTCATCCATAACACCATGCTCATTTGCGTCGTGATCTGAGACGTGTGGCTCGCTTCCATTCAGCCTTTTCTCCACTAGAAGACTTGCACTTTCCCCTGAGAAATGGTCGTGGTGAGATTGATACCTTATCCTTTTTCAGTTTTACAATGTCTCAAGAATCTAAGCATGTGTACACTCTTTACACAAAGACCATAATGCACATTGTTTGCCCTCCCCCCCCCCCCCCCCCCCATCGTCTTCGATTTCTCTTGCGAGGGCTGTAATACCCAAGGGAAATTGGAAACAATGGTTTTGCAATTTTTTCCTTATTATTTTTTTTGGAGGGGGGGGGGGGGCGGGGAGGCGGGGGTAAACAAGGTGCCTTTTGGCGGTTTAAGTGGAAGTGGCGAATGTGGATTTCTGCGTATGTATTCAAGCCAGTTCTTCATAATTATTTTTATCATAACAGCTTACCTAACACAGGAGTTGAAAAACTCGTTTCCATGCGTCCTTCTTTAGCCCGATCAGCGGAACTGGGACTAGTCACACCAGAAGGGCTTTCAACAAAACTGGGAATATCAACTGCATGAAGGGATGACGCCAGCGTCTGACTAGGGTCATCAAGTTCTATTACTTGATTGGCTAATTCCTCAGGACTGACGGTTACGTCATAATATTTGGATTCTTTCTGATTGTATTGGCTTGTTTCTTTACTTGACGATGGCAAAGATCTACCCATAGAAATAATGATCCAAACTTTCAGTCGACACAACTCCTTATTCATCAATTAAATATTAATCTGGCACATTAAACAAACTTCATGCGCATTTTTGGGTTTTTGTATGAATTTTTCTTAGATTTTCTACAAAGTTCAAGCATTAACACATTTCTTAGATAAAATATTTATTTTTCGTCCAATGCAACGCGGACAAAATTCCCAAGAAATCTTGAAACAAGGCGCCAAAATTTAGAGCACCACTAGCATTGTGTCTAAGTGAGAGGTTTATATTCCGGCTGCAGAAAGAGCATTTCAGTGTCCATGCAATATATGATCCTTATTTACAGTACAAATGTGACAGAGAAACACCCAAAATTTGCGACACTGTCACTGGTTTCGCCAAACAAAAACGTCCGAAGAACGAGCGCAGAAATTCTATACTCATGACGCGGCACTACCCAAATCTGGGGAGTACTTCTGATTGGTCGTGCCGCGGGGGAAATTTGCTTCAACCAATCAGAAGCACTACCCAGATTTGGGTAGCCGCGCGTCATCAGCATGGAATTTCTGCGCTCGTTCCTCAGACTTCATTTCGCGAGAAAACTAGTGGTGACGTCGCAAAATGTCAGCGTTTTTGACAGGCTACAGGGGTAAAAATTGCAACATTACAAGCTGATTGTTTAAGCAACATTCACATCGCCTGCAGGAAAATTAAAAGATCTAAAAGCAGGCAGCCTTCCAGGTCATTCAATTAAAAATTTGTGCCCAAACCTGCTGTTATTCATGTCCTTTTCTTTCATGGGTGACGTGGCAGCTGATCTCTTTCCATTTTGCTTGACTGGAGTTCCAAGCAATAGACTTGTGCCTGTGTTTGTGGATGCTGTCACCATGGAAACAGGGGAGTAATCTGTGGTCTTACTGTTACCATGGGAACATTCATTGTGAGGAGTTCTTGGAGGAGTCAGCAAGGGGTTGGCATGGGGGAGTCCTGCATTTTGCTGTCGTAGTAACAACTTGATCTGCAATGTAAAGGGAATGTTGAGAGGGTCAAAGGCTCTTTTCTAGGAGCTGGGAGATTGGAGGCCCATGCTGTGAACATTTAGATACCTTGATGTTTCGCATGCATGCTACTGAGGTTACAATAACTTCAAATGACCACGTAAATCATCATCATCATCATCACCCAAGGTGTAAAATGGCCTCACCAGTTTCAAATTTGCACTTTATGTACATTTGTGTATAAATTAAGGTCATTCAAATTCATCTAGCAACAATTCACCCACTACAAACATTACCTGCTCTTGCAGTTGCCTCAATTGCGCATCTTGTCTCATGAGAAGCTCATAAGGATCTGGCCGTGTCATTTCTACTGAACACTTCTGGTTTGCCTGTCTTGTCACAACATCTGCTGTCTCCTTGTTTTCTGGCAGTCTTTCTTCGCGGTCTCTGTCAAAAGTTTGTCTATCCGTAACTTTAAATTCCCGTGTTGCTTCACTATGAGCCTGATCCACTCTGCTTTCAGAAGCAGAAACGGTACTGCAGCCCGGTATCTCCTCATGACTGTCTTGTCTACAGATTATAGGTTGGTTTATCCTATCCTCCATGTTTTCGAGATTCCCTCGCCTAGGAACAGATCCCTCTTTCCTTTGCCGCTCTATACACTGAAAAACAACATTTTGTTTTCCATCTTGATCGAAAATTAAAACAGGGTTTCCATTTTTGTCAGGATCTCTGCCTACATAACTTGCGACCCTCTGAGCTTGTTGCAAAACTTCTTGAGCTTGCATTGTTTCACCAAGCTGAAATTCTAATTCTGTTTCATTCATACGTTTGTTTAGTGTTCCATCGGGTGTATCACCTTCAAAAACTGTTTCCAACACAGCTCTTTGCACTTGGTTGGCTGGTAGAGGGCAGCTGTTATGATGTAACTCTTGGCCATCTGAATGTACAAGAAATCGCCGCTGATCAACATTTCTTTGCCTAGTTTTGCATCCTGCCTGGTTTGCAGGAACCACTTGTTCATTTGGGAAGTCAGAAATTACTTTATCATCTCTACCTTCGCGACTCTGAGGATTACTGCGCATTATCTGAAATTTATGTCCATTTCTTTGCTGGTTGTTTCTAGCATCAGTATGATACAAAGCATTGGGTCCCTTTGCTGATAACTGTTTCCCATTCACTTTCGATCTGGAATTACTGTCACTTGTGAAAGATTTTGGTGATCTCCCTTTTACATCACGACCAAGAGCAGCTTTCTGAACACCAGAAGAGCCTTGCATGGGAAGCGGCCTCTTGGAGACCTGTTGTTGGTCTATAACTTTGTTATTAGCATGATTTGGAGCTAAAATTTGTTTCAACGGTTCCCTCGA
>JBBMOI010000012.1:15415000-15602500 GCA_038088405.1 Porites divaricata | reverse complement strand
ACGTCTCGTGTCGGTGTTTAGAAATGCTTCACATTGCTGTCGGAAATTGAACGAAAATTCTTTGTCTTTGTTGGAATTTTAGAAAAGGGGGATCGTGATGCCTTGTAAAGAAACCATTAAAGTTCTGCAATTTCTCAGTTAACATTTCACGTATCGAACACCTATACATCAATAAATGGCCATTCACAATTAACACAATTCACAGGAGGCTCCACTGAAGCTCACTCACAAGGGACGTTCTCTGAAGCGCAAGGAAAATTGACGAAAATTACTTCTTCTTGGCATTCAGACTGGTGATAGATTAGCCAAACCATCATTCTTTGTCGCTTATTCTCGGCTTTGCCGTCACTGCTGCAATTTGGCCGAGGGAGGTTGTCTCAATTTCATTTTACGCACTGTCGCTACGTTTTGGTTAATGTCACTTGTCGAAATTTATCCTGGCAGGGCCTCAGTTTACTTTTAATTAGTTTAGCATGCTGCAGATCATTTTGTTAAAAACAAAAAAACCTTTTTTTCAAATGAGGAGAAAACGTCAACTAAATCACAATATTGTTTTAAGAAGAAGCTTTATCACTACAGTCTATCATTTTATCGCCATTAAAAGTGTAGAAAGTGCAATATGAATCCTTTGTCTAGTTAAGCCCCCTTCCCTCCCCTGAAATTCCCAAAATTTATTATTATTGTTGTTGATGTTATAACTATCATTATTGATAGTAGTAGTATTATTATTGGCAGACTTCATCAAATTGAAAGTTTAAGATGGTACAGCAAAAAAATAATGTATAAATTACAAACTGTGGCAGGGTGTTACATACATTCCAAGAAGAGGCAATGAGAAAGCCTTTGGATCTGATTCTAACAGCAACAGCAACTTCCGAGTGTGATCCATTGTTAAGTATCTAAAACATAATCCAGAGATACTAGTTAAGTTGAAAAACACTTAACCATGGAAAAAACTTTGCATGTAAAAATGACATAAACGTGGAATATCAAACATGGGACAGTAGTTATCCTCACCCATTTTTCGGCATTCCCTGCACCTCACTTAGTCTCAAGGGACCTGATAGATTCCTGGCAAGTGCTGTGGGAATGATGGGAACAGGTGCTACTGGAATGGCTTGAATTTGTGTTGCCATAGTGATGGTGCCACCTTAAAATTATCAAAAAGGATGGACAGACACAAGATGGAAAACATTTTCTTTTAAAGACTGTGCAAGTCTTCAAGCAAACAGGGTACAGGGAAGGACAACAAGCTAGGTACACGGTATTCTCCTGTAAAAAAAAATTTTGTAAGGAAGAAGAATAAAAAATTCAAGTAGGCAACAACGAAAGGAGCTCCAGGGTCTTGGGGTAGAAATAGGGAATTTCTCCCTTCCAGGCTTGCAGCTATTTTTTATCATGTTAGCTATACTCTAACTTTTTTTTGTTGTTGCGGTAGAGGAACAAAGTTTATAGTGCAACAGATTTATTAGCCTCCTTAATTTTTTTTCTTTGAGTAGCCAGTGCTTCAGTGATGACTACAGACAGTAGTTGTCAGCAGTCACTGGTGCTCCAGAGATTAACTTTGTATTTAGTGACAAAAAATGAGTACTAGTACTTACAGTTCACATTGATAATGATCTCATTATCATTTCCATGTGAATGACAAGATACCTTCAGGCTCACAAGATGCGATAAGTTGACAGGTTCGTGGCTACTTATTCTTCCAAAAAGAACCTGAAAGGCCTTGTAAAATTCATCTTCCGTGTGAGTCGCCGCATTGTCTGCTCCACTTAGTCCTTGAATCAACTATAAAACAACAATATTGGGCAACAGGGTTAATCAATATATCATTTTTATCAAGTACACTTTTTAAACCTATTAGTGACTCAAGTTTGCCATGAACTAGAAATGTGGTGATTCATTTTCAAAAATAATAAATAAAATTATAACTTACAGATATGGGTACAATATGATCTCCTGGGACAACTGTTGTTGGGACTCTTCTCTTGACTTTTCCTGAACCTAGAATGATTGCAAAGAGAAGTTCTTAAGGTATATCACATGCATGTACACTGTATAAAAATATGAATAGGGTGCTATCACAGATTAAACAAAACCTTCAGTAAGTGAAAACATTTCAAAATAACCATTAATACTAAATTACAGAAAATCAGCTGCATGACAAACTATTTCATATACCCATACAAAAATTATTTCCATGTTGTTAAGCGACATAGTGTAGGCAAGTTACAATGTACCTTAAAATGTTATCATAAATTATAATAGACAAAGTAAGTTTATACAGAACAAAATAACAACAACAAAAAGTCTTACCATTCTTTACCAGCACTTCCCTTCCTGGATCAAATCTGTCAACTGTAACATCAACATGGTCTTCTCCTGAAGAGCAATGATTTGCCTTTTAAACACAACATTTTATAAATTTAAATATGTAGCTGTAATATCAATGGATGCTCTTGAATTGCTGAGCAAGTAAGTTTTAAAGCTCACTTGTCCAATGGGCACATGCAAGTCATTATTAACAAATTGCAATAAAGAGGAGCAAAAAGTAGACCCAGGTAATCAAAATATCATTGTGAGAAATGCTTGCCCATTAGATTCACGTTTTGTTTGTAGGCCTTGGTACATGAGTAATGATGATGGTAGGTGTGTATAACGTGGACCTTAAATTTATAAACCTTTTGCCCAGATGCCTTGAAGTGTACATAAAATAGTTTTAAAAGTTGTTTTCTCAAGAAATAGGACAGTCACTTGAAACATAAACAGCAAACATGCACTCAACACTAATCCAGATTAGCAATTCTGGAATCAAGGGTTCAGTAAAAAAAATGAGTCTATGAGAAACTTTCTTTAGTTCATACTTACCCGAGTCAACAGAGATACTTCCAACCAAAAAGCACTCAAAGGAAGACTTGGTTTGACTGACGTGCCTTTGGGCCAGCCTTAGAGTTTTTTCATTGATATATAGTCTCACATTCCTAGAAAAATAAGTTGCCAGAAGTAAAATTAATAAAAAGCTCACATTAAATAGGTCATGAGTAGTCTACTGTGTATACATGTAAATCAATTAACCTACAGAAAAGTTTATTGGCTAGGATTTCATGAAGTTAAATAAATATTTATTTAACACAGTTAACAACAAGGAGCTTGGGCGTGGTCAGCGGTCACTCGTTTGGCTCAAGCACGGTCAGCCTTGCTTGCATCAGCTCCATGTGCTCAGTACAGTGTTTTTCCTGGTGGCCATTGTCTTCGTTTAGCCTTTGGATCATTCTTTTTACCCCCTATCCCTCCCCCCTTTTATTCTTCCACTGTTAAATCAGTGTGACGGGTGCCTGGTTCCCTTGGCGTGGGGGCTCATGGCTGGAGGGCGCGGGTTTGCTGGCCATGGGGGTGTAACTCTGTCTAGGGGCTGGCTGTGCCAAGGTGGAAGCCCCTGGACATCCCGGGCACCCACCTCCACTAAGCAATGCGGTTGTTAACTTATCTATAAACTTCAGATTCACTTGACATTTTCTGGCCATTCAGCATTCTACATGTGTATTGTGGGGTTAATTTATTTATATACAAAATGGAATGCCACACAAATGGGTATATGTGATAGTGAAGGCTGGTTTTTACTGGCCACGGCAATGGAGTGGGAGTCGGAGTTGTTAGCAGAGTTGTAAAAAAGTTATGACCTAGTGAAAATCAGTAGTCGGAGTCGTAAGCAAAGTCGTCAGCGCGCCGGGTCTAAAGTACAGGTCAGATTCCACAGGTCAAGAGTGCAGGTCATTGCTCCATCAATAAATAACCAAACCACACAGACTCCCCTCGATCTAATAGAGCATTTTGTTCAGAGGTTAGGGCTAGGAGACAAGTTTTAATGCTGTTCATTTATCTCTATCGTGGTGACCTGTACTCTAACCTGTGGAAAAGTGACCTGTATTTTAGACACGTCGTCATTTACGTTCCGTTTATGATCTAGCGAAAACCAGATTGTTGGATTCGGAAGCAGAAGGGGAAGGATAAACCAATCACAATGTTTGTTCCCATGCTTTGTGATTGGTTTAGTTTTTCTGCTTCTGCTTCCGACTCTGACCATCTGGTTGTCACTACATCATAAGTGGACCGTAAGCAACGGAGTTGTAAGCAGAATTGAAACACTGTTTTCACTAGACCATAAGCTCTACGCTTCTGAATATGACTAGTGAAAACCAACCTTAATAGTCCAATGAATTTGATAAGGTGGTAGTGGTGATCTGTAAACTGTTGTTCTTATTCATCTTTTACACTCACTTACCGGCTGAGCAAATAGGCCCAGGCAAGTTGCCTTTTACATTGAAAAGTAAACTGTAAACTGAGAGAGGTATGTCACAAAGTGCCTGAGACCTGACTATCAATAATAATGTACAGCACTAACCTCTTTGCTATCAAATGGAGTGTTTCAGACTCCCCTTGGGCAGTTCTGTTCCTGATAAAAAATTAACAAAAGCATTAATAATTAGGTCACATGCTTTACTGATTTTCAAACTGTTTCCTCTTTATCTATTATGGATAGTCACTATTAAATTAAAGGCTATTAAGCAACTTGTCCATCCCAAACTACTGGACGGGACTTTTTTAGCCCTGTTACTTCCTTGCTTCTTACTGCAATGACAAATCCATCTTTATGGTTCATTATCAGTAATATTTACCAAAGTACTGATGGAGTTGCTGGAAAATTCAAGGGTTCTACAGTGATGCCATTTCTTTGCATTCTGAAAAAACAAAATATTCAATAAATTTTTGTCGTTTTATAAAACATTGCAGGGGTTAGATTGGGTTAGAACATGACCTTGCAAATTCTTCATGTTCTTGACTTGCACCACCCTGCAAACAGAGCCTTTTTTTGTTCTTCTTCTTAATCAAGGAGGAGAGAAAAGTAGGCTCTACCTGGATCACCTTTGAGGCCAATGCATTCATCCAAAATGTTTTTTTTGTTCATGCGCAAACTATAGTTGAAATGATCAAAATTTTTGTGACATTTCATCACCTGAGCTAGTATCAAAACGACCAGCCTCCACTTTTTTAGTGTTTTATAAAGGACATTAAATGTTGAAGGTCAAAATTAAATTCACGTCAAAATGCTTTTGACCAACTTTTATTCTGCTGTTTATTACATAGTCACCTTAAATATTCTTGATCTTCTGATGAAGTTGCCACATCTTTTTTGCCAGCAAAAAAAGATGACAATTGGCCTACTGGTTGACTGTTGACACACGTCATTTCTTAACAAAATCAAAATGAAAAGGTAAAGAGAAAAATTGTTGTTTAGAGAGAGAAAAAAAGGGAAAACACATAGAAATAATATTATTATATATTCCGAACTTCTTGACAACTGATCCCTCTGGATCTCAAGATTGAAGTGGACTATTGTCTGGTCTGCTATTATAAAAGTCAAGGATCGAGAGTAGAAGTTTGCCCAGATCTTGAGTGTACGGTTAAATGACACGATTTGAGAAAACCTTCATTCAAGGCTGTATTAGATAGCTTCTATATAAGCTTTAGTTAATAAGCTTAACTACATGAAAGCAACTTCTATATGTAAAGCTCGCTTGCGCACGGATCCGAAATTGATATGATCCATGCTACACGAGATTGTGTGATGGCCGTAAACAACATGATCAAGGGAATATTGGAGTCGTTATTTAGTAATCGTAACACTCATTAACTATTTTCACCGTTATCCACATTACAAAGAGGTCTTTTTCTGTTTTTGTGAGTAATAACGTAAACTTGCATGTTGATTTCCAGGCATCGGGATCAAAACAATCGTCAATCGTGATCGTAGCTCAACAATACCACGCGTTGCTATAGCCCTGTGCTAGCAGGGAATAGCCCTGTTTAGGGTAAACTTTCTAAGGGATTGTATAAACTCTTCTGCAAACTCATAACTTACTTTTACAGACGCGGATTCATCCTAGCTTTACCTGATCAGCGGAGAATTTGAACAGCTCCTTCGAACTGTTGATGTTGAGAGATGCCGCGCGAATTTCATAGGAAATGTTTCGAGTGTTTTCATTGGTTGTCAGATGCCCAATCAACGGTTAGTTTACATCTTCGTCCTTCCTTCTCCATATGACGTCACTGGTGCTATCTTTACAAGCTTCGAGGAATCACATGCAGGTTTTCGTTTGGATAAAAATGGTTTATTGCAGCGCCTTCAATTGCAACAACGATGGAAAAAAGATGAAGCAACTGAGCTTTTTTCAGTTTCCTTCTGATGAGAAATATCGTCAAATCTGGACAGAGAAAGTGAGACGCTTGAATTGGGAACCAAACAAAAATTCGAGGTTGTGCTCAGCGCATTTTGAGCCACACTGTTATGCCACTCACCCGAAAGTCTTCGAATCTCTGGGCATACCAAAGCCGAAAAAGGTATTATTGAAGCACGATGCTATTCCAACGATCTTTGATTACGAAGACAGGTCGACGAAACCGAAAAGTAATACTTGTGAACGGAAGCACGAGGAATCGAAGAAAGCGTCTTTCAAGGGACGGAAAATGTTAGAGGTACACGTGAAGATGTTTGCATATTAAGAAGTGTCACATTGCAGCGGTTTTCGCGCATTTTTGCACTTTTTATTGTGTTCAGCTATTTCAATGAGTGTAAAGACGTTTTTTGTTCATTTTTGCTTGCTTGGTCTCTTGTCGTAGTGTGACGTGGACCACAGCACCTGGTCGATCCTGGTTGATCACTGACCCTACCTTTAGCTTATAAAACTTCTAAAATACATTTCATATAGCTTTGCATGCCAAGTGATCTCTTCGTTCAAGAGGCAAATCAATGTTTTATTTTGACACCAATAAACTGCACTCACCTTTCACGCGCAGAAATCTTGACGTATTTTTTGAGACAAGCATTTTCCAGACGACGAGCTTTTGCCACTATAAATAGCATTAGCTATGTCATACGCTAATATTACCCCATACTGGTGTCAGATTAGCTATATTAGTGTAATGAGAAGTTGATCCAAATCATGACTTTGGTTTTTGGTTCAATTGTACACACAAGTCCGAGTAGATGTGCTAGTCAGCATGTTTACCTAGTCTGTGCCCAGTTTCTCACAGTGCTGTTATCAAGCAGTTGCATTTGAAGAAATATGAGATTGACTGTAATTTTTGATTCCCCCAGGTAATAGACTTCACTTCTCTTTTGGATGATTATTTAAAGGGTCTTCAATCTGAAGAAGACCTGAGCTCACCTGGTGCTAAAAAAGGTGATTTTTTAAAATTTTTTTGGTGTCTTTAAAATCCCTTGTTAAGTGATCCCTACTCCCCATCTGCAAATTAAGAACAAAGCTGCATCTTGTACTACTACAGTTGAACCTCTTCACAACAGTTATCTTGGGGACAGAGAAAAGTGGTCGTTGTAGAGAGGTTCAAACAAGAGTCAATGTATGAACCGTCCACCCAAAAAAAGTGACCGTTGTGGAGAGTTGGCCATTAAATTAGTGGAGGTTTGGCTGTAAATCCTTATCTCTTGCAACATGGTATTTAAACCCATGTAATATTGTTAATAAAAAAATATTAATGTTAACTTGAGGAAACCTGTAAAAAAGTGAAACATAATTCATTTTCACAATGTTTGTGAATTCAAGGTAGATTTTTTATGTACTCATTTATTACTTTTAGTTCTGATGAGGACTGTATACAAAAATTAGCATGTTATAGTTTCTTATATTTTTTCGTTTTACAGGTTCTGATGAGCTGGTGACTGAAATTGTCCCAAGTTCTTCCCCATGTGAGGTAATAATGAAGTGTAACAAGAAAAGTTTGCTGAAGTCCTGTTAGGATAATATTCCAACAAGTGATCAGCCTTAAACTAGTAATAACCAAAGGTTACGGAGTGTGGGAGCCTACAATGCTCAAAGGTCAAAACACTTTTGCTCTAACGCTGTGCTTTGCACAAGTTTCACATGATGGATGTTCAAAACATGTGTGATCAGATTACGAGTGACAGAAGGCCTAAACACAAGTGATCAACTTGTGTTCTGTGCATTCCATTAAATTCTTAGTGGATTAAGTCCAAACGAATGCTAGCTACATATGTGTGACACGTCATGCGTAATATTTAATAACACCTGGAGATTTGAACTTTTAATTAATTAGCATTATTATCAAAGAGTTTTTAATCAATATTTTTATGAAGCATATTTTTTGTAAATTCTATTCTCTGTAAATATTAATCTTAATAAAGATTTAGTAGTTAGGTTGGCAGTATTTTAATTAGTGTCCGCTTATTATTAGGTCTTACCAGGCAAGCTAGAAGACTAGACACTTAAATAAAGTTCATCATCATCATCATACTTGCACACCCATACTTTCTTGTGCCCATTATAGTCCTTAAATCTCTGTGCAGGCTATAATTATGTTTTTACCATAAGTAAATTTGTCTCTTAGGGTGGTGATAAATTTGTACTGCTTCTCAACAAGCCTTTACCAGAAGAAATCGATGAAATTGAGCGTTCTCTGTTGTGTGTCCGTTTTGGCATTGCACATGTTGTCCCTGTTACCATGTGGGACGATCAAGTTATCAGAGGGGAACAAATACCAAGTAAGTGATGCACTAATGTTTCTGTGATTTTTTTAACCTGGGGTCAGTTTAATAAAACTTTTACAAGTGTTATTTAAAAGTGAACCCATTGTTTTAGAGCCTAAAATCAATAGCCACACTTGTAGATTCCACTTTTAAAGCCAAATGATTTATTAAATATTGACCCCTGTGCTTTGATTTTGGTCAGTTATTGCTCTGGTGCATTACACAACAGAATGTATTGCTGTAGTCTTAATCCTTGTATACAATATATCCACCCCCCCCATGCAAGGCTGTCCTCTAAGAAAAATGGTGGGGAGCCCTTAGTGCTCTGAACCTGTGAAACTCCATGGTGCCCAACCGGAATTACTGAAAGTTCTACATTTATTTTTTTTCCCTCAAATATATCTGTGTCAAGAAACAAAGTTGCTCAAAATAAATCTTTCCTATATTTCAGGAAGTGAAACACCTGGTTTAGTAACTGTTCAACTTGAAACCAATGATGGTAGAGTTCTTGGAAGCACACAGTTTACATACAAGGAAGAGATCTGTTCTGGGTTTCAAAAGATTGTATGCAGTGCAAATTATCGGGGAAAATTCATGAAGGCATTCTCCAGTAATGGACCCAGCAAAGACTCAGTGACCACAGACCGAAATGAAACAGAAACAGGTAAAATAATGATTGTAAAGACCAGTCTGTTCACTTTTTATCATTATTTTTTTGCTGCAAGCCCTGGGTGAGTAGCACATTAAACTTTGGGTTTCCTGTGGTTTCTTGGGCATCCCGGCACTATATGGTCGTTATAATCTCAACATTTGTGTCAGGATGGTTTTTAGCAGAAATGAGCAATGGTAATTAATTATTAATTAATTTGTATGTGTAATCAAATGGTGACGAGTGAAATTAGGGAATAATTTCACCCGCGTTTTGTCCAAATCCTTATAATTTCCCGAGCCTTTAGGCGAGGGAAATTATTAGGATTTGGACAAAACGCAAGTGAAATTATTCCCTAATTTCACAAGTATACCATTTGATTACCTATTAATATCATGGGTGACGAATTACGTTAGCAATCGAGGATTTTTGACTTGTTTATCATTGATCGTATCGATTGATCGTGAACTCCACTCTCTCAAACGTTTAGAGCTGAAATTTGGCTTAAGTTTTCGGAATTTTTCGACAACATACCTCTAAGAATCCTTCTTGATGTGCTCTTTCGTGTGTTCAGGTTTTCTAAAGCGTCTTTTTATGCCCTGACATCTTCATTCACGACATTTTAAAACTTCGTCGCCATCTTGAAACGGAGACGTACGGCAGGTTGCCATGGCAATTTTGTAATTTCACATGTGAAATTACAATTAACGCTGAAATTTCGCGCCAAAATTAAGGAGTAATTTGTCACCTATGATATTAGAAATAGTAACACACCTAAATTTTATCATAATGATTCTTATTGTGCTACGTTTTGCATATTGTGGCACAAGCAAAATTGGTTTCAAACTGGCCAATAATGACCCAGTCACACAGAACTCATGATTTTAGGACACCCTTGTACTGGGCTTGTCTCTCAATAAAAGGGCCCGTAATTAGCAAATTGTGTATGCCAGTTCATCATTCCTCTGATGATATTTTACCACTTATGTCCAGGATTGATCTTGTTAGCAAAAATTTGCTGGCAAATTGTTTTCGCAATTTTAGCAAAAAAGATTTAAAGAAAACTGCTATCAGAAACGTATCTGCTCCCAACATTATACTTACAATTTGTAACCTCTAGTACTAAATTGCGACTTTATTTATCTCATAGATGTGGCTCTCATGACACCATCTGAGTCAAGCCTCGCACTCACCAGTATATTGAAGCTGATGCTTTACATAGCAGCTAAGAGTCAAGTCAGTGACTTTGTGAAGGATCTTTTCAAAACAGAAACTGGAAATGCACTTATAAAGTGTTTCAAGGAAAATAATCATCTCCAAGAGCCAGAGACAGATCTGAAACCCATTTTGAAGCAAAGGCTGACAACTTATCTTGACCAAATTTCGTCAAGGTAAACATAGCTTTAATCCATATGATTATTGTAATGGCAGTGAATCATCGCAGCAGTTCGACCATCTAAGGTCTGGAGAGGAGGGACCTGATCCCGCATTCTCACTTCTTTGTCGCGAGAATTGTGCTTCTCAAACTTCTGTGATTGCTATTCCGAATAACGTTTTCTTCCCAAAGCGCGCAGTCAAATCCCGCATCCCGTCGACGTTTCCAAGATCCTGCATTCTATTTTGGTAAAATCCTTGATCCCAGAAATACTCTTCCAGACCCTGTATCTGATGGAACATGTAGCCAGTGATTGGCCAGTACTTTATCAATGGCTACTCTTTTAGTTAACAGTGATCGTACGATGTAATATGTCAGTTGTCACAATGGAGCAAAATAGTGAATTTTCCAGTCTTTGTGGCAAAGTTAAAAGTGGTTTTCAAGGAGAAGGAAATAGTTTGGTAACCTCTATAAAGCTACTGGACACTTAGGAAGGCCCTATGAGTGTCTTCAACGCTTTATAAATTTCACAAATCATCACCTTTTTTCAGGTTAACTACTGAAGAACAGGAGCAAAAGGCAAGAGATCTTCAGCATGTCAAATCGGAAGGGGAAAGTAAACCCAAACCAGTTAAAATTCCAGGTGAAAAGTCATCTTCTCCTAAACCTACATTGCATAGTAAAAAATAATGCTCTATTAAGAAGTTACAAAGTTGACGTCCTCCACAAAACGTGAAATTTGGCTGTTTCACGTCTTAGACGTGCAGTGTCGGCAAAGAAATGAAAGCGTGATACACGTGCAAAGTTGTTGTTTGCTAATCTGAAGCTATTCCTTTTTTTTGCCGTTCTCGTTGCCGTCGCTGTTTCTTAAGCTCCCTATTATGTTGATGATGGTGATGTCATGATGATGATGACGATGATGATTGATGATGATGATGATGATGATGATGATCGTTTAAAATGGGATTTTAGCTTGCGAGCTGTTTGTAACTGTATTCATTTTTCCATCAGAGCTCAAGAAAAGACCAAACCTAAAAGAAATCAAAACAAAGCAATTCAGCAAACTTACAAAAGCCAAGAGGGCATCTACAAAGAAACCGATCAACGCAAGTAGTATACTATCTGAATGCGTTGGTGAGTACCATTATAAACTCCATATTGAAGAGCTTTGAAGCCTGGTTCTCATGTCACGGTTCCCCCGATCGTCCGAGATTGTACTGAGATTTTTGTCTGGAAAATCAGGCTAGGGTCTTGACCAAGCAAAAATTAACGATCGCCTATCAATCCCCGACATCCACAACAGTACTTTCTTTAGTTTTCCTATATCGGAAATGATCGCTGAGCATCGCAGCAATCTGGGATGCGTCGGGAAAATAGAACGCTATCGAATCTTGTGGTTTTTCCCCAGCCATCCCATACTAACGGCGATATCTACTGTATGGTTTGGAGTTTTCATTAGTCGGCAAAATCTATGATGATGGAGAAACAGGAACATTCCTCCATATGAGCGTACACAATCTCGTATTGAGCGTACACAAGTGTCTGTGAGACCGATGATGTTCTTCTCATTTTGCTCTTTAAAACGAACTTGGACACTTCTTCACTCCCAGAATTATTCAAAGTAAAAGTAAAGTTTCCCAACTTTATTTTGAAAAATGCATCGTGCAAAGCAAAAAGTACCAAGTGACAGTTCTGCTAGAAATTGAATTACTATTATATTGTCACACTATAGGATTTCATCCACAGACTCAAAAGTTTGAACAACATACTAAATAAATAGTAACATGTGAAAGTACTGCTTAAGAGGTTTCGTTTGAATGGTCACTATAGGATTTCATCCACAGACTCAAAAGTAATAACCACACACTAAATAAATAGTACCATGCGAAAATACTGCCGAAGAGGTTTCGTTTAAATGGTCAAACAATTGGATTTCATCTACAGACAGAAAAGCTAAAACTACCTTACACGACGCCATCATTCAGTTTGGAAGTGAAAGCTTTGAAGTATAATTATACGTAAAGAAAATTAAGGACTTGCTTAATGCTTTCTGTTTTCAGATATGAGCTCCAAGACAAATTCTCTCCTTTTATTATCTGACGTAGCATTAAGCCGCTTAAGAGACTATGAGAGCGATAACAGTGCGACCCTTTCGTTGAGTAGAACACCAAGCAACTCTACAGTGATCCCTAAGAAAGAACAGAAGCCACGGCAAGTCCGTAACGGCTTCAAATTCACAAGAAGAGTTGTTCTTCTCCCTCGTGGCTGTACACGTCTACCACCTGTCGGTGAGCTGTTAAAAATCAAATCGACTACTGCTGTCAACAGTGGAACTGTTGATTTGGAGAAAGATATGACAGCGGACGCTGTTCTTAAACAAGTACGAACTGTCCTAAGTACACTCGGGAAGAAAAGGTAAGGATTTGTTAATTTTTCTGTTATTTTACTGTTGTGACGTCACAAGCATAAAATAACAGAAAGTTTTCGGACCATTGACGTCATGCAAAGATAGCAGTTCGGTTTTGGGGTAGTAATGGGGCATCAGAAAGGTAGTGATGGCGGAAATGTCTGGAGAAAATTTTATGCTAACAGTAAGGAAAGAAAGAACGTTGACTCCCACACTAGCTAGAAATTGTGACATTTAACATTAGTCCCCATGTGGTGCAGACGGGCGGACGTACGGTCACGTGATTACCAAAATTTCTCGGATCGATAGCTTTGCGTGCGTGTCGATCTCTGCTAAAACTATCCGTGGAAAACATTTGTGGGACGTTTCGTGTTTGTCGATTCACCTTAACGCGGGGCTAGTTGTCGAACGTTCAGCGTTCCAATCTCTTTTACACTTGCTTATTTACCTTATGATTAAACCCAGTTGTATTTCACTCTCTGAACCTGATAAAGGACCACAGTTTCTGTAGAAAAGGAAGTCTTTTTATCGTAAGGTGATCAACCGTAAGAATTGGCCTAAGTTGGAATTTTTGATGACTCGGCTCTGTACCGTCTAAACGTTGTTGCCCTTAAACACAATCTGTTCCACAATCTGTATGTCTCTGTGTGTAGTAGGAGAGGTAAGAGATTTGCCGATGTCAATTTTATAAGCAGTATAATGAACTGTTTAATTCTCCATTATGGCATTACAGAATTCGACTCGCCGCAGCAGATGCTAGAGGCCAGCTGGAATTTTTTAAAGCTACAAAATGGACCGGAAGAAACATTCGGCAACGAATCAAGTCAAACTCGGTGTTGTACGTCGTCCCCTCGGTAAGTTAACCTATGATTTAGTTCTGCTTGCAATCTCTCGACCTCGAGGTCTAAAAGGTGGAGTAGGGAACGGAAACTTCATTTCCTCCACAACACTCAAATCTCTAAGTAAAGAAAGACTTAATAACGGAGACCGAGTGTCGTCGTTGAAGTACACAACGGGTACACACTTTTTATGTGCCGAACCTAATTCATAAGTTATTATAACGTATTTTGCAAGCAGTTTGACCAAAATGAGCATTTTTCTCCTTTTGAATTTAGTTAGGCTAGAATCAAGATCGGCATCTAAATCAATTCAGCCGGTCTGTTCCACTAAATAATTTGAGTCAGCCCTGCTTCGGCTCATGTATAGATCGGTGTCACTGGTGTCACGTTTAGTTTAATTAAAATTGAAACGTTTCAGTTTTTCCCGAGAAACTCAGAGTTTCCCTAGCTGGAACAGAAGGAAACAAACGTAAAGGCGCTTTGTCAAGAAGATTTTTCTTTTTCGTTCAATTCTGTGCTAAAGTCATTACTTCGCGCATAATCCCAATAATTATGAGGAAGTTATCAAACAAATTTCAACGGTACTACCATCGGTACTATCGACGGTACAGTCAGCGGTACTATCACTAGTACTAACCATAATCATTTTTGGATCATTATGCGTTCCTGGGAAACTGACCACCTACCCCTCCCCTAAGCCAAATTTAACACTTACTTTTCACTTAGGTCAAAATGTTGCCTTAGGGGAGGGGTAGGGGGGGGCAGTTTCCCAGAAATAAATAATGATCATTGGATCGTTGTACGTTTCTGGAAATCTGCCCACCTACCCCTCCCCTAAGCCAAATTTAACACTTCTCACTTAGACCAAAATGTTGCCTTAGGGGAGGGGTAGGGGGGCGGTTTCCCAGAAACATATAATGATCATTGGATCGTTATACGTTTCTGGGAATCTGCCCACCTAGCCCTCCCCTAAGCCAAATTTAACACTTCTCACTTAGACCAAAATGTTGCCTTAGGGGAGGGGGTAAGGGGCAGTTTACTATGATGATACGAAAAAGTTGGGCCAACGTTTTCAAGCCTCGCCAAAACATTAGGATCCTTATTGGATCATTATACGTACCCGGGAAACTGCCCTCCTACCCCTCCCCTAAGCCACAATTTAGCCTTAAGTGAGAAGGAAACAATTTCACTGCCTAAATGTAGTTGTGGGACCATTTTTTTCGGAATTAAATTGATGCAAAGACACGTTTTAGCTTTGCAAAAAGATAGCAAATAGTGCGACGTCGCCACAGCCTTGAACTGGTTTCTCGATTCTAGATAATCACTAATGAATCTGCCTTCTTTTCCCTTTCAATCAAAGTAATCAAAACAACACAAGCGGCAGAGGAAACACAGAAGAGAGTGGACCTGTTTTGGCACAGGAAAATTGACGCTGATGCATTTTATTCAAGAACAGAGAGAGAAATGACATCCATTTATGTTGGGTGTACTTTGCTGCCCTTTTTTATATGTGTCATTTTCGTCGAGACATTTTAAATCTAATTCCTGTGAATATTAAAGAGTTTTTAATCCCCCAACAAAAAGTTGGTGATTGCCTATGTCTTGTTTCTCTTTGTGAATGACGAGTTTGACGCCCTTGGTAGCGATTTCGTCAAACCTGTTACACTATGAACAAAATGTCTAAACTTAAAATCCCAATAAAATACAGCGAAAACTAATAAGAGCTCTGTCATTAAAGATGTGAATATTGTTCATCGTGGTGTCAGATAGGAATGAACGTTTATTCGTTTGTCTCACGATAGAATCGCTTTGAGATATTGATCGTGACGTTTCGACTGCAATACTGCTAGTCTTCATCAGGCGATGAGGTCGATTGTTTACGTGTAGCTATTTATGCACGTTGGTTCGCTGTGATTGGTGTATTTCGATCCTTATTATTCCGATTAGCAGATGATGTTCCCTCACGGGTCCGCTTTGTAGTTGAACGGCTGTTGTGAGGGAACATCATCTGCTAATCGGAATAATAAGGATCGAAATACACCAATCACAGCGAACCAACGTGCATAAATAGCTACACATAAACAATCGACCTCATCGCCTGATGAAGACTAGCAGTATTGCAGTTACCCTGCTAGCAGAGGCTTTTCCCTTGTGTTTCTCAGCGTTGTACTGCCATTCTCTTCGCGGTTTTGGCTGCTCGCGTTTTGTTTTGGTTGTTTCTGTGCCGAGGAAAAGACCTCTGCAGACAGCCGTTTGGGATTCCTGTTGAGCATGCGTATTAGATACCTCCAAGAACTAGGAGGTAATCACATGACTAAACCGGTTGTGGAACCGGTTTTATCGACTCGCGCATCTTTTTTGTACTAGTTTGCTGTGCAAAAGTGAGCCCGCTATATCAACATGGCGAGTGCGAGTCTTTCCCGTGAGAGTTTCAACGACGCTGTTGAAAAGGCTTTAGAAGCCCTTGAAGATAGTTCAATCGAGTCTTTGACTAAATATCAATCCAAAGCTTTGTTTCATGTATTGAATGGTGAAGATACATTCGTCAAGTTTACCAACGGGTCATGGGAAATCGTTGATATATCAACTAGCCCCATCGGTCTCCAAGCATCTTGGCCTCCTCAGTGAAGTGCCGATTGTACTCGTTATTTCCCCGCTGAACGCTCTGATAGATGATCAGATAGCCTCAGTTACCAAGCTAGGAATTACAGCCTGTAAGCTCGATGCCTCATCTCTTGAAGATACTGTCAGTTTGGCTGGTCATGAAATCCTCTTCACCAGCCCAGAAGTGCTAGAAACCGAATGTGCGAGAAAGTGAAACTGACGGGCAAACTCCGGCGGCGGCATCGTGGTTGTTTACCATTTATAAAAAAATTCCGGAAATTTTGGTTGGGAATTTTCGGTGGGTAAGAACGGTACGTATCGTTTACCATTTGCCTAAAATTTCCGGATTGTCGCGCCGCGCTAGACTGGATTCTAGTTACAACATGAAAATGGTACGAAACTCAAGAAACTTGTAAATGGTAAACGAATTTCCATTCGGAACGTCCCAGTCGGGAAAACGGGACTACCTTTTCAGAATTTCCGTTTGTCCCGGGAATTTTCCAGCGGGACGAACCAAAAAATCGTTTACCATTTACATCCCAACCGGAATGTCCGGAAATTTGTGGTAAATGGTAAACAACCCGTATCACCGACACGTGACCCAGAAATTCCATGGTAACCGCATTTTCATCTCGCGCATGCTCAACAGGAATTTCAAACGGATGTCTGCAGAGGTCTTTTCCTCGGCACAGAAACAACCAAAACAAAACGCGAGCAGCCGAAACCGCGAAGAGAATGGCAGTACAACGCTGAGAAACACAAGGGAAAAGCCTCTGCTAGCAGGGTATATTGCAGTCGAAACATCGCGATCAACATCTCAAAGCGATTCTATCGTGAGCTGAACCTACACGAGTCTATATCTGTTACAGATGGCCCGAACCTCTTGTTCGGAGGGAAATGAGCGTAGAAGTGTGTATACAGTCAAACCTCCCGTAACTGACGACCACCCAAGATTTAGTGATCGCTTACCGAAAGTGGTCGCTTACGAGAATCAAACCACAGGGGGAATCACGGGGGGTGCACTACACCCGGGACCTTACAACGACGACCGACGCTGATCGTGAAATAGGATTTACGTCCTTTTAAACTTTTTCGCCGTTATATAACGTCAACCAATCACTTGAAAGTGGGGAAATTAGGTTGGAATATAGAGAAGGGAATGCGCCCAAGTTCAGAGAAAGCTCGACTGAAAATTTGGTCATTTCACGCCATAGTTGTGCAGAGGCGGCGAAGGAATTTACTTAAAAAAGCGAGAGCGTGGAGAGTTGTTATTTTGCGCGCTAGACCTATTGTGTTTTAGACGTTCCCGCTGCCGTCGTCTGAGTTTCGTAAGGTCCAACTACATAAAATATCTTCCATTAGAAAATGCGTGCAATGAATTCTTTCCTGAAATGTTACAGTGAATAATGAGATGAAACTATGCCCTTAGTGGCCGCTTACTATACCCTGCGAAGCGCAGACGTATTTCCGGTCTTCGCTTCTCTCCCTTCTCTTCCCGATGAGAAGCGACGACCGGAAATACGTCTGCGCTTCGCAGGCTACCGCTTACAGGAGAATAAAAAAATCCTTAGGGCCTGTTTACATGAGGTGGAGGTGAGCCAGTTAACGGGAGCTGGCCTGCTTTACCGGTCTGGCTCGGTTCGTGCCTTGTTTACTCTTAACAAGAACTAGATTAGATCGAGAAATGAGGAACCGATTAACTCTACAGGAAACAGGATTTATTGGCTAAAGGTTTTTTTACTTCCTACTTTATCTTTGTCGATACTTTTTATTTGTTTCTGAATTGATTTAGTAAACGACGACCGGAAATATGTCTGCGGTCGCAGGCTATACGCGTGCGGTTTATTTTTGGCGATGATTGAAATGACGTGCCATGTAAATCAATTTTTATCTCCAGCAATGATGTACTTTCTCTGGAATCGAGGCCCTTGAATTTTCGTGTATTTATACACGCGTATTGCTTGCGACCGCAGAAGTAAATATCGTTAGATTAGTTTGTTTTAACTGCTAATATATAATTAATGTGTGCCTCACGCCGGTTGAGAAACTTTGCTGGGTAGCTTGTACATTTTCGTAAGATTTCTTCCAATTACCAGATGGGAAATTGACAAGTCTACCAGTGGACAATTGACTATAAAGTTTTTCTTCTATTTTTTTTTATCTTAGACTTTATTATTAAAAGTCCGTTTTGTTTAGCTCTAAGGTCGATTTGTGAGCAAGTCTAGGTTTATCATAACAATATATCATGATATATTTTAATTTACTTTCTGTGACGACCGAGAAAGTATTAAACGTCCGCGTGCATAAATTAGTCAAACGATAGTAAACACATTCAGAGATGTTCTTTTATTCGTGCCCTTGAAAAAATTCTACAAAGTACAAAGTTAGAAATAAAAGTATAAAAATACTAGTGAGTTAGCGAAGACTCAGCATAGAATAAATCAAAACTTTTTCAGTTAAAGAGAAAAGAAATTTGAATGGCTCAGGGGCAAATTAATAGCGTGAAAATTTCCCGGTTTTGTTTGCCGATGGGAAACGTTTTCTACATTTATATGCGGGGCCGTTAGAGTGGATTGAATCATATTGTTCTGAGCAGCTTTGAGCTTTATATTGCCACAAGATGCAATCTCCTCTTATTGGTTGGTTTGTAGTCTTTTTCATGGCAGTCGGAGCGTTTACGCAGGGCAGCTCTGATAAGTGTGTCGCCTCCGTGAAATCTCTAGAGGCAACCGTGGATAAACGGTTACAAAAGCTTGAAGCTGATGTGAGAGCCATTTATCTCGGGCTAAATCCACAAGGTAGAATTATCACTATAATATTTCCCACCATTTTACACGTTGAAGTCTCACAGACTGAAGGTAGATAAGCATTAAAGCTATCATTGTTTCAAATTCGAGAGCGAATGAAACACGGAAGTTAAGCTTTTAACATTAAAGACGCGGCACGCGCCCGAGAGGAGCGTAAGAAGCTACAATAGCTTCTTACGTCCTGGTGGAGAGCGAGGAGCACAGCGCTCCTTGCTACTTTTTGGCCTACTTCCATGTCTAACTCATGGAAATATTTAAAGTAGAAAAGTCGCTCAAACGGTTTGTATTTCTTTTGTACAGGCACACCATTTACGTCTTGCAGAGAAATTTACCTCAAACACAAGTAAGTTAATATTAGACAACTTGACAAGATATTTCTAGGCTAGCGCTTATTTACGAAAAACTAACTAAAAAGGTCGGGAAAATGCGAAAAAATCCGCGTCCTTTTACTTTGGCGTTTGTGCTTGTACAAAAAACAAAAAGAATGAAGTTGGTTCAGTTTAAAATATAAAATAATTTTGAAAGGTTATTAATAATACAACTGGCACTCCTACTTCAAACGTTTTGATAACACGTATGACCAAGGATAAATCAAAATATCAATGCAAAAAATAGGCTTCTACGATTAAATGTAAGGACAATTATCATGTCCTTTGGGTAAAAAGACAAATAAAGTAAATGAAACTACTTTAAACTTGAAACTGCGAATATGCACCGTTACTCTCCAGAAAATGTTCCTTTTTGGTATATGCAGAGAAAAAGATGAAAACGGCATAAAACACGACAAATTCTTGTGTCTGTTGCGACGTAGTAAAACGAAATTTTAAGCAGGTAGGTTTCTTTTGTTAACTAATAATTTTGGGAGAGGTCAGATTCGTGTTTCATTGATTAACTTTCCTGCCTCCGTAAGACTGCTCTTAGGACTTTGGACTTATCATGACTCATCACTTCATCAGGTCTCAAGTAAACAAAGCCTACTTTCTCCAAATTGGCTCAGGAAAAATTCCTGTGTACTGTCACATGGGTAACTATGGTATCGGAGCATGTGGGGGCGGAGGATGGACAATGGTTATGAAAATCGACGGACAGAAGGTAGTACACAATTATGATTAACATTATGTTTTACCAAAGTTGCAAAAAAATATGATAAAAATTGATGGCGATGATGATTTAGCACATTCATGGATATTTGCCTTTCCTCCAGCCTGGCAGGGTTGAACAAATATTTGCCGCTTTGATATCATTTTACTCAGGGCAAGTATAAAAGAGTCGTGTTAAATGTAGCCTGCGAACGAAGAAGTTTATTTTGGTCCACACTTCTGGATCCACCCGAAAAGTTACTTCGATCTCGGGTAGAGAGAAACAACGATCGGGTCTGCGTATAATTCATTTTGACTGTCCTCCTTAGTTTATTGCATCGTTTCCTTTTAGTTCATTTATTTATTCATTTATTTTTTGTAGTCAACGTTTCACTACGACTCAAAATTTTGGACCAACAAAAACGAGTTCAATCTTCCGGGAGGGAAGACGGGATTTGACCATAAAGAGACCAAGTTGCCGACCTACTGGAATCTTCCCTTCTCCCAAATCTGTCTTGTGATGAAAATGGGCCGACAGATCAGATCCTTTGTGATGAACAAGCACGCCAATTCCTTGTACTTTCTCATCGCAGACAATCGCTACAGGAGCACGTCTCTAGGTCGTAATATGTGGAAGACGTTGATTGGCTCGCAAGCTTCTCTCCAGTCTTTCTGTAACAAAGAAGGGTTCAATGTGCTTAGTGTCAATCATCAGCAGTCCAAAGCAAGAATCGGTATCATTAGCAATCAGGAAAACCATTGCAACTCATGCGACTCTAGAATTGGATTCGGTACTGGAGGTCTCCACGATGACTCCAACTCGTGTGGCAATGAAGCTACAAACTCGCCAGATAATGGTGACAAGCATATTAAAACCATGGGATATATATTGGTCAAATAGAAGAGAAAACCATGCCAGGGATGCATTGTAACAGAAAAGAAACTACAGATCTTAGGTAGTTTAAGAAGAGGGAAAAGCCTCCTTTTGTTTCCTGTTTGTTGTAGTAAAGAAAAATAAAACTTGGTGACGGGAACTTGTGTCATTTTTCATGTACTTGCGTCGCTATAAAAAGGAGAATAATAACCCTTAAGCCACAGGACTACCAATATGATAACCAAAGGTGTGTCAGACGACCACTATTTAGTACTTGGGATGGGGCATTAGGTACGGGATAAGGAGCCATTCTGTAGCCCCTATAGAGTGTTTTCACTCACGTGGCCA
The DNA here is from genome assembly GCA_038088405.1 of Porites divaricata. Classification (NCBI taxonomy): domain Eukaryota; kingdom Metazoa; phylum Cnidaria; class Anthozoa; order Scleractinia; family Poritidae; genus Porites; species Porites divaricata. The sequence continues at coordinate 15,580,955 of JBBMOI010000012.1, read as the reverse complement.
GCATCTATGCAAATTCATCGAAACAAAAGAAAGCGTTTGCATAAGAGAAGAGTTCAACTCCCGCAGGACTAGTTTGGGACACCAACATGGCCGCCGTTTCATTGTTTTGGGACAACAATATGGCCGCCGTGACGTCATGTGGAAACACTCTATACCGCAATATTCTTTAATCCTACGTCTGGTGGTTCTTCACTGCATGTAGGCCTGAATTTTGCATTACACTCTTTTTTTATTTAAGAATGTTGTTTCTCCTGTCCAGGCTGACTATTCTTATTTTTCTGTCGATTTAGCTAAAAATATTCTTGTATTATTCTAGAATTAAAGCTTAGGACAGATATCCTTTTCAAAATCTCAGCCTTGGGTTTAATCTTAAATTACTTTTAAAATTTCCCAGATTTCAGCCTCATTATTCTTATAAAATATATTCTTATAGAACAAAGAGTGTATGTTTTGTTCTTTGCATGAACTGCCCGTACAGTGTACGGACATTCGCAAGAAGCTGATGTTGCATGTGCCATCGTGCGAAAGAACCAAAAAAACAACAGGCGGCCCAGACGTAGTGTGTGTCAATATATTAACATTCACATGGGCAAAATGGGATGAGTCGTCAAAACTCCCATGAACTAAAATAGTCCAACAGTCAAAATATAACAAAACAAAGCTCAGATACCTTTAACTGAACGTCTCCTTCTTCTTCCTGGCCGGTTAAAGTGGCATTTTGTTATGCTCAGGTAAATTAAGGCATGGGCCTCCACTTGCCTTAATTTGCTCTCTTCAAAAGTGAGGGGGTGGTCTATATCTAAGAGCTTTAGATGAAGAGATATAAAACTTTGCCAGCTAACCACATTTTTAGTTTGTGTCAATTTTGTGCTTTAAAATTATGCAAATTAGGTCACGTGACCTCCATTGGCTGAAAAAGCTTGTTCTTTAAACGGCAACACTTTTTCGTGTGTCTTCAATTATTTTTAATTACCGGTTGTATAATGTTAATGCCGTTTAATGTATCACTTCTGTGCTTGGCCTTTTTTAGATATTTAAAATCGAAGGCGTTAAGATGGGATACAATTGCTTTGGGGGACTGGGTCTAGTTGAAAAAGCCGTTTATTTTCTAAAACAGTAAAAAATTCTAAAATGGCCAAGCACAGTCTTGTAGATGCTTGCTTTACACATTGTCCTAAACCAGTCCGGTTTAATAACTCTGAACAAAAAGTGTTGCTATTTTTGTTTAAAGACTTTTTATTGTTTTCTGGCCGTGTGGAGTCACGTGACAACATTTGCATAATTGAACATCACCTAATTGACAGAAGCCACACATGTATGTATCTGGCAAAGTCTCATCTCTCTACTGCTTACGTGCTCAGAGATAGACCACCCCCCCATCACTTTTTTACTGAATCATTGGGGACCCATGCCTTTATTTACCTGAGTGGGAGTTTCGACGACTCATCCCATTTTGTCCAAGTGAATATAAATAGAGTGTTTTCACTCACGTGGCCAGCATCTATGCAAATTTATTGGAACAAAAGAGAGCGTTTACATAAGAAAAGAGTTCAACTCCCACAGGACTAGTTTGGGACACCAACATGGCGGCCGTTTCATTGTTTTGGGACACCAATATTGCCGCCTTGACGTCATGTGAAAACACTCTATATATTGACACACACTACGTCTGGGCCGCCTGTGAAAAAACAAACGATTTTGCAAAAGTCAAATTTTTATGAGGCACCACCCAAACAGGAATTTAAAGAATATTACGGTATTTTCAGCCTTGGCCAATATGAAGGAAAAAGCCCGACACTGTTATATAACAATGGGTTTTTCTGGCTTAGCCTACGAGCAAACGGACGCAACAACCCCCCATAATGTTGGGAGTTGTTAGCCAACAATGTTGCGCCCGTTTTCTCGGGGCTAAAAGTATGACCGGTTTCACACTTTGCGCAACAACACGTAACAACATCCAAAAACATCATAGAGTGTGCAACAGACGCAACATTTAACATCCAACAATGTTGGGAGTTGTGTTAGCCAACAATGTTGCGTCGATCCGTTTGCACGCAGCCTTACAAATGGTTACTCGCCCAAGACCTTTACCAACAAATTAATTATTTGAAATGTTAATTAACCTTCAAGTCCCAAATGCCCTGAGGTGTAGGTGGTAAACAACCCTTGTTCTTGTTACATAGACACGTGCAGTAAGAAAATCCAATCAGAAATAAATATTCGATCGAAACGTCGCTCCGCGCTACATTCAAAAATTGATAGCTTCAGTTGAGAAGGCTGGCGAAGGTTGCTCACGAAAGAGAAACAAGACGCTTTAATTCGCAGAAATCTGGCTAGAAACCCCTCTTTCTCTTTCTTCCTCACTACAAGAAAGCTAACTATGAAAGCAGTCTTGGACGTCAAAACCACTGCCTGAGGTAAAATTTTTTGTTAAAGTTATCGTCAGTTTGGTAGAAATTTGTCATTCGGGCCAGTCCTACTTAAAAATATATTATTTCATTGTCGAGTGTTCTTGTTTTAAAATAAACTAATTTGTTCTCATCGGGGACATTACTAACGAAAATGAAAGTAAATGCTGGAGCAAGATTGCTGAAGACTTGCCTTCGAACACGTGCATGCGGCAGTCACTAAATTACAAGCGAAGGTAGCCGGACTTAAGCTACTACGGAAAGGTTTGGATTTTCTGCGAGCTGTTTTGGGGATTTTGAGCTTATTTAAACAAAAACTTATGTTAAACGGAACAAGAAAAGTTAGATTTCCTTACCGCCCCATACATTATAATTATGCATAGAGGATTTGACTCTTTCTTCGAATAAAGTTGCCCCATGTACAATAAATGTATGGAGTTGTACGGAAATCTTACCAATAAGAAATACATACACGCAACCTATTGTTAAAAATGTTTACTAACAGTTATAATTAATAATTAGAATGTTTTTATATTAACGATTTAATTATGAGATTGATTCATATGCCAAGAACGAATTATTTGCGCTATATTTGTAAAGATCAGTTTTCGCATTTTCCTGATGGTTTCCATTATTTTTGGCCAGGTTGCTGCTAAAAAACAAACAAAACGTTTTCAATATGGCAGCCATTTGTTATCAAACCTCGAGATCGCACCTCAAATGGCGATAACAGCGCGTATCACGGGCGAGCTCTCGCCCGAGTAGATTGCAACAGAGCCTGGATTGTTCAATGATGTTGGGCATTCCAATTAATGATACGTGCTACAAATAATGGAAAATATTCGAAAAGAGACGTCAGCACAGCCGGTCCTGTATCACTTTGTTTCGGTCATTGTAAACTTTTTTGGGCTAGACTGCTTTTCGAAGTTGCAACTAAACGTGAAAACTTTTAACTATCCCTTTTTTCATTCGGTTCTCTTTAGGTAGTTCTTTGGCCCGCCTAGTTGAGCCATTTCACTACTCATTCACTCATCTTCTCATCTTTTTAATTTTCAGCCCTCAGACCAGACCATCTTCCTGAGGCAGACCTTCAGATTAGGCCATAAAACCAGACCACCATACCAGGCCATCAGATCTGCCCCAGCTCAGATCATCACATCAGATCCAATGGGGTCCGAGATCAGATCACCAAATCCGAGCACTATTCCAAACCATCGGACCCGACCGGCCATCAAGTCAGACTATCAGAGTAGACTGCCACCTTCACACCAGCCTACCAAATTAGATCAGCCATCCAGATTATCATCCGTGACCACTCAGCTTCAAATCAGCACAGAACACCCAACCTCCGGAAGTGGTACAGGTCAGGTGCATTCCTTATGGGTTGGGTCAAGGGGGTTATATAAAGCTCTGGATGAACCTTGCAAAGCATACTATCCACACACTTTCGGCCTGAAGCATCTGGACGTTCTATTCGGCTTAACTTAACTGTAGTTAGATTAACTAGTGGGTTCCCCGGGCTGGTAAGGGCCTCCCCTTCCTTTTCTCATAAGTTGGGTTCCTTTGCAGGTGTTCGGTCAACGACAAGAGTTCGGCTCTTAGGATTCGGTTTGGCATTTAGCAATCGGTTCGACTCCGTATTTCTGCGCCCTTTTCACGCGGACTTCGCCCGCCACCGCTGTCGTCGTCATCGTCTTCACCGCAGTCCCGCTTAGTTGCGCCAAATTCAAATTTTACACTTCACTTGACAGTCTATGCGCTTGGCAAGTGAAGCTTTCATTCGTAAGGTTCAACCAGACATTGATTATTTAAAGACATAACTTAGTAAACTAGAGACTTCAGATCATTCAGCTACAGTGAGAGGACCTTATTTGGTCATCACTTGCAAGCTCAATGGTCTCTCTGGTTACAGGTAGATAGTTAGTTTAGTCTCGCATATTCGAAGTCTGCTCCTACCTATTAGTAAGCGAATTTGACTTTCGCGTTAAACAGTACAAGTGTGAAGCGAAAATGTTTGATGTGCGCTGATTTTCAGACTTCGAACTTGTGAGGGTAGATCAGTTGACAGGTTTAGTCTTACATAAAAGGTAATCAGCGACCAAGCGTTTCTTCCCGCTATGGCGGTAACACTTTGTTGCAGGTTACCAGGGTAACATGGGACAATCCACACGCTATTGGCTAGATCGTTTACAAATCGTAAGCGTAGGAAGTCTTCGAGACCAATCTACGACGCAGTTTCATCGTTGGAGGAGCCCGCGCAAGCCGATAGGCTTTTAGCAACGTTAGTAGCCTGCGAAGTGATTACGAGAACGCTTTTAGGCTGAATATTTCGGGGACACACATGTGAAGGCCCACCATACCTTCATATGCAGGTCCCTAAATGGCATTCAGGTGAAAACCTCGCAGGTTATAGATAGTTTTTTCTGAGGAAACAGGAAAATAGGAGAGGATACTCCGGCTTGGCATTGTTGACACTAAGACGATATGGTTTATCTTCTTGTTAATTTTGCTCCGCTGGAGGGTTTTCTTCTTAGGAAGCCCTGCATTGCACTACGCAGGCACAGACCGTCTACAAATGGTAGGCGTACTTAGTCTTCACGTCGACCGTTCGTGGCTTTTTTATTCCTCCTGATCTGAGAGTGGCCTGCAGTGTTCTACCCTCAAAGTTCTTGCAATTGAAGGACGTCATGATTGGGACTGAATCCTAAAGCAGCATACTGTTTGTTTAATTTATTTCTGAATCTTGTAACAAGAAACATTTGCTTTTGGAAATGTGAATAAAATATATCGTATCGTACTGCATGGTATTTTATTGTATTTCGGGTCCTTGGCTACATCAAGGGAAGAGGCCGGCCGAAGAAAGAAGAACAAAGATTTTCCAGATGAATAGAAAGATAGTCAGTTAATTAAGTAGGCAAATGCAAAATAGCTTTCTTTGCAGGACCAAGCCAGACAATGACGACGATGACGGCCATGACAATGATGATGATGATGATGATGATCGTTTACACTACGACTTATTCCTGCTTCTACTAAAGTTAGTTTCGTTGTCGTCGGATTAGGGTCAAAATTGATTGAAAGAAAATTACGCTGAATGTAGATCTGGCAATTTTGCAAACAGAAGCCGATGACATCGTAGTGAAAACGACTTCATCACTAGGAAGGCAAGGTAAAGTCAGGGGAGACAGCATATAGCAATAACTTTAAAGGGAGCTGTCTTAACTAACGTTGATTTCTGTGAGGGCCTATAACTACCCATCCCTTTCAATTTTTCTTAAAGAAATCATTAGTTACGGTAATTCTTAAATTAGTTGAATTTTTGCTATCTCTTAACCCCTGTTCCGCCGTTTCTGATGTCGCGTAGTTCAATTTTAGTTGAGACAGCTAATATATTTTGTAATTAAAAATTAATTGGCTGGCCGGACTTCACCTTTGGACAACTCCACCGTCATGGTCTTCTACGATTTCTTTTTTTCCCCTAATATCTACGCCTTGGTTTATTGGATTGTGGTTCCCAGTCTCCTTGGTCCTTTGGTTGAGGAACATGACAGTGTACAGCAGCCCATGTAAGGTAGGGCTGATTTATTCTGGTACAAAGTTTGCACAAAGCTGACTCACTTGGTCTGGAATAGCGAAATTGGCACATTAAATTTCCTCGGCAACGTTGTGTTTATAATAAAGTTAAAGTTCGTAGCTTATGCAAACATTGCACCACATCAATCAGCCCAAGCAATAATCCAAAGTGGCTCAAGGTATGTGGAATTCTTTTCTTCTTTAGGCAATTTAATTTTCGGTTCGGTCCATTCGGCTTTTTCCGGTCTTCGATTCGACTTTCAATCTGGTTCCGGATTCGGTTTAAGAAAAGGTCAAGGCTTAGTATCGACAATGTTTCGATAGCAAGCTGCCAAATATCCCTGCGAGCCGTCTCGGGGACCCTGGTGTGTTTCATTCGAGGTGTCAAAGGTTTCATGGACACATGTCACACTCCTCGGTCTTGCTGGACGTCAAATTCTTAGGAGCGCACCCCATCTATGTGGAGTACTTATAAATAATTTCTGTAAATCACGAACTCAATAATGTAATGAAAACAATTAAACTAATGTGTCGTCTGAGTGATTTTTCTCTTAGTATTTAATTATAGGAATTATAGGTACTTATGATGTTTTGATTTACAGGAATTCCAAAATACTTGATGTAATAATGGCAATAAAAAATAAAACATTAAAAAAACCACCGAGTTGTGAGTGTGATGTCTTTTAACTACGCACATTGAGTGACATTTTTTGAGTGTCGCACTTGTGTGTTTGCTTTATGAAAACACAAAACCTAACTCACTTCATTTAATTAATTATAGATACTAATGACGATTTGATTTGCAGGGATTACAAAATACTTGATGTAATAATGGTAATAAAAAAATAAAACGGCCAAAAAACACTGAGTTGTGATTGTGATGTTCTTTAATTACGCACATTGAGTAACATATTTAAGTGTCGCATCAGTGTGTTTGCTCTATGAAAACACAAAAAACTAAGTCGTTTCATGTAATCAATTATAGGTACTAATATGTGATGTAATGATGGCAATGAAAAATAAAAAAGCCAAAAAACACTGAGTTGTGAGTGTAATGTCTTTTAATTACGCACATTAAGTGAAAAAAAACTAACTCATTTCATTTAATTAATTATAGATACTAACGATGATTTAATTTGCAGGGATTACAAGATACTTGATGTAATAATGGCAATAAAAAATAAAACATTAAAAAAACACTGAGTTGTGAGTGTAATGTCTTTTAATTACGCACATTAAGTGACAAAAAACTAACTCATTTCATTTAATTAATTATAGGTACTAATGACGATTTGATTTGCAGGGATTACAAAATACTTGATGTAATAATGGCAACAAAAAATAAAACAGCCAAAAAACACTGAGTTGTGAGTGTAATGTCTTTTAATTACGCACATTGAGTGACATTTTTTGAGTGTTGCATCAATGTGTCTGCTATGAAAATACAAATAACTAACTAATTTCATTTCAGCTATGTTGGATATCATTAACTTCATCTTTTTTGGACTCAGTCGCCACTTTATTTCTGGTTTGGCGCGCCCCATCAAGATGACACGGTTTTTCTCTACCTTTGTACTGCGTTTTGGATGCGTTCTTGAAGAAACGCATGGCGCTACCGTATTTGGAAGTCCGAAGTGAAGTGCTGAATGCATGAAGATATTTTTATATCAATGCTCTTGTAATTACATTGTACCTGTCTAATTAAAAGTTGTTGAAAATAAATTTTAACAAACAAAAGGCATATCATCAGCTTGTTTTGTTTTATTCTTTTTTCTTTCAATTAAACCTGCGCTAAATAGTCTAAATAAGTTAGTTTTTTGTTGTAACGGAGTTGCTTGGAAACTACAATAAAGTTTGACCAAAACATTGTCGCTTCACCAGTGTATTTTTTCAGTGATTTAAAAAGTTTTATTTCAGGAACTTGTTACGTCGTCTTTTTCAACTCTATTTTCCTACTAACATCGTCTCCTCCAAGACGTCTTTTTGGGCGCGCCTTCTCAGTCACTGGCGTGGCAAACTGATTGTTTGACGTATGTTCTCAAGAAGCTCGTTTTGGAAGTATTTCTTGTTGCGTTCCTGAAGAAACGCATAATGACGGCAATTTCGACTGAAAAACAACTCGAAGTTCTAAAGGCAAGGCATATATTTGTTTATTTTTTATGTTCTAACTGTTAGATTATCTCTTTCGGTTTCAGTTTTGCTGCGGGAAGTTAGCGTTTGCCAGCGCCTAAGAGGTAAAGAAGAATGAAAGAGACCGTGAGTACATTAAATCTGTGATTGTGATGATACATGCACTTATCCCGAGATACTAATAAAACGTATTCGTTAATGCTTAAGTGGGATTCAAACCCACGACATGTTTATTCACTGGCCCTCCCTAGTCGACCAAAGAATTCAAATTTCAAGACATAGGATCCCAAACAATGGACTGAATCTGTTTGATGATAGTTGACAGAACAAAGCCAGTGCTTTGATACTACTTACTCTGTTTTTAAAAAGTATTTCATTTAGGTCAGAGAAGTCCAGCCGTGATATTGCAGTTCTAAAAGTCTCCTCAGCAACTATGTGTAACCGGTACTGGAGTACTGAACAGTATGGCAAAGTCTTGGTCTTCAAGAGTATAAACATGCATATGCTAACGCGAACATTGTCATTTACAGAAAGAGTATGAAACTCAGTTGTGCTCGTATTGCACCAAGTCGTAACTTTATAAGTGAATTCTCTGTTCTAGTGGGGTTCCAACCCGTGAATATTGCTTCATCAGTGAGCAAATCGATATGAAATTATTAAAGTAGATTCAAATGAAAGAGCGTCTGACAGAAGCAGTATACTTTGAAGTTAATTTTCAACTGTCATGGTAAAGCCTTGCTTTGGTTATTTGTTTTAAGAAGCTTTTTCTTCAGGTCTGTGCAATTCCAGCAGTTGTTTCCAACCCACTGCCCTGTGGCCGGCCCATTGACACTGGGATTTCAACACGTGACCCTAGCTACCAGATCCGAGGTAAGTACTGGAAAGGTAAAATTTAATCACCCAAATATTCTGAAAGGAAATGAAATAAAGCCTTTAATTATCATTTCAATAATCATCGAACTCAAAGCTCTACAAAGATGAATGTCACGTTTAAATGAAATACAAACTCAAGAGTTCATATCCGAAACAGAGGTTTGGCTACGGTACATCCAAGGAAGATTACTGAAAAGGATCAAATTGATAGGAACATTAATTTTGTAAAAACGTTAACCATGGAAAAACTCTTGCTTGCATTCTAAATCCATGTTCTTGAGAAACCTCACATTTAGGTCAAAAAATTCCGGATGAAATCAGCGCAGGGAGAAGCAACCACGAAGTCTCTCTTCAAAGTAATTTGAACGAACCAACCTGGTAAGTACAGAAGAAAAATACGAACATGTTTAACCCAAACTAACCATAAAAGTACCAGGAAAGAAACGGATAACGAAGAGACCTCACCAACAGGGCGGTACTAAAATTGCATATTGCAAATCAAACAACTGGACGATGCTATGATAGCTACCTGTCAGCTTTTGATTAAATTGCTCAGAGAAATTCACTAAATCATACTTCCAGTCATATGCATAAATTTTTGTTCTAACGAGATTAGAGGACAGTCTGACAGACACCTGTTGCATTGCTTATGATGATTGTCTTGGTGATGACAATGACGATGACGAGGAGGAGAACGAGGACTATAATGGTAATGTTGATGTTAGAGCGATTTTCGTGAAAACGCGCGAACAAAACAGAAACAACAAACGAACGGAAATAGAGCGATTTGATTGGTGTATGAAACGGATACAAACGCACCTTTGCTTTTGATTGGCTAAGCGAACGCTCGGGTAAACAAACTTCATGCCCGAAGAACTTTCTAAAAATTGCTTTGACGTCATACTGCAACACGATTGGTCAATCGAACAATGCCTTCTCCATATCAGGGTTTTCTTTGGCGGGAAAACGAAGATTCCATGTTTTGTTCTTTCCATCCATTGGCTGACAAAACAAATAACAAACACTTACGGAAACCATTTTTCAAGGTCATACGAAAATCGCTCTAAACAACCAGGATGATGGTGATGCCATGCCATTCTTCAACAGGTGAAAACGTACATCGAAACTTCAGTAATTTAGACGACATCCAAATCCAGCTATTTTAACTAAATCCATAGAACTTTGTTGACACAACAGCAAAGACAAAACCAGCACTTAAAGTTTACTGATACTTCGGACGATGTTGACGTTCTTCTCGGAGGATTTTAAGGCCAGTAGGGATAATAAAATGCGGGTGGAGAAATTGGATGCACAAAATTAAGGCAGAGAAAAAGGTCAAAAAAGGAAAAATGGAGCAAAAATGAATTTAAATTGCAAAATGAATAAAAGAAAAGAAAAATAAATATTTGAGAAATAGTAATAAAATAATGAGTAATAAAAATAGCTCATAATAATGAAACTAAATATGAATTCAAATGAATAGAGCTATGAGGATAATAATAATGAGCGATGATCACGATAATGATAATAATAATAGAAAAGGAATTATCAAGCAGCTGCAGAAAATACTTGACTGATTTTTGAAAACGTAACTGCTAGGACTTTAAAGCAGTCACATTTCAAAAAACCCAGCTAGAAGTATTAACGCTTTCCATTTCTATTAAAATCATTATATATAATCATTATTATTATTATTGTTTCAAATTTATTTTATAATAATTTCTATTTATTAAGTATTATTTAAAAGTAAGTTAATTTTTGTTGCATTCTTTAAGTTTATTTCCTTTTTTGACTTTTTTGTCTGTTATTTGGCGCGTAAGTCATCAGTCTTAAAATTTGTCCCTATTGACCTGTATTATTTTTAGGTTTTAAGCAATCGTATCAAATTTCCAACTGTGCTGCTTTTATACAAAATAGGCACGACCTGACTATCGTTAAGATCTAGCTGAAAACGCAATGCAGCTTTTGTCTTTGCTGTTTTGTTATTATACTGTACGTAATTAAACGCATTCACCCAATAAAGGAGTGGGAGCGGGGGAGGGGGAGGGGTTGGGAAAGGCTACTAAGGTTTTATAATAAGTTCAATTTAAAATGTAGTCTTGACTTCTTGAGAGATTTAGGAGCAGTGAACGTTGACAAGCAAGGCAGCCTGATGAGGTATTACGATGTGGAAAGAGCAAAATGACTGATGCCTGTTACATTGATGATGATGACGATAACTGCTGACTGACGTTGACAATGATGAAGATTTTTATGATGATGAAGCTGACGAGCTGACAAAGACTGATGCACACGATGATGATGATGATGACAAAGACTGGTGCTGAAAATGCTGACGATCATGTTGATGACGCTACAATGACAATGACGCCGGTGATGATGATAAGGATGGTAATGATAATGACGATGAAGAAGAAGATGATGCTGACAAAGACGGAAGTTGACGTTTATGTTGATGACGCTAACGATGACGATGACACTGACGATGATGATTGTGATGATGATGATGAAGCATTTATGAAAATAAGTAATTGTAGCTGTTACCTCAGAGTTTTTTTAGCAAACCCTTTGGTGTCACCATGGAAAAAAATTTTTTTCATCAATACTTTCTCGTAGAAATAATCAATGTTTAGAATTTTACGAAATAGAAAGCAAGATCGGAAATAAACATTTATGAATAAGGATTGTATTCTTAAGAGGCATTTAAAGGAAAAGGGTTGATAAGAATCCATAGTTTATTTGTCCTAATCATTTTTAGTTTTGTGCTAGATGAGCATGGAATAAAGTCATTATTGAAAAAATGTGACAACCATGATGTTAAAGTGAGAAAGCTATTTTACACATGGCAAGATATAGATGAGATGTAGAATCGGCTTCAAACGTAAGAGCGTAACTTGGAACTTCTGAATTCTTCTTAATTAATGCAACTGACCGCGCTGATTTCAAAGCTTAAGCAAGTGACGTAACCAGCAATAACCATCTAATGCATGAAGATTTTGGGAGGTTCCAAGGAAATGTTTTTTCTGATACGTGAGATGTTCAAGTCGCGCCATTCTTGGGTCAACTAGGGCTTGGGTTAGGGCAACGGTTAGCTATTCTAGGGTCGCTATTCAACTTCAGTCAGCGAATAGCCTGTAAAAACAGCCGTTTCTCCTCGCTTCTAAAAACATATTCCATGAATATGGACAGTTTTGTTATAGATTCATCGCGCTTACATTTGACCTTTGTGGCCTTCTATCTTTTGACTGTCATTCGTAAACAATAGCTAAAACAATATAACTACTACGTCGACCAATCAGAGTTCCTGACCAGATTCCAGACAGATTTTACGTCATCAGCACAGAATCGAATTTCTGTTGCCGAGGCGAAGACGTCTCTCTTGGCGAAACCTCCAAAGGGGCGAGAAGCGAGGAGAAACGTCTTTTTTGGCAGGCTAGTAAGCGAAGAAACGCTTTTTTCTTTTCTTTAAGCCTAGATAAGAGATGTACTTATATTACCTTAATTAAGTTGTTCTCGTACTTATATACGCTATCAGGCCTTAACACCCCAAAAGCATCACTATAGCACATGTTGGAGGTACACGGTCCCCATTTTTTCGAAAATTAATTTTCCGGGGTTTACGTGTCCGGGCTTTTGTGAACTCTTTTTTTTTGGAATGATGATACATGTATTCGTGATTTATTTCTTACTAATAAAGTGTACTGTCTTGGGTTTTTTAAAACGCGTGTCTGTTTCTTTGGATGTTACCCTGCGAGCAGAGTTTTCTCTCTTACGTGGCTTTTAACGTTTACAAAGTTGTCCGCGTCGCTTGTCACTCGCGTAGTTGGTTTGTTTTCAATTCATACCAGAATTTCAAGCGAAGCGAACGACTTCGCAAACGCTAAAACGGGGCATGCAAGAGAGAAACCTCTGCTCACAGGGTATTCAATTGTTAATATGAAGAGTCTATGAAGGAGGCGCAAAATATTTTGTCAACTAAAACAACATGATCACCCTCATATCGTAGGGTAACATGATTTAATAATTTCCTGTTCTTTTTTGTTATATGAAAGGTTGATATGTATCGTTTCAGTGATGAAACGATTACATATCGTGTATTGTGTAGCTTCTCATGATCAGGAGAGTGTGCTGTAGTTCAGTTTGTCTTTAATTTAGCGGGATTGTTCATTTTGGGGGGTGGGCGGGGATCGGCGAAGTCATGGGGGGGGGGGGGGCAGAACAGTCTCGGGTGCTTCCTTGGGGAGGTCATTTGAGTTTCAAGATAGTTACTGTGCGTGTCATAATAATGTATTTTACAAATCCTCTTGATGCGAGTTAAGAGACTTTCACAACCAAATTTATTGGCTTTGCTTGTAGAGACTAGTAAATTAGGGGCTTCGTGTTTTCACTGGAGGTTCTCTATGTTCGACATTTCTTGTGATGCCTCTACTGTAAGAGACACTTTCATCGTGAAGGGGTCGAATACTAGTACTGCAGAAATATATTGGATATCATCGACTGTACAATTCGCATTTTCTTCGAGCTCAAAAACTTTATTATTGATCCAAGGAAATTTCAATAAATGTCACTTCTTGTCCCCGTAATATTTTCTCTTCTGCTAAAGTTATTTCGGGGGTATCAAAACTTTTAGGGGGCTTAAACACTTCAAAGTATTTTTCAAAGGACGAATTTAAGTTGAGAATTCTCTTTTACTTCGATGTATTCGATCGTCTTAGTAGGGATTTGCAATTTGCTCTCACGATATAGAGGAACCTATTTATTCAGAAGAAACGGTGAACGTTTGTTGAATTCAGTTGAACATGGTGGGTCGACATGATTTTCAACAATTCGTAGGGATGTGTTTCGATCGGATGTTTGTCGTCGAGGTTCGGAACTGTAGTACTCATGAGACTGATTTGGACAGAAGCGCGCTTTGTGGCCGGCTACGCAACATTTGTAGCAGGTGGGGCCCTGAGATGTGAACCCATGCACCGGTATAACGATGGTGATATGGCTGCACTGAAGTCTGAGAATTCCTATCATGATTTACGAAATTAAGGGAAAAATCCTTCCCTTTGACTCTATTCATCTTTTATGTCCTGACGCAATTGGTCACGTAATAACTTGTAAATATTTCTTTACAATTGTTTAGGTTGCTTTGGTCATCTGCAATAGTGCTATCAACTTATTCAGTACGGCGTACCAAGTTCACTGCTGTGAGGTATAATCTTTCGTCTGACGCATCAAAACTTGACGTTTAATTTCGGCACGACATCAGTTAGCGAAATAATAAAACTGTTCTTCTTTAGACACACCTAGTCGTCGACAAGTGCTATCGATAAATTCGATATGAGAATCCAAAGATTCATGGCGACCCTCAGTTGTCGCGAAATGAGCGACTGTCTTAAGCGCCATTTCAAATCATTTGAGAAAAATCGTTCTTTTAGCGCCGTAGTTAAGAGGTCGAAATTATGTCTTGTCTACGGGTCAATAGAGAAATAAAAAATCTCGGCAAGTCCTGTTAAATGTGTAGGGGTGTGTTCGAGCAACTCGCTCGCTACACGATGAGGTACCAGGAATCTGATTTACATCTTGCTTTTACTCTTTTTAATCTTCTAACTCTTTTCTAATTTTCTCTACTTTACTCAACCTTACTCTAACTTACTCTACCTTACTCTACTCCTTAGTTCAAGTATAGTAGCGGTTTTAATAGCCAAAGGTGGACATGTTTGGGTTAGCTGACCGAAAAAGTTTCTATTGTATATCTTATCGCGAAACAACAACAGGTTTGCTATTGTTAGGGAATAGATTAGCTTACGCACAGCCGCAACTGACAAGTACCATCAGCTCTAACACCACAAACACGACCATCTGTTAGAAACATGTCAAGCGAATAACATTCCTAATATGGCAACAAGTACATTTGCGAGCTAAGAATAAATCAAAGTACAAGTAAAAACAAAAGATCAAAACAGGAAAACAGTACGTGAACAAAAACAAGACTTAATGAAACAAAAACCTAACTTAAAAGATAAGATAGATCCGTCTTAAAAATAACTTTCAAAATATTTCACAACAAATGATATGCTAAGTTAGCGACCAAACATGCCGAATCTTGTGTGGGATCGCAGCCCTTAAATTGGTTTTCAAATTTCTCAAGCCAGCAATAAAAATTATCCTGTGATTCGTGACCGGAAGTGTTCCAAGTGTTTTTCAGCGCAGTGAAGTGTGATATGGCTTGATAACTTTGCAACGCAAAACTACAGAGATAATCAATTTGTCGACCTATAAGCTCATCTAACTGTTCTCCACCAGTGATAAAGGACTAATTCTCTTGATGCTAGGGAAGAGACTCTCACAACCAAATAAGCTTTAAAAGTTAATACTGCATTATACACACGTACTCTTTCACTTCACAATTCTTCTTCTGTTAACTTCTAAGCCTCCTTCTTCAACTTAACTTTCCTTGATCTTCAACAGTTCTGTACTTCTCTCTTCCTCTTCCCTTTCTCTCTAAAAACCTACTCCTTAGCAGCTCTTTATTTATTTTTTTGCGTAGCTAATATGTTTGCCTTAATGATTAAGTCTTAGGTAGTAAGTAGAAGTAAAAGCTTCCTACTCTTAAAAGCTAGTGTCAACATAAATTTCATGAGTTTCCTAAGTTTAGTTACTAAAAATGTAAATGTTTTCCGAGGGACATCAAATTTGGAGACAAGATGTCTCACTCTTAAAAAGCACGCTGTTACTATTTATCTTTCTAAATGAACACGTTAATAGCAAATTGGTTACTTATCATGTTTCATTTTTTAAACGTAAACACTTAGAATATTCTAGAACCTTAAAAGACTATTGATCCGATATTTATCGAACTTTCATAAACTTCCATATATCTTCAAAATCAGGGAGATGAGTCCTGCAACAAACGTATCACTAAGGTGTGCATATTGTCTTTTGACGGTTTTGAGGCACTATTGATCGAGCCACCTCTGTTAGCATGTATTTGGAGGAAAAATCCACAGTGCTTTCATCACGCGCTAATTACTGAAAAAAAAAAACCGGAAAGACTTCCGCGCCGTCGAACGCTCTCGTTTCGTCTGGTCTCGTCGTCTCTATCCTAAACCCCTTCGGAAGACGAGCAATTTCCGCCCTTGAAAAACTCGGCTGACACGAATGTGCTCGACGACTCGCCCGAGACGCGTCAGTTTATAACTGTCAAGGCGTGAAACACGAGGCGGAAAAAACGCAAAGAGCTAAGTGGTAAAGGTACGCATGCGTCAAAGGTCTGGACTGGAACAAATACAAGTTCGTGTAGTCGGTGTATAAGGGTTCGCTTCAGAGTCAGGGAGTTGTGATAACAAGTCGCTGTTTGTGGCATGAAAGATTCGATAGGTGTGCTACCGACTTACTTTTATCGAATCCCACATTGGGCCCGGTGAATTAATAGACAGTTATACCATGATGGCTTTTTATAGGTTTCGCCTTTAAAAGATGGAGAGGGAAATTTATTTAAGTTGAAACGCTTTTTTCTTCAGCTGAAATAATCGTAACTCTTTGTAACATCTGTAGCAATTTGTAATAAGTCGTGTCGCATTTTGTAATAAAAAAGCTGTCGCAATGTGTATGAACTGTCCATTGCACTTTGTACTAAACTGAGCTGTTGCAATTTGAAATAATTTTATCGTCCTGTTGTAATGAACTTAAGATATGAGATTCTCTTATTTTGAGATTCGCTTTTATGACTTTGATCTCCGTCAAGACTGACATGAAACCGATATTTTGACATGTAGCCTTGTTTGTGTTTAATTACTGTTATCATTGTCGGACGTTAACATAAAAAAAATACCATTTCTTTGTTGTTTGTTGCTGTTTCTAGAGAGACTAGCAAAAATCTTTTTAAAGTGCTCTATCAAGGTTTTAGCTTTCTTTGAAAAGCTAAGCAACAAGAGAAAACCCAACAGCTAGTGGCGAACAGCCTTCAACAAATGATAAGAAACCATTAGGATGTGAAGATGGCTAATGATGGGTGCAGCGGTTATAATGCACTACGATCTGATTTTGTTAAAGACATCATAGAGTGACAGGTTTCCAATAAGCCAAGTTATGTTTAGATAACTTGGCTTGAAAAATCTTTAAAAAATGTTGCCGCCCTACGAAAAGAAACTACTGGCTGCAACCACGTGACAAGGCGGCCATGCTGGGGGTCAAAACAATAGAATTATTTCTCGACAAATTAGCATGAAAATAGAGTTTTGTTTCCAGAGGAGAGAAATGCTTTTTGCTCTTGATCAACAACATGGCCGCCATGACGTCACGTGCAAACCAGCAATGGTTTTAGCCCTTTGCCACTTGAGTTTTTAGTACCTTTCACGGCTTTGTGAAAGGGGGATTAGCTATAATTGGAAATTAATAAGGAGCTTGCTTTGTTTATCCGAATGTTTTTGACTCCTGTAAAAAGATTATTCAAAGTTTGTCAATTTCATAATTAAAAAACTTAATATTATAAAAGTTCGGCAGTTTCGTAATATATAGATCTAGCCAAGGCTAAAAGCGAGGCGTCCATTCATATAATTATATTTACGACATGGAATTTTTTAAAAGCATCACAGGGTTTCAGGTTTTCAATTATCAAAGTTATTTTAATCTTTAGAAAATGTTGCCGCACTACGAAATTCTGTAAAGAAGTTTTTTTATCATTTAGCAAGAATTTTATTGATTTAAATAGGTGATTGATTCCTTGGGTACCAAAGACAATATATTAATGTTTACCACGTAAGTTGAATTACTCTCAAGAAGATTATTTCAAAGTCCAATCTTTATTACAAATTTGCACCAGGGCAGTTGTTTCAAATTGCGACAACTTTTTCATTAACAGAGTGCCACACGGTTTATTACATAGACTCCAATATGGCCGTCGGAAACCAAAAGAAACATCTTTTTTCGAGTTTTCCACCTTATGCGTGAATACTTCGCGTGAGGAACTCATAAAGATAAAAATAATATTTATTCTGTGACAAGGAATGTTTATATAGCAATATCTCTCAAAGTGGGTAATGCTTGTAACCCACGTAAGAGCTTTTCCTGCCTTCAGCTAAATGCCGCGTCCGGCGCAAAAGCACGGAAATTCAAGCGTCCTCTCGTAAAACGAAGAACCCTTTCGTACCAAAATTTGCTTAAATGAAGTTGTTTAGGTGCTGTAAAACCTCGTGAAAGTAGAAACTCAGAAGAATCGTGAGTTTTTTAGTTTGATTTTTTGTGACGTCATGTGCAAATCAAAACAGTTTGCGTTTCACAAATTACATGTGAAACAGACGCCATCTCAACTTAGGAAGCGACGGAAAAACCTATTTAAAGTTATACTAAATATTTATGAAGAAGATGTCTATTTAACATTATGGTCGGTGATAATTGAAACAACATATATTATTTGTCGTTAGAAAAGTTCACTTTCGTACTTCCGAAGTGACATTCATGATTTTCTCAAAAAAAGGAAGAAATCCCATCAGGTGAGGTTATTCTGCCCAATACGAAGATTACCATTCGCATACTATAAGCGTCAGGTAGGTACTGATAAGATTTACCTTTATGTTTTCTCTTATGGCTAAAGTAGCTCGAGAGACAAATAATTTCAGTCGCAATTCCATTTTTTTTAATTCATCAACCTAGCCGAAAAAAAAAATCCAGATCAAAGAAATTAATTTTTGCAGGTTTCGTTTTTACTTTCATATATAAGTATAGCACTTTTTGCGCAAAATCCTCAGGTCAATTTAGCAAACAAATAAATTCGTAAACTGAAACTCACCTAGCGAACATCTGAGGATTTGTGAATTGTTTTAGTTAAGGCGAATTCCACAAATGTGATCACCTCTATTAACTCTAAATTTGTGGATGTTCTCATCCCTTTCAAATAAAAATCTTAAATCTTAATTTTCTTCTTGAGTTTACGATTTCTCTGCCCAAACATCTTTTCAACTTGAAGAAGGGGTGGATAAAAGGCGGGAGTTTCAATGAAAAAGTTCTAGCATGTTTTTTCTTGGAGAGCCATCCGTTGAAAAAAGAACCTGTCTAAATTTAATGATTAGCCTTCGTGTGCCTCATTTTCTCAGCCGTAACGTCCCAGAACTAGTTCGTTTTAGCATGTGAACGGTCCTCGGCCACCTATTTTCATCCCTTTTCAGATTCTAAACTAAAATCGAGCGATTTTGTACAGCTGAAAGGTTTTATCGCATTGGAATTTGGGGCCCTAGATGACAGACGTTCCTCTTGCCTTTTTAAATAAATAAAATAAATAAATATAAATAATGATTTGGAGGTAGCACATCCACAAAGTTGTTCTTCGTCTACCTGATTCCTGGTCTCGTTGGAATTTGAAAATGTTCGTTTTTAAGGAGAGGAGAAAACCGGAGTACCAGGAGAAAAACCTCTCGGAGCAAAGGAGAGAACCAACAACAAACTCAACCCACGTATGGCGTCGACGCTAGGATTTGAACCCTGGCCATATGGGTGGGAGACGAGCGCTCTCACCACTGGCACCATCCCTTGCTCCATTGCTATACCGTTAGACTACAAAATCGATTGCGTTTTGCAAATAGGCTCCATAATGAACAGTAAATTTCATTGACCGGTCACAAACGTGCAATGTGCGCTAACATCTCACACTTGCGACCATTAGCTATATATCGAAGCTGACTGTGGCGAGATCTAGGACACCGAGCGATTTCCAAATGGCTTCATGCTGACAACCGAGCTGGCTCGGTCTCCTAGATCTTCCCCTAGTCAGTTTCGATATATAGCTAACTTATGTGAAATATTAGTCACAAGTGTGATATAAGCAAGCGAATATTAACGTTAAAAGCCGACGTTTCGGTATCATCATGACACCATTCTCAAGGCAAAATGAATAAGTAATGCGAAGATTTGGTTTCTATAGTCTCTACAAATTAGCATAATAACAAAGGAGCACAAGTTCTTCAAGTGAATACCTTTGCGCGAATCGAGTCCGCCTGCACGTTTAGGGATGGTTTGAGTTTTCTTATAAACAGCATCTCCTAATTAGGCAATCAAATTTGTTAGAACCTTTAGTGAGCACGTGAAATTGTTCTGAAATAAAAGGTGGTACGACCGAGTTATGTTCGCTAAGATAATGTTTACAAATTGACGACGATTTCTGTTTGTGTCCATCAACGCGTTCGTGAAGGTGGCCGCGAGTATAACCAACATATCCTGCGTGATATGCTAAGTAAAACGCACATCTCATGTTTGTGACCGGTAGATGTTATGGAGCCTATTTGCCGAATCGATCGACGGTTTACGTGTTAACCTGCAGCTGATTGAAAGGTTTGCTCGAAGTTGTAGCACTTAAGTCTCAATTTTCTAACCGAAAATGAAACCTGCTTAGTTTAGTTTCTGATTCTCTAGCAAACTCTCATCGCTGGACAGTTGTTTCACCGAGCTATTTAGCTGGAAACATGACACAGTCTCACCTGTTTTGAGCTTTGAATTGTCAGCATGGAATTCAAATCTGGCCGCATACCAGCAGGTTTTAAAGTACATTTGCTGAAAATTTATGGAATCTGGCATCTCAGGGATTGGAATATGGTTCAATTTGTGAGTCAGTGCCAGTAATGAATTAGATAAACCGTACTTTTGTCAAATCAGCTCGAAATAGATCCGTTACGCTAGAGCTAAAAATATCGAATAAGCTCGCATATGCGTTGATACGGTGATAACTTTTAAAATACTGAAATCGTACATGGGTTTTTTATCTGTCTTTTCGTTTATTTGATCTAGAGCTTTCAACTAGGTCCTGAAAACGTTAGAAATAATCTTTTAAAAACCCGGGTCTTTTTTTTTTAGCCTTAATCGCTCCAAGGCAATTAGATGGAGTCATATTCTGCTTGATTTTGTCTTTTCAGCGAAAAACTATGGGTGTTTACTTATAAATAGATAAAAAATTCATTGGCAGAAAGTGCAAATCAAACATTTTACAGAGCCGTAAAAATGCCCCATTTTCAATTTTCAAGACGTGCAAACTGACCGTGGCGAGAAAAAGTACTCAGCGCTCCCACCGCGGCCAGAAAATTATTGTGAATCAAAGCAAACCTATTTAGTCTCGCTTGGGTAGCAGCGAGACTCATTAGCTGCAAGCCGTTCTTTTTTTCGTATTTAGTACACAAAAGGGGAGTCGTGGTCCCAGCGTCTCAGCTGAGACCGTGGAAACTGGGAATAGAATCGTTGCGTGACCGAAGCCAGGCATGTTTTGCAAAGAAAGCTTAGGAGAGATTAAGGAGGTTCGATGCAGTTTGTCAGAGTCAATACCTACCAAGTTTGAGCATAACCTACGTCGCCATAAATAAGGATTTGGAAAATTGTTACCACAGGTATATTAGATAAAGATGAAAATTTGTTATGATAAGGGTTGCAATGACATCGGATTTGCTTAGCAACGAAATGACGCCTTTACCTATTTTACCTGCAGCAGTATTTCTCGGTACTGGGAACTATTCTTCCATAATCGTTCAAGGGAGCTTTTTCCTTCCAATAGCCGCCTCAATGTTCGTGATGAAGTTTAAGCGGAATCTGTGAAAGGGTTATCGAGATATTTTGGGATGAAGTTTTTATGGTCAGAAAGGCGGTAAAAAATGGACAGTCTTGATGTTTGGCCGTTATCAGTAGAAAACAAAGCTTTTGACATGCGATTTAACCTCATGGTAGTTTCAATCTTTTTAAAAACCCGTGTGAAATATCATGGAGATAACTCAAGCGGATTGCTAGAAATACGGATTTGATTAGTATGTATCGAGGCGCTCTTGTTAGCGGTTTGGTAAACATTTTGGTCTACCCTAACAAATTAGCGAATAATGTTTAAACCGCTCGATAGATTTTTCAAAAATTTCAGATTCTCAAGATTAAGCGTCGTTTTAGGAGACATTTGAGCCTCGAGATTATTGATATATTGTAAGGGAGTAAATTAACGGCTACAATTCGCTAATTTTTTGTCGGAAATTTCGTCTTTACAAGTGAAAGCCTTTCATTATTCAAGGGTATTGTCTCTTAGTTTCATTTTCACATGAACAGCAGTAACTAACAATGCATTTGAATTATGCAAAAATGCCAGCTATTGTTGTGCAAGAAAATATTAAACTTGGAGACAATGCCCCTGCATAATGAGGGAAGTCCAAGTCTTGGTTTTTGGCTGGAACACGACTACCTGCTCGCCTCGATTTAGGTTTCGAAGTTTGCGTGTCGATCTACTTTTATACTGTTTTCTCTGGATGTTCCGTCGGTTCTGCAATTGTTCTCTGTGGCTATCAAGGGCTTGGGAACGTTGAAGCCGTCCACTGCTTGGTAACTGTGTGTGGTAATCAGTGTGGTTCAGCAGATGGGCAGGCGATGGTAGGTTGTTGTCTACAGGTGTGGAACGGTATTTCAATAGTGCTAGATAGGGGTCTTGCCCCAAGGCTTCTGCTTTTCGTAGAACATTCGTCACTGTCTGGACTGACCGTTCTATAAATCCATTACTTTGAGCATACAGTTTCGAACTTGTCACGTGGTCAATGCCCTACTGTTTGAAGAAGGCTCCTAATTCTTGGCTGCTAATACTGGGGCCCGTTGCCAGATACCAGGGTTTCTGGTATTCCATTCTCTACAAATACCGACTTAAGCTGTAGTAGTCTTTTATCAGCGCGTGCTCTCCTCCTTGATGGTCGAACAGATCTGTAGCAACGTTTTGCCAGGGAAAACTGGGTACATTGTGTGAATACAAAGATTGATTTGGTTGACGTTTCGAGAAATGTATGCAGTTAGTGGTCATGTTCGTTATATCTTTTGAGATTCCTGGTCAAAAGATATAGTCTCTAGCTTTCAACTGACACTTCTCTTCACCCAGGTGGCCTTGGTGGATGACTTTTAGCATCTGGACGCGCAAGTTACTCGGGATCAGAAGCCAGTGTCTCTTTAGGATAAGGCCGTTTTCGACGCTCAGGTCTACTCTGAAATTCTAGAATTCTCTTACGTCTGAAGGGCATTCGTTTGGATACTCAGGCCACCCTTGGTAAATAATATCTTTCGGATGGCTTTGCACTATATCCTGGCTCTTTTGGTTTCGTATTTCATCTAATTTAGCTGGGCTGGCAAGCAGGGTGTTTGTAATCGAATAGACTTCAAGAAGGGGTACACTTTGGTCTTCTTCGGGAGGTTCCATGCAGCAGACTCTGGAGAGGGCATCAGCAATAACGTTTGTTTTGCCTTGGATGTATCACATTTCCACATAGTGTCTATCCATTTTCAGGAGACGTCTCTGGAGCTGTCGCGATGCGCTAGGTATGGTACTCTTCCAAATGCTTTCTAGTGGTTTGTGGTCCGTTTCGATGACTACTCTTTTGCGGAAAATGTATGTAGTGGTAGAGCCTCTCTAGGGAGGTACCAACTAGCAGCAAGAAGCTCTCTCTCAATGTTACTGTATCGGGACTCTGTATCACTGGGTGATCTGCTCGCGTAGCACATTGGCTTGCCGTCCTGCATCAGTGCACAACCGATGTCTTTTAGGCTTGCATCGGACTGGATCACATTGTCCTTTTATTGGTCATGTATGTTAGGCTAGGACAGGTGCTTCAGTGATGATCCGTTTAACATTCTTGAAAGCTCTGAGGTGTTCTGGTTGTCATACAAAGGTGTCTCTTTCTTCATCAATTGTCGTAGGGGTTCCGAGGTCTAAGCTATGATGGGGGAGAATCTGTTCAGGTAGTTGACTATTCCCGTAAAGGTCTGCAACTCAGCAAGGTTCTGTGGGAAGGCATGTTGGTGATGGATTTAATTTTGAGGTCGTCAGCTTTCAGTCCATCCGGGGTCCACATAAACACCCAAAACGATGTTTGGTTTACTCGAAACTGGACCTTGTCTGGGTTGAACCGCACATTATTGTCCCCTGCTGTGTCAAGGACGTTGAGTATGTGCTGATCATGCCCTTTTTCACTTTTGACATAAATGAAAGTATCATCTGCAATTCCACTCAGGCCATGAAGCTTTCCGGATACAGTGTCCATTCTCTCTTGGAACATCTCCGCGGCAGGTAAGTCCAAATGGCAGCCTTTTCCATCTGCACTTTCCCCATGGGGTACTGGAGGTGCTGAGTTTGCTGCTTTCGTCATCAAGGTTTACTTTCCAGAACCCGCTCCGGGATTCAAGGACGCTAAAATGGAAAGCACCGCTGACTTTGGTTATAGTCATCTATGGTTCTTACATAGTAGGGGGTGTTTTGAATTGCTTTCTTCAGGTTCTTTGCGGTCCAGGCAAAGGCGAACTGTTCTATTTGACTTTCTTGTTACCACAGGAGAGAGTTAACCCATCGCGTGTATTCATTGTGCAAGTGTTCAAAGATATCTGCTTGCCTTAATCTTTTCAGCTCCTCTTGTCAGGCACCTTGCAATTGGACTGGGACTTGCCTCGGGGGTATTATATTGGGGGAAATGTTCGGTTTGGCTTCTATGTTGTATGAGGGACCTGGTAAGCACACAACACCAGTAAACAAATCTTGATACTCGTTCAGGAGATATTCTTTTGTCAATGGAAAAGGGTTTGGTTCGCTGCGTACATCATACAGTTTCAAGCACTGAGTGGCAGGTTTGCTGTTACTCTCAACAGCAACGTCCAGTTTAGCTTTAGAAGATTCAAACTTTGCTCTGACATATTGCCTATTACGGAAGGGCCATTAACGTCAAAAATTTCTGCCTGTACTGACTTGGGGTATGGGTTGTTGGGACCCTTGACGTACACCTGGCATAATCCCAAGTTTGGGATTCTTGTCCCATCATATGCTCTTAACTTCGGACAGGGCTTCTGTAGATTGTTAATTCTAGGGCTAAGCTGGTTATACAGGGACTTGGGTGTGATGTTGGTTTCTGCACGCTAGTCTATCTTACACATGGCACGTGTTTGCGTTCCTTCTGGGCTCAGTGCCAGGCAAACCTCTAAAAGGGCCTTCTCTTTACAGGAGACGCTGGTTTCCTTGGCGCTGATAGGAACATTGATCGAGCATACTTGGGTGTTCATTACCTGAAGCTGTTTGTCTGCCGACTCATCTGACTTGCCATATCACGAACTTCATTGAAGGTGAGGGCATTTCCTACTTTGAAGCAGTCCTTTCGCAAACGGTCAGAGTTCATTCCTAGCACAAGGAAATCCCTCATGAATCCATCATTGTGGTCGATCGGATAGTAGGCTTCCTTCGCAGGAATTCTCAGTTTCGCAATAAATTCTTCCAGAGAGAGGGTACCATTTCGGTGGTTGTGAAGTTCCTACTTTGCTATTAACTCATTGGAAAGTGGCTTGACAAAAGTTTTGAATCTCATACAGTAATTGTCCAGCTTTTTTTGCTCATCCGCGGACATGTCCCGGCTCTTGAAAAGTTCCATTCCGTGTTCTCCCGACCAGTATAATAGGTGCTTGCATTTGATTTCTTCTTTAATTTTCGCCATCGGCCGGGTAACAGTTCACATCTGTGTTTCCACATTTTGAAGCAATTATATAAGTTGTCGTCTGTGCTCCAATCGATTGAAGGCCCGTTGTCGATGAATGAGGGACCCGCCATTTTGTTTGTTGTGTCACTCGCTCGTTCGTTCACTGAAGTTGGCAGACTTACACCAGTCTCCTCAGTTGGATTGTCGTACATATAAACAGAAAATGTTCATTTGCTTCTTTTTTCTAACCCCACGTCTGACACCATGAAAAGATACGCATTAGGTCAAAACGCTTTTTTTTAATCCTCCGACTCTCTATGAATACAAGCTTGGTCGCAGAGAAACATGTGTTATAGTGAATGCATTGCGTATGCGCAAGGTTGATTATGTAACACAAGTGAAAACTTAAGTAGTCGGAAAAAAGAAGAATCTTAATTAGAACACTTTGATGGTGCAGCTAACTGGTAGGGTGTTGTAAACTTTCATTGTACGAAAAATGAGTCATGTCCATGACGTTTTCTATCTCAGGCAATAATGTAATTATCTCTCCGATCGAGGCCCTTGAATTTTCGTGTATTTATGCAAGCGTATAGCCTGCAACCGCAACGTATTTCCAGTCGTCGCTAACATGCCTACTAAATAAACAGATCAGAAACAAATCGTCGAATACGATATAAAAAGTAAATATCCTGAAGAATACTCCACCGTCGATAAAGTAGGAAGTGAAATAAAACAGATTAAATCCTGTTTCGTGTAGAATTAATCGCCTCCTCATTTTCAATCTAATCTCCAAGCATGCAAGCCTTAACGCCGGTTTTAAGAGCTTTCTTGTTTAGTTATAATCTCAATAAAAGCTTTCACTTGCCACAGTTTCTGGCAAATTCGTTTTCACGCGAAATGGAGTGGGAGGTTCGTACTGAGACAACCTCTTAAATATTTGTTCCGCTTCTTTATACATGGTGTAAATAAAGACATTTATCTGAAGAACTTCACCTTTGGCGTTGAATTTAATAACGCGCCTGAACCGCTTGAAATGCTGTTTCCAATCTGGCCACTCTTGACTACTCTCACACATGCGCAGTACAATCGACCTAATTAAGTTATTCTCCTCGTGACAAGTTTAAAATGCAAAACCGTTTTTTATTTCATTTTTGCTGAGTTTTCGTTTCAAGAGAGTATCAACAGTTCGCCTAGTTTGGAAGTATGCTGTAAATAATTTTGGGATCCGCCCCCTCCCCCCGAGCAGAATACCTCTTTTATGATATTCGTTAACTCTCTGCGTAAATTTTATCCAGCAGGAACAGTTGACGCCACGAAAGAAAAAAAAGATGGATTCCATGGAGAGCCAACTGGCAGAAATGTTAAGAGAGATTAAATCTAGAAGCAAGGCCAAAGTTATTCTAGAATCAGGTTTATTCATGCTTATTTCGTTGTTCCTGTTTGTTGGAAACTCCTTAACACTCCTGGTTATGTTGTTAAACCGACGAATGCGAACAATTCCAAACATGTTCGTAGCATCACTCGCCGTCTCCGACTTATTACTAGGAGTTTTCAGTGTAGGTCCTTTAGGCATCCCTACATTACTGACTTCTCATTGGCCCTTTAATAACACAATCTGCCAATTTCAAGGTTTCATTATTATTACGTTGGTTGTTGCATCGATTCAAACAATGGTCTTAATGGCGGTGAACAGATATTTTAGAATCGTCAAATCGACAAAGTACCGCCGTTACTTCACCAAGAAGAAAACCCTAACTATGATTTTTGTGACATGGCTCTATTCTATTTGTGTTCCACTAATTCACATACTAAGAGGGAAAAAAATGATCTTTCATCCCTCCAAGTTCTTCTGTTCTTTTCCAATCGAAAGCAGTGCATTTATGGCCTATGGTTTTCGGATTTACGTAGGGATTCTTACGAGCGTTATAATCTACTGCTACTTTAGAATCTTCACAACAGTTCGCCACCACAATAACAATTTTCCTCGCAATCCAATAAGCCCGGTAAACGTAGAAGAAGTTAAGGTAGCTCGCACCATATTCGTAGTAGTGGTGTTTTTTAATCTGTGTTGGATTCCCGTCTTAACAATTGACCTCGTGGACACGGTTCGCCAAAAGTGGACCTTCCCTCGCGAGGCTTACTTGGCATATACCTTTCTGGCTACTATAAGCAGCGCTTTGAATCCTTTAATTTACGGCATGCTCAACAAGACTTTTCGCAAGAATTACCTGACGGTACTACGTTGCAGATGCTGTCGATCTCAACCTGTCATAGATTCATTGGCTCTGCGAGTAAGAGCAAGTGTTGTCGCCATGGGACCATTGCCTTAATTAATAGATACAGATGGAAACGAACGGAAAAATGAAATCTATTTACTGTCAAATTTATGGCATAATTTGCCCTTGTTTTGTTAGGGGCCTTATAGATTTCCATATGTAAATAATAACTATTATCCCCAAGTGGCATACTGCTTGTGAGCACATGATAGGAAAGTCAGAGATCTTGAATATATTATCGTGCGAGAAGGTTTTCATTGCAGTTGAAAATTAGATGGCGAGGTGTTTTCGAACTAGCGGGTTTATTTCGCCTCAGAACGAAAACCTTTGAAGCTAAAAACTGCCAAGCGGTTTCTGCAGATGCTGTGTTTTGTTTTCTTAATAGTTTTGTCGAAAATGAACGGACAAATGCAGAGTAAGTTGGATAAATAGAATATAATCATTTAATTTCAACTCTCATGTAGCAGAAAGTTGGTTGTATTAAAGCGCTAACTGTGTTCGCCGTAGTTGTCCGATTACTCATTTTCGTCCAACAATGCTTTGGGCAAGACGTTATCATAACGTTAGCACAACGTCAATACGGTGAAATAAAAGTTCTTGACACTGAAAGCAACCCATTTTTAATAGCCATAAAATGATAATTTCCTGTACGTCACAACACCATAGGGACACACCGCTATTATGGATTTAAAAACTACCATTAATGAAAATATGAGTAGCGAGAAACCTTATCTTAATGAAGTTTTAGTTTGCATGTCTAATCTGCGTGCAAATTTTTCCCTTTCCTCTCACCTTTCACTTTTATTAACTTTTCTATTTTCCTAGTCACTTTTGAATTTTGTTGTTACTTCCATCAACGATTACTTCTGAAGATTTACGTAAGTGTAGCATACGAAACGTCGAATAAAAAGTGGAATAAGTTTTTTTAGGCTATTCGATTTTTCCTGATGTTTATCACCGCACTTTGTTATTTCTTACAATGAAAAGGTTCAAAAGTGGAAAATGTTTTTCATCCCAACTGAAATTCATCAGCCACTATAAAACGTGAATTTAAAAATGAATATATCGAGAGAGCTGAAAAAGTGTCTGCACTTGTCACTATTCGAAGGGCGGCGGGGGACGGGGGGCGGGGAGGGTTTTCGTAACCGGATCTCAATTACCTCCCATCCTTTTGCTTCCTACTTTTGACTGTTTTTGAAGCTCTTCTCTTGGTAACAAATGTGGTTATGACCGAGTTTTTCATTTTGAGTGTTGGGTACGGCGAAGAGATGGATGACATTTCAGACTATTTAACTGGCCAAGTTGCATTGAAATCGAAGAGATAGCATGTAGCACACCTGCCTGGTGCACCCATGGACTCACTCTTAATATTGTTCTGCCTGACGTTTGCACAGGTAGCCCAAGCTCAGTATGAGAGCCCTGACATAATAATAAATTGTTCTTACGGAAACAATTATAAGACGTTGTATGAGAACTGCCGTATTTCTCAGATCGATCCATAGCTGAGTGAAACATGTATTAAAAGGTGACAATAGCTTCTCTCTACTGTCATCTGGGTGAAAAACTGTCGCTCGAAAAAAAGCATTAAACAGTGCCTAGGAGGTGTAAAATGCAGCCAGAATAAAACATAAAAACGAGGTAAACTTCAAAGCGATATTCAATGCACATTTTGTTAATTTGGTGGGCAAAGAATATTTCTCATACAACGTCTTGTGATTTTCTTGCTGCAATAATAATTAATTATCTTAGAAGGGTAGTGTTCTTCTCGGGTTCTGGGCATCCTCAGAGGCCTGAAACAAAGTCAACACCCAAATATACATAAGAAAGTACAAAATGCAAGCTTAAAAAGAAAAAGTTAATGCATGTTTCGCTCCATTATGGAGAAATAGGGTAATTCTCATACAACGTCTTATAATTATTGTTGTATGAATAATTAATTTATTTTAGCTAAATAAGATAACGTTCTTCAGGGCTTTCATAGTGAGCTTGGGGTACCTGTGGCATTTGTAGCAGAATCCATTTCACGTGTCACAGAGGCACCTGCCCCTCGTTTATTAAAACTAAGCTATAAAATATTGAGCTCGAGGACTGAATATTGCTAAAGGCAGTTGACAATAGTCGATCTCGGAGCTCAGTTTGATAAGGTATCAGTTTTAATCTACAAGAATTTGGATACTGCCACAAGGGAGCTGCTGTGTCGGGAAACCCTAAAAGAACCACAGGTAACTGAAAAGCTTTTTATTCTATTCTACATTGTGTATTATATACCCAAATATCAATTGTGGTTTTATTTAATCCATTATGTAACATTTGGACGGATGATTTTTCTAGAATTTCTACTGCAAAGTAATAGTGACGCAAGTAAAACACGTAAAATAGTCGTATTTTACGTATGTTTAAAACGCAATAAATTTTTCAGTGGCAGAAATTCAGTTAAACACTCTAGTTTATATGATAAACCAGTTTCCTTGTCGAAATTTCGTTTCAAGAGGTTCTTAATAGTGCGCGAGTTAAGACATCCGCTGTAATCCTTTCCCTGGCAGAATACCTCAGCTCTTTCAGTGAACTCGTTTAACCCTTTGTGGCGTTATTTTTTCTCTCAAGCAAGAACTGTTTGACGCTTAAAAAAATGGATTCCGCAGAGGACCATCTGGCAGAAATGTTAAGAGAGTTTAAATCAAGAAGCAAAGCCAAAGTTATTGTGGAATCAGGTTTATACGTTCTTATTGTGTTGTTTGTGTTTGTTGGAAACTGTCTAACGCTCCTGGTTATGTTGTTAAACCGACGGATGAGAACAATTCCAAACATGTTCGTAGCGGCACTCGCCGTTTCAGACTTATTAATAGGACTTAATATAAGTCCTTTATCCATTGCAGCATTAGCGACTTCCCGTTGGCCGTTTACAGACACGGCCTGCAAATTTCAAGGTTCATTAGCCTTTACGCTGGGTTTCGCTTCGATTCACACATTGGTTTTGATGGCAATGAACAGATATTATAGAATCGTCAAACCGACAAAGTACCGACGCTACTTCACAAAGAAGAAAACCCTTATCATGATTCTTGTGTCGTGGTTTTATTCTGTTTGTGCTCCATTAATTTACGTGCTAAGTGAGAGCAAAATGGCCTTGTTTCATCCTTCAAAGTTCTTATGTTTTATTCGGCTCCAAAACACGGCATTTTTGGCCTGTGGTCTTCTGCTTTACATAGGGATTCCAACTTGTGTTATAATCTACTCCTACGTAAGAATCTTTACAACAGTTCGCCACCACAATAGCAGCTTTTTTCACCCTGGCAATCCAATAAGCACGGTAAACGTAGAAGAAGTTAAGGTGGCTCGCACCATACTTGTTATAGTGGTGTTTTTTAATCTGTGCTGGATTCCAATCTTAACAATTGACTTTTTGGACACGATTTTTCAAAGATCAATCTTCCCTTCCGAGGCTTATATGGCATATACGTTTTTGGGGACTATAAGCAGCGCTTTTAATCCCTTCATTTACGGCGTGTTCAACAAGAGTTTTCGCAAGAATTATCTGAAGGTACTACGTTGTAGATGCTGCCGTTCTCAGGCTGTCGTAGAACCATTGGCTCTGCCAGTAAAAGCGAGTGTTGTCGCCATGGGACCATTGCCTTTGTTACGTACCGGAATTACCAAGAGATGCCCGTGAACAAGGGATAAGTTGAAAGAATTCCCGAGTACGATATAAGGCACGCAACAAAAGTGTGACAATGAGCAGTTGCCTTTTTTAATTATTATTTATTTAATTATACACTGTTATAGTTACTAAAGTTAAAGATTGAGTTAAGCAGTTCGTAAAGCAGGCAGGCTTACTGTCTTTCATGGCCATACAGGAACAACTGTCAACTCAGCTGACTTGAGACATTAATGCTTGACTTTCTTGATTATTACTCCACTGGATCCTTTCCACTCATTGGCTTTTCTGTGTTCACAAACTCGTCCGGGAAACTTCATCATGAACTCTTGTATCTTCTCTTTTCTGCTATCGTCTCTTTCTTTTCTCTTGATATAGCAATGTCAAAGGTTATAGCTCTTCCATAGTTATAGCAGTTGATTATAGCTTTCTCACAGTATGGCATCCATAGCTGATATGCTCAATCACAACTAGCCACGAGGGAAAACCCTCGGGCACACACCAACACCTTAATACTTGGAAGCCTAGTTTTATACTTTTTCTTTAAACATCTAGAACGTTCCATTACTATTTATAGTGTATTACAACATCTACTATTTGCGGAAACTGTTGAGTCACATAACAGATATTTCTGGAATATTACAGATTAGTATAATTACATTAATGACTATCGGAAATAGAGCGCTGTGATTGGCTAGGAGCTTCGCTCTATCCCGCTATAATCACCGCGCGGTGATTATAGCATTGAAGGCTAGCAGTTTTCAAAATGGCAGCCAGATTTTTTGATGTTTCCGGGTCGGAAATTGATCAATAATTTTATTTTCTCGAATAATCATCAATGTAATTATACTAATTAACAATTAGTCGCCGAAGGCGACGTGAATATTGGCGAATAGTCACCTCGACTTCGTCTCGGTGACTATTCGCCGATATTCACGTCGCCTTCGGTGACTAATTGTTAATTATAAGATAATTCCAGAAAACTCTAGAATTGCATGACGGATAAACTAAAAATAATTCTGATCCTCATAACACCTTATATAAAAGATACAGATGGAAACGTATTAGCAATTTAGGTTGTGTCACATTTAACTTTTCTTACCTGTAGTGTGACCGGCTGACCTGACCTATTTTCTTATCTCAACATTGAGTCTCGAATAACCTCCAGGTGGGCCCATGAAGCTTTTTATTTGTTGGATAAAAATGTTATTAAAAACTGAATCACTGGATAATGCAATTCTAGAGCTCTGATTGGCTTAGCCGTCGTGGTATATGAGCCATTCTACCATGCTCTCCAAATATGGTAACTGTATGCGTCTGCTCAAAATTAAAAACGAGCTGAAAATCGGTTGTTTTAACAAATAAAGTCCGGAAAAATTCTTGATATTTTTTGGAAGTTTTTAATAAAAAAATTATTCCATTCGCTCTTTTTGGATATGAGATGATTATAGCCATTCGGCGCAACGCGTTGGCATATCTACCATCTCATATCCAACGCGTACTGGTGGAATAATTGTTAAATATATAAACATGGCTGGCCAGGGGGATTAGCAATATGCCATTATACCCGAAATGACTTTTGCCAATATACATGAGCATTACGTTGGTTGCTGCCTCGATTCACACATGGGCCGTTTTCACACATGAGACGGATTATCCGATCAAAACTCGTCAAAATTGACGGACAAACAGACAGATAAAATCGGACCGATTATTCGTCCAAAATTAGAACCGTTCCGTTTTCACATTAAAACTGATTATCCGTCTGACGCGAATTATTCAACGGATAACCCGTCTAAGACGGATGATCCCGTCTCAAGTGTGAGAACGGCCATTGGCCTTGATGGATGTGGTGCATTGATTATCACAGTAACGATTATGTATTGTGCTATTACCAACTTCAGTGTAACTACTACATGTATTCATGACTAAGTGATATATATATAGTTAAAGTAATATAGTACGAATGTAAAAGTGCTGATACTAAGTGAAAGTAGATAAAGATTCTTCTTCAGTTAATAAAGGACATTTGGTAGAAAGCAGTGGAAGTGTGAGCATCTCCTTGTCTCATGACTACACCACAGTGACGGTGAACAGGTGTTATAAATTCGTCAAACCAGCCAATTACCGCCGCTATATAATCACCGAAAAGGAACCCCCAGAGATGATTCTTGTGTCGTGGCGTTATTTTGTATGCGCTTTATTCTATCATCCAATCGAAAACAGTGCACTTATGACCCAGGCTTATGGTCAATAACTTTATCTACAGGGTTTCCAAACTACATCATATTGTTAACTTAGAATCTTCAAAACCCTTCGCAGTCCGGCATAACAGTTTTCATATCCCTGGTAGTCCAATAAGCGCATAAAGTTAAGATGGCGCGCTCAATATTCGTCACAGTGGTAATTTGTAGTCTGTGTTGGACACAATTTTCTAAGATGGATATTCCCTCCTGAGGTTTCCATGGCATAAGCGTTTCTGACCACTTTATGCGACGTGATAAAGAAGACAAACAAGAGCTTTCGTGAGAATTATTGAAGGTGATACGCTGTTGGTAGTGGGCACTACTTGTAATTTATTCATTAAATAAATGAAAAGCACACCCTCGGAGGCAAACAATTGTCTCCTGAGTGTTATATTTGAACCTACAGACAACCGACATAGGCATTGAAAAACTTTTGAGCTTAACAGTAGTATTGGAGAAGGAGCTTTAACGGGGACTAGGTGATCCCTTCAACAACATAACCAAGCCTTTCTGTTCGGCTGGAACTAAGTTTTCACAGTGACTATCTGGATCGCACTCTCCAGTAACTGTTCCTGTACCTCTAGTTTTAATAGTTGTAAACCCATCTGTTTAACCCAGATTGATGCATACGTAAGTCTGATTTTGGATCATGAATTGGTTATTTTCTCTTTCATATTTTTCTTTCACTTATATTTGTCCAGATTTTCAAGCATCCTTTCTTCCAACCTTCAATTCGTTTATGGGATAACTCTTGTAACTTTGTCTCCAAGAACGGCTACAATAATTGCTTTCGAATGCAATATTCTGATGTACGACACCACTTTCATGTGTGACTCAAATTCATTTTCTATTCTCAATTGTTGTATTTGGGTTATGGTAGAACTTCTGAGAAAACTCAGTCTCTGAAACTTCAGCTTGTTTAAATTTGGATTGAAAATTAATTGGTATGATCCAGGTTCACTTATAAAAATCGTATATGTTGCTGTAAATTTTTAAGGGGGTGGCGATTCACCACCCCAATTTTCTGGGTATTATTTTTTTTATATTTCTCACTCACATGATCGATGATAGCAGATTTATATTTTGCTTATTATCAATGTAAGAAGTCATTTCGATTTCTAAATCAAAGCAGAAAAATTTCTGTTCCATCACTCAGTATTATTTTTGAAGGCTTGGCGCTTTCTAGCGGACCTCTTAGGAAACAGAAGTTTACTTCAGCGGGTTCAAAAGGTCATGGTTTGTGATTTGCCATTGGTGGATTTCGATTCGTTTTGTGTATATTCGTTGCTTTTGAACTAGCCTGCGAGCAAGCTCTCTGGGGCGCTCCGGTGGCGGGGCGGGAAAAGGAAGGAGAGCTTGCAACTGTATCTCTGGAATTTGAATATCTGCATCGAAAAAGTCGATGCGAAATGCTGATTGGCGGAGATGACATTAATAAT
This sequence comes from Porites divaricata, assembly GCA_038088405.1. Lineage (NCBI taxonomy): Eukaryota > Metazoa > Cnidaria > Anthozoa > Scleractinia > Poritidae > Porites > Porites divaricata. The sequence continues at coordinate 15,545,922 of JBBMOI010000012.1, read as the reverse complement.
GACGTCATTACCAATGGCACTTGTTTTTCGATGTTGGTTTAGTGACTTCCCATGCCAATTTCAAGGTTACTTAGCCATTGCGTTAGCGATCGCTTCCATTCACACATTGGTCTTGATGGCAGTGAACAGGTATTATAGAATCGTCAAACCGACCAAGTACTGCCACTACTACGCCAAGAAGAAAACCCTTATCATGATACTTGTGACATGATGGTTCTATTCTATTTGCGCTCCACTAATTTACGTGCGAGCAAGCTCTCTGGGGCGCTCTGGTGGCGGGGCGGGAAAAGGAAGAAGAGCTTGAAACTATGTCTCTGGAATTTGAATATCTGCATCGAAAAAGTCGATGCGAAATGCTGATTGGCGGAGATGACATTAGTAATGACGTCATTACCCATGGCACTTGGTTTTCGATGTTGGTTTACGTTTGCGCTCGTCTCCCCTTCACGCTGATTGGCGGAAATCTGACAGCTCAGTCGACTGATAGCCACAGGGAAATTGGAGGTGGAATTCAAATCCCAGAGACGTAGTTGCAATAGGCCTAGATACAAATATTCGGATATTTTTAAAGATATTTAGAAGAATTTGAGATATTTAGAATTTTGTTAAGAAAAAAGTACTGAAATCATGTTTTTCTAAGAAGCTTACTTCAATGTTAATTAGGGCATGAGCATTTCAGTGACAGAAATAAACAAATCCCTACATATGGGCCTGTTGTAATCAGATTCAGCAATATTCTCCATTTATAATATATGCAATGTGGCTAATGTTCATTTTAGATGACCGGTTATTTTTTTGTGTTTTTACTGTAATATTTATATCTATGTTTCTTACCGAAACATGGCAAGCTTAGATTCCCAAGGTGAAATTGGTCCTGTAGAGCTTTCAAATCCAGAAGAAACACAGATATAGAGGGTGAAGACGAAAGGATACGTTCCCGCCAATATTTAATTTTGCAGCTTCTGTTCGTTATTGCCGCCTTCATTTGACAAACAAGGATTGGATGCTACGGTAACGGTTTGATTGACGTCAAAGAAAACCCAAAATCCTGAAACGTTTTGATAACGCAGGTCACGTTTTATCCGAAACAGCTGTAACTTGTGGTAATTTACTGTCTACTAGTTTAAAGATTCTTTTTATCTTTTCGAAAACTTCACTAGAAACTTCAAAATCAGAGCCTCATGAACGGTTAATAACATTTTCTATATGATATTTTCTATTATACTGATTTTCTTCGTATTTTATGTTTAGTCGCATGAAAATCATAATTATCAGATTCAAACCGATATGCCTTAATTTGAGCGCATTTATTACAACTAGTATTATCCTTTTTCTATATCATAAATATCATTCATGTTGTTGCGACATTTTTTGTTTTAACCTTTCTTTGTTTTACATTCACAATCATTCCACAAAAATCACAATTTCTATGTCCAAATGATTTCAATGCGTGACGATCAATTTCTCTACAAATCCTAATTATATATAAGTATTAAACTTTAAAATAACTGACTGATTGAGATTTGTTTTAAGAAGAGGTCGAATTGGTAAAACTTAAATTGGTAATCTAAGCCTTATAATAGTTTCTTGGCAATCAGATATGTGGCTTGGTCGCTTCGCTTCCCTTGCCACAAAATTATACAATTGAATTAAAAATTAAATTTGGCAATTAAAAAATTGCTAGTCGTTGCCCCGCATGCTCACTTCGCTCACGCCGTTCTACTCCACAGTCAGTCGTCACTTCGTTCCTTCTTCATGCAAGTAAGAACAAACTTAATGAAAAACTATTTACAACTAGCTTGAGAACTGAATAGACAATGAAACCGGAAGCAAGGACTAGTACTTGTCATATTTCGTACTTCGTACTCAATGACAAGTACCTGCCATTGTTCACCTGCTTCCATTTCCAAATTTAAAATCAAATTGAAAAATCGATTGTCAATTAAATTTTCAATTTGATTGACAAGGTAGGATAGGGAATGGGAGATACGAGCGCATATGAATCGAGCGCATCTCGAATTATGCGCTGGTACCCCCTATGATTTCCTATACTACTTGTTTAGACCCCTAATCACTCGATTCTTAGTACCTTTGGGGCTAGCTTTGTTTACTCTTTTTTTTTTTTACTTCTGAAAAATGATTAGTAAACTTCAGTTTTCGTGTCAGACATTTCAACAAGATACATTAGGGGGCGATTATAATAAATTATACTATCCATAAATGCTAAAATCTTGTCGCCTAATTGGTTCGCAGCGCTTAACTTGAGGCTTGTTTATAGAGAATTATTATTTTTACCACGCACGGAAATGGGTTTAGCAGAAGCTATAATAAAGGCAATTTGGCATTGCTCTTTATTGTTTTATTTCATGAAAACCGATGTTCCCATAACACTGCTTGGCTATTTCACTGTTTACGAATAATTCGTTGCAAGTTACCACAACGCTTCAACGAAAGTAACAAACTCATTTTTCGAAGTACTTAAGCACGAAGGTAAATACATAAGTTAATTTTCAAGAGAGGAGGAGGTGCAATATATATATGCCTGCCTTATTGACTAAGCTTGAGGGCAACATGGCTGGATATTGGCCAAGTCAATAAAAACGCAAAAAAGAACAAGGCCAATATCAAGCCATTTTGACCGAACAAGCTTGGTCTATGAAGGATTATTACATGGCCAAAAAGATAAATCTTTTTCTCCAGAACGGGCGAGATGGGCCCATCTTAATTTGTCATTTAGAATACAAGTGTTCACTCGAGGATTCAGCCATATAATAAAAGGAAATATAGCTGGCCTTGGTGTTGCAAGCGGTAGTTTCAACTGTTTGAAGCTGTCAAGTTTGCTTATCACACAAAGCTGTAATTTTCTCAATGATTTTTTTTTCACGCACTTGCAGATTCCAAAGTAACTCTGACTTGCGTTTCGTTAATCGTTTGATAGCCTTCTGAGAAACTAGACGAAGAAGACGTTTTCAGTTGTTGTCATCTCTATTTTTCGTTCCATGAAAGTCTCAATACTGCGCAGACTCTGATTAGACGTCTGCTGTGGGTATTCAGTTCTGGATCCGCCTTCTGGGCAGAACACCTATTTTAAAGACCTTGGCTGAGTTGCTCAAAGCATGGTTAGCTTAAACCATTGGTTAAGCAGTATCAAAACCAAAACGTTGTCAAGGTATTAAACGCTGGTTAACGCTAACCAAGCTTCCAGCAACTGGGCCCTTGTTAATAACTCTCAGCGTATCTTTTATCCAGCAGAAACTGCTTGACAGAAAAAAAATGGATTCCACAGAGAACAAACTGGCAGAAATGTTAAGAGATTTAAAATCAAGAAGTAAAGCCAAAGTGATGCTAGAATCAGGTTTATACATGCTTATTTTGTTGTTCATGTTTGTTGGAAACTCCTTAACACTCTTGGTTATGTTGTTATACAGACGGATGCGAAAAATTCCAAACATGTTCGTGGCATCAATCGCTGTATCAGACTTATTTTTAGGAGTTGCCAGTGCAGTTCCTTTAAGTATCCCAACATTAGTGACTTCTCATTGGCCGTTTAATGATAGCACCTGCCAATTTCAAGGGTACATAGCATGTACGTTGGGTAATGCCTCGATCCACACGTTGGTCTTATTGGCACTGAACAGATATTATAGAATCGTCAAACCAACCAAGTACCGACGCTACTTCACTAAGAAAAAAACCCTAATCATGATTCTTGTGTCGTGGTTCTATTCTATTTGTGCTCCTTTAATTTACGTGCTAAGTGGGAACAAAATGGTCTTTCATCCTTCCAAGTTCTTCTGTTATTTTTCAATCGAAAACAGTGCATTTTTGGCCTATGGTATTCCACTTTACATAGGGATTCCAACCTGTATTATAATCTACTGCTACTTCAGAATCTTCACAACAGTTCGCCACCACAATAGCAATTTTCATCTCCATGGCAATCCAATAAGCACAGTAAACGTAGAAGAAGTTAAGGTGGCGCGCACCATCTTCGTTATAGTGGTGCTTTTTAGTATGTGTTGGCTGCCAGTTTGTACAATTGACCTTGTGGACGCAGTTTTCCAAAAATGGATGTTTCCTCGTAAGGTTTACGTGGCATATACATTTTTGGCCACTATAAGTAGCGCTTTGAATCCTTTGATTTACGGCTTGCTTAACAAGAGTTTTCGCAAGCATTATTGCAAGGTGCTACGCTACAGATGCTGCCGATCTCAAACTCTCGTAGAACCATTGGCTTGGCGCGGAAGGGTGAATGTTGTGTGCAGGGTACCATTGTCTGATGTGGGTAAATGCGAATTGAAAAAACTGCCTTAAGTCAGTATCATCCATTTTGTTTACCGTTTCAGCCTCGTTAAGAAACTAACGTTACTGATTACACTACATGTAATTTAATTTAAAAAAATACAGCTAAATACTGCCTGGGTGACAAACAAATGTATGCCCGTGAGTGTCACAAACAACCGAAATAAACATTAAAAACTGTTGGGCTTAACAGTTTTGTTGGAAGAGGAACTTTGACGGGACTAGTTGATCCCTGCAACAAAATATTCAAGTCTCTCTGTTTAGCTCGTACTTAGTTTGCAGAGAACAATCTGGATCGCATTCTCCAGTAACCGTTGCTGCGCCTCTTTTTTATAGCGGCCAAATTAACGCTGGGACGTAAGTGTTCGGTGATTTTCTAGAAAAGACACATTTAAATTGAACGTTTGGGTTGCTTTTTCCGTTAAAACGATTCTCTTTCTTAAATCTCGCTTTAAATTTATAAGCTTGAGTTGTCCATTCAATTTAAAACAAGGAGAACAACAAGCTATTCGCCTGTGCATAGAACCTTTTTAAAGAGTAAGGACTAAGTAGTAAGAATATAATTTGGAAATCATGTCAAGTAGGCGATCCACAGAAGGTATCAAGCTTCCTCTTCGAAATTGATTGGCTAAACTTTTTTCAATATATTAATTACGGACGTGATCGGAAAATTCAGAGGACAAATTCAAAATGCAGTACGTGGTAGAGAGCAGAAGATACAATGATACAATAATAAACACAATAAGACATTCATCTCTACTCTACTGGAACGGCACTTGAATGGTTTCGTTCCTACCTTAATGGAAGATATCAGCGTGTTATGGTCCAAGGAAATTTATCTCAGAGTTTGAATTTGGACTTCGGTGTATCGCAGGGCTCTTGCCTCGGGCCATTGCTTTTCACGATTTATGCAAGCAAATTGTTTGATGTTATCAAGGTGCACCTTCCCAAGGTTCACTGCCGGCTACGCCGACGACACGTAGTTGTATGTGTCTTTCAGTCCAAACAAAAGCATCGGGGAATTCGTGGCTGTCACTGCTATTCAGCACTGTGTGGATGATATAGTTACGTAATTGGATGACCAATGATAAACTACTTCTCAATGACGATAAAACAGAATTCCTAATGATTGGTACCAAGCAACAATTGCAACTAGCCAAGGTTAACATTGGCCATATTTTAATTGGAAACTGTGTAATTAGACCAAAAGAGGTAGTTAAGAACTTAGGGACATGGTTAGACTCGACCCTTTCAATGAATTCTCATGTAAATAACACTTGTTCCAATGCTTTTTATTACTTGTGTAATATAAGAAGAATTAGGAAATATCTTTCTAGGCGGTCCACTGAGACGCTCGCTCACGCATTTGTCTTAAGTCGTGTCGACTATTGTAACAGCCTTCTCTATGGCCTGCCAGCCTACCAGCTTAATAAGCTACAGAGGGTCCAAAATGCTGCCGCTAGGTTAATTTTCCAGGAATCTAAATACTGCCATGTAAGACCGTTGCTGTATAACCTGCACTGGCTGCCGGTTAAGTTCCGAATTGACTTTAAGATATTATTGTTAACGTATAAAGCTGTCAATGGCTTAGCGCCTTGTTACCTCCAGGAACTTATTAGTCTTAAAGAAGCGTGTAAATACAAGTTACGCTCCGATTGCGATGGACTGCTACTAAACCCTGTGAAATTCAAGACTTTAACAACGTTAGGAGATCGATCCTTTGCTGCCGCTGCTCCTAAACTATGAAATTCATTACCTTACACGATTAGGAGTAGCCCCTCAGTAGCATCTTTTAAAAAGACACTCAAGACATTTTTATTTCAGAAAGCTTTTTTGTGATTTTATGTGCTTTTTAATCTCGTGTTTAGTAAGTTTTATGCAGTTTTTTTACGATTTAAGTAGTTTAAAGGTGAAGAATGATCATCGCAGTGAATTTTCCAATTTAATCAATTGGAAGGAAGGAGCCTGAAAAAATCAGGGCTTCAACGGCAAGGGCGTAGCTAGGGGGGGGTCCTGGGGTGCCCGTGACCCCCCCTTGGTAGGCCTTCTTTTGAGCAAACAACCTACAATATTCTGGTGGCGGAAACGCCATGACAATATCTTGGTCGTAAAAGCTATTGTTGAAAAGCCCACTTTTTTTAAATTTGTTTTTTTGTAAAGGCTCTTGTCTTTAGTTAATAAGGGCCTTCATGCCGCGATAATACGACTGAACCCGCTGATACACGAAGGAAAGCAGCGGTATAAACCATATATATAGGGTGTCCCAAAAGTTCGTTCCTCTACTTTATAAGTCTGTATTTCAGTACGATTGGACTTGGTAAGCAAATCTTTTCAACAAAAGTTGTGCCTTTCAATATAATTCACTATTTCCATACTTCTTGTTCTATCTTTTGACTCGAATATTCGATCTGTGTACTTCCGCACCAAAGGTGCCCGTGCGCGAGTATATTTTGCAGCCACTTTTTTGGTATTTCATAGCCCGAATACGCTCTTCTCACGTATTGTAATATGCCCGTCCAACCTCGTTTTTGGGTACAAGTTCTTTTGAAATGCTAATCAGACGGTGTTTTCGTATTTGAATTTCAAAAGAATTTTTACTCGTAAATGAGGTTAGACGGGCATATTACCATACGTGAGAAAAGCGTATTGCTCAAACTCCTTCCTTTTTTTTTGTGAATATCACGAAAGATAAACCCCCTTAACGCAAAAACTTTAGCTACGTGAGAGCACAAGGCTGCATACTTCGATTTACTGGCTTATCTGTTGTAGAAATTGCTAAAAAACTGGAAAAATCCGAATGTTGGGTGGTAGAATGATCGTGATGGAGAAATGAAGGTTTTGAAGGCAAGAAACTAAGGGGAAGACCAAAAGCCCTGAATAAAGCAGCTAAAATAGTTTTAAAGAAGGCTAGATACAAAATAGGAGACTCGACAAGGAAGCTCAGTCTCACATAGTTAGCAAGCCAAATAAAAGGGTCATGAAAAGATCCTTAAAATGTTTAAAATTAGAGGCCCCTGAGATGGCAAAAAAACCTCTCCTTAGTCTGCCAATTAACGCCCAGCTCGTTTCAAATTTGTAAAGAAGTACAAATGCCTTGCTATGGAAGGGGGCCGGAATGATTATCTTTTTTTGGATGAATGCCTAAAGTATATTTTTTCAGCTGCCTAAACTAAACAAATATTGTTTGGGGGTTGAACTGGATCCTGCGCACCAGTGATAAAAAGCTCAAAATAGATCATTTGTGGGTCTACACGCTGTGTCTACTTCATGCCGCAACGGCTACAGAATGTGATAAAAAAACAAAAAGGGCATGCCAGTCACTGAAATTCTGAATACACGTACTTGATAGAGAAATAAACATCTTCTAAAAATTTCATGTAAAAATAAAGTTTTGATCAAAAGCTATAGAGCATGAAATTAGAGGAACGAAGTTTTGGGACACCCTGTAGTCGGCGATCCCCGGATGGTGATCTGGTGAGTAGCCTCTGCAGAGCTCTCAAGTCTCACGCAAACAAATTCAGTCTTATGCTCTCACACTGAAAGTATTATTTCTCACGCATTTGAGATTCCTTGCTCCTTTAGTGAAGTTCCTTTATAATAAACTATATTTTGTGATATAATTTGAGTCCTTGTTTGGTTTGTACTCGCTTCGAACACTTTATTCTTGTGCAGAGCCAGCGTTTCTCTGGCCAGTGGCTTTCATGACTATTGCGCATGTTCACATATGCTGACCCGGTAACGTGTTGAGCATCCACACATAATGGCGGATTCCAGTTCAGAGTCGGACTCCGACTTTTAAAGCATGGCATTTCTGCTCAGAATGAAGAAAAACACGTCTTAGCTACTTCCATTTTTCAAAATTTCCTGAGGGAGCATGCCCCCAGACCCCCCTAGTGGGGTGACGCCTGCGGCGTTACAAGATCTCACTCTTTCCCAACAAATCAACTTGAGAGCTCTGCCTCTGTGACCCCCCTTTTGAAAAATCCTGGCTACGCCCCTGAACGGGATCCGAACCCGTGACCTCCGCGTTGCCGGTGCGTTGCTCTACCAACTGAGCTAGGAAGCCACACATTGGAAGCTAGGTCAATTTATTGAGTTCATATCTGCCGTAAGGAGTGAAATGATGTGAAATATATGAAATAATTCATTTTGAACTGCGGTTATAGATGAAATGAATTATTTCATATATTTCACATCATTAAGTAGTTTAATAGGTAATTTTTATAGTTTAGTGTTGACATAATTGTTTTAACTTTTGTTGGTAGGTTTATGCACTTAATGCATGTATACTTTATGTAGTCTTGGTAATTGTTATTTTTATCTATTATTTTATTTTTATTTATTCATTTTTTATTTTTCCTTTTATTATTATTGTTATTTTTGAAATATTTTTATTTTTAAGCGCTGATGAAAATAGCAATATTGATATCGGCGCTATATAAGTATTATTATTATTATTATTATTATTATTTAAAAGCAAACACGAGAAACGTGTCAAAAAGTATTACAAATACAGAAAGGTACGGCTGTGGTTGAAGCATCAAACTACACCGTAATTTTTAGCGAGTTACTATAACAAAAATGGAGTAAAAATTTTAGGTAAAGGATAACGAATTTTTTGGGGTTACTTTAACTCCTAAATTTAACTCCAAAGTTGGGGTCATTTTTACTCCTGAAAAAGAGTTCCTTTTACTCTCAGTCTGGAGTTAAAATAACTTCGAAAATGGGTTTAATTTTACTCCTTACATGGGTCGTTTTTACTCTTTTTGGAGTTAATTTAATTCTGAAAGTGGACTAAAAATGTTAGGTACAAAATAACTCCTTTTTTGGGGTTATTTTAACTTCTCAATATCTGGGGTCATTTTTACTCCTGAAAAAGAGTTTTTTAAACTCCTTTTGTAGTTAAAATAACTCCCCAAAAATAACTCCACCATAAGGAGTTAAACCCACTAGAGGAGTTTTTATAACTCCTTAGAAATCACTGTGTATACTCGACAATATTCTTAAACATAGACGAGCTTGTGTTGAAGACCTTAATTAAACATATTTGTATGATAAGAAAGACTGTCGCAATTACCTCTATTTATTCACTTATTTACTTTAAATAGTTTTATCATGTTTCCTTTATTTTCGTCTCCTTCAGTACGGATTATTTTAGTCTTAACTTCGCCATATAAACATAGCTAATCCCTTTAGTATTTTGTGCGCACTGTGGCAGTGGGCAACAGGGTGTCCGTAAACCCGGAACACCCCACAACACCTCCGGAATACCCCGGAACACACGGACCAGACCCCCCGCAACAACCTTAATTACGAAATTAGGCAAAAATATTAGAAAACCAACAAAAACCCCTAAAATATCAAGAATAAACAATATCTTTCATATGTAACTGGAAAACGGAGATTGTGAAATGACGGCAGGGACAAACACCAGGTGCTCGCCGATTTTTATGAGAAGAGTTGAGTGAATAAAATAACATACAAATAACCCCAATAGGTATATGAAAGAGATATACGGCTGTGAACAGCTAACCCGCATGCAATTTATCTTTCTTGATATAACACAGGGCCCTGCCAACGGATCTTTGTACGGTATTTACGCGCTCCTTGTTTTTGAATCAGAAATCTCACTCAATCGCTGCGCTCACTCGTTCGATTTCGGATACGTCAACAAATCGTGCGTAAATAAAGTATTCTATATAATTTATTGAATTGTAGCTAGATGAAACTTTTACTACGAGTAATGATATGTTATTTATATATTATCCACGAATCTTTTATTTTAAACGTAGTGTGAATCAATTCGTAGTTAACGTGTTCCGATAAAGTTTTTCGGGGACCATACCGATATTTTTCAATCGTCTTCAGTTAAATGCGACTTTTTTCCTGTCCGATTGCCACAAAGTTTTCAGCACTAACCGACTGCCAAAATGTGGTTCTTAAGGAAATCGATATTGCCAAAAGAACAAAAAACAAAAAAAATTCAAATCAATAAAAGACGACTTTTGCGCTATCTAGACCTTGTACTTTGGAATATCCGTTACAAGGAACTTAAATTGTCAGTGGTGTTTAGCAAATACCCTCCTACAAAATTAACATAACGTTAAAACAGTGAATTGCTGGTTTTCAACCGCTTGACAGGGCAGCCTTGTTGGTTGACAAAGCAATATTTTTTGGCAAAATTTCCATGGAACAAGCTGAGTTCATTTCCCAGCGGAGAGAAACTCATTTGTTGTCTTTCCACTATCATGGCCACCGTGACGTCAGCTGAATACCAGCAATTCAGGACTCCAGCGAAACAAACATCCTTGCCACTGTAGGCAACACGTTTTACAAAAATGCTGCAAAAGAGTGGAAGGCAACATCACGAAAGAGAAGTCGTTACGTCAGGTTGCAATGGTAGCAAAATATTTGGATCTCAACAAACCGTGGTCCTGCAAATATGGCAGGAAAGTAAAAAAATTAAAAAAAAAATTGACACGTATGACTTTCCTGTGCATGATTGCACTCAGGAACATAAACAATAGCCCACACTTTTCTCCCATCGTTAACATCCACAAATTTTGCTACCATGGTAGCCTGACATTACATCTCTCCTCTCTATTGAGATCCGGTTACGAAAGCCTCCCCCCCCCCCCCCCCTTTGAATAGAGACAATTGCAGACACATTTTCAGCCCTCTCGAGACCCCAAAGAATGTGATATATTCCTTCTTAAATTCATAGTTTCTTTGTGTCTGATGACGTTCAGTTAAGGCGGGTGAACGTTTTTATGGTGTTTTGAGTACGTACAGGAAATTATCATTTTATTACCTTCTTAAATTGTTAGTATTGTTCTGCCTGACTTCTGCAGCAAAATTCATCTCACTTGCCGCAGAACACCTCCCCTTCGTTAATTAAAACTAGGATGTAAGAACTGGGATCGCGGATCGATTGCAGTTAAAGGTGGTACAAGAGTCGATCTCAGAGCTCAGTTCTATAAAGGATTAGTTTCAATCTACAGTGATTAGGTGCTTCGGTGAAAAGTGACCTGGACTGTGCCACAAGGGAGCTGTTTTAAAGAACATTTATCCTTGTGGATGGCTTAGATTGTGAACGAAACTCCGCTTTTAGGCTTGGCTGAATCAGGTAGCTAAATATCACTTTTTCCTTTACGGCTCTACTTTGTGAATTATATACCCTGACATCAAATTTGGTTCTATTTTATCCTTAATGTGATAATATTCAGTCGACGGAATATGTTTCTACTGTTTGTACTGCGAAGACTGTTGTTGTATTGGTAACACAAGTAAATCACTGATGATTGCCTGATATAACACAAGATATTTTTCCAGTGGCTGAAATCCACTGAATAGTGCCCCTGGTTTGGGCTTTCTTTGCAGTCCGCCTCCTGGAAGAAAAATACCTCTGCCCTTTCACCGACCTCGTTTAACTCTTTGAGTGTATTTTTCTATTTACCAGGAACGGTTAGACGCTACAGAAAATGGACACCACAGAGAAACAAATGGCAGAAATGTCAAGAGAGTTTAAATCAGGAAGCAAAACCAAAGTCATTCTAGAATCAGGTTTATACGTTCTTATTGTATTGTTCCTGTTTGTTGGAAACTGTCTAACTCTCTTGTTTATGATGTTAAACCGACGGATGAGAACAATTCCAAACATGTTCGTAGCGTCACTCGCTGTTTCCGACTTATTAATAGGAGTTTTTATTGTAGCGCCACTATCCATTCCAACATTAGTGACTTCCCATTGGCCGTTTAATAACACAACCTGCCAATTTCAAGGTTATGTAGTTGGTATGTTGGCTGCGGCATCGATTCACACATTGGTCTTGATGGCAGTGAACAGATATTATAGAATTGTAAAACCCACAAAGTACCGACGCTATTTCACCAAGAAGAAAACTTTAATTATTATTCTTGTGTCATGGTTTTATTCCATTTGTGCTCCATTAATTTACGTATTTAGTGGAACCAGAATAGTCTTTCTTCCTTCGAAGTTCTTTTGTTTTTTTCTAATCGAAAAAGGGGCATTCGTGGCCTATGGTGTTCCGCTTTACATTGGTATTCCAGCCTGTGTTATTGTTTACTGCTACTTTAGAATCTTTACAACAGTTCGCAACCACAATAGCAACTTTCATCTCTCCGGCAATCCAATAAGCTCGGTCTATGTAGAAGAAGTTAAGGTGGCCCGCACCTTACTTATAATTGTGGTGTTCTTTGATCTGTGTTGGATTCCAATCTTAGCAATTGACTTTGTGGATACGATTTCCCAAAGATATATTTTTCCTTCTGAGGTTTATGTGGCATATACGTTTTTGGCCACTATAAGCAGCGCCTTGAATCCTTTAATTTACGGAGTCATGAATAAGAGTTTTCGCAGGAATTATCTGAAAGTGCTACGCTGCAGACACTGCCGATCTCAAGCTGTCGTAGAACCTTTGACTTTACGCGGAATGGCGAATGTTGTGGGGACGTTACCATTACAAGATCAGAGTAGATAAATGGGAACTGTATCGGTGGTGTCACGTCACTCTCTTTTATTTTCTTTACTGTTGTAACCTCGCTACGACACCGACGGTATTGAGGAACCTTAACTTGTAATTAAATGAGAAAAGAAATATCACAGCTTTGGGACAAACATGTATCATTTATCCATAGTATTATATAATAAACATCTACAACTGAATAATTTCAGCTTGATTTTGTTCTTCCGAGTCATTTTTCTAAACGATCGTCATTTTCGTCAGTGATTATGCCAGGCCAGTGCTTTGCGAATCATTAACCCTTTTTTGACCGGGAGCGCTTTTGAACCCTCCCTCCCCCCTCCCCTCCCCCTCCCCCCGCGTAAAAGTTCTAAAAAATTATCTCTGGGAACAATTTAAAGTGGTCTTGCCGTGCACTTCAACATTCACATTACCGAAGCAACCGCGCTTTGACAGCCATGTTTTTTTAAAAAATCAAATTGATGAGATATTTGATATCTTGGTCTCTTTTTCCTCATTGAAATAAATAGCTTCGGCTAGGCCTTCATGCATTCAGCGAGAGCCCAACCTTATTATCTCTACACTGCGTAAAAACTGCCTTGCTTGCCTAATTTCATCGGACAGAAGCACAATGTCAGTACTGCTCCTCCTCTATAATTTGTGGGTCTTTCTTCTTAATCGAGCACGATGACAAATGGATTTCATGGTGCCCTAATGTCACCGTGTATGACCTTTGAGAGTATCTGAAAATAGTCCCTTTGGCCGTCAAGAGATCGGATGAAACCTTTGCTTTGATGTTGATGTACATTAGAATGGTCGCATTGATATTTCCCTTGCGAGTGTGATAACGTGGAAAGCATCTTGAACATCGCTTGATGGTGAATGCAGTCTAATGTCTTCCCGAAGTATAGACACAATGGTAATTGAACTGAGTGGAGTACAATTGGGTCTCAATTCATACGTGTGATCTTAAATTCTTAAAAGTGCGCAGTGCGAGTTCGATTTGAAATCACAAGTATGATTTCGCACCCAAAGTGCACGACAGGAAGTTAAATTATCACTTGATTACAGCCATTTGAAATAGCAAAAATCAGTGTTAGCCGCTTTGTTGAAAGGAGGAAACGAGAACGGTTTTACATCTTATTTTGTTTGCGAAACAGAAATGATGCGATTAAGAACAGAAATGACGCCATTTAGAAAATGAATCGGATGCGCTGTCGAACGGATCTGATTTAGAGAAAAAGGTGTGATTGATCAGTCGTGTAAAAATCACATTGCTTAGTGCCAACAAGATCGCAAGAATCACTAGAATGGCGAATCACCAAAGAATTACCAAAATGAATGTAATATAGACCAAAGAAAGTGTGATTCGTTAATGAATCGTTTTGATGAGGGCGAATACGATTGCAGGAATAAGTAGTGATTTCAGCATGGATGTAACAAATTCAGTAATCGATGTTTGAGAATTTTTCTTGTGTGATGACTGATGGAGCCGTGCGAAAGCCATTCTTATTGTTCATTCATTCATTCATTCATTCATTCATTCATTTATTTTGCCTTTAACAAGAAATACAACAATAGTATACAGAAATACATTAATACATTATTCCAACTAAATTATTACAAGATCAAATATGGTAAAGGCAAGGAAGCCTATATAGAAGCCGGGGGCTTATAAACTATAGGCTTCCTAGAACTATAGGGTAAACCATACAAGTTAAGGGTACTGAATGAAAATTTCGATCAATTAAAAAAAAAATAGAAAAAGAAAGAAAGAAGAGAAAAAAACTAAAATAAAAGGTGTGTAACTCAACAATAGGACAATTGCACGATGACGTCATTTTACTACAACTACCAGAATCTTCGAGTTTGTTGTTTTCTTGTGCAAATTAAGGCTATTGTTCTTTAATCCTCAGCGGGATTGACAAATTTAAATAACAAAGCAAAACCGAAATGAATTCTGGTAGTTGTAGTCAAATATCGTCATCGTGCAATTGTCCTATTGTATCACAGTTATGGATCTCTTTCTGGTTATAGAGGATTTAATAATATTGTGTTAGCAACTAGTGATTTTCAGCTAATTCAGTGCCTAGTATGTAGTTTACAGTGAAGGCTGCGTTGCCTGATTTGAGAATTGGTTCTAAGTTGTGAATTGTAACATTTCGGAACGCAAATAAAGAGAATTTAAATCACAGGGTACCACCCATCCACAAACCTTTAATTCATCCAGATTGCTATAATAAAATTGCTTACTAATGACACGCAGGGAACCTTAAAGCAGTGCACCCCATTCACTGCGAACAATTTATAAGGACTTGCCGTTTATTAGAATCCTGAATTGCTGAACGTCTGTGGGGAATTTCCTTGAACATTGATAGCTCAGAGGGACATCGGTATTCAGCAAAAGAAAAGTTATGTTGCCAAGGAAAGCTATATATGTACCTAATCTTTGAAAACGCCATAAAGCCGGCTAGAGACAATAGAGATCCGAAAGGCATCCCTCTTTTAAAAAGAGAGTGACATGATTGCCACCATCTTTACCTATGATGTATGACACTATTTTCGGCCCACTCGAGACCCTAATGAGCTCGACACATCCTTTCTTAACAATGTAGCTGATGACGTTCAGTTAAGGGGAATGAAATATTCCCCTTTTGAATTTTGTATGGTGTTCCCAGTTCAGGAAATATTAGCTTATTACTTCCTTAAATTGTCCGTATTGTTTTGCCTGGCGTTTATGACAAAATCCATCTCACTTGTCATAGAATCACCTTCATAGAATCACCTGCCCCTCAGTCGTTGACTGAACCAATCAAATACCGAGATCTCGGATCGAATATAGCTCAGGCTAAAGGCAGTCGACAAAAGTTGATCTTCGAGTGCAGTTTTAGAACAAAGTAGTTTTAATCAACTATGGGTAGGCGGCTTTAGTGAAAATTGTGTCTTGTTTTCCCATACATCAATTATTGTTCTATAATATTCATAGAGTAATATTTGAACGGAATAATTTCCTGACATAACACGCGTAAATTAGTCGAATTATTATGTGTGTCTATAGACACGATCAGGACCATTTGATATAAATCCAACGAGACATTGACGTTTATTTTATAAACCAGATCTCGTTGTAAAGTTTTCTTTTCAAGGGTCGGTCTTAATTGTGCGCCGAATATGGACATTCGCTGTAATCTGTTTAAACCTTTGCGTATACTTTGTCTAGCAGGAACTGTTTGGTGCGAGAAATAAATGGATTCCGTAGGGAAACAACTGGCGAAATTGTTAAGAGAGTTTAATTCAAGAAGCAAAGCTAAAGATATCTTGGAATCAGCTTTATACGTGCTTCAACAAAATATTCAAGTCTCTCTGTTCAGATCGTTCTAAGTTTGCAGAGTACTATTTGGATCGCATTCTCCAGTAACAGTTGCTGTGCCTCTTCTTTATAGCAGCCAAATTAACGCTGAGACGTAAGTCTTCGGTGACCTTCTTGGAAAGATACATTTAAATTGAATGTTTGGGTTGCTTTTTCCGTTAAAACGATTCTCTTTTTTTAAATCTCGCTTTAAATGTATAAGCTTGAGTTGTCCGCTCAATTTAAAACAAGGAGAACAATATGAAATTACAAGCTATTCGCCTGTGCATAGAGTAAGGACTAAGTAGTAAAAATATAGTTTGAAAATCATGTCAAGTAGGCGATCCACAGAAGGTATCAAGCTTCCTCTTCGAAAATGATTGGCTAAACTTTTTTCCATAAATTAAATACGGACGTGATCGGAAAATTCAGAGGACAAATTCAAAATGCAGTACGTGATAGAGAGCAGAAGATTCAATGACGCAATGGTAAACACAATAAGAGATTGGTCTCTATTATGATAATTATTTAAAAGCGAACACGAGAAACGTGTCAAAAAGTATTAAAAATACAGAAAGGTAAGGCTGTGGTTGAAGCATCAAACTACACCGTAATTTTTAGCGAGTTATTATAACAAAAATGGAGTAAAAATTTTAAGTGAAGGATAACGCATTTTTGGGGTTACTTTAACTCCTAAATTTAACTCCAAATTTGGGGTCATTTTTACTCCTGAAAAAGAGTTCCTTTTACTCCGAAAATGCGCTTAATTTTACTCCTTACAAGGGTTGTATTTACTCTTTTTGGAGTTAATTTAAACCTGAAAGTGGAGTAAAAATGTTAGGTACAGGATAACTCCGTTTTGGGGGTTATTTTAACTTCTCAATATCTGGGGTCATTTTTACTCCTGAAAAAGAGTTTTTTAAACTCCTTTTGTAGTTAAAATAACTCCCCAAAAATAACTCCACTGTGTATACTTGACAATATTCTTAAACATAGACGAGGTTTTGTTGAAGACCTTAATTAAACATATTTGTATGATAAGAAAGACTGCCGCAATTACCTCTATTTATTCACTTATTTACTTTAAATAGTTGTTATCATGTTTCCTTTATTTTCGTCTCCTTCAGTACGGATTATTTTAGTCTTAACTTCGCCATATAAACGTAGCTAATCCCTTTAGTATTTTGTGCGCACTGTGGCAGTGGGCAACAGGGTGTCTGTAAACCCGCAACACCCCACAACACCCCCGGAATACCCCAGAACACACGGACCAGACCCCCCAGAACAACCTTAATTGCAAAAATTAGGCAAAAATATTAGAAAACCAAAAAAAAAAAAACCCTAAAATATCAAGAATGAACAATATCTTTCATATGTAACTGGAAAGCGGAGATTGTGAAATAATGGCAGGGACAAACACCAGGTGCCCGCCGATTTCTATGAGAAGAGTTGAGTGAATAAAATAACATACAAATAACCCCAATAGGTATATGAAAGAGATATACGGCTGTGAACAGCTAACCCGCATGCAATTTATCTTTCTTGATATAAGACAGGGCCCTACCAACGGATCTTTGTACGGTATTTACGCGCTCCTTGTTTTTGAATCAGAAATCTCACTCAATCGCTGCGCTCACTCGTTCGATTTCGGATACGTCAACAAATCGTGCGTAAATAAAGTATTCTATATAATTTATTGAATTGTAGCTAGATGAAACTTTTACTACGAGTAATGATATGTTATTTATATATTATCCACGAATCTTATATTTTAAACGTAGTGTGAATCAATTCGTAGTTAACGTGTTCCGATAAAGTTTTTCGGGGACCATACCGATATTTTTTAATCGTCTTCAGTTAAATGCGACTTTTTTCCTGTCCGATTGCCACAAAGTTTTCAGCACTAACCGACTGCCAAAATGTGGTTTTAAGGAAATCGATATTGCCAAAAGAACAAAAAACAAAAAAAATTCAAATCAATAAAAGACGACTTTTGCGCTATCTAGACCTTGTACTTTGGAATATCCGTTACAAGGAACTTAAATTGTCAGTGGTGTTTAGCAAATACCCTCCTACAAAATTAACATAACGTTAAAACAGTGAATTGCTGGTTTTCAACCGCTTGACAGGGCAGCCTTGTTGGTTGACAAAGCAATATTTTTTGGCAAAATTTCCATGGAACAAGCTGAGTTCATTTCCCAGCGGAGAGAAACTCATTTGTTGTCTTTCCACTATCATGGCCACCGTGACGTCAGCTGAATACCAGCAATTCAGGACTCCAGCGAAACAAACATCCTTGCCACTGTAGGCAACACGTTTTACAAAAATGCTGCAAAAGAGTGGAAGGCAACATCACGAAAGAGAAGTCGTTACGTCAGGTTGCCATGGTAGCAAAATATTTGGATCTCAACAAACCGTGGTTCTGCAAATATGGCAGGAAAGTAAAAAAATAAAAAAAAAAATTGACACGTATGACTTTCCTGTGCATGATTGCACTCAGGAACATAAACAATAGCCCACACTTTTCTCCCATCGTTAACATCCACAAATTTTGCTACCATGGTAACCTGACATTACACTTCTCCTCTCTTTTGAGATCCGGTTACGAAAACCCCCCCCCCCCCCCCCCCCTTTGAATAGAGACAATTGCAGACACATTTTCAGCCCTCTCGAGACCCCAAAGAATGTGATATATTCCTTCTTAAATTCATAGTTTCTTTGTGTCTGATGACGTTCAGTTAAGGCGGGTGAACGTTTTTATGGTGTTTTGAGTACGTACAGGAAATTATCATTTTATTACCTTCTTAAATTGTTAGTATTGTTCTGCCTGACTTCTGCAGCAAAATTCATCTCACTTGCCGCAGAACACCTCCCCTTCGTTAATTAAAACTAGGATGTAAGAACTGGGATCGCGGATCGATTGCAGTTAAAGGTGGTACAAGAGTCGATCTCAGAGCTCAGTTCTATAAAGGATTAGTTTCAATCTACAGTGATTAGGTGCTTCGGTGAAAAGTGACCTGGACTGTGCCACAAGGGAGCTGTTTTAAAGAACATTTATCCTTGTGGATGGCTTAGATTGTGAACGAAACTCCGCTTTTAGGCTTGGCTGAATCAGGTAGCTAAATATCACTTTTTCCTTTACGGCTCTACTTTGTGAATTATATACCCTGACATCAAATTTGGTTCTATTTTATCCTTAATGTGATAATATTCAGACGGAATATGTTTCTACTGTTTGTACTGCGAAGACTGTTGTTGTATTGGTAACACAAGTAAATCACTGATGATTGCCTGATATAACACAAGATATTTTTCCAGTGGCTGAAATCCACTGAATAGTGCCCCTGGTTTGGGCTTTCTTTTGCAATACGCCTCCTGGAAGAATAATACCTCAGCCCTTTCACCGACCTCGTTTGACTCTTTGAGTGTATTTTTCTATTTACCAGGAACGGTTAGACGCCACAGAAAATGGACACCACAGAAAACCAAATGGCAGAAATGTCAACAGAGTTTAAATCAAGAAGCAAAACCAAAGTCATTCTAGAATCAGGTTTATACGTTCTTATTGTATTGTTCCTGTTTGTTGGAAACTGTCTAACGCTCTTGGTTATGATGTTAAACCGACGGATGAGAACAATTCCAAACATGTTCGTAGCGTCACTCGCTGTTTCCGACTTATTAATAGGAGTTTTTATTGTAGCGCCACTATCCATTCCAACATTAGTGACTTCCCATTGGCCGTTTAATAACACAACCTGCCAATTTCAAGGTTATGTAGTTGGTATGTTGGCTGCGGCATCGATTCACACATTGGTCTTGATGGCAGTGAACAGATATTATAGAATTGTAAAACCCACAAAGTACCGACGCTATTTTACCAAGAAGAAAACTTTAATTATTATTCTTGTGTCATGGTTTTATTCCATTTGTGCTCCATTAATTTACGTGTTTAGTGGAACCAGAATAGTCTTTCTTCCTTCGAAGTTCTTCTGTTTTTTTCCAATCGAAAAAGGGGCATTCGTGGCCTATGGTGTTCCGCTTTACATTGGTATTCCAGCCTGTGTTATTGTTTACTGCTACTTTAGAATCTTTACAACAGTTCGCAACCACAATAGCAACTTTCATCTCTCCGGCAATCCAATAAGCCCGGTCAACGTAGAAGAAGTTAAGGTGGCCCGCACCTTACTTATGATTGTGGTGTTCTTTGATCTGTGTTGGATTCCAATCTTAACAATTGACTTTGTGGATACGATTTCCCAAAGATATATTTTTCCTTCTGAGGTTTATGTGGCATATACATTTTTGGCCACAATAAGCAGCGCCTTGAATCCTTTAATTTACGGAGTCATGAATAAGAGTTTTCGCAGGAATTATCTGAAAGTGCTACGCTGCAGACACTGCCGATCTCAAGCTGTCGTAGAACCTTTGACTTTACGCGGAATGGCGAATGTTGTGGGGACGTTACCATTACAAGATCAGAGTAGATAAATGGGAACTGTATCGGTGATGTCACATCACTCTCTTTTATTTTCTTTACTGTTGTAACCTCGCTACGACACCGACGGTATTGAGGAACCTTAACTTGTAATTAAATGAGAAAAGAAATATCACAGCTTTGGGACAAACATGTATCATTTATCCATAGTATTATATAATAAACATCTACAACTGAATAATTTCAGCTTGATTTTGTTCTTCCGAGTCATTTTTCTAAACGATCGTCATTTTCGTCAGTGATTATGCCAGGCCAGTGCTTTGCGAATCATTAACCCTTTTTTGACCGGGAACGCTTTTGAACCCTCCCTCCCCCCTCCCCCCGCGTAAAAGTTCTAAAAAATTATCTCTGGGAACAATTTAAAGTGGTCTTGTCGTGCACTTCAACATTCACATTACCGAAGCAACCGCGCTTTGACAGCCATGTTTTTTTAAAAAATCAAATTGATGAGATATTTGATATCTTGGTCTCTTTTTCCTCAAGTTGAAATAAATAGCTTCGGCCAGGCCTTCATGCATTCAGCGAGAGCCCAACCTTATTATCTCTACGCTGCGTAAAAACTGCCTTGCTTGCCTAATTTCATCGGACAGAAGCACAATGTCAGTACTGCTCCTCCTCTATAATTTGTGGGTCTTTCTTCTTAATCGAGCACGATGACAAATAGATTTCATGGTGCCCTAATGTCACCGTGTATGACCTTTGAGAGTATCTGAAAATAGTCCCTTTGGCCGTCAAGGGATCGGATGAAACCTTTGCTTTGATGTTGATGTACATTAGAATGGTCGCATTGATATTTCTCTTGCGAGTGTCATAACGTGGAAAGCATCTTGAACATCGCTTGATGGTGAATGCAGTCTAATGTCTTCCCGAAGTATAGACACAATGGTGATTGAACTGAGTGGAGTGCAATTGGGTATCAATTCATACGTGTGATCTTATAAATAAATTCTTAAAAGTGCGCAGTGTGAGTTCGATTTGAAATCACAAGTACGATTTCACACCCAAAGTGCACGACAGGAAGTTAATTGTTAATGATATATGAAATGAATTTCTTCATTTCAGGAAGTTAAATTATCACTTGATTACAGCCATTTGAAATCGCAAAAATCAGTGTTAGCCGGTTTGTTGAAAGGAGGAAACGAGAACGGTTTTACATCTTATTTTGTTTGCGAAACAGAAATGATGCGATTAAGAACAGAAATGACGCCATTTAGAAAATGAATCGGATGCGCTTTCGAACAGATCTGATTTAGAGAAAAAGGTGTGATTGATCAGTCGTTTAAAAATCACATTGCTTAGTGCCAACAAGATCGCAAGAATCACCATAATGGTGAATCACCAAAGAATTACCAAAATGAATGTAATATAGACCAAAAAAAGTGTGATTCGTTAATGATTCGTTTTGATGAGGGCGAATACGATTGCAGGAATAAGTAGTGATTTCAGCATGGATGTAACAAATTCAGTAATCGATGTTTGAGAATTTTTCTTGTGTGATGACTGATGGAGCCGTGTGAAAGCCATTCTTATTGTATCACAGTTATGGATCTCTTTCTGGATATATAGGATTTAATAATATTGTGTTAGCAACTAGTGATTTTCAGCTAATTCAGTGCCTAGTATGTAGTTTACAGTGAAGGCTGAGTTGCCTGATTTGAGAATTGGTTCTAAGTTGTGAATTGTAACATTTCGGAACGCAAATAAAGAGAATTTAAATCACAGGGTACCACCCATCCACAAACCTTTAATTCATCCAGATTGCTATAATAAAAATGCTTACTAATGACACGCAGGGAACCTTAAAGCAGTGCACCACATTCACTGCGAACAATTTATAAGGACTTGCCGTTTATTAGAATCCTGAATTGCTGAACGTCTGTGGGGAATTTCCTTGAACATTGATAGCTCAGAGGGACATCGGTATTCAGCAAAAGAAAAGTTATGTTGCCAGGAAAAGCAATATATATATGTACCTAATCTTTGAAAACGCCATAAAGCCGGCTAGAGACAATAGAGATCCCAAAGGCCTCCCTCTTTTAAAAAGAGACGTGATTGCCACCATCTTTACCTATGATGTATGACACTATATTCAGCCCTCTCGAGACCGTAATGAGCTCGACACATCCTTTCTTAACAATGTAGCTGATGACGATCAGTTAAGGGGAATGAAATATTCCCCTTTTGAATTTTGTATGGTGTTCCCAGTTCAGGAAATATTAGCTTATTACTTCCTTAAATTGTCCGTATTGTTTTGCCTGGCGTTTATGGCAAAATCCATCTCACTTCACGGTTATGGAATCACCTGCCCCTCAGTCGTTGACTAAACCCATCAAATACCGAGCTCTCGGATCGAATATAGCTAAAGGCAGTCGACGAAAGTTGATCCTCGAGTGCAGTTTTAGAACAAAGTAGTTTTAATCAACTATGGGTAGGCGGCTTTAGTGAAGATTGAAGTGGATTCTGCCACAAGTGAGCTGTTGTTTTAGGAATTCTTATTCCACTTTGTGTCTTGTTTTCCCATACATCAATTAGTGTTCTATAATATTCATGGAGTAATATTTGAACGGAATAATTTCCTGACATAACACACGCAAATTAGTCGAATTATTATGTGTGTCTATAGACACGATCAGGACCATTTGATATAAATCCAACGAGACATTGAAGTTTATTTTATAAACCAGGTCTCGTTGTAAAGTTTTCTTTTCAAGGGTCGGTCTCAATTGTGCGCCGAATATGGACATTCGTTGTAATCTGTTTAAACCTTTGCGTATACTTTGTCTAGCAGGAACTGTTTGGTGCGACAAAAAAATTGATTCCGTAGGGAAACAACTGGCGGAATTGTTAAGAGAGTTTAATTCAAGAAGCAAAGCTAAAGATATCCTGGAATCAGCTTTATACGAGCTTATTGTATTGTTTCTCCCTTGCAGCTGTTTGTTGGAAACTCTAACGCTCCATTTTGTTAAACCAGCATAACATGTTCGTAGCGTCACTCGCCGTTTCGGACTTATTTATGGGAGTTTTCAGTGCAGATCCTTTAGCCATTCCAACATATTTAGTGACTTCTCATTGGCCATTTAACGATACAACCTGCCAATTTCAAGGTTACTTAGCCGGAACGTTGTGCTTCGCTTCGGATCATAGATTGGTCTTGATGGCAGTGAACAGTTATTATAGAACAAAGTACCACCACTACTTCACCAAGAAGAAAATCGTAATCATGATGCTTATGACATGGTTCTATTCTATTAGCGCTCCACTAATTTACGTGCTACTTGGGAACAAAATGGGTTTTCATCCTTCAAAGTTCTTCTGTTTATTCCAATCAAAAACAGTGTATTTTTGGCCTAAGGCTTACGTGGCATATACGTTTTTGGCCACCATAAGCAGCGCTTTGAATCCTTTAATTTACGGCGTGTTCAACAAGAGTTTTCGGCTGGAGATACTGCCGATCTCAAGTTGTTGTTGATCGAACCATTGACTGTGAGAGGAAGAGCCAATGTTGACGCCATGGGACCATTACCTAAGGAGATACAGATGAAAGCGGATTTATAAATGAATTTAGATGTAGATTAATAATTCGTACCAGTAGTGTGACATTTGACCTGAATTATTTTTAATTGTTTCATCATTGGCTCAAATAAGCGCCAGGTCGTTTCAGTAAAGGAATAAATAAACCGAACGAAATATTCTATATTGGTGGCACATTGAAGGTGGGGGGAAGTGGGTGAGGGGTTCATTCTTTTGCTCGATTTTGGGGTACTCACGAGTCGGGTAGATCTTTGTTCAGCCCTTGCTGCTTTTTGCTGGGATAAGTGTCACACCTAGGCGTACTAGCCGTGCGCGTGGTACAGCCTGCTATGTTATGACCATTATGACCACTCGGAAAAACAGTTACAGAAATTCGAGCGTCAGCGACTTCAAAGGCTTGACACGATTTGGTCAGGGCCTCCTTTTGCCCTCTCACTAAAAGAAGACAAAAAGCTCGTCTGCCCACAGGTTGACCAGAGGATTAATAATAAGCCGTCATACCCCAAATGCGGATTTTGCCACCAGCATGCTTACTGCTTCGATCCACACAATGTCCTTAATGGCGGTGAACACGTTTTATAGAATCCTAAAACTAGTAAAAACTCTACCGATTATTCTTGTTTCGAGGCCTTATTCATGCCCGTCTTTGCCATATATATTTTCTGGCAGGGAACAGAACAGAATGGTTCAGTCATTATCCAATCAAACACAGTGCTGGCATTCATGACCTATATGGTCAACCATTTTATCTCGTGTTTCCAAACTGCACCATCTTCTACTCCTATCTTTCTGGCAAGGTAGTTGGCGCACCGTTTTCTTCTTACTAGTGTTTTTAGAGCGGATCCAACCTCCTGAGGTTTCATATTGGCTTGTTCTCATTTTTGATCACTTTAAGCAGCACTTTGAATCCTCTGATATAATGTGATAAAAGGAGAGTTTTCGTAAGAATTATTTAAAGGTGCAACGCTGCGCGTACGTAGTGAACACTAGGTATATATTAGTCAGTAACTAAATTTTAATTAAAAATGTAAAAGATGCACATCTTCGGTTTCCCCTTCTTCTCCCCTCTAAACATTGCCATGAATGCTGTGCCACTGTACAAGCTACCTGTAAGAAACGACAAGCAATCAACTTTTCATGTTTTGCAAAGTACAGGGAGGGGTCCAGATTGATTGTTTTCGAAATATTCTTCATTTGACGAAAATGTCAATAATTTTGACACCGGTTTTAGTTAAACGTTTTACGCTCGACACTTTGCTTGAGGTTGATGGCAGAAATCTCTACATGGCCTAGCTAAAACGCGAAAGGCATTCTTCACATAATTTTGTATGAACAGAAAAGCTGCACAAAACAAAACTGATTGAACAGACTCGAGATAACCTTATGAGCCTAGGCCTGCAGCTGGCGCATAGGAAGATGATAAGGCATGATGATGCATTTATTATGGTGCGGGTTTGTTAAATACGTCAACTTGCGGTTGACGATATTAGCTCGATCAGTTTTACATTCCGGCTTACTTTTGCCCTACTTAGGCGGTGCTTCTTTAATAGTGGGGTGGTCTGTCATTAACAAGCTGTTGTTAAGAAAAACCTGAAAGGACAGAGATAAAGAAGGTAACTGGAATTTGCTTTTTTCACATTAAATTGTACATTAAATACTGGTGCAAATTTTATACCATGCACAAAACACAAAATGCACATTGGGCCTCAACATAAATTTTCATACTATCGTTTGTGATGGCAGTTTCATTAATTATTCCTTTAAAAGTTTAATTTGAAAATAGGAATCGATGTGTTTGATGTACAGAAATGATGTGTTAAAATTGTGAGGAATTGTGCACTTATGAGTTTTAGACCTTCAGAACCTTTTTCTTCATTTGTAAACATTCTCTGCATAATACAGAAAACCGCTTCGTTATTTCCCTTTTAACTTAAATAATACCATTTTTCAAAGGATTTAGGTGGGTTGTTAATTTGATTTCAGGAATTTCAAACCGTCGTGGTTGGAAATTTAATTAACATTCTTCAATGTTTACATTTTTGACCGTCCCTCTATAAGAACAGGTGTTACAATTATAAGGAAAAGAAAAACTTAAAGGGCCAAATATTTAAACGTAGTTTAGCCAGTGTTCAAGAAAACCGCGCTCTAAGCTAAGTCATTTTCAATTTGCCCAACGATTTTATCCAAAACATCATTTATTGTGAGCAGTTTTATGAAAGCATTTTGACTGAAAAGACTAGAAAATCATTTCTCTTCTTAAAACAACCCACCAAAGAAGAGATCTGGAGGTTCCAAGATTCGTTCAAACAGCGGCTTAAGGCCCGGTTCAGACGCCGAACTTTTCATGAGCCGAACCTAATTCGAATCAAGGCCGACCCAAATCATTTAGACCGGCTGAATTGATTCAGACGCCGATCTTAATTCCAGCCGAACTAAATTTAAAAGGAGAAAAATGCTCATTTCGGTCAAACTACTTACAAAATACGTTATAATAATTTTTGCATTAGGTTCGGTACATGAAAAGTTCGGCGTCTGAATCAAAGCCGTTCCAAAGTCGCTCCAAAGGCGAAATTCCCGGCCGGGCCAGGCGAAAAGAACGGCTGAGCCGTTCCAAATTGAAACAGGCTTTCCTAATTGATTCAGACGCCGAACTTTTCATGTACTTAATTCAATGTATTAGGTTCGGCTCATGAAAAGATCGGCGTCTGAACCGAGCCTAAGTTAGACTTCGTTTAAATATTTGGCCCGAAGTGTTTTAGTTAGAGTTTGGCAAAGTGGCGAGAAAACAATCTTTACATTCTTTGCTCATTTTCCTGCACGCCTCAGTGGTTTTGAATAACAAGTAAATGTTTAAGATATATTAGTTCTTTTTTGCCAAACAGTTAGTTGAATGATTTTTAATAATTTATAATTTATAAAGGTAAATTTGCGGACCTGTTTTCTTGACCCAAAGTATGGGTTTAAAAGTAAATGAATGTTAAGTTTTTAGTTTATAAAATCTTTTAATAAACTGGCATTGTCTTGGTTCCTGACTAGTAGCAAGGGGAAACTGATTGTTTTTTTAACCAAACGGTAAACGAAATTCCGGTGTGGGAAATATACCGATTTCTTTCAAAGGAAAATTGACTTCTGCAACTAAAAGAGCTTGTTAAACCAGAAACCCGTAAGGGGTTGAAACGTGTAACTCGCGTTCAATGCTCGTAAATATTCATTTCTACCATATTTGGAAACCCTCTTTGCGTGACTTGCGTGTAGCCTAAAAGTTGCCCAAATGTGGCATCATGGCCCGTAAATTATGAAGATTAAGTTTCATAATGTTGGTTTTGGCCCGGGTGGTAAGCAAATTTCCTGCTCAGTATTTCGGCAAGCTTCCTGGTTTCAATCTCTGAAAGCTTACTCGGCTTTCGGGAGTTTTTTCCCGGTTTGTCGGGTATTTTTGAAGCGGACCCGGGAACGTGAAGTAAAATTACATCACGTCCTTTACGAAGTTTGATTGGTCATTATCTTTTTTTCTCGTTCCAAATATGGTACTTTCGAAAATGAATAATCACGAGCATCGGTCAAAGCAAACATATGAGAGTTACACGTTTCAACTCCTTATGAGTTTCTGGTTAAACTTAATAGCAGCCGGTGCAGTTTTTCGCTTTTTGCATTTAATAGTTAAGGACATATCAGCCATCAGAAAATGCAAAATTTTGGGGTGGCAAAGGGTTATTCAAAATAACATAAATTCGTAAGAATTTTGAGTTCATCCATACCCTCTCCAGACTCTAAGATAAGAGAGGGACCTTCATGTAAATTGATTTTGGCTTCAGTTTGGCTTAACAATAAGGTGGGGCCCCTGGTCTCCGCCTCCGCCTTCGTGCCCTTGATCCGCCACTGTGTATCCATATAACAGACATGTAACACCATTTAGTATTTACGAAATCAGTGAATAGCACTTTTCGCGCGTTTTGATTGGCTCCGGTAACTCGGAATATTCTTGGCAATTAAATGTTTTGCGACCGGAGCCAAGATGGCGTCTCGTTCCGAGACATTTTTAAAGACAAAGTTTGGACGATAAATAAGGCAGTCGTACAAATAAATACCAAGAAAACGACGACCTTTGGCTTTTCAGTGCTGACTGGTAGGTAGAAAATGATTTTCATGCTGAATTTGCGACAAAATCGTAAAGATGCATTTGAAAAAATCCCCGAAATGTTTGTACATTGTAAACAAAGGTCCTACTAAGTGACGTTTTTGATTTACAAAAAGTTACTTTTTTTCAGTTTTATCCAACTGATTTGGTAAATACTAAAACAACTATCCCCCTCAGGGTCAGTGAACAGCGCTAGATATCTACCTCGACGCTTCGCGTCTCGGTATATCCACTACGCCCCTTCGGGAATAGTTGTATAGTAACGCCCTTTGCATATGTTCTATTTTTAGCTGGACCTGACGGTACAAAAACAATGATTTCCACTCAGGATCAACTGACAGATATGTCAAGAGACTTAAAATCAAGAAGCAGGGCAGACCTTATTCTGGAATCGGGTTTTTTCTGGCTTATTTTGTTGTTTTTATTCGTTGGAAACTTCATAACACTCTTGATTATGTTTTTAAACCGACGGATGCGAACAATTCCAAACATGTTCGTGGCATCACTCGCCGTTTCAGATTTACTCATAGGAGTTCTAAGCGCGGGTCCCTCAGCCCTTCCTGTATTGGTGACTTCCAGTCACCCCTTTAACGATACCTTTTGCCAGTTCCAAGGGTACATAGCTATAGCATTGGCAGTGGCTTCAATTTACACATTGGTCCTGATGGCAGTGAACCGGTACTATAGAATCGTCAAACCGGCAAAATATCTTCGCTACTTCACAAAGAAGAAAACCACGATAATGATTCTTGTGTCCTGGTTGTCGTCATTAAGTGCTCCATTGCCATATTTCTTGAGTGGGCACAAAATGGTTTTCCATCCTCTTAAGCTCTTCTGTGTTCCTAAAATCATTGCCGTTGTGGGAATTTCGGGCACAGTGTGTTTGGGGATTTCATGTGCAACCATTTTTTATTGCTACTTTAGAATCTTCAAGACAGTTCGCCACCACAATAACAACTTTCATATCCCTGGAAACCCAGTAAACACAATAAACGTGGTAGAAGTTAAGGTTGCGCGCACTCTATTTGTAACAGTGGTGTTTTTCAATCTATGTTGGGCTCCAATTATGGTTATTGATCTAGTGGACACCATCCACGAAAAATGGATCTTCCCTCGCGAGGCCTACCTAGCATATAGTTTTTTGGCCGTTTTAAGCAGTGCTTTGAATCCTCTGATATATAGTGTGCTTAACAAAAGTTTTCGCAAGGATTATCTGAAGGTGCTGTGTTGCAGGTATTGCCGTTCTCAAGGTGTAGTAGAACCGTTGGCTCTGCAAGGAATAGTTAGTGTTGTGGCCATGGAGCCACTGCGAAACAATATC
Organism: Porites divaricata; assembly: GCA_038088405.1. Classification (NCBI taxonomy): domain Eukaryota; kingdom Metazoa; phylum Cnidaria; class Anthozoa; order Scleractinia; family Poritidae; genus Porites; species Porites divaricata. Next base: position 15,516,303 of record JBBMOI010000012.1, on the reverse strand, counting down.
CAGGTGGAATCGGATTATTCAATAATTTAGGTTGTGCCATGTTCAATCATTCGTACCTGAAATGTGAAATTTGACGTCACGAGAGACAGGGTGGCTGAGTGGCCAGCGCGTCGGTCTCGCAATCCGGCAGTCCCGGGTTCGATCGAGCCCCTCTCTTATCACTTGCTGGAATTGTTCTCGGTCTTCCGCAGTTCAGATTCTCGGCCAAGCTCTTAAGTTAAAGCCAACTGGTTGCCTCCTGCCAGTTGGGTTTTTTATTTCTCTTATGTTCTATTTGGATTATTTGTTTCTGATTATTTGAGTAGAGTGCCTAGCTTCTTTATGACATTTATCTGTTTCACCTAATAATTAACGGTATCCACTGAGATCAAATGGTAAGATTCATTTTCACACTTAGTTTGGTTGCAGGAAAATACACTTCTTTCAGCCTCACTACGTAAATGTACCACTCATCCACAAGCCTTCAAATGTTCAGACCGCTATTCTAACATGCTAACGACAGAGCAGAAAAAGAAGAAAAGTAACCGACTACCCAATTCATTGTCGCCTTGAGGAAAAGTGAAAAGATCAAGCGACAAATTTGCCTTGAAGGACTTCATCCTTGTTTACTTCGCGGCGGAGAGCTCAGTAGAACAGTTAGCCTGCGTAGCAGGGCAGTAACCGCCATGCCAGACAGGCTATAGAACAGTGAGTAGAGCAACCGAGTGAGCGAAGTTTTTACAGGATTTCAGCCCGGCATTTGAGGTACTTTTTGTACTTCATAGTATAGAAAATTACGTGTAAAATGGAAATGCATCAATTAGCATTGTCATTGGCTTTTCAGTCAAATTTATTGTTGTATTCAAGCAAATATTTTAGGAAACACGCTCAGATTCGAGACTGTTTCGTTGTGTAGCTTTGGTTTAATTCTATTTGAGGATAAGGGCACATGACGCTGGAATTGGTATACGGGTAGCTGTTTACTTCTAAAGCGTGACCATTTTAAAGCCTGTGACTTCCCTGGCACTAAGAGCTGGCCAGAAGGGGTACTTCAGATTTCAAGTGATGGGGATGATCAAAGGATATTTTTGGGTTTGAAATTTTTGGTTCCGGTATTTTTTTGGGTAGGAAGATTTGGCAAATATTTTTTTGGGTGATTTAATTTAAGGTAACTCGACTGGATTTTTTAGGGGGGATACCTCCCAAGTTTGAGCATTGATTACGTCGCCATGAGTAAAGATATGGAAAAAAGATTACCACAACTGTATTATTGCCTTTGTTTCCATCGCGAAATTAATACTTTTGCAGAGCTCCTATGTTGCCCAGTATCCGGACAGCTGGCCCAGTATCCGGACGCAACAAAAACAACGTAATTGTACATATATTTGACAGGCAAGCGACTTATGAGCTTCTCTTGCACTTGCAAAATAGTCTGGCAATCGATTCCAAAAATGTACCCTAACATCGTGAAATAAAACATAACAAATGACTGGGGTATGGTGGGGAACGCGAGCGGTTGTTAAATGGTATAATTCTTATTTCCTTGTCTAGGAACTTTTTCACTGATTTAAGGACATCCGTGGACATGCCGAAGCCGCGGTTTGCAAGTCCAATTAGCCAATCTGCAGACGACTTTTTCTCTTAATTTTTTATTTAAAAAAAAAAGCTTGGGGAAGGGACCTCAATCCGACGGTCAAAGGTCACTCTCCTATTTAGTTTGACCTGCAGTGTTGATTTCTTCATGCTCAGTCCTCACAATAAGCCTGCTTTTCTAGGACTAATCCCTCCTTCTTTCACATCTCTCAATCCCTTTGCGACATTTTTCAGACCGTTGCAACTTCATTCTAGCAGTCACAACTGGGGAAAGTTTGAGACGTTTTCGGTTATATATAGTGTTACGGTTATATATAGTGTTACGGTTATATACAGTGTTACGGTTATATATACGGTTATATATAGTGTTACAGCCCATCGTCGTACTCTTACTCGGGTCATTAAAAGCCCCGTGAGACTAGACCTATATGAGAGTAGAATAAATTCTCGCCAACGAGGCAACTGAGCTAAGAAGCGAGGTTGACTCGGCGGCAGAATTATTATAACGCCGCGCAATGTAGGCAAAAACTCTCAAATTCTGAGTAACCCTCTAAAATTTGCATTTTTGACCATACTTGGATGTAAGAAGACCCCATATTTGGGTAGTGACATCATTGTCTTGTATTTACAACTCGTGGTTCAAGATTGGGTGATTCAGTATGCAGCTGATCGTTGTCTGTTCAAGAGGACCTAACTGGTGAGCAAGCTTTAATATGATTTCTAGTTTGAAAGAGCAATTAGTGCTCTGTTTTGCTTTATAAGTTGTGTTTAAAGCAGCAGCTGATCAAGGAATAAGGTTTTACGCTCAAATTTTTGTCGATTTATATTGAGGTAGCGTGTTCGCTTTCTCGACTCAGAACCAGGGTTTTCAGTGATCTCTTTTTCCTTGTGATTTTATTGATCAAGGCATGGGTTATATTCTCAAAACTTATATCAGAACCAGCGTGTTCTTCGCAGATCGATTTACATTTGAGCCAGAGTCCTCACCTCCCGTGAGGAATGCAACGTATTTGCGCACCTTTTTTCAGAATTTATTTATGTCTTTCGAGCGATTTTGCCAACCAGCATGTTTTTTTTTTGCTGCTCGATTTACATTGAGACAGCCCAAAACTCCTGTGAGAAATGCAACGAATTTGCGGACCTTTTGTTTTTCAGACTATCATCATGCCTTTCAAGAGACTCTTTGTCCTGTGACACTCGCTCATTAGATCTTTGTATTTTATTCAAGTTTATACTTTTATACCTCTAATACATTCCGCCCATTCTTGCGCGCTTTTCATACAATTTACTTTACACCAATTTTTTTCTTAAGTATATTACCCCGCGGAATATTTTTCTTAACCCTGATGACGCTGTTGCTGGGAATTTAATTATTATTTTTAGTTTCAGCAGTCAAAGGCCTCATTTGAACTATATTTTTCTTTCTAACGTTTATAGCTTTGATACAATGGAATTTTCCATGAAACATAAGTGCTAACTTTCTCGTATTTACCAACATTGTTTAATAAAAGTGAAAGCCTAGAATGTGCCAAAGTTGTTCTCTTGAAGTTGGGTGCCTTCTTTTTCTATAGCTAAATCCATTCTAAACCGCTAAGGGCCTGGCGTTTACATGGAGGTAGGGGACCCCAAGTAGGTGAGATAACCCGCTTAGGTAGGGTACCCGTCTGTCCATATATTCTCTCATTTTAATGTGATCACGTTTGTATGATAGGTGGGGTGGGGTGACCCGCCACATGTTACCTCACCTATCTGGGGTTCCCCACCTCCATGTAAACAGGCCCTAAAATTATGAAAAAAAGTATATCGCGAAGATCTGATTGTAGATTAAACGTCACGTGTCTTCCTTGCTGGTCGCTCGTAGATTTGTAAGTCGGGTTAATTCCCAGGCAGTACATCAACCTATTGTAAATCGAGCCGATTAAAGTTGTGTTCAAGCGTTCAAGTTTGTATTCCATCGCTTCCTTAACATATAGAAAATGCAGTCACGCGAAACAAGCCGTGAACACGAAATCAAGTCGCCTCTGAATGAGTGAAGAAAATTTCCATATAGAGTTGAGTAGAATTACATTTTACAACTATATCATATATATCCTGAGCTTAAAGTTATAGTTATAGATATGAAATAAATCTTATCCGGATAATGTACACAGCTTTTCATCGATTCTGTACAGCAAAGAAAAAACTGTTCGGATACTGATCACCTGACATCAATACTAGTTAGTGAATGTTTCTGGCCTCCGTTATTCCAAGCAAATCGAATTTCAATAAGAATTAATAAACTTTCTGAGAACCTGACTTCTTTAAGTAATACTATCTTTACTATAAATATAAAACAGTTTCTTTGAAAATATCACATATTACCTACCCTTTTCTGAGCAGCAATAATTTAAAATTTACTGAGCAGTAAACAGCGTAAATATTAGCCATGAAAAGTTTGCTCACCTGAACAGAACGGCGTCTTCCGGACTGTTTCGCAAGCTTTAAACTCGCCAAAACTTTCATCTTAAAGCCGAAATGTTTAGCTTTCATTCGAAGTACTTCGTTTACTGAGAACTGAAAAGGGCGCCTCAAAAATTAAGTTTTTGTTTTAAGTGTCTAGATACTGCATGGTACCGTCTGGATACTGAGCAACATACTGTAACTATTGAAATTGCTACAATGTAACTATTGATAAACGTGTCTAAAGTACATCACGTAGCGATGCCCCAAGGGGCCAATGTTTGCTATTTTGAGCGGTCTAGAAGCCCTTATGAACGTGATATCATTCCTTTCTTGTCGCTGATGAAGTTTAATTGAGGTGAATCAAATATTCCACTTTTGAGATTTTTTTTATGGTGTTCTGAGTGCACGAAATTACTTATTTTAATTACTTTCTTTAATTGTTAATATTTTTCTGCCTGACGTTTGTGGCAGAATCCATTTCAATTGTCACAGAAACACCTGCCCCTTGTGTATCAAAACTAAGACATAAAAACTGAGCTCTTGGATAGAATATAAATAAGGGCAGTTGGCATTAGCCCATCTCTGAGCTCAGTTTTATGGAGATTTCGTTTCAATCTACAAGGGTTCCAGGTGCCTCTTTGAGGTCTAATAGAACCACAGGTAACTAAACTACAACTTTTTCTCCTCTTTGAGTATGATATATCAAAATAATATATAGATTTAACCAGGGCTAAAAGCGAAGCTTCCATTAGTAAATTTAGCTTTAATGCAGTATTAAGACGGAGTGTAATTTTTCTTAGCGATTCTAATCAAACGACGGTTGTTACAATAATACAAGTAGATCACTGATTGCTAAAATAACACATTCATAAAATAGCCTTTTTGTACATTTGTTTGAGACGCGATATTTTGTTCAGTGGCAGAAAAAACAGTAAAGCACTGTAGTTTATGAAATAAACCGGATTTCTTCGCCAAGTTTTCCTTTCAAGAGGGACTCAGTAGTGCCCCAAGTTAGGATGTTCCCTGTCAGTCCCTTCTTTCAAACTGCTCAAACTGTTCACAGTCCCCTACTTTTCCGTAAGACCGTCGAGATCAAGCGCTATGCGTTATGGGGGTGGCCATATGATTTTAAATGTAGGGAGATGAAACACGGAGCCTACTCCATGGTGTACCCTATGGCATACCTAAAATGGAGTACCCCTAAAACTCATGTATTGGTAAAAAAAACACTTTATAAACATGGTGAACCATTAGGATGTACATACCTTTATTTATTTTGAGTTTGCCAGATCTCCGATTGTCACATCCTCGGAGACCCAGGGGCAGATAGTGGGGACGAGGAAAAGTCTAAACGGGCGGGAAAATATATGGCACGAAGAAAAGTAAAGAACGGCGAGAAGAGCCCCTGGGGACAATGTCTTACCAGACCAGTTCCAAACGGTCCCCGCCGTTCTGGCTTCTCATTGGTGCCAGAAAAACACAAGTTTTCTGCACCAATCAGAAGCCAGAACGGCGGCGACCGTTTGGAACTGGTCTGGTAAGACATTGTCCCCAGGGGCTATACTCGCCGTTCTTTACTTTTCTTCGCGCCACATTTTCCCGCCCGTTTAGACTTTCCCTCGTCCCCACTACCTGCCCCTGGGTCTCCGAGGATGCGATTGTCACAGTTCTTGAAATTTAACATTAAACCGCTGACCACCTCAAATGGAAGGCTTTGATGTATAAGCATCCTTGAGTTGAGCGGTTTCTTTTTCAAGAGGCCAAAAGAGCCAAATTTTTTATTGTAGTTTAAGGGACTTTGCTAAGCTTACCTAGCTCTTTCCAGGTGTGCATTAGTGATGCGGCATTCCTTAGAGGAAGGAATGCAGATTTGAATTTGAGATTGGTTGCGACAACGACTAACGGATGCATTTTTCAAATAATCGATTCATTAATGCAATCTTGGGGGTACGCTTGACCTGCCTTGACTATATTCGCTAAATTAAAGTGTCGTCAGAATTTCATGTGATAATGTACATTTGAGACCAAGATGGCCGCCCCTAACGCAAAGCGCCCGATCTTGACGGTCTTACGGAAAAATAGGGGACTGTGAGCAAACTACCTTCCCCCTCCCTAAACGCAACAGAAAACATCTGTCAGCTCTTTCATTGACATCACACCCGTCGTTTACCCCTTTGCGTGTACCTTTCTATCCACCAGGAACCGTTTGTCGCAACAGAAAATGCCGAATTCCACAGAGAACCAACTGGCAGAAATGTTAAAAGAGTTTCAATCAAGAAGCAAAGCCAAAGTTATTCTGTTATTGGGTGGATACCTTCTCATTTTGTTTTTTTTGTTTGTTGGAAACTGTTTAACACTCCTTGTTATGTTCTTAAATCCACGGATGAGGACAATTCCAAACATGCTCGTAGCATCACTCGCTTTTTCTGACGTATTATTAGGCCTTTGCAGTTCAGTGCCTTTTGGCATTCCAGCATTGGTGACTTCCCATTGGCTGTTTAATGATACAGCGTGCCAATTTCAAGGTTACGTATCTATCATGTTGGTTGTCGCTTCAATTCACACATTGGTGTTGATGGCAGTGAACAGATACTATAGGATCGTCAAACCAGCAAAGTACCGACGCTACTTCACAAAGAAGAAAACCCTCATTATGATTCTTGTATCATGGTTCTCTTCTTTTTGTGCTCCATTGCCCCACGTGCTAAGTGGAAGAAAAATGGTCTTTCATCCTGCCAAGTTCTTCTGTTACCTTGGCATAGAAAAAAGCGCATCCATACATTATGGTAATCCGCTTTACATAGGTGTCCCAACCTGTGTTATTGTTTACTGCTACTTGAGAATCTTCACAACAGTTCGCAATCACAACAGAAATGCTCATCTTCCCAACAATCCGATAAGCTCTGTAAACGTAGAAGAAGTTAAAGTGGCTCGCACCATATTTGTAGTTGTGGTGTTTTTTAATCTTTGTTGGATTCCAGTCTTAACAGTTAACGTTTTGGACTATTTATTCCAAAGATGGATCTTCCCTACCGAGGTTTACATTGTTTATACGCTTTTGGCCACTTTAAGCAGCGCGGTGAATCCTTTAATTTACGGCGTGATGAACAAGAGTTTTCGTACGAATTATTTGAAGGTGCTGCGCTGCACGTACTACCGATCTCAAGTTGTTGTAGGACCGTTGGTTCGGTGAGGACAAGCGAGTACGATGACTTTTGCTTACAAAAATACAGTTGGAAGTGAATTACTCAATAATTTAGGTTGTGTCTGACATTTGAAAACTGAAAAAAACATATTTTCTCTCTTAAACATTGGCTTTCAAATCACCACCGGGTCGAGTATATGACCCCAAGCTCACAGGCAATCAATAGTTGACTTACCATAAATTTGGGAACAAATCAGGTAATTGGTGACGATAAAGGGGCTTGAACACGGTCTCTTTGAATTTATGTCCAGCACTCTTTCCTCTTAACCTTTTTACGTTGGCCATTCATTACCCATAAGATACTGTTAAACGCCGTATACGGTCATAAGTTCAATCATACCAAAAAGACCTACTTACGCGCTTCTGCATCAGGGAGTGGTTCGAGTGCGCCTAATAATGAAGCCTTTTCTGAATGAATCGGGTAGATCTTTGTTCAGCGCGTGCTGCTTGTTGCTGAGGTAAGTTTCAAACGTAGGCTTACTAGCTGTGCACGTGGTACAGCTTGCTCAGTTGTTGAATGAACGAAAGTTCACACTCGGAAAAACAGTTCCAGAAATTCGGGCGTCAGCGACTTCAAAGGCTTGGCACAATTTAGGCAGAGTCTCCGTTTGTCCTCTCACTCCAAAAGACAAAACGAGGCTTTGAAGGCAGGTTGACCAGGGGATTACTAATAAGCCATCATACCCCAAATGCAGATTTTGCTACTAATGCATGTCTGCGTTTGCTGGTTCGATCTACACAATGGCCTTGATGGTGGTGAACAGGTTTTACAGAATCGTAAAACTAGAAAATTACCACCGCTATATTTACTACCAAGAAGAAAACTCTATCGATGTTTCTTGTGACTTAATGCCCGTCATTGCCATATTTTCTGGTAGGGAACAGAATGGTTCCGTCATTATCCAATAAAAAACAGTGCTGGCATTCATGACCTATACGGTCAACCATTTTCTCTCGTGTTTCCAAACTGCACCATCTTCCATTGCTATCTTAGATTCTTGAAAAACGTTCGTAGTCTTAATAACAGTTTGTATCTTTCCGACAAGGAAGTTGGCGCACCGTTTTCGTTATAATAGTGTTTTTAGCGTGGATCTACCCTCCTGAGATTTCCATATTGACATAAACGTTTTTGATCACTTTAAGCAGCGCTTTGAATCCTCTGATACGACTTGATAAAAGGAAAGTTTTCGTAAGAATTATTTGAAGGTGCAACGCTGCACTTAGTGAGCACTAGGTATATATTAGCCAATAATCAACAATTATTGAATGAAGCTGACTGTCAGCTGAACAATTATGGAGATCAAGGGTCTGTTATCCGCCGAGGCCGTACGCCGAGGCGGATAACACACTCTGAGATCTTCATTATCCTTCAGATGATACGAAAGCCAAATTCAATAATTATTTTATTATTCATTCAAAGTAATGCCCACTTTAAAAACAAGCTAAAACATGCTTACCTCCATCGATGTTAAGTTCATCTTCGATAGTGCATGTTTATAAGCAAATTTAGGAGATAAAGGGTTGTTTAGGTCTGCAAATATTCTCCAAATAGCAGATGTCGTCCATCCAGTTGTCTTCCTGCTGTTCTTGCTACAACTCAACCTCATCCCCAGGTCTTCTCGGTTCGGTTCAATTCTCTGGCAATTTTGCTGCACGATTGACGTCATTTTTCACATATCGAAAAATAAAATGCTTCCAAATTTGGTCGACAATAGTTGGTTATGACGAATTTTCTTGGGATTTTTTCCCCTTCCCCTCCCCTCTAAACAATACGATGATTGCTGTGCCACTGTACAAACTACCTGTAAGAAACAACAAGCAGTCAACTTTTGATGTATTACAAAATAGAGGGAGGGGGCCGAATTGATTGTTTTCGAAATATTCCTTATTTGACGACAGCGTCTCAACAATCTTGTCACCGGTTGTAGTTGAACGTTTTACTCTCGACACTTTGCTTAAAATTAAAGTCGCAAAAGAGAAATCTCTAGGTTAGCCTAGCTAAAAGTCAAAGGCATGCTTGACGAGCTAATTGGGTATGAACAGAACGGCTGCACAGAACGTTAACAGAGCTGATTGGACAGACTGAATTATGATAACCTTATGAGCCTTCAGCTGGCGCATAGAAAGATGATAAGGCACGATGATGCATTTCTGAAGGTGCGGGTCTGTCAAAATACGTCTTGCGATTGACAATATCAGCTCAATCAGTTTTAATAAAATTCCGGCTTATTTTTGCCCTATTTAGTCGATGCTTCTCTAATAGTGAGGTGGAGTCTGTCACGAACAAGCTGTTGTTTAGAGAAACCTCGAAGGAAAGACACAAAGCAGGTAACTGTGAAATTTGCTTTTTTCATTTTACTTTTTTCATAATACTAAGTGCAAATTTTATATCGTGCACAAACAGGAACAATGCGAACACGACACAGTCAGAATTTTACTCCACACTCTCTTTATATTCTATCATTTGTAATGGCAATTTTATTCATCAAAAACATTTCTTTAAAAGTTTATTTGTCAAAATGGGAAACTTATATGATGTACTGAAATGATGTCTTCAAATTGTGAGGGATTGTGAGCTTATAAATTAGTACCTTCAGAAACATTTTCGTTACAATTTGTAAACGTTCTCTGCAGACTACAGAAAACCGCTTCGTTTTTCCCTTTTAACTAATAAGGCTAGGCCTGGTTCAGACGCCGAACTTTTCATGAGCCGAACCTAATACATTGAATTAAGTTCATGAAAAGTTCAGCGTCTGAATCAATTAGGAACGCCTGTTCCAATATGGAACGGCTCAGCCGTTCTTTCCGCCTGACCCGGCCGGGAATTTTGCCTTAATAATTTGGGTCGGCCTTAATTCGAATTAGGTTCGACTCATAAAAAGTTCGGTGTACAGGTTCTACAACAAAGAAATAAAAAGGAAACGAAAACCATTGAAGTGTTTTCGTCACAGTTTGCCAAATTTAAACGAAAAACGTGCATTCTTTAACATTCTTTGTTCATTTTCTTGCAAATCTTTATGGTTATGCATAAGCTCGTTTCTGCCAAACACTCTGCTTAGCATTCATTTTAATGAATTCCAGTTTTTTAAAATAATTTATAATTTCCGCCAGTAAATTTCCGAAACTGTTCTCTTGACCACAATATCCAACCCAAAGTATGAGTTTAGGTGTCAACGAATCTTAAGTTTTTAGCTTAAAAAATCGTTTAATTAATAAGTAGCTTGTTTCGGCTACTGACAAGTGGCAAGGGAAACTGATTGATTGGTTCTATAGCCAACGACAAACAAAATATATTAAGTAATTTCTTCCAAATGAAAATTGACTTAATAATTTATGTAACTATAAGAGCTTCAGTGTAAACTTAGCAGTCTGTGCAGGTTTTCTCTCTTTGCATTTAGTAGTTAAGGAAATACCAGCCTTCTAAAAATGCGAAATTTTTGGGGTGACAAAGGGTTATTGAAAGTCTGTACACCCCTAAACAAGTTGGAGTTTTTAACATTACATATTTTAAACTTATTTTGTATTTTGGCCTTACAGTTTTGGAATAGGTAAATGTGCTCTGCCCTTTCAATATTCAGATATGGCATTTTTAATTTTGCAAGTTGATTAGAAAACAGGAAGCTAAAGCTTTTACCCTCGTTTTGAAAAAGAGGTGACTCAGAAATGGCTTCTTTAGTTCGATACTGACTGAGTTTAACCTTTTTAGACTTTACAATAATCACTCCGTAAGATTTACAGAAATATAAACAAAGTGGCTGTGAGCCAAGAAAGTCGGAAAAAATTATGTTAGTAAAATCTTAAGATATGTCATTGGTTCTTATTGGTTAGTCGGATAATGTTAATGTTACCTTTTTCCCAGATATTTCAAATTTAACGCTCGTAAAGAAATAATATTCAAATTTTCTCTTCACCATTTTTCTTGCTTACCTCTATGTTATCACTTTGACGAAATAATTTTAATTTTGAAAAATCTAAAAGGCATATAGTATCGACTGTGGTTGTTTTGTGTCCTCAATGTAATATTTGGACGAAATATACTTTGTTTGTTATACTTCTACTGTAAAGATGGTTGTCATAGTAAACAACAGCTGGTAAATCATTTATTGCCTGAAAACAGTAGTTAGTATGTTCGTATTTTTACGTTTTTTTTTTCGTCAGGATTTTTTCAGTGGCAAACGTCCAGTAAAACGCCGCAGTTTTCACTTGCAATAAACCGGATTTTCCTGTCACGTTTTCTTTATTTTTCAAGAGATATTCAATAGAGCGCCGATTTTGGGTGCTCCCTATATTCCCTTCCCCTGGATACTAGAATATCTCACCTCTTTTAATGACTTCAATGACCTCGTTTAACCCTTTGCGCTTATTTTTCTATCTATCAGGAACTTTTTCACGCAGAAAACATGAACTACACGGTAGAGAACCAACTGGACGAAATGTTAAAAGAGCTTCAATCAAGAAGAAAAGCCAAAGCGATTCTGTTATTGGGTGGATACCTTCTCATTTTGTTGTTTTTGTTTGTTGGAAACTGTTTAACACTCCTTGTTATGTTCTTAAATCCACGGATGAGGACAATTCCAAACATGTTCGTAGCATCACTCGCTGTTTCTGACGTATTATTAGGCCTTTGCAGTTCACTGCCTTTTGGCATTCCAGCATTAGTGACTTCTCATTGGCTGTTTAACGATACAGCGTGCCAATTTCAAGGTTACGTATCTATCATGTTGGTCGTTGCTTCAATTCACACATTGGTGTTGATGGCAGTGAACAGATACTATAGGATCGTCAAACCAGCAAGGTACGGACGCTACTTCACAAAGAAGAAAACCCTCATTATGATTCTCGTGTCATGGTTCTCTTCTTTTTGTGCTCCATTACCTTTCGTGCTAAGTGGGAGAAAAATGGTATTTCATCCTGCCAAGTTCTTCTGTTACTTTAACATAGAAAATACATACATGTATTATGGTAATCCGCTTTACATAGGTGTCCCAACCTGTGTTATTATTTACTGCTACTTGAGAATCTTCTCAACAGTTCGCAATCACAACAGAAGTGTTCATCTTCCCAACAATCCGATAAGCTCTGTAAACGTAGAAGAAGTTAAAGTAGCCCGCACCATATTTGTAGTAGTGGTGTTTTTTAATCTTTGTTGGATTCCAGTCTTAACAGTTAACGTTTTGGATGATGTATTCCAAAGATGGATCTTCCCTACTGATGTTTACATTTTTTATACGCTTTTGGCCACTGTAAGCAGCGCAGTGAATCCTTTAATTTACGGCGTGATGAACAAGAGTTTTCGTACGAATTATTTAAAGGTTCTGCGCTGCACGTACTGCCGATCTCAAGCCGTCGTAGGACCGTTGGTTCGGTGAGGACAAGCGAGTACGATGACTTTCGACTAAACTGAATATACAGTTGGAAGTGAACTACTTAACTACTTTGGTTGTGTCTTGCATGTGAAAGTTGAAAAAACGTATTTTCTCTCTTGACGGCATTGGCTTTCAAATCACCACCAGATCGAGTAAAACTATATGACTCCACGCTCACGGGCAATCATTAGTTGACTAACTTTAAATATGGGAACAAATCAGGTACGATGGCGAGACTTGAACACGAGATCTCAGAATTTATGTGGCCATTCACTTCCTATAAGACATTTTCAAACGAGCTATGCGATCTTAAGTTTAATTCTAACAAAGAGAGCGAACTACGCGCTTCTGCATCAGGGAGTGGTTCGAATGCGCCTAATAATGAAGCCTATTCGCATGGTCTATCGAGGCATAGTTAATCGTGGAGGCCGGCATCTTGAGAATTGCATGCAAAGGTTAATAGAATCACCATGGAGAAAAAAAGTAGGTGGTGAATTAGGCGAAATTTCGCTAACGGAAAAATGCGTAAAAAGTTGTTCTTTACTCTATGACAGTTTATCATTCACGGCTGCAGGGTTAGTTGAGTGGCATATGAGATTCGTATTGCAAATCATGGGGAGCTTGTGCGGCCCCCACATAATCAATAGAAAACCCATGTTCAAATCCGTTTCAATGATAATCTTTCAAGTTGGTCGGATAGCCATTTAGGTATAAAAAAACTGTAAAATATTTACTGTGACTGGTGTTGGTAGTTGTACTGGAATGGACAGAGCGTGAGGTGTGGCGTCAGTTAGCTTTCCCGATTTGCATTAAGAGGCCGGGTGACTGCCTCCTCATGTAAAGCAGGCGTGTTTGAAATTGCAACTAAGACATTATATGCCTCGGAGACATTTCCAGCAGATTCCTCGAGGAATGGCTGGTTAAAAGGGTTAGACTGATTGCTTGGGGATGAACTCTTGGTCACGTGGTGAGCCTGCAACCACAATTCCCAAAGCATATTTCTTCCATTCATTTTTAGCCAAAAATTAAGCTATTTTGTCTTTGGATAACCATCATCATCTGTGGCTATCCAGATGATAGCCATGAAGGCCATTTTGGCTATACAGAAATTAGTTGACGGGGGGGTGGGGGTGGGATGGGAGCCAATCAGAAATAATAAGACATTTACCAGCTGGTAAATGTAGTTAATGGAAAAATGTTGCCTTGGGCGAAGGGGGAGGGGGGGGGGGGGGCGGGGGTTAGGAGTAGCGTGGGACAGCCTGCCCCGTCGTATGCTTGGTTGTATCTGTCTGATTCATTAAATGAAAGCACTCTATTCTTTAAGCTGAAAACAAAGCTTTTCATGGCTGGAACTTTACTTGTCATCGTATATTTCTTAGCTTCGCAAAGATTGGTCCCTGTTTTATAGCCCCTATTCATGGCTAGACCTTAATCATGATAAGTTTAGGTAGCTTATAATACAACTGTGTCAACTGGTCAAACTTTGAGAAATTGTCTGACTATAACGTTCCAGTAACATCCTTGATAGTATTAATGCTTGTAGTTCTAGGTCTACCTCGATTTGGGTGACCACCTTGGGGTCCCCAAAGCAGCACTTTTGAAGCAGCCTCTCCATTGCGGCTTGTACAATGGCCAGCTAATCGTAATCTTCTCGCTCAGATTGTTTCACTAATTCTTGGGAGGCTCCCGTACAGTTCCGCGTTGTTTATATGTCGTTGCCAGTGCACAATCAGGACCGTTCGCAGCATTTTGGTGTAACATCCTTCGACACTTTTCTCTAGCTTCTTCGTCACGGTCCATGTTTCACTTCCATAGAGTAAGACAGACTCCACAGTTGCTCTAAACAGTCTGATCTTTGTTGCTTGTGGCAGCTTTGAGGTCCACATTGTTCTCATTTTGTTACAAGCTATTCAAGTTGAAGCCTATCTGACCCTGAAGTCATGCTCTGAGTCACTGATCCATGAACCCAGATACTTGAAGTTCTCAACAGGTTCAATTACTTCGTCACCTCGTGTTTTGAGCCCAGGATCAACATGGTGGTTAAAGAACATGTATTTTGTCCTCTTTGCATTTGTTAAAAGACCAACCTGGGGCAAAGCTTCTTCAACATTTCTGAGTAGGTCTTGCGCTTGTTGGAACTGATCACTAAAAAAGTAATGTCGTCTGCAAAGTTGGCTAGCTTGCACGAAAGGAAACAGTTAATAAAAGTAATTTGTTAATTTTGGCTCGACCACGTTTTTAGCACGCGACATCGCGTTCTAGTACCGACCTTTCAAAGCTCCCCAGTGAAGTTCTCCGGCTTCGCTTACACCAACTGAATCTTCCTGTCACGGGAAGCTACGCTCGCCTGGTCAGCGATCCAGCACTCTGTTTCGCCTATTGTTCAATCAGCATTTTAATCACTCCCACTGCGACGTGACGTTATTCCGCCTGCTTTCGCGGTTACCAGCAGTCCACGTCCTCGTGTCTCTTCTGTAGCATCTCCAAACGAAGATCATTTGCCTCAATTATTTGCCTCAGACTTGGGCTTTGGCAAATGTATAGTTGATCTGCAAGTAACTGTCTCACAACACTTTCTTATGCATAATGTTTTGCGAAAACTGCGAAAAAAACGTGCTAGCAAATTTTTGCAACAGCGTTTGCAACGATATACTAAGAATTATAGTTAACGGCAGTTGACAATAGTCGATCCCAGTGAGCTCAGTTTTATGAAGTGCATGTATTCTTTTCAATATCTGTAAGGATCTGTTGCTCACTGTGAAGTCTAAAAGAACCACAGATAACTAAACTTAATTTTTTTCTCTTTTTTTTCCTCTTCTTGTATGATATACCTAAATATACACTGTATTATTTTTCCAAGTGATTCCAATGCAACGACGGTTGTCATAGTAGCAACCTAGATCACTGATGGCCTGACATAAAACATTCATTGAATAGTCTTTTTTGTTTAGACCCGATTTTTTTTCAGGTTTCCTTGCCAAGTCTCCGCCGTAAGAGGGTCTGAACGGGGTTTAGTGTTTAGTGTTATTTGCCCATAATCTTTTGGTTTTTGCTGTTAAATTGCATGGCCAATTTTTTATTCTTTACTGTTTCCGAAGAAAATACTGTCAAGTGTTTGGAGGGTTCTTCGGACATCTTCGGCAATGGTCCGACCTCCTCGTCAGTCTTTGGAAATCTTCTGAAATAATCAGGAATTGCTGTAAATAAAAATGGCCAATAACTCCTTGATATACTAAAAAAATCAATATTGGCCTTTTTGGAGCCGTTTTTGCTTCTTCCTGGAAAAACATTTACTCTTTCAAACAATTTTTTACTGTTAGTGTTAAAATGCCTGCTTCATTTTACAAAGCCGCAAAATGAAGTGTTTAGTGTCACCAAGGTACCCACCTTTCAGACCCTTCTTTAAGAGAGACTCAATAGTGCGCCGAGTTTGGATGTCCTCTGTCTTCCCTGCCCCCTAGACTGTTCACAGTCCTTGTTTTTTTTTCCTTAAGACAGTCGAGATCGAGCGCTTTGCGTTATAGGCGGCCACCTTGATTTTGCACGCACCGAGGGGGCTGGCGTGAATCAAGAAATCGTCAAGGAAATTTATAAGCATTGCCGGCCAGCCCACGGGACATCGGTAAAATATAGCAAAATATAATGAAAAATTCTTGCTCGTCTCCGCCAGTAATGCTAGCTTAGAGTTTTCTTTACCGAATGGTTTTTAGTATTTACGATGTCGTTTGCGTCGCTGGTAATTCGCGTAGGTTGAAATGAGGGTATGATGGTTTTCTTTCTCTAGAAAAGCACAAGTCGTGATGATCTGTAAGTCTTTATAACTACAATAAGATACTTTGAAATATTAAACGAGTTTTACAAAATATACCAGGAGATACTAAAAAAAGCAGAAAATGCAACAATATAGTTAGAATGGAAATCAGTTCATATCTCAAAAACGCTATTGTACCGAATATTGATGTGCATTCGTTCGCATTCATTGCTTTACTGTATTTTATTATTTTATTTTGTTATTATTATTTTTTGCAGTCTCATTTCTTGATAGCAAACAAATTTTTCAGCGTTTAAAGTTAGTAGGGAGAAGATCAGGTTTTAGTATCCCAGTTTGGATCAAAACTGAAAGGACAACTCGTAATATATTAACACCAATGAAATACCAGGTGAGCTTTCGCGCGAAAACTTGATATCTTCACATGTGAAAATATCACCGTTGTTATGGCTTCATAATAAATCACGCCTTTCACACCAAAAAACTAAAAAGTGAAATGGTTTTGTATTTCATTGGTGTTTATATAATAAATAGAACATCATGCGCTCATTCGTGAAATATAGTAATATATAGTATCTCCGCGCGGCCAGGTAATATCCTCTACGTATTATATGGATTGAAGAAGGATCTCGACGGATTTAAAATTTTCCATTTTTTTAAAAAGAACTTTGAGTTGCTAATTACAGTTCTTAAATTTGACGTGTTAATCTAGAAGTTAAAATGCCCATCTTAAGAAACTGCTATTTATATTATTTCTGTACTTTCACTAGCATAAAATTTCATGACTATGAACTTCGCATTTCGCCTAAAAATTAAACGCAACTTTGGTATAGTTTATTCTTGCGTCACTACTGAAGTCAAGGCTACTCTTTACATTAGCTTTAATAAGAAAATACATTGAATTTAGTCTTGGTAACTGAGCGTTCGTTTGGAATGAAATTGCTATCACCATGAAAAAGTATATTAAAAATATTAAACTTTTTAAAAGTAGGTTGAGTTTGATCGTCCGGGTGAACGTAGTCCTGAATAGGACTGTTGTTGTAGTCACTGTCAACAACAACAGTCCTATTCAGGACTACGTTCACCCGGACGATCAAACTCAACCTACTTTTGAAATGACTCCTGGGTTCAAACCTTTCACATTAAACTTTTTCATAACAAAAGGAAGAAAGAACTTGCATGCGATAAAAAAAAGTCACTTTGTTAGCAATAAAGCCGATAAATAATACCTTTTCACCTGTGTATGTTTTGTTTCCTCATTTCAGGCCGTGTGTTTTTTCCCCACACAAGAGTTTATTTAAAATGTTTTCCTGCCAGGTGTAAATGTATGCATAATTTTGGAAAAGACAACAGGTAAAATACCTTGATGAGGACACGTGGTCTAAAGCTCAAAAGATCTATACTGGGTCGTTTATTAGAATTGCTGCTATTTATCTATGAAAGGAAACTTCGTAGTTTCTTCCAGCTAACAGACTGGAGGGCGATATGACAGCAATATTAATAATAAGTATCCACGTTTAGGGAAACGTCAGTAAGGCATCTGAAAAGACTACATAACGTAAATTCTGCACGAGGGGGCTGCTGTTTCAAAAATCCCTTAAATAGGTAACTTACACTTTTTCTTTTATAATTCCTATTTTTTATATCATGTAGCCATATGTCACGCCAAAACAAACGCGGTTTTGCAAAAAAAAAAAAAAAGAAAAGAAAAGAAAGAAAAGACAAAAGAGAAATGCTTTGATAAATCACAGTAAACACCAGACAGCTTTCAATTCGTTCAGATTGCTATAAGTACATGTTAACGACAAAGAAGAATACATATAACTTAAAAAACAGAGTTCTCTTTACTGGCGACTCTCCCATTTGTTAAAATTCTGAATTGAGGAACGTCTATCGAGGAACTTGTCAGATATTCATTGACGTTGAATTGACGATATATCGGATTTCAGTAAAAGAAAGGTTCTGTTGCCATGAAAAGCGACATGTTTTTGAAAAAGGCCGCAAAAGGATGGGAGACAATTGAGATCCGGTTGAGTAGAGACAATTGCCTCGAAATAGCCAACATCTATGACACTATTTTAGCCTTTTCAAGACTCTAATGAACGTCATCTACTCCATCTTGATGAAGGTCAGTTGAGGTGGATGAAATATTGCACTTTTGAACTTTTTCATGGTGTCTCGATTATAGAAAACTATCATTTTATTTCCTATACTTAAATTGTAAATATTGGTCTGCCTGACGTTTGTGGCAGAATACATTTCACTTGTGGCAGAAACACCTGCCCCTAGTCAGTGATTCAAACTAAGAATTAAAAGCTGAGCTCGAGGATTGATTATTAATGAAGTATTGACGTTCAGTCTAATGTCTTCAGGGGTTATTTGCTTGTGTGAAGCCTAAAAGAACCACAGGGAGCTGAACTTCGCTTTTCTTTTTCAGATTCCACTTTGAGTACTATTTACCCATATATTAACTGTGCTTAATTTGTGTCCTCAAAGTAATATTTGGACGGAATATTTTGCTCTTTAACCTTCAGCAAAGACTGTTGTCATAGAAAACACAGGTAAATCATTAATTTCTTAAAGAAATACTTGCAAAATAGTGGTATTTTTACGTTTTATTTAGACACGGTAGGATTTTTTCAGCGGCAGAAGTTCGGAAAATCGCGACTGTAGTTTTTATAATAAACGATTTTTTGTTTAAAGAGAAATTGAATTAAAAAATGATTGGCTTTCCCATATGTTCCCTCTTCCGATCTTTCCCCATTGGACCGAATACCCCACCTTTTTCTATGACTTCAATGATCACGTTTGACTCTGTGCGTATACTTTTCTATCTACCAGGAACTGCTTGATGCTACAAAAAAATGAACTACACGGTACAAAACCAACTGGCAGAAATGTTGAGAGAGTTTCAATCAAGAAGCAAAGCCAAAGTTGTTTTGGTATTAGGTTTATACGCGCCTATTTTGTTGCTTTTGTTTCTTGGAAACAGCCTTACACTCCTTGTTATGTTGTTAAACCGACGGATGAGAACAACTCCAAATATGTTCGTAGCATCACTCGCTGTTTCTGACTTATCTATAGGACTTTTCTGTTCAGTACCGTTTTGCATTCCAGCATTGGTGACTTCCCAATGGCCGTTTAATGACACAGCCTGCCAAGTTCAAGGATATCTGCTTATTACATTGGTCTGTGCTTCGATTCACACATTGGTCTTAATGGCAGTGAACAGATATTATAGAATCGTCAAACCGGCAAAGTACCGACGCTACTTCACTAAAAAGAAAACCCTAATCATGATTCTTGTGTCATGGTTCTCTTCTTTATTTGCTCCATTGCCTCTCGTGCTAAGTGGAAGCAAAATGGTCTTTCATCCTTTTAAGTTCATCTGTTACTTTGCCATTAGAAAAATGGTATATGTTGGTAATCTCCTTTACATAGGTATTCCAAACTGTATTATTATTTACTGCTATTTTAGAATCTTCACAACCGTTCGCACCCACCACAGAAATTTTCATCTGCCTGGGAATCCAATAAGTTCGGTAAACGTAGAAGAAGTTAAGGTGGCGCGCACAATATTCGTTATAGTGGTGTTTTTTAACCTGTGTTGGATTCCAGTCTTGGCAATTGAAGTTGTGGACAACATTTTTGAAAAATGGATCTTTCCTTCGGAGGTGTACATTTCATATACGCTTTTGGCCACTTTAAGCAGCGCTGTGAATCCTGTAATTTACGGCTTGATGAATAAGAGTTTTCGTACGAATTATTGGAGGGTTCTTCGCTGCAAGTGCTGCCGATCTCAAGTTGTCGTGGCACCGTTGGCCTTGCCTGGAAGGACGGCTGCTGTGGGCATGGAAATGAGGCCATTGCATGATGTACAGAAAAATGCGAATTAAAGGTGCCACTGGTCACTGCAGTCAAGTACTTGTAGTTACATGTGTCACATTCAAATTTTCAAACAGGAGACATGAAGTTTAGAAATCCGCGTTGGCCGAACACTACTGCTTGAGAAACCTTGACGGGGAATAGCTGACACCCTTGACAAAATAAGCCAATCTCGCTTTTCAGTTGATTTCCAAGGTTTCCAAAATAGGTGAGATGATGCTATCTGTGATTAAAAACCATCCTTTGTTCAAATGATCGCGCCATTGGGCGCTGACAACGAGCCGTTGGCTTTGTCGCCTTCAACCTTACACATCAATTGCAAGAAAACATAAAAGTACTGGCGGCAGTGTAAGAAAAGAGAGGGGGCGTAGCCGCTTAGGCCCCGGTGTGCTGGTCTATAGGATTTTGGCTTGCATTGTTTTTGGGGAGTGGGGTGGGTGAGGTGAGATCTATCATATACTTAAGTGAATCTTTATTATCAGTTATTGGAAACTATCTAAAACTTCTGACAATGTACTTCTTAGTTAAACCGACAGATAAGAACAATTCCACACATATTAGAATCGTCACCCGCTGTTTCAAACTTATTAATAGGTGTTTTTTCTGTAGCTCTTTTAGTATTCCTACATTGTCACTTTTTCCAATGGCCGTTTTGCGATACAACCTGCCAATTTCTAGCAGGTTTCATAACTATTCAACAACAACAATCTTTACTTGTACTCACTCTTGCTAAAAAACAAATTATGACAATGACAATATTAAAAGTGAAAATTGGAGCACTGGCTCCCTGGAATAACCAGAGGGGCTAGCGGAGCCAGGCAGCCGGTTGACATCAGCACTAAATAAAATTAAACTACAGGCCCCAGTTGTTCGAAAGGTGGATAGCGCTATCCACTGGATAGGGCAATTGGTTGTCGTAATACTTAACCGCTGGATAGCGATTTATCCGGTGGATAGCGCTATCCAGCTTTCGAACAACCCGGGCCAGGTCAGCAAGAAAACTAAAGCACCAAAACACACATAAAAAGAGAAAAAAAGAAAAAGATAGGATTCGGAAGAACGCTATTTCTACGCTATGAAGGAAGTCTAAAATAGTTAAATTTGTATATGAATACAAAACATAAACATAAGAAGAACTTGAACAGGTGACAGAATTTAACAAAAGACTAATTTACAGGTAATTTGGTTGTTTTTTTAATACACACATTGGTCTTGATGGCAGTAAACAGATATTATAGAATCATCAAACTGACAAAGTACCAATAAGAATAGCCTAATAATGTCGTTCCTTCCTTGCGGTTCTGTTCTATTTTTACCCCATTCCCACAAGTGGTAGGATAACTCACAAATCAGTGCTTCCTTAACTCTTGGACGTCCCCTCAAACTGTTACAACAACAACAACAACTTTTATTTAAACAAGATAAGTGTACAGCGTATCTGATGTGGTCGTGTATAACATAACTCAAACTGAACAAAAAGTAATAACGAGAAGATACTAAAAACATCTACCCGGCTGACTTTGCACGAGAAAATTTACACATTGCTATATATTCACAGGTTTCTATCTAGATACAATTTTCTACTTACAATGATTGAATTGTTACATATCTATTTACAATAACCTAATTGCAATTTACAATAATTATAACTGTACTTTTTTAATTAAGCCCCTCCTTGAAGGCAGCCAAGCTCAGTTGCTTTGCCCTGACCTCATTGGGCAGGTCATTCCATAGTTTAGCCCGCCGCACTATACCTGACTGATTTTAATAGGAAGTTCGAGGTATGCCTGGGGAGGGTAAAACAGTTTTTTTCTTCTGACATAGTATTTGCAGTTATATTTTTGAAAAAGTTCTTGTATACCTGTTGGGGCAGTACCATGAAAAGAAGTGTACGTTAAGACTGGTACCCTTGTAATGTAGTCAGTTTTTAGCTTTTAGTGTTAACCTTTCGCTGACTTTTAGTTCGGTTCTTCTATTCTGTCCTGCAACAGGCGTAAGATATAGTAAATACAAGGAGTGAAGCTTAGGTGGGAGTCATAAGAAGAATTAAAAAGAATTAATTTCATGGCTATTAATGGTACTTGGTTTAGAAAGAGGATCAATTCATTTCGGATATTGTAGTTAATTAACATGAATGAGGCTAAGTATCTTCCGAAGAATTATAGAGATCGAGGAGGGTGTTATCCGTCGAGGCCGTAGGTCGAGGCGGATAACACCCTCCGAGATCTTCATAATTCTTCATATGATACGAAAGACAAATTCAATAATTGTTTTACTATTCATTCAAAATAATTCCTAGTTTAAAAACATAGCTAAAACATGCTTCCCTCCATCGATCCATCGATGTTAAGTTCATCTTCGATAGTGTACCTTTAGGTTTGTCCAGCTCCGCAAATATTCTCCAAATAGCAGATGTCGCCCTCCGAGTTGTCTTCTTGCTGTTTTTGCCATTTTTTTTAGCCATTACTTCGCCGAGTTCCAGCTGTAGTTCTCACTCTTGCAACGAGTGAAGTGTCGTCCATTTTGTTTTCACAACCAAAACAACTCAACCTCGGCCCCAGGTCCTCTCGGTTAACGGTGCCTTAACCTGTGGCGGGCTGCATTTTTGATGTCATTTCCTCGTTAAACACAAAATTCTTCCAAATTTGGTCATCAGTAACTGGTTATGGTGAATTATCCATAATTTGCACGATGGCGTCATTTTGCTACCACCGTCGACTCTTTGAAAAAACCTTGAAAGATTCTGGTCGTTGTAGTCAAACCACGTCATCGTGCAAATCGCCTATAATCTTTCACAATACAGGTATCCCCTTGTGCTTTCTGGTTTCTTCGCTTCAGTATATTTTAGTTTTGCTCAACTATTACACGCCGGGGCCAGAAATCCTACATCTGCTTTGATAAGACTGAACATTGATCACTAAGTCTTAGCAACTGTGCGTTTGGAATCGAATTTTTTTGCCATTATTATGAAAAGGCACATTGAAAATATTAAACTTTTTCACAACAATAGGAAGAAAGTTACTTGCATGCGATTAATAAAAAGCACTTGGCTACCATAAAGCTGGAGACAATAGACCTTTTAAGCTTGACGTATGTTTTTTTCCCCATAATTTCAGACCATGTGATGTAACCCCAGAGAAGAGCTTGTTTCAAATGTCGTCCTATGCAAGTGCAAGTGTATGCAGTCTGAATTCAGGGAAAACAAAACACACAAGCTGAAAAGGTCTATAATAAGCTGAGCTGAGCTGAGATGAGTTGTTGAAGTCAAATTAAATTGCCGCCATTTATCTACGGATGAAAAATTAGTTTATTAGAGCTAACAGAATGAAAAGAGATATGACAAACGTATTAAATTAGTCTTATAAGTTATTAATCAGGTGTTTCTGAGAAGAATAAGGTGGATACTGCCACAAGGGAGCTGTTGTCTCAAGACAGCCTAAAGGAACGACAGGTAACTAAACGTCGCCTCTTCTTTCATCCCTCTTTTTTACTCTCATATATCAACAACGGTTCTTTTTATTCTTCCCGTGTAAAATTTTACCCAAGATCCCGGCGAGCTCAGTTAGGAACTGGCTGGGCGACCAGCCGCGAATATAATGTCGTGAGGATTCCGGCTTATCCTCGGTGTATTTAGAGCCTGTTAAACTCACCGGTGACGTAAAAAAAAAGAAAACAAAGAAGTCAACACAATAAAACCTAGTGTACAAAACATAGAAAAAGTTCACAGCTTCTTACACCGCGGTAAACCCAGGATTCCTTCTTTTTCTCTCTCGTTTGCTATTGTTGTTGTTGTTGTTGTTTTATTGTCCCATTTGATGAAATCAGTGTGGATGGAAAACAAAGGAAAGTAAAGAACCAGTTAATTGTGGTTTTGCTCGGTGTAACATGAATTCAAAGGTAAATTTCAGGGAAGAAGAGTAAGGTGCTGGACTGCAACGCACTGTACTTCCGAAAAACATATCCCGCGACTTAAAAGCAAACTCATCTACAAAGTGAGACGCACTGAAAAATACTCTTTTCCCTCGATTTCGATCTTATTTTGAAGCTACTAGTCCAAATTGCTTAATACTTTTAGTTTTGCAAATAGCGAAGTGCTTTTCGTGGAGGGCCAGACTGTACACGGATATTTTGCTGACACAAAAATACATGGTACCTCATGATTTTCATACAGGAAATATATATGTCTGATTTTGCAATATGACTCCCACAGAAATTTCAAGGGCGTTAAACAGTTTGAGCCTCGTTCTAGCTAATTGGCGATAACTCTGGAATAGATTGAGGCAATGATGCTCATGTGGCACGTCACGTGAAATGAAATGGACATAAGTAATGAGATTAGATCCAAAGAAAAGGAGGTTTTTGTTTGTAGGGGAAGAAAAAAAATCATATTAATATCAAAGACATCGCACTTAATTATTTGTTTTAAAACAGACTGGGGCATTAGACAACTCGGAAGTGCTCTCTTGAGGTCCGGTTAGGAAAGTTCTCTTTCAATAAAGACAATGGCTTCCAATTAGCCAACAATTGTGAAATATAGCTCTTTTCAAGCTCATATCGTGTTGTGAGTGCAGGAAATAATTTTATTATTTCTTAGATTGTTGAGATTGTTCTGCCTTTATTATGGCAGAATCCACTTCACAGAAACACCAGCCAAGGATAATAAAAATAATTAACAATTATTCCTCGAGCCCGAATGGGCTCTGAGTCAATAGCCCATGAGGCCGAAGGCCGAATGGGCTATTGACTCAGAGGCCATGAGGGCGAGAGGAATAATTGTTTTAGTTAAATCCAACTATGGTAAAAAATATCGAGAATAAGAAAAGTTTAGCTAGTTAAAGCTAGTCTTTAATCCTTTTTTGCCGCCAAAAAGCCAGCGCTTTTCGCTACTAGTGGGCTATAACATATAGCCTAGTAGTAGCTCGACCAATCAGAATGCAGCATTGATGATAGACCACTAGTTGGATTTTACTAATAAGCAGTACTCAACAAATGTTCATACGGGGAGGCTCCCCCCCGAGGTCCAACCCCTTACCCTTTTTATATACCATTTTTAATTTCACAAAAAAGGTCCCCCTTTCGTATACCTTCTATTGACAAATGGTACCCCTTTCACATACCTTGTTTAGAACTTTGCATCCCTTTTAACTGCTCTAAATGTACTGTCTTTTAAATAGGAATCAATCACAAGTATAGAACGTTTTGTCGACGTTGTAAAGCCATACAATTCATCTGTTAGCTCTTTTGGGCCCTTTCATAGACCCAATGACAGATTTCCCTACCCTTCCATATACTTCATGCCTCAACTTGTGAAAACTCTACCCTTTCATATACCTGAAACCTGAAAAAGATACCCCTTTCGGGCGTTGGGCGGAGCCTCCCCGTATATGTTAACTGAACAATCCAAAATTGTAACCTTTGCAAAATTTCGAGTTTTTGACGTTGCATATTTACAAGAATATTTGTTACACCTGATGGAAATGAGGTAATTGTGCTATGTTCCTTCTTTATTTCTTTTCTTTTTACTTGAATAGAAGATAAGAAGGGTTTAAAGTAGCTGACTATAAAACACTTTCAGCTATTATCGCAATTGTCTTCACCATCCTTAGCATATGTGCTATCTCTACCTGGACAAAGGGTTCGCCGAAAATGGTTTCCGCAGAGGAGCAATTGGGACAAATGTCAAAAGAGTTAAAATCAAGAAGCAAAGAAAAGATAATTCTGGAATCGGCCTTTTCCTGTTTATTGTGCCCTTTTTATTCGTTGGTCAAACTTGTTCGTGGCATCTCTCGCTGTTTGAGACAAATTATTAGGAGTTTCGGTGCAGGTTCTCCAGCCCTCCCTGCATTGTTGACTTCACATTTTCCCTCTAATGATACATTTTGCCGATTCTAAGGGTATATAGAACAAAGCTATTTTCATGATTCTTGTATCGTGGCTATGTTCCTTATGTGCTCCGTTAACAGTTTTCTCGGGTGGGCAAAAAGCGTTTTTTCATCCCTTCAAGCTATTCTGCATTCATAAAGCAGTGGGCTTGCGGATTCCAAGCTTCATCATCTTTTACTGCCACTTTTTTCTTCGTTTACTTTACTACGAAGTGTAAACTGTACCGCCATGACACAGCCGTGGAAAAGGAGGGGACTGAATCGAGGGAAGGGGGGGAGGCGGGGAGGCGGTTGGAGGGGACACACATTAAGATCTTCTTCAAAGACCAAAAAGTGTATTAGATAAATAATATAAACGAACCCTGAAAGCAAGTGGAGATACAACAGAGATAACCACAACTTACGTAATGGCTTAAACTATTTTCGTACATCGATGCTGGCGTAATCTGGGAGAACAAAAAAACACTTTCCTTGCGGTAGACTAGCTATTTGGAAAATCTATCTTAGTTATACGCTTAGAGTTCTGGACAAGCTCAAGACTGACCATGGGCTGGTTTTTACGTTGTATGCGAAAGATTATGCAGTGAAATGATATTTAGGATCGCCGGCCAAGAAAGTTAGAAAGGTTCGATGCATGTACATGTTCGTTTGCCCATATTTTGGATTAATGTTTTTTAAATTGAATTCTTTAAAGTAAAACGGACGACCCCGAAATTGAGGTCATTAAAGAAATGAGAGACGGAGACATATTTTTTTCCTCATTTGGTTGGGAATAAACTCATTTAATTTAGTCAAACGAAATTGCCAAAAATGAACCAAAAGAAGTTAAAGCCACTAAACAGGCCTGCGCTGAGCATTGTTTATCCTTACTGAAAAGAACATTCAGATTCAACTTATCAGAAGTTATATATTATAAATAACTGAGCCTACACCACATTTTAGCTTTATAACATAAGAACGTGAAGTATGTAAACTGCTATTTATAAATGCTAAGACGGTGCTAATTATCCTAAGTATTTGAAGGAGTTTTTTTTACCGTAGCCCGTTATCTACAATCTTACGTAAGTAGAGGTACTGACGGTAAAATTATGGAACACATTATCGTATAGCTATAAGAGTGAATGTTCTCCAACTTTAAACGACTGTTGAACTCAGTCGCCTTTTCATGGACTATAATATTTATACATTGCACTTGTAACGTAAATAAGTTTCGTTTATGTTGGTCGGAGCCCTTTTGGCCACCCCAAAATTGGTGAGGAAATAAAGTTTGTTTATGTATCAGTGTGTATTTATGAATGTGTGTACCCAGCCTCAAATACCATGGACAGTTTTGTTGCTGTTGTCCAAAAAACCTTTCGTTCACCTCAGTTATGACATCAAATAGCATAATTTCAATGATAAAAAACAGAACTTGTAGCAGGGCCACTGCTAGGATGAATGTTATGTGAGAAGTGTCAAAGAATTATACCGTAACAGAGGACACTTGCTATTACCTGTAAACAAAAATGCTTTTGGTGTCTTCTCATACATTCCATTCCACTAAAGACTTTTCATACATTGAAAGCATTCCTGAAGGGCTAAAAAAAGAGCCTTAATTAATTCACTCAAAGGACGCATTCGTTCAAAACTTAACAATTAATTCAATTCGTTCACATCGCAGTAAATTATAAGGAAATGATAAAAAAGAAAGAAAGAAAAGAGAAGCTTAAAAAGTGCGGAACGTGCACTCATTCCGATATATACATGGAATAGAGTGTTTTCACTCACGTAGTCAGCATCTATGCAAATTTATTGGAACAAAAGAAAGCGTTTGCATAAGAAAAGAGTTGAACTCCCAAAGGATTGGTTTGGGACACCAACATGCCCACCGTTTCATTGTTTTGGGACACTAATATGGCCGCCGTGACGTCATGTGAAAACACTCCATACTGTTTTGTTCCTGAGTACAATCATCATGCACAGGAAAGTCATACATGTTGCGGTACTCTCCCCGATTAATCGATTTCGACACATCAGCGAGGAAAGATGCTAATGCACTGATCCACATGGCCGTGGACCAAGGTTTGTAGAGATCCAGAAATTTTGCTAACATGGCAAAGTGACTTAACGACTTCTCCTCTCTACAGAGGGGAGGGGGACGCTTGTAACTAATAAGAGAGAAGGGAGAAAAAATTGGAAGAGGGAGAAGGTAGAAAATCAATTTTCGTTGCGTGTAATTATTAATTTTTGAAATATATTTTTTGCTTTTTTTCTTGTTTTTTTTTTCCCTTTCTGTCTTTATTTTTTTATTTTTCATCGTTTCAATCCACAAGCTCTTCCTTAGTTTGAGCCGAAGTTTATACCGGTAGGTGCAAATAAAGAGAGATTGTACATACACGACTCTCATTGGGTTAATTTTTGTATTTTTGGCCTTCATAGATAAGCTTGTACAAGTATCTCTTGAAACCTAGGTAAAAAACAAAAAACAAAAACAAAACCAAAAAAAAAAAAAAAATTTCCCGGTAAATATTTTCCCAGAAGAGTTTGTTCTAAGTAATTGTGTTCCATTGCCCAAACACCAGTTAGTACAAAGCAATGGATTTCCCTGGAACTAACAGAGTTCAAGGTCTCGAACTTGTTCTCTGGCACCGTCACCATGCTCGTGGTCGCTTTCGTGGGTACTTTGAGAAAAGGGCGTGTTCACATTAGTGCAGAGCGCGTATTGTAATCGCGGGCAACGAGCCCAGACACCAAGTGTAAATGCTGCCCCAAGTGTAATGTATTTCGCCTTTGTTTTATTCCACAATATGTTTGAAGCAAAATTCATTTTCAGTCGGCCAATGGAAACTGCGGTAGATAAGAATAAGTTTGATGAGTTAAAAATAAGAGGAAATGATGGATGTGAGCTCTCCGGTTGAGATCAATAATCGAAGCAACGATGGTGGTTTTAGTGAAGATGATGATAATAAACCTCCTCGGGAGGAATTTAGTGGTTGTAACGAATGTACCTATACAGAAATGTAGATGCTGGCAAGTAAGAGGACCTTTCAGGTGCCATGGTTTCTCTTAATCACGGGACAACTAAAATGCATGGTGCAAATTGCAAAATGAAACCTTTGCACCTTATCACCTGCTCAAATAACCATAATTCAGAGCCAGATGAAGACCAGTTATTTACCATTGAAATGTTGTTGAGGTTTTTTGCAGGCGTTCTTCAAGAGGCAGTGGGCATCCAATTTTCTTCGTATATTCTTGTCAGGTCTTTCAGTTCGGGTCATTGGAAAATTTTCCAACAATTTGGCGCTTACTGATATCGCTTGTCCAATAACTCTATCTGTTATTGGACAATTGATGCAATTTCAAGCTAACCAGAAACGGCCATATATTTTGCATTAACAGTAATACATAATAAATGAAACATAAATTGACATGTACAACTTTTACTCCTCAAACAAAGGAGAAATGGGGACAAATAAGGGAGGAGGGAGAAAAGGCCCAAAAAATAAGGCAGGCTGGAGAAAAACGAGGTAAAAAACAGGGAGATGGAAAATTTAACTGCCTGTTCCTCTCACCTCTCTATACTTACTTGGTGTACATTCGTTCGCATTCATTGCTACTGTGTTAACTGTGTTAAGAGTAGGAGCTGATCTCGCTTTTTATCTTCAGTCAGTGTTATTTTCTTGACACAAAATTGAGTTCTCAGTGCTAAAACTAGACAGTATATAAATGTGGGAGGATCGTGTTTTTGTTGGTTATCTACTGTAGTTTGGATTATAAAAGGAACAACACGTAATATAATATGCAAAATAGAGCAGCTTGAGGATAAAATGCGACATTAGATGGAAATTTAACAAGGCAATCTAAAAATCAGAAAATTACAGCCTTAGGAAACTGTCATTTCTCGCTGACTTTCACCTAAGTTCAGTTCTTTTATTCATTCCTGCAACAGGTGTAAAATAAGTAAATAACACTAGAATTCTTAGTCGCTGAACAAAGTAACTTGTCATATTTAAAGAATAATATTTCATGACTATCACTCGCACTTCTTCAGCTAGAAAAAGAAAAAA
The DNA here is from genome assembly GCA_038088405.1 of Porites divaricata. Classification (NCBI taxonomy): domain Eukaryota; kingdom Metazoa; phylum Cnidaria; class Anthozoa; order Scleractinia; family Poritidae; genus Porites; species Porites divaricata. The sequence continues at coordinate 15,486,136 of JBBMOI010000012.1, read as the reverse complement.
AAACGGAATTAATTTACATTGCAGGTATTTCTTTCTCTTTTCTGGTTCTTTGCTTTGTTATAGTTTAGTCTTGCGTAACGATTAGAAGTCAGGGCTCGAAACCCTTCCTTATACATTAGCTTCGATAAGAGCACTGATTAAAATTGAACGGTTAACCTTAATAACTGAGCGTTTGGAATGAATTTGTTATGTAAAAATGGAATCATTAAAAGTTAATTTGACTTTATCACAACAACAGGAAGAAATTACTCGCATATGACTAAGAAAATTCACTCTGTTTCCACTAAAGCCGAAGACAATAGACCTTTTTAGACCAAGTGGAGTTACCCCTCAGAGTTTATTTCAAATGTTGCCCTAAGCAAGTGTATGCATAATTTATGAAAAGACCGCCAGAAGAAGGTAAAATAACTCGTTAATTGAGCACATCATGTGTTATGGATTTAGGAAAAGCAAAACAATGGATAGATAACTGATTGCTTAAAATGACACACGCATAAAAGTCGGTGTAATTTTACGTTTGTGCAGACACTATGTTTAAGATAAGATAAGATAAGATACTTTACTTATATAGCGGTATATCCAAAAGCTCTATACCGCTGTACACCAACTTAAAACTAACTACAAAACTAACAACTACTAAAATAACTTATAAACTAATTAAAAGCTAATTTAAATAAATGCGCCTTAAGGCGCGACTTAAAAATGCTAACTGATGGACTTATTTTTAAATCGAGGGGCAAGCTGTTCCACAGTGGTGGGGCAGCAGCAGAAAAAGCTCTGTCGCCATAGGTCTTTTTATTGGTCTTAGGGACATTTAAAAGATGACTATCACTAGAGCGTAAAACCCGGCACGGGTTATACCTTACTAGCATACCGCTGATATACTTTGGTGAAAGGCCATTTAAACCTTTATAAGCTAGTAGCAGAACTTTAAATGCAACTCTCTGTTCAATGGGAAGCCAATGGAGCTCTTTCAAGATGGGAGTTACATGAGCAGCTTAGTCTAATTAAACCCTTTATTTTATATCCTATACTGGGTTATTTTTCAAGGTTTTGGCTTCAAGAGGAACCCAATAAAGCGCCCAGTCTGGACGTCTCCTATGTTTCCTTATCTCCCCCCCCCCCCCCCCACCCACCCACCCCTGGGCAAACACCTCACCTCTGTTTCAATGATCTCCTTGACCCTTTGCGTATATTTTTTTTATATAACTAGAGGAGCTGTTTGACGCTACCTTATGGACTCTGCTGCAGAGAATCAACTGGCGGAAATGTTAAGAGAGCTTCAAACCTGAAGCAAAGCCAAAGCTGTTCTGGTCTTACGTAGGTTTATACGTACCTATGTTTTTGCACAGTTGTGTTTGTTGGAAACTCCTTAACACTCAGGCTGGTTATGTTGTTAAACCGACGAATGAAACTACAATTTCAAACTCATTGGTAGCCTCTCTTGTTGTTTCCGACTTATTATTAGGACTTTTCCGTTCAGTGCCTTTTTCCGTTTCAGCATTGGTGACTTCCCAATGGCCGTTTAACGTCGTAGCTTGCCAATTTCAAGGTTTCATGATTGCGATGTTGGCAGCTACTTCATGATTCAGACGTTGGTCTTAATGGTAGTAAAAACCCTATAGGACTATCAGGCACAAAACCAAGCCACACTCACCGGTTCCTGCCTAGACTTTCAAACGTCCTTCGTCCGATTAAATATCGCGCTGGACGACTTCGTCGCTCGCTTGGCCGCTTGGCGGCCTAAAATCCTCGCCCTGCTCACTAAGAGACTCGTGAGGTCGACTTGTAGCATGTCTAGTTCCTGCCCCACTAACGACGTTTGTGGAAAGTTTGCCTTGGTGACGCCATCAGGAAACCAGCAACATAACAGTTTTAAACTTCGTAACATTACTGATTTGGCACTCTTTCCAGACGGGTTGACGAATGTTCTCTGATTGGTATCGGTCAAAAGTTGAAAAAAAAAAAAAGTGTATGAAAAGTGGGTCTGGACTATCTAGTCCAGGTTTTACCAATCCAGTCCAATCTTTATTTTAGCTTATTTTGTTATGTGCCGTAAAGAGCCCGCGGACCAAGCAGACCGGAAACAAGTTAACCTCGTCCTCAGGGACTTTAATTAGGGACCTTAAGTAGCCAGGACGAGTTTGTGGACGACGACGAGAGAAGACGAGTGAGGTCTGGGTCGAGAACGTCGTCCAAAGCGGGAAAAACAAATGTTTAAGCAAGCTCCCGTCTCGACTCGTCGCCGAAGTAGGTAGACTGCACTCCATTTAAAGAAATACGAGAGCTACTTCTTTAGTTTAGCGATGAGAACAACACAATTAACGAGGAATAACTTTTCCTACTCTCCGAAGGATTTAAATCAGTAAACTGTTTATCAAATGAAAAGGTTTGAATCGAATCAATCGAGAATCAAACAGTACAGAACTGGTTTTGTTGTCCTATACATTTTACAGGACTTAATTGCCGGAGGCAAGATTTCCGTACAGTCCCATTCATTTATCTACTACGGATATACGACTCTGTTCACGTTGATCAAGTTTACCGGAAACAGTATGTACGAAATATGGTGAAAATCTTGCTTTCGAGAGGCAGACATGTACATCTCAAAACACATAAACAAAAAAAAAACAGTGTGGATGAAAATGCTTCGAGAGATTTTCCTTGGAATTTTTAACCGGTCTCTTTCATGCAAGGGTCCCGAATATCAACGCCTTTTCCTTTTCGAGTTAAATAATGCTTCTGGAAACGGATTACAGTTCACAAGCATTTAAGGAGAACATAAACATTTTACTTTTACTCACAGGTTCTTTCCCGCCGAATCCATTGAAAACCACGTTTCACGGTTTACCGAAAATCTCTCGAAATCTTTCCTCCAACGGCTCAACCTTCGGCAAAAAGTACAAAAAAGGTTTCCTTTTTTCAAACATTGGTATTAAACAAGGTAAAATGGGCACAGAAACGTCAAAGATTGCTTTGAATGCTCACGTTCACTTGAGGACGGCGAATCAACAGATGTCACGTCCTGAACGCCATGTGGACGACATCACTGACATGCGCAGAAGTTGCCGGCTTCGTGAGAACACTTCCGGCCGGCGTCCACTCGGCTCGTCGTCTGGGTTGCTTAAGGTCCCAAATGACGTCAAGAACTGAAGCGTAGCTGTTTGTGGGCATAACCACGTGACCGTGCCAACCTTCTGAAGCGCTATAAAGGAACTGTATTTTCTCCGTACTGAAATATTTCAAAGAAAAGGTAAGAGTATAGCTTGTCCTTCATAGTTTTTCCTTTATGAAATTTGCGAATGTAAGGTAGTTTTTTCTTCGCCGAAAAATTTTTCTTAGATACTCCTTTCTACGCGAGCAAAACTACTCGAAAACGCTGGCGAAGCGCGGTCGACTTATCCCCTTTGTACTTCGAAGCTGTTGGTAGTACACCTATAACTATAAAAATGGTGATTTTGTTTAAGGAACCAATGTTGCAAGCGGTCCCAATGTCTCAAAGAAGCCTTTATGTACTAGGTAACACATCCTAATTCGCCAAACTCTCGAAAAATAAAATCGAAATACGAAGCTTTAGTTTAGTCCTCGGTGATCTCTCTTCTAAAATGAACAAAGATGGGTAAAGGAAAACGTTTATACACTTAATCTGACATCTTTGGCCTTCCTACTTGAAGAAAATATCGAGTTCGCATCAAAATTATTATTGTCTTTTCAATATCGGGAAGCTGCGAAGAAGCTAAATTCCCATCGTATCCATTTTCTATGAATCGATACCCTTAGCGGAAACGTGGGGGCTATTGAAGAGGCGTTTGAAATTCTTGTTTATTTTAGATTTCCGAGAGAAATAACTTGTTTCTTCTCAAATGTCGTGTCCTTTTTTCTAGGATTTGCATGTACTGTCCATTGTCACATGCAGGGCCATGAAACTGCGAGTTTCGCTTTCCTTCACTGTAGTTGTTTGTCCGAGCTTCATTTCGTTCGTTTGGTGTGATGTATAGCACCAGACATCCACATGACGAATGAACGAGGCAAAGATTTTAACCCTTTTACTTTGCATATTTGGAAACAGTTTATATCATCCTTAATGCATGTGCTTCAGGCATGGCCATGAACTGAAGAATAAATTATTGCGAGGTCGCAAGAAGTTCTTGTTTTGTCTTGGTGGTCATGATTTGTGAAAGACGGGCTTTCTGCCAGCTGTTTACTTTAGAGCTTGAACCAAGCATAAACAGAATAGAGTGATTTTACTTGAACCGTGAAACAGATGCTAACAAATAGTGCAAAATAGCTAGACGTTTCACAAAAGAAGACAATAGAATTGGTGCATAATATAGTGGGTAGTATTCCACTACCTATGTCATGGTTCAAGAAAAATCACCCTAACCATAATGGTTTTCAAAGAAACATTAGACTTTCCTACAAGTTGAGCTAAAATTTTTTCATGAGGGCAAAGTGTGAGTGGTAGAGTTTTTATGTTTTCTCCGGCAAAAGCGAGCAAGAGAGTGGGAGCTCGACTTGTTTCCCCAGCAAAAAATCATGTCAAGTGACATCATTTTGGTACGAATTATTTGCGTTCCTTTTCGCGTGTGTCGTCGCGAGCTGTCAAAGTACCAAAACAAAAAAAAAACACATCCTTTTCACAGCAATAAGCCTGGATCACTTGTTGATGTTCCCAAACATCTTTGTAGTTTGCTTTCCTTAACCCATACGTGATCGCGCATCCTTTGATAGAACACATTTGCACTCAGCTTTGTATTTGAATTAATACAGTCGTAATACAGCGCACAAGAAAAATGCACAGCTTAATTTGGATCAAAACAGTTCTAGTCACATTTCATGTGGCGTGATCTGGCATTAGTAAAACCGTTTATGATTGGATGAAACTTACAGGAGAAAAATTCCTCCTGTGAATTTGGTGCCCTGCAAGGGGATAAAAGTCTTTCGCTCTGGGGCTAACTACCAGAACCGGAAATGAGAAGCAAGGACTTTGAGAAAGTCTAAAGAAAAATGTATTTGCATCAGATCCACTTTGTTGGTGGATCTGTAGAATTGTACGCTCCTCTGATTACTCTAGAAACTCAAATTTGGCATTACATGTTTAGCACCAAACTTTTTGTAAAATTAAATATGATATCAGAGGTGGGTACAATTTATTTATAATATGATATATTATTTCCACAATTTATTTATAATTTATTTTTTTAGCTGTTTTAAAAAATTTTAATGTTCAAGTAACAGACTGAACAGTAAACCTTTCAGATCCTTTTTATAAAGTCTTGAAAGGAGATTTTCTCTGAGTTAATGGGTAAAGTAGGCCAATTGATTGGCAAAAAAATTGCAGTTTATCTCAAATCAGAGTAAAAAGCATCAAATGTTGAGAAAGGTGTTTTTCGATTTACAAAAATAACCATGGCAAATTACTCTACCCAGTCATAAGAGTTTAAAAAATAAAAATGAAGGATAAACAAAAATAATGTTGTTTCACCTTCTTGAAAGTAAACTAAGGGTCTGCCCTCTGTCTTAGCACCAAAATTGAATGTTTGAGCAAGTGCTGAAGGAGAGGCATACGGGGGTTCATGGTACTGCAGTATTGAGCTTTTTTTCAAGCAGTATTTTGGTAATTTTGATTTTTAAGTGTGGAATTGTGGTATTATCTAGTCCTGCGCTATGCAGTTTTCATCCTTTTGGCTAACGGTATTTGGTAAAAGATCATTCACGCTATTGCGGTCCTGTTCGATGCACTCTCCTGTCAAATGCAGGTCAATATTTTTAAGACTTTAGACTTAGTGGTAAATGATTGCACAATTTCTGCCAGTTTATCTATAATGAAATTGGAAATAAATGCTTTTTGATCATTGTAATGATCAATTTGTCCTCTCGTGTTTTCTCACAATGGCTGAGGTTGATTACTGGTGCATAAATGCTTGAGATAAACAAACACGCAAGATGGATACAACTTTAAGTAAGCGTGACCGATCATAAATGCAGTATCGGTATTTCGTTGTTTTTCAATACGGTATTTCGGTATTAATTTGCCAATTTTGGTTACACTATTGCAGTATTGGGTACCCCCCAATGTCCTTCTCCTGAAAGTGTTAGCTTCAAGTAGGGTTGGGAAAAATGCTACTGGCAGGTGTATGTTGCAGAACACCGAACACCAAATGACTCCTAAGTTAGTGATTAGGGTTTAAGGAAACTGCAGGGTTGTCAGAAAGTTTTGAAGTAGATGGCTGAGTTATCAAAGTAAGCGGCCAGTCCAGGGATATTGTATTTAAAAAATGCCATCTGTAAAAAAATGCCAAGCAGAGTAGCCGGCCGATACTAACCAAGTTGGCGGCGATTTTCGCCTGCAGCCAGCTACTTTTGACAACCCTGAAACTGAGTGAATCAAGTTTCATGTCAGTTTGCCTAATGACCCTTGCATGTCAATAGAACCTGATTTACACGGTTTCCTTACCCTGCCAGCATACTGCTTCCTGCGAAAATTAAAAAAAAGCTGTGATGAGTTATCCTGAGACTCAAATTTTGCCAGCTTCAATGATTTAAGATCAATGCTGTGACTTACTTAAGTACTAGCCTAATATGAAAAGGCAAATAACTGGACTACAGCCCCCTCAAAGCTGAAAGTACTTTAAATTATTGTGTATTATGTATAGGCTGCTTTAAAAAACATGGAGGTTAAAACAAATGATGTCAAATACATATCTCCAGACCAGACTAATTATTGATTTCTTTTGTCATGTATATATACTCCAAGTGTCAATTATGGATCAGTGGTTTGGCCATTCAAGTGAAGTTTATTGATATATATACACTCAGTCTATTGTGATATTGGCCTTTTCTTTTCAGTATATTTACAGTTAAAAATTTTGAACTCGTTTAGCTGACGTAGAAGGTGGCTATACCGCACTGGTTCTCGAAACATTCAGTCACCATCAAGAATAGTACTACCCTGCACGCAGAGTCTCCTTCGATCTTCCTAGATAAGTTATCTAGGAAGATCGAAGGAGACTCTGCGTGCAGGGTAGAATAGTACAGTCCTATTCAGGACTATTTTCACCTGTACGATCAGTGCTCAACCTATATAATATGAAATGACTCTTGGGTTCAAACCTTTCACAGATGTTATTCCCCTAATTGTCCATTGACTAGTTAAAGTCCTGTGTGTGACCAACATCATTTTTCTCCCAACAACATTCGAAATGCATCATCAAGCAAAAAGGGTATGACAATTCAGCAAATGTTTTGATATTTTATGAAATAATTCTCTCATTCGCAACCAATTTTTTGAGTAGATGTTTCAAAAGATCAGTCTGAAGACTTTGTATGTGGATTCTACAGTGACTTTTTTCCAGAAAGATTTCATGTTAAAATCTTGGACATTATGAAGCTACATGTACATGTATAATATTATTATTGTGATGTTCACTTCAGTCTTGTGATCAGATTACTTATCATGTGTCACAGCATGCAACTATGATAGTGCAATAATTATGTTACTGTAGTGTTTGTGTAGTTTTCAAATTTATATTACTATCTTGCCAGTTATTGGTATATAGTGACTGAATTCACACTGCAGACGAAAATTTGACTTTTTTATTTACACAAGACTATTATTATGCATGAATAAACCTGCTCATTTTGTTTTATAATCAGTACTAGTAGACTTGAACAATTGCATGGAGGCCAGGAATAAATTAAAGCAATCAGCAAGTCTGAGTTTAATTATAGAACAGCTATGTGAAGTTTGTTATGAATATTGTTCCAGCTTTGTTCATATTGTCTCTATTATGCTAGTGTTTTTAATCATGTTCAGTCAACCAGTGTACTGTACCCAGCTGAGCTTGTTTGAGAAGCGCAGCAAGATTTCTGTTATGATGGCAGTTATTTATGATGTTTTGCTGGCCCTCTTTGACTTTGCAAAGTTGGTCCTTTTCGGCCTTTGCCACATCATGTTTCATCACAAAGAAATTTGACTGCTGGTAAATATTGATCTTCCTTGCATCTATTCAGACATGTAAATTATGGATTGAGTTTCAGTGTTGAAAACAATATGCATAATAATGTATGCATAATTTTTGGTCAACTGAATCGGCTCAATGGTTTCTTCCAAAATGGGCTAATTTCTAAACACAAACTTCGAATTTTAAGCCTTATTTTATTTCATTCATGTGTGAGTGAATACTTTCACAAAGAGAGGTTAACTGGTAAAGTGATATAGTTCGTTGATGTGTGTAAACAATTATTCCATCCCTCCTAGATTATCTGGGACTGGATATAAACACATACATTTAATCTCCAGGCACTATCTCATACGGGTCACCAAATTGCCTGGATAAAATAGCTGTTGAGCTTTTCTGTGTTTAGTCTGGAATAGCTCCTTTTTTCCTATTTGAAAAACGTCTTTGATTCTTAGTATTTATCAATAGCATTAATTACAGGGTTCGTACAGGTCCTGGAAATCTTGGAAAGTCCTGGAATTTTGTTTTCACATTTTCCAGGACTGGAAAGTCCTGGAAATTTGTTAAACTAAATAAAGTAATAACGTTTTTCCTAAAACAAATGAGCAAAATGTTTGAGTGTTATTATAACGTATGCGTTTTTGGAGTCCTGGAAAAAACAATCTGAAGTCTTGAAAAGTCCTGGAAAAGTCGTGGAAAATTGTTTCTGAAAAAGGGTACGAACCCTGTAATTAATGTGGCATTTTTGCCCATACTTCTTCACTGACAAAGTTTATTTTGCATCACATCTTTCATATTTCTAAAAAGATTAAGCAATGTATTGGGATACTCTCTAAAATCAGGCACTCTGTGACCAATCAGGTCCTTATACAGTTGTATTACTCACTAATTTATCCCTTCTTGACTTATAGTTTAGTAACATGAGGGAATACGTATCAAACAACTCTTTTACCTCTTATCATCTTACAAAAAAAAGCAGTCAGAATAATGACATTCTCAGAATATAATTCCCATTCTACTCCACTCTTTCAGAACTTAAAAATACTTAAAGTAAGTGACTTAATATATTTGTATACTGCTTTATTTATGTACGACTATTACTCTAACAGACTGCCATTAATTTTTGATAATTTCTTTAAGAGTATCAACCAAGTGCATCAATATCAAACCAGACTGGCGAGTAAGATTTCATACTATCTGCCAAAAGCAAGGACTGATTACGGCAAATTTAACATTCATTTTTTCGGTGCTAAAGTTTGGAATTCCATTGATGACTCACTTAAATCTAAGAGTCGTGCTTGCTTCAAAAATCTCTTAAAAGAATTGATTATATCCAACTACTAACTGGTACATTGATGTACTTTATTTTCATCTTTCTGCGTGCACGTCCACTTTTCTTTTCTTTTTTTGTTCTCTGTGCGTGTGTGTGTGTATTTTTTATACTCTGTAACTTTATTGCAATACTTTTTTCCACTTGGCCCAGCCACTTAGCTCGATTAGCCTTAGCTATTTCTAAGTGGCTGTGCTCATTTTTTTTATTGTTACTTTTTCTCTTTGCATGTATTTATCTACTGTAAACTTTTCTGGGCATGAAACAAAGATTGTAACAGTTGTTGTTGTTGTTGTTGTTACAGTCAAATGGTCTGTGTACTTTGATGATGAAAACATACTTTTTGAGCTACAGCCATGCTATAATTTGGGAACTAGGTCAATTTCTGTCAATTGTTGGGGGTGGCCAGGTGGGGGGGGGGGGGGGGTTTGATATTTGGGGGTTATGCAAAGGGAAAGTTTCCATCTTTTAGATGTCCAGAGGCAGAGTATGGTTATGTGATATCTACATGTACTGTTTTTTTTGTTATTCAAATTAATGCAAACCTGACTGTAAAATGCCAAAGACACCCATTGTTTCAAGATCCAAGAAGTCTACTTGCTACTTCATGTTGAGGGTTTGTGGTTTAATTTTTCAACAGCAGTGAATGTACTAAATTTGTTGATTTCTTTGTGTTTCTGAACAGGTATCATGGCAAAGCCACCTGCTGTGGACAATAGCTATGTCCAACTTACCTTCAAGTGTAGTGAGACTGAATTAGTTGCACTGAAGCGAGCAAAGAAAGAACCTGGAGCTCTAACAGGGAAGAGTGTTGTGGTGTTGAAGCCCTGTGATGTTGTAGAAAGGGATGGCACAGTATTCATGCCGAACACAATTGAAATGGCTCAACTTAAAAAATCGGAAAAAGGACAGTTTAAAACAAATGTGCAGATTTCTTCAAAGATGACTGAAAGTGACATAAAACTGATATTAGTGGAGACCTTTCCCTTCCTTGAAAATAGAAGGTAACAATATTACTACGCTGATGGAACAGTTATATTTACTCACGCACATCACAGTCAAGCATTTTGATGTTTTAATATTGTCTGGACTGACTGGTGCACCAGGGGCAGACAGATTTTGTGATAAAGGGGGCCTAGAGATATAGTATGCAGTGCCATTATGGGCGCAATAGTGCCCACCAGGACTGCGAGCAGCGTACTTTTCTAGAAAGGTTTGGGTGCATGTTCCTCTGTGAAAATTTTCGAGATTGAATTTCTCTGCGTTGCAATCTAGTGCATTCTGGACTGTAGCTGTCGACTGTACCACAATAGCCGTGGGGGGGGGGGGGGGGGGGGGGGGGGGGCGCTGGGCCCACCTATAAATCTGCCCTTGTGCACAAACGAAGAGGTCTGGCTCCTGGACTTTTGATAAACTTTCAGTTTCTCCTTTTAACTTAATTTGTGCTTGTTTGCAATGTGAAATATATATGAGGATTAATTGACCCTTTATAGATCATTGCAGATCACAGGTTATTTATATACCGTAAATCCTCTATTAAGCCCCCCCCCCCTCTCAAATAAGCCCCCCCCCCCCCCTCTCAAATAAGCCCCCCCTCTCTAATAAGCCCCCCCTTTTCAGAGGAGGAAAGTTAATAAGCCCCCCCTCTCCCTCCCCCAATCCTTATTCTTCACAAAAAAATTAACGATTAACGTGGACTGATCAGTTATTGTAGTGTTCACGATGAAACACAGACTCGATGCAAACAGATTGAACACAACACTTTAATAGGAACTCCAGAACATAGCCGCCATCTCCAAAATCCCCCCCGTCATGTAGACTTACACCAAATATACTACATCCCTTCCTTTTTCCGGAATAGCAAAACACAACCATTCCTACACTTAACAATGAATTATAGTTCTAACAAAGTTCTTTTTTTTTTTTAAGACAAGTCATCAAATCAAGTCAAACTGAAGTTCAATGTCATAAAAGTTTATCCCATAACATAGTCATCAAATATCTTCGGTGTGCATCTCGTGCGCACTGGCCGCGGAGACCTCAAGGTAGGAACGTCCTCCAACATCTGCTTGGACTCATCCTTTTGGCTTTGTTCCATATCTGCCTGGTCAACTGCGACCTGCTTACCATCCTCCTCCTCCTGGGATGTCGATGCCTCCTCTGGTAATTGTTCTGCATTGTCTCGTTCATGATAAGGTTTCACATGAGAGGTGTTTCTTTTATATTGGACTCCATTGGGTGACTCAACCAGAACACTGTTGCCGCACTTGTCAACCACTTCATATGGCTGACTCGCAAACTGGGTGGTCCACTTGTTGACGCGCTGCTGCTTGAAAAGAACTTTGTCGCCTTTCGTTAAAGTACTTTCTTCCGCATTACGTCTTCTGTCTGCATAATCCTTCACTTTTGCCTTTCTGTCTTTATCACGATCCCTTACTTCTTCATCCAACTTTACAGCTTCCTGCAGTTCTGGAAGTTTGGTGCGTAATTTCCGTCGGAATAGCAGCTCTGATGGGCATACACCTGTGCTTGGATGTGGTGTATTACGATATGCAACTAAATACATTTGCACAGCTGTTTTCCAATCCTGTCCTTCCACTTGAGCTATTTGCATTCTCTTCAGCAATGATCTGTTCTGGCGTTGAATTTCGCCATTAGCCTGTGGCCATAACGGCGTTGTCTTCCTGTGTCCAATGCCATTGTTCCTTAAGAACGTCTCAAACGTGTCTGCAACAAAATGAGGGCCATTGTCACTTGTAACTGTGCAGGGTAATCCATGAGTTGCAAACATCTGCTCTAAGCCACTGATTGCCACATCGGCTGTGTTCCTCTTTGAAATGCTGACTTCCACATATCTACTGTAATAGTCAGTCACTGCAAAAATGTAATCCCCTGATGGCAGTGGACCCATGAAATCAATTGCAATGTCCTGCCATGGTCCTTTTGGCAGTTCAGTCATTTGCAAAGGCTCAGGATTGTTTGGCCTGCTTACAACTTGACAACCATGGCATGTTTTACAGAACTTTTCTGCTTCCTTATCGATGCCGGGCCACCAAACATTCGTTCGTAATCTTTGTTTCATTTTGACCATTCCTTGGTGGCCCTCGTGGCCTAACTCAATGACTCTTGCTCGGAGCTTCCACGGAATTACAATTCTCGTTCCCCTTAGGACAGTCTTTCCAAGCTCTTCTCGGATTGGCTTGTAACTTGCACAACTGGGGTTCTCCCAACTTCCAGTCTCGATGCACTGTCGCAGATTCTCCAACTCTTCGTCTGCTGCGGACTCTTCCTCTACTTCTTTACCAGTCATAGCTTGGGGCACAGCTGTTCTGGCTACGAATCTAACATATTCTTCGGCCACATTCCGTGATTGTGCCTCATCGCTCTTCGTAAGGCGTGATAACGCATCTGCAATGTTCATTTGACCCGGCAAATACTTCACTGAATAGGAGTAAGGCTGGAGCCGAAGAACCCATCTTTCGATTCTTGCCGAAGGTTTGGAACGAGCAGAGTAGATGAATTCAAGGGGTTTGTGATCAGTCCACAGTTCGAATGTCGTGCCATAAAGATAATTATGGAACTTCTCACAAGCCCACACGATTCCTAAGGCGTCCCTTTCGGTTTGCGAATATCGTCGTTCAACTGCGGATAGTCCCCTGCTAGCGTAGCAGATTACACGATTCTCCCCATTGTGTTCTTGAACCAAGATTGCACCCAATCCAACAGGACTTGCATCAGTAATAATCTTCGTCTTGGCATTGCGATCAAAGTATCCCAGAGTCTCTGCCTGGGCCATCCTCTGTTTCAGTGTTGTGAATGCCGCGTGCTGTTCAGGACCAAAAACGAATGGTTCTCCTTTCTTTGTTAGCCTCCTTAGTGGTTCTGCGACAGTGGCAAGGTCTGGTATAAATCTGGCATTGAAATTCACCAGGCTTAAGAAGCTTTTAACTTCAGACGCATTCTGGGGTTCACGGGCTTCTGTGACTGCTTTAACTTTCTCTTCTGTTGGACCAATGCCCCTCTGCGACAGAACTAAACCCGTGAATGTAAGCTTTGGCATGTGAAACACACACTTCTCCTTGTTGAGGGTAAGCCCTTTTTCTTTCAACCTGACTAGCACTTGCTCCAATCGCCTGTCATGCTCATCTGTGTCAGGGCCAAAAATGATGATGTCATCTGAAATGTTTGCTGTCCCACTGCAATCATGCAACACCTGCTGAATCACTTGCTGGTATTTTTCTGGTGCAGAAGAAATCCCAAACATTAACCGTTTGTATCTGAATAGACCTTTGTGGGTTGCAAACGTAGTAATACCACGGGACTCAGTGCTGAGCTCAATTTGGTGATAGCCCCATTTCAGGTCAAGTTTGCTGAAGACACTTCCTTCTTGCATATCGTTCAGTACTTCGTCAATTGTGGGGATTGGATGTCTTTCCCGAATGATCGCTTTATTGGCACACCTCATATCTACACATAACCGTACTTCACCATTTGGCTTTGGCACCACAACAACCGGGTTCACCCATGGTGTTAGACCATCCACTCTCTCAATGATGTCTTCATGCAACAGTTCATCAAGTTTCTTCTCAATTTTCTCTCTCAAGCTGAATGCTGGACGTCGTAATGGCTGGGCTACTGGCTGAACTTCGGTATCAATGTGCAATTTAAGTTGATAGTCTTTCAACTTTCCGATTCCTTCAAACACAGCCTGGTGTTTCGCAATGAGTTCATTACGGTCAACTACACTGTTCACTGAAAGTCCTGGAACTTGCAGCCTGAGGACTCCTAGCTTCATAGCTGATTCTCTACCAAGGAGTGGTTCTCCTCGCCCTTGTATGACTGTGAACTCTGCTGATACACATTTGTTTGCTAAACTGAGATCGGCTGTAAATGTTCCAATAACTTCCAGTGGACTTGTTGCTCCATAGGCGTACAGTTTCTTTGTGCTTCTCTTCGATCCACACTTGACATGTTGTTTCTTTAGTTCCTCCCACAATGTTTGGTCAATTACATTTGCACTGGATCCAGAATCAATAATCACTCCCACTGGGATTCCTCCAATATTGACCGTAACTTTTCCTTGTCCGATTTCTTCATCAGCTACTGCAAAAACATACTCATCCTCATCTTCTTCGACTTCTACCTCTTGCATGTACCGCACTCCTGGTCGGAAACGAGGGTCACCCCTGGTTTTGCATACAGTTGCAAAATGTCCCATCTGAAAACATTTGGAACAGGTCTTTCCTCTTGCAGGGCACTGAGGGTCTCTGGCAAAATGGCCACGTCTTCCACATCGCCAGCATTCACCACCTGATTGGAAATTCCCACTTCTGCTGTTGCCCATTCTGTCATCGTATCTTTTGTTTCTATCATCACGGACTCTGTTCACAGAATCATTTGAGCGACTCATACTCTTGGTTTGTCTCTTGACTGCTTCATAATTTCTTGCGGTGTCTTGTAGACTCTTCAACGTGAGAGTTTGTCCCTTCTCCAAAAGTTTACGGCGTAACTCGTCAGACTGACACCTCAAGACAATCTGATCTCTTATCTGGGCCTCCATTTGCTCGCCATAATCACATTGCTGGGCCTTGCGTCTCAAGCGTACAGCAAACTGATCGACCGTTTCACCTTCAGCTTGTACCATCTCTCGAAACAAATGCCGTTCATATGGAATATTAACTTGAACGACGAAATGTCCGGTTAGAGCATCTTCAGCTTTCTGGTAATCCTTCGCACCTCCTGTATCCGGTAAAACATCGAAAATATCTTGGACATCCGGTCCAGCACAATGAAGAAGAAGAGCTCGTCGCTGTATCTTGTTGTCTTCTTTATCAGGAACTAAATTAAGTCCTTTACCATCCGCGTATAACTGAAAACTCCGAAGCCATCGTTTCCATTCGCTGCCCACGCTACTGGGATCACTGTTCACATCAAACGGCCGAATTACTCCAATGTCCAAATCTCTCACATTCATGTTTGCTCCAGATATTCTTTACACTTTTTTTTGCATCCTCGTCGCCAGCTGTAGTGTTCACGATGAAACACAGACTCGATGCAAACAGATTGAACACAACACTTTAATAGGAACTCCAGAACATAGCCGCCATCTCCAATATCCCCCCGTCATGTAGACTTACACCAAATATACTACAGTTATGATTTATTCAGGCTGGAAGTTCATATTGTTTTTGGTCTTCGGCGGCATGACCTCCAACTTCTTGTGCTTAACTTTCGCAATTTTGCGCTCTAGCTCCCTGTACAACGCGTAAGTCTACTCTGTCTCATACCACGGTATTTTTGCTACAGGTGATGCATTTCGCTAAATTAAATAAGCCCCCCTCTCTATTAAGCCCCCCCCCCCCCCCCTCAAAAGTGCTTAAAAAAAATAAGCCCCCCGGGGGGCTTAATAGAGGATTTACGGTAGATACCTTTTTTCCCAAGCATTCTTCAACTTCAACAAGATTTGCAAAAACCCTCCTGGAATTTAAAATTTCTTGATTAATTTGGTTAATTTTTCTTTTTCTTGTTGATTTCTTTTAAAACTCTTTTATGTAGATTTTACTGTGCAGGAGCAGCTGACAATCGAACAAGGTTAGACTTCCATGGGGACCGTCAGATTTGGGATGGGCGTCTTATAAAGCAGAAAATAAAGGGAAACTCCGCTCTCTACATTTATACTGATGAGGTATTATCAGGTGGCTATTATAATAAAATAAATCACTGTTTGCATTATAATTTATTGTGATTGAACCTTATATTAGTGTTACTGTTTGTCTGGTTAAGCTTTTCCACCTTCATTGCAGTAACAGCCCATCAGAGGCCTGATTCAAAAGATGCATAGACTACGAGCTTTACTTTTTTCTTTAGTCCGTCGAGCGAAACGCGCGTGACACGAAAATGACCACGCACTTGACTGAATGCGCCGCCCTCGTTTCTCGCGTCTCACGGCTTTGCCGCTCAATGTTCGCGCGCGCATGCACTCCCCTCATTAAGAGAGACTGCTCGCAGTCTAACAAATGAATTTCTTTTCGAAGAACTTTTCGAAGTCCTGAAAATTACTTCCCTTGATGTACTGTAATTTCGACCTCCATTAAGCGGTCACCTCTATTAAGAGGTCGCGGCCGCCATTTGCGAGGTCCCAATGGGGTATTTTCTATTGTCTTGATGTGTGTTAAACGGTCAAACGGTGTCAGTTACTTGTTCATACAGTTTCAAATACTGGAACACGCGAGGTACAACAATTGATTTCCTGGTTTTTTTTTTTTTTTCGTAAATCATTAAAACGCCGGAAATGAATGTTTCTATTTGAGGTCAAACGTCTGATTTGATCAGCACTTGAGATCGAACTGTATTTCTTCCAACCTGTATTAGGCGGTCACTTGACCCTTGCCCGAGGGTGATCGCTTAATACAGGTTCGACTGTAGCTGTAATGGGTAAGAAAATGCGGCTGATAGCACACAAAGCTTTAACTTCTCTCATTTACTGGCATTTATTGCATTGTTTGTCTAGTATAAAAAGCGTATAAGCTTTTAGTATAATTACATTGATGACTATCGAAAATAGAACGCTGTGATTGGCTAGGAGCTTCGCTCTATCCCGCTATAATCACCGCGCGGTGATTATAGCATTGAAGGCTAGCAGTTTTCAAAATGGCAGCCAGATTTTTTGATGTTTCGGGGTCGGAGATTGATCAGTAATTTTATTTTCTCGAACAATCATCAATGTAATTATACGTAAACAATTAGTCGCCTCAGGCGACGTCAATATTGGCGAATAGTCACCTCGACTTCCTCTCGGTGACTATTCGCCGATATTCACGTCGCCTTCGGCGACTAATTGTTAAATAAACCTATTTCTGCCTGTAAACTAAAGACGAGAACTTAGGCGCGAAACTCACACACTTCTGTGGCTTTTCATCCCATTTTTTCACATGTGAAAAAACATCGTTCGCTTCTCTGATTTGCTAGAACTCATTTGCGTACAAAAATGTATGACTTGGCTTTTCTGTTAACATATCACATTAGTATATATGCACTCAGCGAGCTTCGCAGCTCGGTAAATATGCAGCCACTATTCACCTCGATTTCAAAGAATAATTGTTAGGTATATAATAAATTTCGTTCGCGAATGAGTTACAGCCAATGTGAGAAGCAAACGATGTTATACATGCACATTGTATGCTTCTGGTCCCGTTTATGTACAAATGCACATACCTTAATGCTACATGTAAGAGAGAGAGAGAGAGAGAGAGAGATTTTCTAATTATGAATATGTATACTATTATCTTTGATACTTAACCTATCCTAACGGAATCGTGAAAAATATTTTTCGTACTGTTTTTTCTTGTAGGAAAGTGTTAAGAAGCATGAGCTCAAAGTTCCCAATTTTTCAGAACCGACAACACTAAAACGATCCCATGACCAGATCACATCTCCAGGCAGTGAAACGGTTGAGCGTTCGCCAAAGAAGGAAGGACCATCCGAGGATGCTGTAGGAGACTCAAAAAAAAACTACTCTGCAGTAGCAGAAAAGCATGCCAAGCGATATGCAGCCAGTGATTCACCTAAAAACGTTGGAAGTTATGACACCACAGGAACGTTTGGTCAAGAAGGCTTGCTACCGGAAGAAATAACCATGGAAAAAAGTGATCACCCGAATCAAAGTGACGGAATGTCTCAGTTACAGTCTGACAGAATCGCTGTAGTGGGCAGTCAACATGGAGTCATGTTGCCAGGCAGTCAATCTGGCATGTTGACATTAGTTCAGGGGAACATGAATGCAAGAGACATGAGTACTGTACCAGCACATTCCACGTCAATGGGTAAGGCGTTACATTTTGCAGTATTCAATAATACCAGTAGCAATCTGCTCGGATTAATCAATTTCAATAGAGATTACAAGAATTCGTGTGTGGTATCGTATAGTTTATGCGCTGTCACATGGATTAAACGTTGAAATACGATAAGTATCTTGCGTGAAAACGAGAATGTTTGAGCCGCAGAGCGGAATGCCGGGTGTGGCTTTTTCCGATTTTTATCCTGTCACAAAATAAGAAAGCATTGTTCTCTGACTGCAAGCAAATAGTTTGAATGTTGGGAGGGGAATAATAAACCCTTGCAAATAAACGTGAATTTCCCATCTAGGCTTAAGGAATTCTGCTTGTTGGACAACCCTTACTTTTCCGTGATTATTCCTACTCCCTTAAAATGTCATATGTTGGGGAATTTCCCTTGAAATGAATTCTTAGAGACAAAGTTACCTAAGCGTAAATTAGAGAAAGGAAAATTCGTCTTCCTGTGTTTCCGTCGACTAAGGAAATTTCACGTTGTAGTCGGGCAGTAAGGGCAAAGAAATGTTGTTTTGCTATTGAACTAAACCTATTGCTCTTACGACGTTCTACGTTGCCGTCGCCGTCGTCGTTGCTGAAGCCGCCTAGTGCCTTTGAGCTTTGAAAAACGAAACGTGCTATGAGATATGCTTTTATTTTTAGGTGCAATAATGGTTCCTCAGGTTTTTACAGGAATGGTCATAGCGCAGCCAGGGTTGGGTCGGCAGCTTGTACCCACAGCATCTGATCAACAGAGTGTAGGAAAACCGTTAGTTCAGCTTCCCAGTAGCCACGTTGAGGCAAGGCACACAGGGCTGCCATTTGTTACTCCTGCAATGCCATCACAAACCATGGTATCCCGACTGAACGACTTGAAAATTTCAGTAGGAACTTCTCAGCTGTTACAGAAACCAGTTTATGCGGAGAAAAGAGATCAGAGTGCTCAAACAGTAGAGGGTAGAGGCTTACTGACGTGTGACAGCCAAGGTCTTCAAGCGGCAGCATCAGTAAGTTGCAGAGGGTTTCTTCTTGAGTTGTGTAGGGAAGTAGAGACAGGAAACAATCTTCTGATGATGTAACTATCTGCGGAAGTAGCCTGATACTGAAAAGAAAAACTTGCTCGTTATAACGAGCTGGAGTACAGTTTAATGGTTCCCGTGTCATTGATTCTGACATGTACATTTTATCTATCACTGGTGTAAAGGATTCGCGACGCTCAGAAATGTCCCAAAGTTGCTTTTTTGGGCACGAAATTGGGCTCGCAAAGTCCGTATGTTTTCGGTTTGAGTCGGCTGTTTGACAAAGTAAGAGCCGTATTAGTTCGAGATATCTCGAGATCACTTCGAGTTCTTTGGTTTATTCTTTAATTTATTCGAGGAAGAAATAATTATCTTTGGCTTACCCGGGGTTTGAACGGACTCACCTGACCGGAATTACTTTGAGATATCTCGCGATCACTTTCGAGTTTTTTCGATTACAGTAAATATTTTGATTTATTCGAGGTCAAATAATTATTTGTTTTGGTTTACCCGGGGTTTGAACCGACTCATACACGACTTTCATAATGGCCGACCCCGCGCGAAACCTGGTTCGAGCAGCGTGAGAACGAGGCCAGAAAGGCCAGCGTCGCGTCGCGTCTCTTGTTGTTTACAACACCAGCACGGCGACAATCACTGAAAATGGTGAGTACATCGGACAATTCAAGCGATTCAAATGCGATTCCCCTTACGGAAAACGATATTCCCGGCGCTTCTCTACTTGGACGAAAACCTGAGGAGTTGAAAAACTCAGAACTTAAATTCTGGCTGAAATTTCGCGGAGACACAGGGAAAGGTCTGAAGACAAAAGCGGAGCTAGTGAAACGAGTGTACGAGTACATACGAAGCGGCAAGGACAAACAGATCATAGATCCAGATCCACATACAATATATAGCCGTAGAAAGCAAAAGCAAGGCACAAGTTCAGAGCTTGTCAAGGAAAGTACAGCGGCAGTAGAGTTTCCAACTACTGTATGGGGAACGTTCTAGCTTATAAATCCTTTTGTTTTTGTTGTCAATGATTTCCGTCAAGTAGGCTTCGTGCTCGGTCAAATCAGTTTATGTTTCTACGTTTTCAAATTGTGAACTTAAATCCGATACCTCTGGTACCATTTCATTTCATAATTCTTCCATGACAACAACTGAAGAAGACAATTTCCGTGATCCACTTTTCGAAGCGGTCTCTTCAACTTTCTTTCCATCGGCTCCTTTCTTTTGCGTGGCGATGTTCGAATCCACGGAAAAACAGAGGGAACAAGTCCGTTTTTTAGTGCATTTTTCCCAGAAAGGGATTTTTGTATATCGCCTTCTCTGAAATGTCGCGAGCAAACCCTTGTGCTTCTAGTTACATTGAAGTGTTGTCCTTCGTCTCTCCTTATTGCGTGTAGCCACTTCTTCTTCATCGGGTTCTCGATCGGAAATTTAAAGAATGATACTTTTGTCCCATCTTCTTCTCGATATCCCTTCTTCGTGCATTCTGGAACACAACAATGAGTTCGCATTTCCAATTCTTCGAAATAACTTGCCAATTCTAGACAAAACAGACCAATTGACCTAATATCACCCTGCTTTGTTTATCTGAAATCAAGGGAATAAGCGAAGGTCAAAGCGAATGTGGCCTTTCTGACCTCGCTCTCATGCATAACTAATTACCAATCCCGCGCGCCGTCGGCCATTATGAAAGTCGTGTATCCACGAGCCATCTGATGAGACGCTAAGTTGACTGGTTAGCCGATTGCGCTACCGCGACCTAAGGTTGTTTTGTCATGTGAAACTATCGTGCACCATTGGGTTTCGTGCGGGAAATGGAAGAAAAGGGACAAAAATAATCGCCTGGTCCAATTGAAAATGACTGAGACGATAAAATGGTTTAAAACGAGCATGCAAGTGGTCAAAATTAATAGTTGCCTCTATCTTGACCTATAGTCATTTATTAATTTGAACGATGGCCGCAACGGCTATAAGCGTTGGCTCGCTTGCTTCTTTATAGCAAAAAAAGTCAAACATCGATGATTTGTGGTCTTCTGCAAGTATCAAGGAAAGGCTTTAACGTTTTTTCTTTGTTTGCATCGTGTACATGCAACGTGGAACGATTTCGAAGGCCAAAAATGAAGTGAACAACCATCCAAGTCATGACTTAGGATCTGGATGCAGTCTCTTTTGCCATGTAGTTCGACGTGACGCGTTATCTTGGCGAGGATGGACAATCTTTTGCGTTTTATACTTGTTTCTGCTCATTTTACCAAGCACAGCTTTCACCGAATGTGGAAAAATCTTGTTTTTAAAGAATCTTGCAATTTGAGTTGCTTCTGTAAGGTTTTGATTGGAAAAATGATCGTTCGAGTATCAAGGTGTTTGTATAATGCCCGGAGTATTTTTCAACATTATGAAACAAGACAATATGACATGGTACTTTTCAGCTTTGTTTTTTTTTTTTACCTAGAAATGGAGCGATTTCCTCCGATAACTGGAGATAAATCTCGCAAAAGCGATTGGAATTGACGGGTTTGGCTGCAGACGAGAGTTTGAGCAATTTTGTCCGCTCTTGTCGAGAGTCAAAGGAGATGTCAGCACTTGAAATATACTTTTGGGGTAATGGGTACGATTGGAATTGACTGAGCCATTATGATGGCGATGCAACCATTTCTCACAACAATGAAAACTGAAACAGCCTGCGATCAAGCTCTCCATTTAAGGGATCGGAGATCAAGAGAGGCCACGTGCGAATGGCACGCGAAAGGAGACGTGGGAGCAATGTGCGGGCAAAGAATTTGAGAGCTCACTCGTGCGTGCGCTTGCCACTTGAGATGGAGAGGTTGCTCTCAGTCCACAACATTTCTTGGTAGTTGTGCGCGTTCGGTATTCGGTGAGCCAGTTTACTTTAGAAATTCCGAGGAAAAATTCGATCTATTTACATACTAAGCAACTTCCACTATGGCTCCACGTCTCCTTTTTCACCTATTTCAACCAACCCCTAATAATTTTAATTGCGGCACTCGCACGTTCCTGACTCAAAAAATTCTCACATACTCGTGATACAACGACCAGGTGCGCCACGAAAGTGTCTTGTTTTTCAAGTCGTTTCTTATTGACTCACATCCCCCGGCTAGTTCCGCGTACCACTGAACCTGACATATACATTACTGATGTCCATCACTGGTGTAAAGGATATCGTTCTTTATTTATCATTTATTATTCACTTCATTTCTGATTGACTCAAATATCCGGCTAGTTCTTCATAGCCGGCTCGCGTTGACCAAATTTGGCAGACGTTTGCGGTATCCCTATTTATATAACATCGGCTAGACTAAACATCACTTTATATCCCAAATTTGTTGAGGAACAGCCAAATAAAGAAGGGAACTCAACATCGATCGAGGTTTAGCATGTTTTAAGCACGTAAGTTTGAATTGCATTGAATTAATGAAATATTGATTGGATTTGGCTTTCGTATCATCTGAAGGGTTCTGCAGATCTCGGGAGGTGTTTTCCGCCGAGGCCACTCAGGCTCGTCCAATAACTGTTAATTATACCTCGGTTAGAGCGATTTTCGTATGACCTTGAAATGAAAGCGAGCGAACAAAACAGAAACGACAAACAAACGGAAATAGAGCGATTTGATTGGTTTATCGAACGGACAGACAAACGCGTCTGGCTTTTCACTGGTTAAGCGAACGCTCAGGTGAGAAAACTTCATGCCCGAGAACTTTCTAGAAATCAACCGATACTTCGCTTTGACGTCATACTACAACAAGATTGGCCAATCGAACAATGCCTTCTCCATATTAGGGTTTCTTTGGCGGGAAAACAAACAGGCCATGTTTTGATCTTTTCATCCATTGGCTGATGAAACAAATAACGAACACTTACCGAAACCTTTTTTCAAGGTCATACGAAAATCGCTCTATTGTTTTAGAACATTTTCGTTATATTGGGGCTGACTGCATTTACAGTACACAATGGATTAGTGTGCAATTTAGTCACTACTGGAGTGCACTAATTTAAAAGTAATTGCATTTTCTGTGAACTTAACAGCTTGCACAGTCATCAGAACCAACAGACTCAGGCATAGAAACTGGCGACAGCTCTGGAGCAAATGATGGTATGTTCCGTTACCTTAAAGAACACATCTTAAGAAGTTTTACTGTCACCAAACTGAGCACGAGAATGATAGGTAAAGTTGTACAGGAATCATTTGGAAGACCCACGAGTAATACTTACGGCGCTAGAATCGGATTTTTTTTTTCTCGCCATGGCTCCCGTTGCTCGCGTCCTAAAGGACCTAGCCATTGAGAATGCTTGCAAAAAAATCAGTTGAACTAATTAACAATTATTCCTCGAGCCCGAATGGGCTCTGAGTCAATAGCCCATTCGGCCGAAGGCCGAATGGGCTATTGACTCAGAGGCCATGAGGGCGAGAGGAATAATTGTTTTAGTAAAATCCAACTAGTTGGTCAAAAATATCGAGAATAGAATAAACTTTAGCTAGTTAAAGCTAAACTATAATCCTTTTTTGCCGCCAAAAAGCCCGCGCTTTTCGCTACTAGTAGGCTACAACATATAGCCTAGTAGTAGCTCAACCAATCAGAACGCAGCATTGATGATAGACCACTAGTTGGATTTTACTAATCACATTTAGAAGGAGGTACATGAACCCAGCGCGAAGGGTGGGAAAGCTCATGCTTCCGATTGGATCCTTAAAAAAGGGGCGCTTCGCAAGAGCTAGGCAACTTCACTATCGGTACTAAGTAGCCCACCTTCGATATATCAAAATTCTAACATGACATGACAGGCTTTACGTACAGAATTGCATTTTTTTTCACGACGTCAATTGTCTCGCAATTCCCAGAAGAAACTTGAGCACAAAGAAAACCGAAGCAAATGTAAAATTATGACCAGAGAAGTTATCTTAGAGTTTTGATATATCGAACGTGGCCTCTTGAAAACTGCTCCTTTTATGTGATGTACAACTAAATCGTTTTGCTTTAGAATCTGCCCTTGAAATGCTGTGTAATGCTGCAGTTAGTAAATCAAAGGTAGGTGTAGATACATGTATTTGATTCAGTAGTTTGAATTCAGATTATAAATTCTTCTTCTCCAATAGCCTGCGTGCAGACGATAACTAAACTCTGATTAGTACTGTCTGCGAAGCAGCGCAGAGATTCTTGTTCTGGACCCCCAACGGACTCAACGAGTTACCGGAGGTGCGTTTCGAATTTCCCTTCAACCTGATTGGCGATCACGACAAACAAACAAAGGCCTTTTTTAACTGGCCAATCGTGACGCGTAATCAAATCTGGGTACACAGTTGGAAGTCGAGAACAAGGATTTCGGCGCTGTTTCGCAGACGAAGTTAACCAGAGTTTAATTTCCTCTGCGCGCAGGCTACTTCTCCAAGTGACATTAACTTTTCTTACTATTGGCTGCGACAGTTTAAAGGCTGATTATTTTTTATTATTCATTCATTCAAAATATTTCGTTTCTGGTTGGCTCAAATCCCCCGGCTAATTCTTCTTGGAAGATGCGAGCAATATACCATCAATTCGATGGTATATTTGCTTGGAAACGAGATTAGTATATGATATATTCGCCTGTATCGAGGCTGCTTGGGCAATAATGCCCTAGAAAAATGACGTTCACAACTAAACCGAACGGAAGAAATTTAAATACGAATAATAAAACAACTAATGAATTCGGTTTTCGTATTATGTGAAGAATTAATTATGCTGTTCTCGAAGGCTGTTATCTACCTCTCATTCTTCACATCCTACCCAGCCTCATTCAATGATTGTGAAATATCTTTGGGTATTCACTCTTTTGGGATGAGAGATTTTATGGCGTCCCCTTCCACGACTGTTTTCAAAGACAATATTATGGCGGCAAATAAAGCAGCTGTACCAACAAAAGTCAAGGAAGCAGCGAAATTTGACGTGTCGGATTTTCACTGGTATATAGAAAATTATTTTCGTTTTGAATTTGCAACAACATCGTGAAAATTCTCTCGACAATGCTCAAAGCACTATCAATTAAGCTCTCACTAAGTGACGTCTTTTATTTACCGCAATTATTTGGTAAACTGTACAAAAACAACTATCCTCCTCACGGTCGTTGTGTACTGCCAGTATACCTTACAAGGTAGCCTGCGTCGTAGACATAATTTAACCATAATCTAAGCCGTTCTTGTTTTAGGGGCGAAGGGTGAAATTTCGAAGAGCAAAAAAAAAAAAAAATAGTAACCTAACCGGAGCCTACCTGGCAGGCTACGGTTAGTAGCGTTTACGAAGCAGTGCCGATATCCTTGTCCAGGGTCTCCAAAGAACTCAGTTAATTACCAGAAATGTGTTCCGAATTACCTTTCAACCTGATTGGCAAATCGACATTGGGATTTTGAACTGGCCAATCATAGCGCGTACTCAAATCCTGGTACAAAGGTGGAGGCCCAGGACAAGGATTTTGGGTCTGTTTTGCAGACGGACTTAATGCATCAGTCAATTCCAACTGCGCAATGAAGAAATGTATGCATAAAATCGAGAACATGCCTTTACAACCCTCTTCAATTTATTCCTGTCCTTGACAAGTGAGCCAGTCTGCTTTTCTTTTCAGTAAAACTTTCTGTGTAGTTATATTCTTATAGGAGACTGCTTGCGTGTCAAAAGCTCGCTAATTGCCCCGGGGTTGTTAAATGCCCGGCCCCCGGAAAGTGCAAAATTTGCAAATGCCACACCCCCGGGACTTACAAGGCGGGCAAATGCCCCACAGTAGCCGGGGGGTGCTGGGCGCAGCTGGAATTGACTGATGCATAACCAGGCCCCCGTTCCTGTAAGCCGATTATCGCTAATCCAGGGTTAAATATCGCTAATCGCGGAAAAAATGTTATCCCACGATTAGATTCTGTTCCTGAAAGCACGATTAAGACTAGTCTAGGAATAGACTACGTGTTAAATTTAACAGACCTAGCGGGGACATTTAACTCACTAATTGGGGGAAAAAGATTGTGAAAACAAACAAAATGGCGCACTTACTGTTTCACAAATACGTGAAAGAAAGTTCCAACAGCGAGAAACTGACCTCGACAAGCTAACAGACGAAGAACGTCGCAGCAGATATAGGTTTGACCGAGAATCAATAAAAAATCTAGTAGAAATCCTAAAAGACGATGTCCAAAGGCAGACGAGAAAAAAACATGCGCTGTCGCCAATTTTCGCGCCATATCTTTTTTTAGAAGCGGGCGGTCGAAAAACTTGTTAAACCGGTTTTTCACTAAAATGTGATTAGTTAACGCGGGATAATTTTGCTTTCAAGAACAACTTTTTAACCCACGATTAATTATCCGGGGAATAAGAAATTTAATCGTGAATTAACTGCTAATCGGAGGATAGATTAATCGGCTTTTCAGGAACCGTGGCCAGAAGTTTAGTTCCGTCTGTCTCGTAGGCTACTCAGGGTAGTTTTATAATATATTGTCTGATGTGACTTCAACTTTATTTTTTTTTTACAGATCGAGTCAGGTGTTAACAAAGGAGTTCCAAGTGAGTGGCATTTCCTCTGTTCTAATGGGGAGTAATCATCAATACAAAACAATGAGAGAGTATTAAAGATTCAAAAAAATCGTTTTTGATAGTGTGCAAGACTCCGCCCAGGAGACCAGTCTTTACTCTTCTTGAAGCGATTTAAGTGCAATTATCCAGACTCAAGTAAAGGATGCTTTGATTTTGTACTTGAGAACACTACAGGTGATCTGTGACGTCATTGAGGGGGCCTGGGGAAAGAAATTTTAATGCCGTATCCCATAAACCAAAGCTGACGGGAACAGATTGAATTGAATTGAATTGGTGCGCGCGTTGGTTTATGGGATACGGCATTAAAATTTCTTTCCCCAGGCCTCCTCAATGACGTCACAGATCGCCTGGCTCCAGCAACATCGACAGAGGCCTCTGTTCGCTTCCCGTCTAGTCGCTACGTTAAGGGTATTATATTTCCAAGCGTAACGATAAAGGGGTTTAAAATTTCTGAAGCACTGAGGCATTGATGCCAACGGAGGGAACGCAACAGGACGTACAGGTCGGATACAGGAAATTGGCGAAGGCAGCTTCTCCGTAGTTGAATTCTCAGTTTGCATAAGAGTTAACGTTCTCGATGTATTACCGCACCACAACATCTCTATTTATAGAAATTTTCATTTCGAAAGGGTTCTTAGTTTTATGATAAAGGACGGTTGAATTTTCTAAGCTTTTGCCTGACGTGGTGGCGGCCGGGAAAGCTCTCATTAGGTAAAAAACGAAACGTTCCGTTTGTTTCAGGATAAATATCGCTTTTTCCTTTATGAGTTCCTCAAGCGGTGAATTCTCCCTTTTGTAAAAAAACTGGAACACAGATGTTTCATGACGTCTTCGTACGAAGCTTTACAAATTTGGGTATCTTGCATATGAAATATCGCACAGATCTGATTTTTGGCAAGGCGTTGTGCATATTTATCTTTACCGTGGACCTAAAATCTGGAATTCGTTGCCTGTTTCACTAATTAACTCTCCTTCTATATCTGTTTTTAAAAAAAATTTAAAGAATTATCTCACTGATAGCCGATCTATCGTTTAATTTTCTGATCTTACTCACTCTGCACTCAGCCATGAATTTAGTTTACTAGTAGTTTAAGGAAGCCTATTAATATAAGCTTCAAGCTTCGTTAGGGTTCCTTGTCACATTAATTTTATAATTTAATTAACACCTTTTGTTCTTGTTGTGCAAGTTTTGTGAGTGACTAAATAAATAAATAAAATAAATAAATAAAATCTTCTTTCATTTCCCGGATTCTAAACTTTCTTTTGTGAATCTTCACTTTTTCCTTTATGAGTTCCTCAAACGATAAATTCTCGCTTTTGTAAAGAAACTGGAATACAGATGTTTCTGTTGGTTTCCGGCAGCCATATTTAAGCTCCTCAAAGGGACACCAGCAGGGCGTCTTCACACAAAGCTTTATAAATTTGGGCAAAACATTTTTCCGAGTATCTTGCATACGAAATATCGCACAGACCTGATTCTGGGCAAGTTGTTTTGCATATTTATCTTTTTTTCATTTCCCGGATTCTAAACTTTCTGTATCGAGTCTCTCTCCTCCACAGAGGCCTCTTTGCGTCGTAGGGAGGCTGGGGAGAAAGAAAAAGAAAGCGCGCGGGAAGCGATGGGAAGGGGAAAGAGAGAATAGACTCCCGCCTTTTCCCTTTTCCCATCGTTCCTCGCGCGCTTTCTATTTTTCCATCATTGCTTTTCTTATTGGAATATCCAGCGGGAGCCTCTGGGGAGGAGAGAGGCGTGACAGTGAAAATAGCGAATAATCAAGATTCAGTTCCGCAAATGAATGCCGACGATTTTTGTCAGTAAGACTGAAAAAAGAATTGGCAACGACGCGGGATTCACGTTTCACGCATCTGCTCGACCACTTTTCATAAAGTCAGTTGACCAAAGCGCATGCGAGACGTGCGATCGGGATGGGAGAGCACTTCCTCGTTCAAGTACACGAAGAAAGTAGAATTTTTTTTGGATTTAATGAAAAAAAGAAAATGCTAAAAAGTGCCATAGGCAGAGTTGATCAACCTGAAATACCGCAGATTCATAAATAATCGCTTATCTTATAATGCCACCGGTGCCGCTATGGAATCTTTTTGTGGCTATATGTAATATCATTGTAATCTTATATCGACCATCGTATTCTTTGGTCCCTAGCCTTAATCCTTCACAAAATCAAGCCTTGCTGTATTCGTGGATTTAAAAAATGATCCCCAAGAAAAATGGTACTCGCAAAGAACAAAGGTCGGCGAATCGTAAACTCACTTTCAGGCACATTTTTGCGTTATGAAAATTCGTCGTTGTATGAGCTCCCTATTAATTAATAGAGCTAATTAATTAATTTATTAGAGCTATAATTCGTACTGATCCCTTGGTAAAATTTTGATTTCAGACGAGGCCCCAGCCAAATCCGGACAAACTCAGGGATCTAAACGCGCTACCGCAGATGGACCAAGTACTTCGTCGAAACAGTCAACCCTTCCCAAAAATGAATCCGATGGTGAGTATTTGAATCCTAAAGTATCTCAAGCATGTTGCCCAGTATCCGGCCACTTAAACAAAAACTCAATTTTTGCAGCGCCCTTTTTAGTTTTCGGTAAACAAAGTATTTCGAATAGAAGCTGAAGATTTCCGCTTTAAAATGCAAGTTTTGGCGGGTTTACAGCCCGAGAAACAGTTCCAGACGACGCCGTTCTGTTCAGGTGAGTAAACTTTTCATGGCTAATATTTACGCTGTTCACTGCGCAGTAAAGCTGGTGGTGTCAGTCAAATAAGGGTAGGTAATATGTGATATTTTCAAAGAAACTGTTTTATATATATGACGTGAAGATACTTAAAGAAGTCAGGTTGTCAGAAAATTCATTAATTCTTCTTGAAATTCTATTTGTTTGGAATAAACGGAGGCTAGAAACATTCACTAAGTATTGTTTTCAGGTGCTCAGTATCCGGCCAGTTTTTTTTTTTTTTTTTTTTTTTGGCTGTGCAGAATCGATGAATTGATTTCGTGTGCACGGCTTGTTTCGCGTGACTTCATTTTCTAATATTATAGGCGTAAGCGTCGAAAGTGGAACCGGGAATTCTCAGACAAATCCCTCAGTTGTGACTGCTAGAATGGGGTTGCAACGGTCTGAAGAATTTCGCAAAGGGATCGAGAGAGGTGAAAAAAAAAAGGAATTAGTGCTAGAAAATGGCAGCCCAAATGTGGGGACTGAGCATGAAGAAATCAACACAGCAAGTCTGGTCAGACTAAATGGGAGAGTGACCTTTGATCGTCGGAAGGGCCCTGCTGCAGTTTTTTTTTTAAACCAAAAAAAATGCAATAATAACTAAAAAAAACGGTTCGCAGTTTGGCAAATTAAGGTTGTATTTTATCGGAAAAGAAAAAAACAAAGCAAACACAGAATTGTTTTTTGTTAGTTTCTTTTATCATTTTTGGTCTCTACATCTCCCACCTTGGTCAGCCGCTCGCGTAGTTTTCCCCACCACACCCCAGTCATTTGTTATGTTTTCTTTCACGATGCTAGGTTCCCAGGTCCATTTATATTTTTGGAATCGGATGCCTGACTACTTTGCACATGGAACAGGAGCTTGCCTGTCAAACTAATGTATGATTACGTCGTTCTTGTTGTGGTCGGATACTGGGTAACATAGGAGCTCTGCCGAGACGCACCGCGTGTCGCCTTTCTCGCGTGGGGTGATTTTCACGCGCGCTCATGTTTCGCTCGCTCTACTATCCCTGAGGAAAGATGGGGACTACTCGTAGTCTAATGTTATCGCCACTACGCTGAATATTTTCTACAGGAAATCCTTGAGATTGCTATGACTAGGTTTCGTGTTAAAAATTAAACATTAATTCTCAACGACTCCACTAACACTGCAGCACATCACATAACCTCGTATACAATGCACTAGGTAACAACAGTAGTACGTTAAGTAACAGATTACAGTGCACAGTACCAAACGAAAAGAAAGAAAGAAAGTAAAAAAAAAAACTTCATTTTTTAATGAGAAAATGAAAGAAAATTCAGTAACCAGCGGTACGAAGGAGGAAATTTCAAGAAATTTAGTAACCTAATGAATTATTTTCTTCAACTGGAATCTCCAAGCTTGGAGGCTCTATTGCAAAACTCGAGTCTGAAAGGTCGACCAAAAATCCTAATCTGTTGGCGTATTTTGTGTTGGCTTGTATATTAATATATCAATATACTTTTTAATACCTTTTCAGTTATTGAGATTGTTCCTGATACAAGTTCAATCAGGGTAAGAATTCATGTTCTCATTGACTTTCTAACTGGAAGAGATCTAGTGAGTTAAGGTGTTTTGACTTAAAACTAGTGTTTGTCTCACTAGACTTCAAGTACCGTATTGACAGCACAAGTACGCTTGCAGCCAACGGTCATTAGAGCACCATATTTGTTATCGTAGATCTCTTTCATGACAAAAGACGATCAGAAATCGCTTATGGTGGATTTTCACTGCCGTGTAATTTTTATGTATGTACGCGTGTGATGTTTACGTGAAATCAGAGGGTAAATAGTTTTCAGTGAAAAATTCAAAGAATAGGAATGAACGTTTATTCTTTTGTCTCATGATAGAATCGCTTTGAGATATTGATCGCGACGTTTCGACTGCAATACTGCTAGTCTTCATCAGGCGATGAGGTCGATTGTTTACGTGTAGCTATTTATGCACGTTGGTTCGCTGTGATTGGTGTATTTCGATCCTTATTATTCCGATTAGCAGATGATGTTCCCTCACGGGTCCGCTTTGTAGTTGAACGGCTGTTATGCTTTCTGATCGTAGGCATCCATGCTTCAGGAATTTCGATTCCGTTGTCTCTATTGATGTTATTAGAATGAAGTCTTATTTGGATAGCGTCTTTGACCCTACGTGTGTATCGGTGAGGGTCACGATCGATAAACTTGACTTGATTCCATAGAGGAAGATGCCCCGTTTCGTTTGCGTGCTCCGAAACTGCGGAGGTTTGTGTATGAGCAAGCCGTATATCTCTGTCATGTTCGTTTATCCTGTCTTCGCCTATATATACTTTGCCGCATTCACATGGAATTCTGCATACAACACCTTCTTGTTTGCCTGGTTCTAGGGCGTCTTTCGTGCGCGTGCACTCTCTCAGTAACCTCCGAGATTGCCGGCAGCATATATATCGGTCTATAGTTGTCAGCTATGTTTCTTTTGCACTTGCTGCATACACAGGAAAACCTTTGCCCTTTCCCCAGTCATCAAGAAATATTGCTGTGTCACTGAATGCTTTGGTGGATAATAGAGAGATTTAGAGTGACTTTTACGGCAAACCGGGCAAATGTCAGATTCAAGTTGAGAATTTCTTAAAAGAGAGAAACGAAGAAAAACAGCCCAAAACAATTGTTATAGACAGAACAAACGTAAAGGTACTAATGTTGGGGTGAAAATGTCGAATATTTATAATTATAAACTCAAGGTGAGGGAAAACTTGGTTACGTGGTATTATCACCAATCAGTAATACCGTAAAATTCCGAAAATACGCCCCGGGGCTTATATTTTTCAAAGGCCTTTTTTGAGGGGCTTATTTTTGCAGGGGCTTGTATTCAGAGGGGCTTATCTACGGAGGGAAATTTTGCGTTTCAAAATCGATTGGGCTAGCCTTTTAACACCGTTTTTACTTTGTTTTACTTTGTATTTTGAGGGCAATTTCCAGGTGCAAGCCCCCGGGTGAGGGGGGGCGGGGCTTATATTTGGAGGGGCGATTTAACGGAGGGTTTTTTGCGTTACGAGTGTAGGGGGCTTATATTTGGACGGGCTTATTTTTGGAAAATTTACAGTATCTGAAGTGTATGGGCTTGCGAGCTAAAGAAGCTTGCTTAAGATTGCTTTTATTTCACAACTACTAGATGTACTTAATTTGTTACTTTTTAGGGTGGAAGACCCTTTATGATTGTTTTCAACAAGCACCTCCCTTCTAACGTCACTCCAGCTTTTGCTTGCTTTGGAAACCTTGCTCCAGTTACTGTAATGAGAGTAAATGAATTCAACTTGACTGGGCGAATTCCTGGTGAGTGTGTCCTATGTTTAATGTTAATAAAAGAAAGCAATACTCAGGCTCATCCAATAATTGTTTATTATATTCCTAGCTTCGCATGTACCTGGCACTGTAACTGTCACAGTGAAGAGCATTCGAGGAAACTTCCTTGGCGAGACGTCGTTTGTCTACGTAGATGAAGTGGAAAACGTGTTACAGTTGTTACTTCGTGACAGACAACTACAGGCTAGGTATTTCCTACTTCTGGCTCAGGAACTGGGAAACAGGTCATTGTCAGATCCGACAGATCATGTAAAGGATGATAAACACCCCTCAGAACATTTTAGTTCCGAAAAACCAGGTATAACTCTTGTTCAGGCGACTTTTGTTACTCCTGCCAATCACTATTCTCCGTTGCAGCCTTTTTTTTTTCGGCGTGTGGGTTTGTTCACGGAACCGGGTGCTACCACCCACTCACTGCTGCTGAGAACAGAGCCACATTCCCTTTCTAGCTTTTGGCCAATCATGATTCTGCTTCCCTTTTTTCACGCTAAGTTCATGATATGGTCGATACGGTGTCTCCTTCAACCATAATCTTGAAATCATTGGTGTACCACGCTGAACAATAAGTTTAGCTGGCACCAAGCGAGGGGATTGGCTGAGATATTAGCGGTAGTTTTTTTTCAGCCGATCGCAAGGCGGAAATGCCAAAAGGAAGTGTTCATGAAATTATTTCCTATATGAATGAACTTACAACTTTTCTGTTAAAGTGCTCAGAAGACTGCAAAGCGGTCGATTTTCCTACTCGAAATTAAGTTTTTCAAGCTGTGAAGCGCCAGCGAAAGAGTTTCGCCCGTAGGGCGTGTGAGACGTGAAAAGAAACAACAAAGGGGAGAGAAAAACGTCACGTATACTTCGCGTCTCTCTCCTTGTCTCTCTCTTATTTTTCTGCCATGCTTCTTGCTCTTCCGTTTGACCATCCACGCGTTCTTGAACCCCATGCAAAAATACGGGCTGTTTTGCCCAGGAAACTATGATGAACGCTATTGAAAAAGTTAAGCACTATTAAAATCTGCTTTGGATAGTCTTCCAATTTTGGTAAAGTCTTCTACTACCACGACGGGTCGCAATCAAGTCAGTCTACACTTATGAAACGAGAGTAGCCCTATAATGGAAATTCATTTCCCCTGCTACTATCCCACCATTTACCTTTTTAGATTTTTGTATGGATGGTGTTAAGGTATCATTTAACTTAAACCTTAATCTTACTTTTTATTTATTTCTGATTCCAGGAGTTTCTAACAGCAATGCGAGTACTTACGTCTTAGTTCGACAGATACATGTTGTTTTGACTCAGTTAAAGGGCAGCAGTAGCAGTAGAACAAACACTTGCCAAACAGCTGAACCTGAAGAAAACCTAAGTATGATTTCTATTAACCCTTTAAACCCTAAGATCAAAATTTGAATTCTTATTTGTTACCCATATTCATTTCCTACAGAAGTAGTGGGGAGAAGTTGATAAAATATCAAGCAAATTCATCTTGTGTGATCATGTCCGTAATTCGCATGACCACTCTGTTTTACAAGGCATTGATGTTACAAGGAGAAATTTGATGCTGATCACTCTTAGGGCTTAAAGGGTTAATTTCCTTCTACTATTACCCATTTTCGACCACGTCTCGAAGTGTAACGTACTATTTATACAGCCATTGTCTCAGTTAAGTGCGTTTATATAGATTTAGCCAGGGCTAAAATAATTTGACACTCCAAGAGTGAAACAAATTTCACATCGAGTTAATAGTCTTATTTGCGCACCCAAAAATAGCGATCATGTTCGATCACAGTAGATTAGGGCTGGGAAACAAATAGACCTATTCGTTTATGTACGGAGACAATAATTTTCAGTCACGAAGACAAGTGTTGACAGTAATTTGCCTCTAAAAATCATGAGTCAGGTAAGCATAAGCTTATTTATGTTTTAAATCCTCTTCCCGGTGTTTCTTCTTTTTCAAAATGAACTCGAGGTAAGAAAATCGCTCAGAGCTTTCTGTTTTCAGCCAAAATCATAACTAAATATTCTTCGGAACCTTTTCTTTGAATTTGCGGTCAAAAAATGTCTAAAGGCTTTTTAAACCTGATACTATTGTAGGTTAGAACATTGCTCTTGTATAAACTTAAGCCGAAAGAAAGATTTTACGCTCGGTGAAGAAATGAGAAAGGGTGTGATCAACACGTCACGAGCACGGGACATAGAAAAAAATTTGAGTCCCCGACAGGAATTGAACCTATGACCTTCCGTGCACCGGACGGATGGTCTAACCACTGAGCTTCTTTTCCCGTTGTCGTGACTAGTTGATCGAATCATTTCTCAACTTTTTGAGTATATATTTTTTTGGTTTGGTGGACCAGCCTGAGGGGAAAGAGAAATCACTGGAAATTATAATTCACCAAGAACTAAACTTCGTTCCATTTTACTGATTTAAAATAGCGAGTAGAACTTAAACGTCGTGCGTATAAATGTTTTTACTTTCAGAAAGTACGGTGCAAGAAAATGGTTATGAATCAGACGACGAGGCGTCTTCAGAAGAAGAAGAAGTTATAAGTTACGCTGGTCTGTAAAAACACACTAGTCATATAATCTTAAAGCGTTTTGAGTTGACAATAGTTGAATCGTGTATTATGTCATTAAAGCTTACCAGTACACAAAGTCCAAATGGTAGATGTATGGTTACTCATATTATATATATATGTAGATTTAGCCAAGGCTGAAAGCGAACCTCTCGTTGGGTAATTCAACTTTTGCCATAAGCAGGAAGCAAATTGATTTCCTTCTGATCCAGCGATCAAGTGAAATCCAATAACTGGTCAGCGGAGAACTAAAAAAAAAACGTTACCACAATGAGTTGTAAACCTGAGCCCACGTTGTACTAATATTAGACTGTTCAGTGGATAGCCCATTTCAAGTTAAAAACTTGTATTTGTCTTGCACTCCATCTTTTAAGTGTAACATTTCACATCCGCTAACGTAAAGGGTGCATGGACGTGTGGACGGACAATTTTGTCACAACCAGAATTTCTTGGATCTATAGATAATTTTTTTTTCACCTAATGTGCTTCGCTATTCACTCTTGAAACTAAGAGAATCTGAGAGAATCACGCACTGAACGAAAATTCTAAGATTACTTGCCTTCTATCCGAGATCCATTTTATTAAATGTTTGCTCTTCATTTGATCTTTTTCAGGTAATTTTAGTGACAGTCACAATAACATTTTCCACGATGTTGCCATCAGAGAGGCAATGAAAGCAAGTGAAACTGATAATTGTGAGGAACTTGATCGTACAACAAAACTATGTGCGAGGCAATTGACGGGGGCGCCAAGACATCAAAAGATAGACAGAGAAGCTGATAAATCAGAGAAATCTAGTCACATACGATACAGTCATGATAAAGAACCTTTGGTTGGAAAGGGGACATTTATAGGGACGTTTAAACCTGAGACTGTCGCTGTAAAGGACAGTATGGAAGAGATGTCTTACAGGAACTCACAGGAAACCGAGCCATCCCGTAGCCCGTTTAATTTTAATGGTAAAGTAAAGACTTCTTAGTTAGGAAAGAAATCCAATGTACCCTCGAATAATGGCGAAGGAATGCTAAATATGCTTTGCAATACCCATTTAAGAATAATAACGATAATAAATGAAAGTAGATACCCTGCTAGCAGAGGCTTTTCCCTTGTGTTTCTCAGCGTTGTACTGCCATTCTCTTCGCGGTTTTGGTTGCTCGCGTTTTGTTTTGGTTGTGAACCAGCCGAGGAAAAGACCTCTGCCGACAGCCGCTTGCGATTCCTGTTGAACATGCGCTGTAGATACCTCCAAGATCTAGGAGGTAATCACATGACTAAACCGGTTGTGGAACCGGTTTTATCAACTCGCTCATCTTTTATGTACTAGTTTGCTGTGCAAAAGTGAGCCCGCTATATCAACATGGCGAGTGCGAGTCATTCCCGTGGGAAATTTGACTCATGAATACATGAGCAAACTCCGGCGGCGGCATCGTATTACCGACACGTGACAGAAATTCCATGGTAACCGCATTTTCATCTCGCGCATGTTCAACAGGAATCGCAAGCGGCTGTCGGCAGAGGTCTTTTCCTCGGCTGGTTCACAACCAAAACAAAACGCGAGCAACCAAAACCGCGAAGAGAATGGCAGTACAACGCTGAGAAACACAAGGGAAAAGCCTCTGCTAGCAGGGTAGAAAGTAGAATACGAGAGAGAAAGAACTAAGAAT
Organism: Porites divaricata; assembly: GCA_038088405.1. NCBI lineage: Eukaryota > Metazoa > Cnidaria > Anthozoa > Scleractinia > Poritidae > Porites > Porites divaricata. The sequence continues at coordinate 15,449,108 of JBBMOI010000012.1, read as the reverse complement.
CTTCACGACAGAATATTCGCGGCCAATCAGTTCCAAACTTTGCCCGTTAGAGATTATCTTGAGTTTCGCTATTCACACCGAGTTACACGAGGGTTCGCGAGACGCGCATTTTTACTTATTTTTATTTCCAAACACATTAAAGTGATAAGGGAGATTTTAATTGTTGCTTGTGTTATGTAGCGCACGCTGCCATCGGCTGCTTCGAGGTCACGTGACATTTAACAATAAAACTGTTTTCCGCGAAAAGTCATATTGTATTTTTGCAATTATTACTTTGACCATCATATCTTCATTTAAATTTATATTTACTGCAATCTATATCATCTTCATTCCATGTTTCATTCCTTTCACGGGTTAAGATGAACGCGACAAATTGGCCTGCTCCCAATGTATTGGTCTTCATAGCCTAGTTGGTAGAGCACTGCAGCGCTAAAACAGTGGCCATGGCTTCGAATCCTGTTGAAGTCCCGAAATTTTAAGAGGGTTAATTTGCAATTGCTTAAATTGCAATTACCAATGCGACGATCATATCTTCATTTGAATTTGTATTGTCGGTGTTACGATAATACGTTATGCTAATACGTTCGCCAAACATTTCCACCTATCGTATAATGACCACATCGAAACCAGTCATCTTTTACTTACTTGCTCTTTGTTTGCCTTTCAGTTTTACGAGCCAGAGACCAAACAGAAATGTCTGACTTTGTTTCTCAAGGTCACCAAGTAGCGGAAAGGATAAAGAATTCACAGGATCCAGAAGTTGTTCACGAACAGTTAAACTGTTCAGATACGAATGAAAATTCACTTTCTGATAAAAGCCGGCGGGCGAACTGTGTGAAGAGAAATCAAATGAATAATAATCCAGCAGAAGATTTATAAAGGATATTTACTTTCTAGAAAAATTCGGTTAGCGTTACATCCCGACTGACAGGTAAGTCACGAAAGAACACTGAAGAAAATTTACTGATTTTGGTCCTTAATAATGCTTCAGTGAAACTTAGTTTCAGTAGGTATCAGTATCAAACGCGAGAAGCAGATTTCAATGTCAAGACACCAATTCAATGAATTGGGCTTAGTGTTGTTTGTCTATGTGCCAAGAAACAGACGCTATTTGGATTGTTTGATGTACAGCTATATACAGTCATTTTGCAGAAGGCAGCGTGGGGGAGCCGTTGGAGCAATGCCATTCTTCTATTAATGCTATAAACACTGCCGATTGTAAATAATGAAGTTATGATGATGATGATGATGATGATGTCAATTCCTTGTAGACTCAGGCAGGATGTTCGGCATGGTTAATAGTCCTTGGGAGCGGGTTACAACAGGTCCCAGGTCTCTCTTAAAGTTGACTGATACGGCTCCAAGGGCCCCAATAACAACAGGCACTGCAATGGCTTTTCGCATGCGCCAGACTTTCGCGACTTCATTTTTCAATAGGGACCTTAAGATCTGACGACGGCGACGGCAACGAGAACTTCAAAAAAGCAATAGGTTTGATTGGCAAAACAACAATGTTGCACGTGCATCACGCTTTTTTGTACATTTCTTTGCTGTCACTGCACGACTACGACGTGAAAATGCCTAATGTCACTTTTTACAGAGGAAGTACACAAGCGACTACGAAATTTCCTCCCTCTTTCTGAACTTGGGTATGGTTCTTATGGATTTAACTTAAGGAGGGTTCATCTACATTTGACAAAGTTAGTGACTTGGAGTAATCGCGATGAAGATTAAAAGAACGCGAATTCACTTTTTCAGCGACGTTTTGTCTGCCGTCGCCGTTCTTGGATCTTAAGGTCCCTAATAGTTGGTATTTCTCTAACTTCTCAAGTTCGTCATCTTTCACCCTGTCATCACCTGGGATGGCAACATCAGTTATGACAGCCTCTCTCTCCTTCTGATCAATAAAAACAATGTCTGCTCTTCTTGCCTCAATTTTCCGATCACACGCGACTGTAAAATCCCACATATTATTATTATTATTATTATTATTATCAAATACGGTGTTTTTTTTACCCCGAAGCCGTTAGTTTTTGACTTGAAGAAGTTCTTTGCCTAAGTTAGCACAAAGTTACATTCATGAGGTAGCGATTCCAAACTTTTTACTTTTTTAGTTGAGATGTTTCGCGAAGGTGAAGAACACTCTCTCAGTGAGGGGCCATCGAATGGCCTTATGCCGCGAGGCAAGTACCTGCGGAATTGTGTCAAACCTGATTATAAATTGATGCGTTAATATAATTCCCAGGTTCATCTGCTGTTCACGTCTCTGTTTGTTTGTTACAGGTAACATGCAGAAAACGTAGGGAAAGCTGACTACCACGACCTCAGCGATGTTTTCAAGTGATTATGGTGTCTGTTTATACAGACCGACGTAAAAGAATTCTTACCAGATGTCTTGGAAAAACGTCATGTCATAAGTGAAGCCATTGGAAACTCCTTATTATGAGCTGACAGAGCAGGAAGTTCAAGAAAACAAAATACTGATTGAACTCGCGACGGTATAGCCTCCAACGCAGACGCACTTAGTTTTCTTAAGGCTTCGTCACGCTTTCCTTCAATCCAGAACGCGCGACCGAGCCCTAAGAACGTCTGCAGAGGAGGCTATCGACGGTTATCAACGTTTGAAAGTCGACAGTGCCTCCTTAAACAAAGAACAAAAGGAAAAAGGGATGTAGTCTGTTGGATAAAGGACATAGGCTGTTTGTTGTCATGGGGTGACTGTATATATATATATTTTCTTTATATTTGTTTGCTGGATACAATAACCGTCGAAAGTGCGAACATTATCCCGCAAGAGAAACACTTAACAACAGGTCGTTTTATGGGAAAATGTCAGTGAAACCCATATCTTCTGAACCTACCCCACACACACATACCCTATTGTCGAAAGATTGCTTATAGGCTATGCCCGATAGAAGAGACAATGTTGACCATCATCTTCATACGAATATAGGCACTTTGTACCAATATGTTGTGAACAAAAGAGTGATAATATTAATATTTATTTATATTGATAAAAAAGTATATTACAGAGAAGGAGATTGTTAAAATAATTCTTTGATAGTCGCTGTTAAGTTTGTCAAGTTTCGCAGCACTTTATTAAACGGCCCTGTTATGTGACAAAATATAATTTGTTTTTGGTTGTTTCTTCAAGAGTATGAGTGAGACGACCTCGCCTCAAATCCCGAAGACGAGAAACGTCTCAAGAAAGCGAAAAATGCAGCGGAAAAGAAGAGGAAAAATCCTGAAAGGTCGAAGTTGGGTTCTTTGAAACGTTTCAAGTCTGACAATGATATTCAGCTTTTTCGCGGTAATATTTTTCTTTTATCGGTTTTACTTTGTTATTTCTCACCTGGTTGGAATTCCTGAGCATCCAACCATCAAATAGCGTTGTTTGTTTTGTATGTGTTACATTTAAGAGGAAAATAATTTACGCCCGTCTGAGCGAAGCGAATTAGAGCGGATTTGTTTTAAGTAGCGTAGTTGGAGATCATAGTAAAGATCCCTCAAGTTTGTTGTGAACTTCAGAGGTTCTATGAAACCGCTCCGGAACTACGACGGACAATTTTTATTTAAAATCGTAACTGAGGGCCTGTTTACATGGAGGTGGGAGACCCCAGGTAGGTGATGGAACCGCCAGGTGGGGTAACCCGCCACAGTTTACCTCACCTACCTGGGGTCCCCCATCTTCATGTAAACTGGCCCTAATAAGGGTGTTTTTTTTCTTTCTTCTGAGCTAGACCACTCTAGAGAATTTAGTACATCTGATGATCTGATAGGGTAATCAGCCCGAGTGATAATCCGTGCTGCTTTATTTTGCAACTTTTGCAATTTGTCAGCGCATATTTTGGAACAGTCACCCCATACAACATCACTATAATCAAAGTAGGGCTAGACAAGTGAATAGTCAATAGTTTTACACAGCAACTCTGTATTCTATCAGTCTAAAATGATTTAAGCAACTGAAGAGCATTGCTATTGACACTATAGCAACAAAGTTTACGTAGTAAGATGTTATGGTCAACAGTGTCAAAGGCTTTCTTCAAGTCAATAAATACCAAGTTTACCAGCATCCATGTTGGTAAGCCGAAGGTTTACGGCACTTATCAAAGCTGTACAGGTTGAATGACTAGGTGCGCATGACCTTTCTATAATTTTTGATATGGCAGGTAGAATAGAAATCGGTCTATATTTACTTGGAATATTTCTTTCCTCGGACTTAAAAATAGGACGTAACATTTACACCTTAAAATTAAAATTTACCATCTTTTATTCTTTCACCAAATAGAATGTACTTTTGCCTTTTTCCAATTATTAGGAAAAATTCCAGTCTCCAGCATGTGATTTAAAATATCACCTTTAGAGTCTGAGATATACTGAACTACAAAGCTTTAAGAGTCGACTAGAAAATTATCTAGCCCCCAACTTACTGAGGTTTGAGATCAGAGACAAGGTTCTGAATGTATCTTACATTTACAGGGCGAAAGTAAAAATTTGAATCGCCTATCGGTTCTATTTAAGAAATCCTCTGGTTGAGAAACAGTATTAGGAATACCAGATGCCAGTTTAGTATCTAGCGAACAAAAGTGGTTATACATGTGTTCAGCTATATCCCTTTTGTGCAAAATCTTTGCCCTCATATAAAACAAGTTCATTTACAACTTTCGTTTTAGGCTTTCGTCCCAAGGAAACCTGGAAGGTAAGAAATAGTCCCCTCCCTACCTCCCACCACCCTAAGATTTGAGTTTTGTAGGCTGGTAGGCTGTTTAATTGTAACCTGCAACTTTTTTATTTTGTTAGCGTCCCACCTTTCTAGAAGGGTGTTATGTGTACATTTTTATGAATTTGGAATCCGGAATCCGAGAGATCTTTTCCTGGGAATCCCGAATACGGGAACATTTTGCTTATGCAATCCGGAATCCCTGGTTTTGGAATCCGGGATACAGCTCAAAGAATCCGGAATCCCACTAACGATTGGAATCCACAATTAACGTTCTACTGACAAAAACTGGAATCCGGAATCCACAGCATGGAATCCAGAATCCAAGACTGTCCTGGATTCCCTTGGGGGCACCCGACGACTGTTTTCTGTAAATTATCTGTTCGGAGAAGCAAATGCATCCTCGGAGACCCAGGGGCAGATAGTGGGGACGAGGAAAAGTCTAAACGGGCGGAAAAATATGGCACGAAGAAAAGTAAAGAACGGCGAGAAGAGCCCCTGGGGACAATGTCTTACCAGACCAATTCCAAACGGTCGCCGCCGTTCTGGCTTCTGATTGGTGCCAGAAATGTTCTATTACTTGAGGAAGCCTGAAAATTTCTAGATGACCTTTCTATTGACGTCAATTTTCGAAGCTTATCTGACAAATTCCCTGCGATTTTCTGACGTTTAACTTTTCACATTTCACAACCCAGGTTAGGCCATTTTTCGTAGGAAAAATGAAACCTAAAATTTTCGGATTCAAAAATCTGATGGAGAGAGGAATCCAAAAAAATTTATTTTTCGCAATCCAATAAATTGCATCTAAAATTTTCGGGAAAATAATGCTCAAGCCCTTTAATTTCGAAAAGACTCAAGTTCCCCCAGGGTGACCGAACAGATACAAATTTTACATCGCCTCTTAGAATGCACTTCTAGAGGTGCAAAAAATACTCTGGATAGCTTACAAAGTGTTTTCAATGAATTTGGGAGGAAAGCGTGGTTTGGTGCCCCTAATTCCCGTAGCTGGGGCGACGGATTTATTTATATTTATAAGAAAGTGTATTACATGAAAAGTTAAGTTATTACGTATATGAAAGGGGTACCATTTTCCAAACAAAGGTATGGTATATCCCCGGTAAAAACGGGGTATTTATGGTTGGACCGCGATCGGGGCTGAGACCTGTATATATAAACCTTTGTCAAGTACCTCACCCGGGTCACACTTTCTTAGTTTGTACGGGTACAAAGCATGGTCACTTGAGTGGTCTAAATCCATATGGAGATTCTATAGAGAGAATTTAGTTTGAATCAAAAATTTTAATTGCGTCTTTATTATCGTTTTCTCTATGGTCATTGTACGTTATGAATTCAAACACTGTTTAGAAATTACATAATTAACCTCTCCGAATAACAGATTTTGTCTATTTTTGCATTGAATGAATGAATGAAAACTTTATTTAAGTGTCTATGTTTTTAGCTATAAGCTAATACCAAACTTCCTGTTTGCACTGGTACAAAATCCTCTGGTTTTCGCTCGACCGCAGTAAGCAGTCAAAAGTCAAAACAAACTCCTGAGAAATTTGTCTAGCTCACTAGATTCTAAAAAAGGATTCTAACCTCTCATGAAGGGTTAAATTACATTAGTTTTTCCGCCTGTTGATTAAACGTCTAGCTACAAGTATTGAATCCCCAGTCCTCCAAAAGAATACTTTGAATAATATTAGAAAAGCTGCTCACAGGCTTTAATTATTATTTGATTTTTATGTCTTAGGAAAGTAATAATTCATTGGTTATCGTTTTCTTAGGCTCAGTCACAGAGCCTATCCCCGAAAAAGGCAGGAGTACCCAACGAATCCGCTCCTCAAAATATCCGCTCCTCAGGCTAAGAATTTGCTGGCTAGTAAATAAATAATGGATGAGAAACTCTAGCTGGGAATTTTGCTGAAACGCTTTTCTTGCTGTGGTTGACCGTGAATACCGATGCTGGCTGGGCAAAAAAAAAATCCCTTCCCCTCTGGCTTTCTACGGCTTTTGAAAGTGCGCTCTGGCTAATTTATTTGCCGGTTATTTTTTGGCTGGAGCAGTAAAATGACACCTAGTAAGGAAATTTCAAAGATAGCGCTGGCTGTGAGTGACAACTAAGGTGCACCGCAGGCTAGTGCAAAGTCGAGCGCGTGTAAGGCGTGTACAAAATGTTAACTGAATACGTCAGTCATTAAAACGCTGTCAGCAAACAATGCAATTTCTTTTTTAAAAAAACATCCCTGTCTTTTGTTATGGTGTCAGTGTTGGGACTTGGACAGACAACTCATAATATTTATTGCGCAAGGAATGCCATCTGAGGAGTGGCGGTCATAGTCGCGGTCGTTGTTTTGTGTCTCCAGTTTGGGTAATTCAACTGAATTTTTACTAGTTTTGGACAATTTCTGCCACATCCAAACCCTGCTGATTTCTAGGTAAGTAATCTTTCCTCTATGTCCTTGCTTTCATTTGAATGCCTTTTTGCAGGTTTTGGTAAGTTGCTGTATGGTCTCAACTGTCTTTTTGCATTTTGTGATCAATTTTTAGTGCATCCGTCCAATAGCGGGCAGGGTCACTGTTCCAGTAGCCTGGCTAAGAGATCACCATACAAGTAAGTCTAGCAGGTAAGAATGCCTTTTGATTTTATTACGATCATGTTGATCTTGACAATGGTATGCACCTTCATTAAACCATGACTGTTCAGAGACAGCATTTTTGTTTGACTGTAGCACATAAGGCCTTTTCCTTCAAGTCCTTTCGTCTAGACAAAATGTCAGCAGCAAATAGCTAGAATGCTAAACGGAGTAATATGTGTAGTAGTTACTCGCGAAAATATAACCTACGCGTTCGTGTCTTGATTTCCAGTAATATGGATTTCTCTAAGAAAATGGAAGCGAACCGTTCTTGCAGCTAAAATCACCCCAAATAGATTTGGTTAGTCCTGTTACTTATCTACTATAGACGATAATTTAGAGTGGAAAATAACAAAAAAAATACATTTGCCTAATCAGGGCGATTTTGCTACTAAAGTGTTTTGCTGGTATCGATCATTCTGGACAACATTTCATAAGGCGCATGCCTTCCGATTGACCTCAGATGTTTTTATCTGTTTGGTATATTGGTTGACCAGATACATCTAGGCACGCTTCGGGATTCAACACCAATAAGTCGTTTTATAGATTTATAACTGCCTAAGTATCAAAGCCTTTTTGAACAGGCTCCCTTGTTATCTCTCGCTTGCCTTGTCTTTTACAAGTAGCCTGTTTACATGCTAATCGTCAATCTCTGGCACAACACCTTTCAAAATCTGTTATTACATGAGGACCAAGTGTTGCAGGGATGTTTGTTATTATTCGTATGCTATTCTTAGTTTGCGAAATGAAGTCATTCAGTGCAGATTCTAACTGAGACGAATTTAAAAGAGCCATAACTGAAAAATTTTTTTAAAGTACTTTATGCGTCTCTATTGTAAAAGCAGATTTTCCGGTCCTGACGAGGCAAAACAAATACATGTTGTATTTCCAGTATTTCCCATCAGTTAAGAATTGGTGAGAAGTTCCTTTTTTTAGCGAACGGGAGCAAGCGAGTGCATAAGGCCAGTGTCTTAGTCTTCTATAATACTATGTTGTTGCTGGATAAACAGAGTTAGATGTGGGTGCGGGTACAGTATTGATCAATACCTACAAATGGCAACGGAAAGGAACGGCAACCGCAGCTGGCAGCCGGCAGCCCGGATGGTTTGTTACGTTATAACAAAATTTGTGTCGGAAGAGAAATTATTAAAAGGCACTACTGACAAAATATGGCCCTAGTCAAAACTGGATAAAATAGCTGACTGTTAAAGGCGGTGTCTTCAATAGTGTTATTTACTAGCTGAACATTATTTCTAAGCGTGACATTTCTTTTCACTGTGAAATTGAACCAGGAATTTATAGGCCACTTCTCCGCAAGATAGCCGCTGCAGATTCCAAAACTGGTCGGGGACGAACCATGTTGAATGATTTCTCGTGTATTCGTACTCGCTTTATTTTATATGCAGAAGACGACGTTACTGTCAGGGATTGTACCTTAGTAGGTCTGTTCAGAAAAGGAGGCCCCGAGGAGACAATCATGTTGCCGATGGCCAAACACAATTTATTGCCTCGTTTTAAAAGCGTGAGATCACACTGGCTTATCCGATCGGTTCCTGGTCGAGGAACTGGAAAATGTAACGACAAAAGGAATTGTATTTTGAAATAAATGAACAGCGGGATCGTTTATAGCTAGTTTAGGCGGCACTTTGACTGCCAGATTTTGGCAGCTAACTGTCACTATGTGCAGTTCGATTGGGTGCGCTATTCACCAGGACCAAATTATCATCTCACGTACGAGGTAGTACGAGTCAATTTCCGGTTAAAGAGGCGACATTTTTAATTTGTTGTTGTTGTTGTTTTTTTTTTTCCTGGTGAAGTTTGCATTTTCACTCGCTAAGGGTCGGACCATTACAAAAGTTATGGGGGGGGAAGAGGAATTTTCGAGCCGCAGGAATTTTTTTTCCTTATCAAATTCCTTGTATGAATTTATTTTAGGCCATAGCATGAATATTTTTTAGGATTAATTGGCGTGCAAGAATTTTCCCTTGCGCGAATATTTTTTTTTTGTACTTCGCCCACCCCCCCCGGTAAGTTTTCCAATGGTCCGTCCCTGAACATAACACAATGTGTCTTCACAGTATTCCCCGACTTTTGTTTCGGCTTTTTTGTGGTCAAAGTTGCCCACTGAAAACTCACATAAACACAACAAATAAACATTTTAGCAATTAGCTTACAATACTTAATCTTATTGGAGACAAGCTTTGGTTTGGATTTTGAAAAGACAATTGACTGAATTTGCTCGCTCGCATTGTGTGGATCCCAGAGCTTTTCCACTTTTGGAAATGTGCGTGAAGTCACAGCATGGTGGTGGTTAGAAATACACTCTAGAGGATTCGAATTGACATGCAAATATGCTGAGTTTCTCCTGAAATCGGGTATAGAGTTTGTCCATTTGGTCTGGAATCGGGTATGGTTTTCGGGGGAACTACGGGAGTGTATGGACGTATTTATCCTTTCAATTCCAAATTAGCAAGAAAGAAAGGAAAATACCCTATTCTAAATAGATTTTGATTTATGGTGACATAATTTCAGCCCAAAAGGCCAGGTCTGAGAAGCAATCTTCTGAGGTAAAAATACCTCGCAGTAGGCTGAAAAACACATAAGACAAAGACTTTATGTCTTGTGTGCTGGAGGATATCAAGCGTGTTTTTTTCCCGGCGTTGACTACCGAATACTCGCTAAAACGGGCAACCAAACGGGGAGATCTGGTTATTACTAGAATTGACATGTTATTCCTGGGGTTAATTATTTTAGTCACTGCTGTGAAAAACCTGAAGGCGTCGTTGCAGGCCTGCTCAACTTTTACCTTTGGCTTATATTAAAACACTATTTGTTCGATTCTTGACTTTCACGTGGGTAAATTTTGCTGTGGAGGATTCTTGAATTTGACATTTGTTAATATTTTTGCCAGTTGTCTCACGGTGTGGGGTCGTGAAGCTTTGTTTCACGCGCATATTGATTTCCTGTGGAAATATTGTGCTGTCAGGATCAGAGTTTTAGTTTTAGTTTTAGTTTTTTCTTTGTCTTTTATGGGTAATGGTTTTTATTGCAGTTACATAACCGTGAAATACAAAGGTTTTACTTTCGTTAGATTTCTCCGCAATGCCTGGATGGGAATAACTGCTAGATTTGTTGCCAGTGAATGAAATAAATAACCGCTAAGTTTTGTCACGCTGGGCCTACAGTAAATTCGCCGCGACCAAAATCGAAATCGCTGTGATCCTTGCTTAAGGATATCAAAATTATATTCCTTTTTGTGCAAACAGATCAACTTCACCAAGTAAAAAATATAATTAGACTTTTGTCTTCAAAAATTTCCCTTTCCTAAACTGAACAATGATATCCTTCCTGGCTACCGAGGCCAGGGTGAAATTATTCCGCGTGGACATAAGAGTACGGATAGAAGCCAGGGAGATCGGCCCGGAATTTAGTCCATGCAAACAGTATTGACGACACGTTTCCCTTTTCCTGCAAACGGTTCATCCCAGCGAGTAAGGAAATTGTTCTTAACTTCCTTTCATATCTAAATTGTTTTATGGAGAATGCTTGACTACTACCAATACCTCTATGGATTTGGTCTGAAAACAGATGTGGGAAATTACATTTCTGGATTGAAATAGGGTCAGGATTTGGAGAAGCGGGTGGCACACATCCACATCTAGAATTCGCAGGAGCATCTCCCTCCCGCCGGGGTTTCACCCTATCCAAGTGATAGTATTCGTAACCAGCAAGACAACAATGTATTTCAATAGGTTAACCAGCTGAAACCAGCAGTTGCTTAATTTATTTCATTTACATAACAAAAATTACAGTCACGGCCTTAAGTTGATTTTCAAGAACATTTTGTTTATCAATCAATTAGAATAAAATTCGGTAACGACACGTAAGAAAGCAATGCTTAAACAAAGTTAACATTGTAAGCTTTTAATATGTCTTGAACAAGTTCAAGGTCAGTGAGGCTTGTAAGGAACTTGGCCTCAACTTTGTGGGCCCTTGCTGGTCGTCTAGTATCTCCTCGACTCCAGATTGCGTCTTCCAAAACACGGCTGGTGACGAAAACACAAATTACCGCATTTTAAAAAAAGATTCTTGAACAAGGGACCATAGTGAAATTAAGGTTTTCAAGACCCAATGAGAGTGAATCATTACAAATCTCCATGTGACAAAATTTAATCATACCATTTAGGCTCCCGTACAATGGCATTATCAATAAGTGGTGCCATAAGCTTGGACAGGCGTGCATTCATTGTTGCTTTTACTACACCATTCTCTGTCAATTCAATGCAGCTGTCATCTTTGGGGTTGGATGGATTTCGCTTCAATTGGTACAAATTGCCTGTCGTCAGGTCCTGTCCACGTCTGTAAAAACACATTCCAACAGCTCGGATTCGTTCTCCAGGCGGTGCATTACTTCTTTCAGTAATTGTGACTTGTTTATACGTAGACGTACCCGACATAATCTGTATCTATCCGTTTGCAGGGCGCGACGAAAGTGCTGTCCGATAGCCCGGGGCTAGTGGAATGATTCGTCGGGCTAGCGTGTCTGAAATTTTGACAGGCATCACATAGCAATCACAGTGCTGACTGACACACTAGTTTATGTACGATTCTAAAATTTGGACATGTAAAATCGCTGTCGGTGAGAAGTTAACATCTTCCAGAGAAAACGAACGAGCTCGGCCCAGCGTGATACAGCATTTCAGTAAAACATCAAATTCCCGGACCAAACAAAAACGCTTAGTTATTCAGATCCAGAAGAAATTTTAGAAGAAATAATAAAAACGCAAACCCTTATATTTTCCTTATTTAAAGAGCTGCACGCTTCAAAAGAGGTCAAAGAAAATGCCCTTGCATCAGAGGGGAAATCCTGCCGACCTTGAACAAAGTCTGAACAAAACCACAGAAAATAAATATGCCATGACCTCTCACTGCGAAACAAGCGGCACTTTTAAAAATCACATTTGCTCAGTCACACAGAACCATCCAGAGCATAATCTCCCCACCCACAAAAAAGCGTTTGGAACAAGCAGCATTTTGGCCCGAGGTTAACCTAGTGTAGGCCTACTAAAACCCTTTTTTTTTTTTTTTGCTAAAAACAGTGATGTTTGCGGAATCATTTGCGCGGATCTAAACAAATCCCTGAAAGCAAAACCCGGCGATTTCCGGTGTCGCTGATCAACTTCTCGCCGAAATTGTTATCTTACACTGACGTCCATGACCATTATCTTCGTCGTTTATTACACATTTTTTACATATAATAGCAAAAACATTAAATTTTACTGCAATCAACATTTTTCTCCGGGAAACAAATCAGTTAATTACACCTAAGCACGAGCGAAAGTAGATTGTCCAGAGCTCGGAAATGTCACGGTAGCAAAGACAGTTGGATAACACTACCGGAAACCTTAACCATCGACCCTTGGCCAATGTAAAGGAACAAAGGATTTTGCCGCCAGACAAAACGTCTTTTGGCCTTAAATATTCTCGAAAGAACCCTTGAGGTTTCTTAGGTCAAGAAAATCGTTCACATTAGAAATGGCCTTTCCTGTTGACAGATTTTTCCTGTTGACAAATTTTGTGTAGTGCGAACAGAGCCTGTGACTCCGGTTTTCATTTAAGATATTATTTTTAAAATTTTATGCCCTAAAAAAAGGGTTACAAGACAATTGCATTTGAAGCACAGATTGATAATAATGAGAGATTAATCTGTTATCAAAGAATTCTTATTTTGCAGTACTGAATCCTTGCTCGTTTGTTGTTTGAAGAGCTTCATCGAACACGGTTACCTTTACCTTGCAGAAATAAGAGGTTTTGGTATAAATGTCTTCAGGTTTTTTTGGACATTTATTTTCCTGTGAACAGTTGTCTTTTACCTTGTAAAGCTTTCGCAGCGATTGCTCCTCGTTTATGCATGATTTAAGGGTGGGGTTGGATTTAAGAAAGGACCTTTGCTGAAATTGTCTTTACAGGTTTCGCAAAGCTTTTGCGGTGATTGCCAGTAATGGCTTTTGCTGTGAACAGTTTGCTTTTACCTTGTAAAGCTTTCGCAGCGATTGCTCCTCGTTTATGTATGATTTAAGGGTGGGGTTGGACTTAAGAAAGGACCTTTGCTGAAATTGTCTTTACAGGTTTCGCAAAGCTTTTGCGGTGATTGCCAGTAATGGCTTTTGCTGTGAACAGTTTGCTTTTACCTTGTAAAGCTTTCGCGGCGATTGCTTCTCGTTTATGTATGATTTAAGGGTGGGGTTGGACTTAAGAAAGGACCTTTGCTGAAATTGTCTTTACAGGTTTCGCAAAGCTTTTGCGGTGATTGCCAGTAATGGCTTTTGCTGTGAACAGTTTGCTTTTACCTTGTAAAGCTTTCGCGGCGATTGCTTCTCGTTTATGTATGATTTAAGGGTGGGGTTGGACTTAAGAAAGGACCTTTGCTGAAATTGTCTTTACAGGTTTCGCAAAGCTTTTGCGGTGATTGCCAGTAATGGCTTTTGCTGTGAACAGTTTGCTTTTACCTTGTAAAGCTTTCGCGGCGATTGCTTCTCGTTTATGTATGATTTAAGGGTGGGGTTGGACTTAAGAAAGGACCTTTGCTGAAATTGTCTTTACAGGTTTCGCAAAGCTTTTGCGGTGATTGCCAGTAATGGCTTTTGCTGTGAACAGTTTGCTTTTACCTTGTAAAGCTTTCGCGGCGATTGCTTCTCGTTTATGTATGATTTAAGGGTGGGGTTGGACTTAAGAAAGGACCTTTGCTGAAATTGTCTTTACAGGTTTCGCAAAGCTTTTGCGGTGATTGCCAGTAATGGCTTTTTGCTGTGAACAGTTTGCTTTTACCTTGTAAAGCTTTCGCGGCGATTGCTCCTAGTTTATGTATGATTTAAGGGTGGGGTTGGACTTGAAAAGTAAATCCAAGTTTGCGAGTAATAATATAACGTAGTAATCTACCGTTGTATTTTTAGATATGGAAAGCCATGAGAAATACTACGTGGATCCCAATTTGAATACGAAGAGGGGTCGGTATGCAGAAAAAGAAAGTGAAAGGTATGCCGATGATTTAATGTTTGGTGTTTGTTTTTTTTTTTTTCTTATCAAGGTACTTAAAGACTGTTTGACTAGCAATAACTTTGTATTTACTTTCATGTTGTTTTGTTGCCCCTCCGATTGCCATCGGTGTATTAGCAAATTGGTGCTATGGTAAAGTGACATAGCTGAATCAAGAATCTAAAGGTTGGGATAAGTGATAAGTACATCACATTCTTTTTCCGCCTATCAATGAAAAATTCATGAAAAGAAGCAAATTGCTCATCACCAGCGAATTGAAAACGATGAGATATGTCTGGAAACCTCTTCCTTTGAAAGAACTTAAGTCAACACTACTTGTATTCGTCAGGATAATTTTTTTAGGTTTTGATAGTCCATTGATTACAAAATAATATTAAAAAAAATTAAATTTGTTTGCGTTGCTTTCGTTGTTCATGGAATACACTAGGCTGAAATAGCATTCGCATTTACCTTACTCTATCTTTAGATGTCAGACGTCGAACGATGGCTTCAAAATCATGCATCGGAAGGAAGCGACGAAGACGACATTGTCAGTAAGGAAGAGATGTGGAAAAGTTTCTCTTGTAAATCAGACATAAAGGTGGGAAGAGAATTATTTTTTTCTTACCTTGGGTTGGCTCTATCTCGTTTGGAGTACAAGAATGTGGTTCCGGTTAACAAAAAGGGCCGACGAGTGGGATACAAGGGGCTAAATTTGTTGAGTGCTCCTGTGAGCGATAAAAAGGCGCAATCATGCGATAAAAAATTCCGTCGGTATCGGTTACACCTCTTGAAGTCAAAGCGCCTGAGAGTTTCAATGAAGAGGTCACCACGGTGTGGCAGTCTAACCAATTAGCCCCTCAAACAAACATTCAGCGCAAAGCTGTTCGAGAGTGGATGTGTGAATACTACTGCGAAGGAGGAGAAGACGACATCACTACGACCACTATGACGCAGAACCTGTGGATTCACTACAAAGAAAGCAATCAATTGGACGAGAATCCAAAAAGATCATTTTTTTCGCACGTAGGTAACGTAATAAGGCACCCCCCTTTTGCAAAAGTACGCCAAATTAAGAGGAAGAAGCGTGGTGCTTTCCAGTTCCTAAGGCGGAAGTTGCTATACGATATTAAGGCACGTACTTGTGAGAAACAGCCATCGTCGACCAGATCAGCTGCATTAGCAGAAGCTGCTAGTGATTTAACCAGCGTCCCTGTAAAAAGAAATTCATTTCAAGTGAAAGAAACAAGCCCTGATCGTTCCAAATCGCCTGGTAGTCCCTCTACGATTCTAACTGATTTGAAAAGTGTCCTGGAGAGAAATACTGATGAAACTACTGTGATTTGTTCTGATATTCCTCTTACCAGTGGTGACAGCGAAATTCTCGAGAGTCAAGGAGATTTCAGCTACGACAAAAATGAATTTTCAGGAGGTGAGACAGACATATTCCCTATCGATTCACCCGAGGATATTATTACTTTCCCCGACCATTCAGAGGATGGACATGGCGAAAACGTCTGTGAGACAAGTGAACATGGTGATGCGAGTAGTGAAAGTGATGCAACTGAAATATCAAGCGGTGCAGAAGAAATCATACCCGTCAACAAGACAGAGGCGTCATCAGACATATTTGATAGGTTCCATAAGAAACCGTCCACTTTGCTTCCTTCGCATCTTCCTAGGAAACCTCCTTCATTTCAGGCTTACCTGACAAGCGTCGTTTAAGATCCCGGCAACATAAATGAGGAACGGACAGCCCTTTATTTAGCTTCAGGCTGTGCAAAGACGTACAAGAACTGCATAGTCAGGGCCTTTGTCGCAGCTTCGTTCCTCCCTCTCAAGGTTGGCAGTTTTGCGGCCGAGCATATTAAATACACCTTTGAAGGAGACGTTTTCCCACAATTCACTCAAATCGAAAAAAGTAAATTCAGCTGCGCCATTTGCATACCTTACCTCAGATGGGCTATAATTGATAGCATACCTCACTCCAAATGTCGAGCTCAATCGGCAAAACCGGATGCAATATTGTCGGGTACTGCGACGTTATGTTTCTCCGGTATGGTCCAGCTCAAAGAACATAGCAGTTCTAGATTGCATTTGGAGGCCGTAGCCTTCTTTCAAAGAGCCCAAGAGAAAGAGCCCCGCTGTGGTAGAAAGGAAGAAGCCAGATCAGCGGGGAAAGAACAAAAGCGTATTTTTGAATATTTCCAACAACCTTCAGTGAATTTAAACTAGGAAGGACCTCCGAGTTTCAAAACCAAGCACTCACAAGAAAGAAAGTCAAGTGCTGTCATTTATGGGATTCGGAGGTCGTTAAAAATTGTGGAAGTGATTCACAGATTAGAAGAACAACTGCTGCAGGCCTCTTCAAAAAAAGACGCAACAATGGCGGGTTGAAGTGTCATCCACATGAACCAGGTCATGAAAAATGCTCCTCTTACAACGTTTGGAAGGAAATGCACAAAGTAGAGGCTGATGCCCTTCAGGATGAAGCAAATTCAAGCCACAAGTGAGTGTTTATTCCTGTTTTTAAACAGGTAATCATAAATGGAAAACCATTCCAAATCAATGGAGCAATTAAAAGCCTCGACCCACCCTGTGAAGGGGAGGCGTCATCTCATGGTGAACATCCATACACGTGCACTAATTGTTTCCGTCAAATGAGAGACCTGAAAAACACTTTGCAGCATCGGAGGTCTGGCAGTTTAGATGACAAAGCCAACAGACTGGGATTGAAAGGTTTCAACAAAAGGTACGCAAGGAGAGGAGAGATGATGAATGCTCTTGACGAAGAAAGGAAATTAGCAGAGACAGAAGTTAAGGAGCTGGTAAGGAAAACACTAAGCCCTAGAGACTGGGAAGAATGTTTACATCAAGCATGTCTTAACGGGGAAGACTAAATGCTGGTAATTAATCTGGTTCGTTTGATGAAGAGCGGGATCTCTGCAAGAAATCCTATGCAGATTCTCATTTTAAAGAATTTAGTGTCAAAGCTTCAAAAAGGAAACAATCATCGTTATGTTGACCTCGTGAAAGACGTAAGCGGGCTATTTAAAAATGAGCTTGGTCCGACTAATTATGCCCTTTTAGCAGATATCTTTGGACTGGCTAAAGAAACGACAGCTGCAAAGCACTGTTCGTCTCAATTGAGGTTGGAGCCTGGCTTAAACATGGATGCAATAGATCTAGCTGCAAACAAATTCAAAGGTTTACCCGTGAACGAAGCAAGCGATGGTGCCCGTTGCCGGAGGTACCTTCACCCACGAAAAGATAAAAACGGCAATGTTGTTTTAATTGGGTCCACCTGGAGTCCTTCTGTGGACAGCTGGAAAGAGGAAGAAATCGTTATACCAAGAAAGGATGCCACTAAGGGCGACTTAGACGACTTCGGAGCGTTGAAAAGGTTAGTAGATGGTCTCATTAAAGGAAATCGGCTAGCCAAGACTGTATCCATTCACAATTTGACGTGCTTGGCAGCACTCGACAAACCTACAGTTATTAATTGCATGTGGCCAATTCAAGACAAAGGTTACAAGGCATAATGGACCGCATAATGGTTCTTCATCAACGGGTTTACCTTGTCCCTTTCCGGCATTTGATTTGTTTTGTGCACCACGCAATTGTTCTTCATCGTCAACTAGAGACTTGCACCCTCGGCATTTGATTCTGTCAGCACCGCATAAATAAATATTTTTCATCGTCAAGGATAGACTG
Organism: Porites divaricata; assembly: GCA_038088405.1. Classification (NCBI taxonomy): domain Eukaryota; kingdom Metazoa; phylum Cnidaria; class Anthozoa; order Scleractinia; family Poritidae; genus Porites; species Porites divaricata. Next base: position 15,431,003 of record JBBMOI010000012.1, on the reverse strand, counting down.
TGTTTTCCGGGTATTTGATTTCTTCTGCACCGCATAACTGTTCTTCATCATTATCTATGGACTGTGCGTCCCAACATATGATATCTTAATTAAGCACCACATAATTGCTCTTCGTCGCAAAGAAAGACGGTGCCTTCTCGCCAGAACTGTTATTCATCGTCAAGGATAGACTGCTCATTTGGTCAGCGCTGCAAAATTGTTCATTATCGTCAATGATAGATTTTGCCTTAGCGGCATTTGATATCTTCTGTACCGCAAAATTGGTTTTCATCATCAAGTAAAGACTGTGCCTTTCCCCTTTCATACCGTAAGCACCGCATAGTTGTTCTCGGTTCATCATGAACGATAGACTGTGTCTTTCTGGTATTTGTTTCCGTCTTCACCGCTTATTTTTCTTCATCATGAAGGATACACGTGCTTTTTGGTACATGGTTTCTTATATACCAAATATTATTTATATATTATAAGTAATAGACTTTGCATTCCTGGCATGGAGTTTCTACTGCTACTGAGATGGTGTCTTCGAAGCATCTCATTGGCGCTGGATAGACAATGCTTTTGTTCTATACCATTTCTGTATCGGCTGAAATAATATAACTGTTTTGGATACTGGAATGCGCGATGCGGTCACCTGATTTTGTCTGTACTGGATAGTGAGTTGTGCAAAATGTTAATCGAAATTTTCGTTACTTTCTTGGTGACAGCGGAACGCGTAATTTTCGATAAAATTTAGACCAATGAGCTTTTGGAGTGGTAGGGGGGGGGGGGGGGGGGATAAAAGAAGAGTAAGTACGCGTTAAACGTTTGGCGAATGTGCTGTCTAGACATTCCCTTAATGAATCCAGTCTCGTTACCAGTGGAAACGTGGTTGTTAGTGAGTCTTGGTGTTAGTCTTTAGTTTAGTCTTTAGTTTGCGTTCGAATCAGGTGAACTAACTCTTAATTTATTCTTTCCGGTCTCGCATCTTTGCTCTCATTCGGAGTGAAGTGAAGACGACTTATATTCTCCACAGACCAGTGAGAGCGTAGAAATGACATTTTTATCCCGCGTTAATGTGCACCGAAATCATAACTAGCAAAGAAAATGTCTCAAACACTACTAAGCTTTCCTTGAGATAGATTTTTTCGTAGCTGGATAAAATGGCTCAATTTATCTTCCTGGCTGGCTAAATGTCGGTCTTTTTTTTTTTGCTGGCAAAAAAGGGAAGAAAGAGACATTCCTGGCTGGGGAAATGTCTTCTTGGTAAAAATCCTGGCTGGGAAAAGCACTTAAGGCAAAGATCCTGGCTGGATATTATGTTTTAATATCTAGCTCTAGCTGGCTTTGGGGAGCGGATATAATTTTGCCAGAGAAGTTAATAATCAACCAAAAAACAATTAGTGACTGTTAAAATATTACTGGAAGCGATATCCAATCACTTTCGAAATTTTTCTCGTTGGGTACTCCTGAAAAGGGCTCTTTTAAAAATCCATTGTTTCTCCTAAGGTTACAGTACTTCCGGTTGGATCGGTACAAGCTACCTGCAAATCAAAATTCCTTTGTTCAATTGAGCTTCAATTCTGTCGCTTTAATACAACTGTTACCTTTTTTCTATGTGCGTGCGAAGTACACATGTATTTGTTTTATGAAGAGCAAATAAGTCAAATAATGTTCGTTAACCTGAGCATTTTGATCATAGCTGCTAGTCGATGATGTAATGTGTCTATTTTTATAATCAAACTTCCGCTTTGGATGGGTACAACTCGCAGTAGATCATCAGTTAGCCAATCACACAGGAGAATTCAAGATGTCAGCCAATCAGAATCCAGAAAATAATCGGGAAATAAAAATACCGTTTAAGTGAAGTACTTATAGTTTGTCCCATAGAACTTGCTTTTAAATATTTTTGGAAGACTGTCGAAAAGTGTGGTTGAATTTAGGTGTTACGTTTGTTGTTCTGTTGATGAAATTATCGAAATTATACGTAAATTTTCCTTATCTGCCATGCCGAGACGTGTGGCAGAAGTCGGAGAAGGTAGGTAACTTTAAATAAGTGATCCTCGCTCAGAGATCTTTAGCTTTCCATGTGGCTGATCTCAGCAAAATTTAATCTTGCTGGATTGCTTGAAAACAATATTCAGTGGTGCAATTCGATGGGCTATAACATCCCAAGACTTTCATTTTTTTCAAAGAATTCTTCGTCTGGGGGCTATATTGCATTTTGGAGTGAGTCAAATGTTCCCAATTCCTTTATTAATATTTTTATAATAGCAGTGATTCTGATGGAGAGACCGATTGTTTTGCCTCAATTAAGAGAACTACATGTAGCTCAGACTGCTCGTTTCTAAGAAACTTATTTGCCATTTTACTTTTGTTTCCTCAAGCTTGTGTTTAGAAAATGTTGGAGTTATTATGAGCAATACTTTTGTGTGTAAATGGCTTGTTCTTTCATTAAACACCTACAACTTCAAGTCATTGTCTTGATTAGAATAATAATAAATCATGCTTCACAGAATAAATGATTTGTTTTATCTTCTAAAGGACATGAAGATGGGAATGGCGTGTATGGCATCATACGGGATCTGATTGTGGAAGGAAAGGATGCCAGATTTGTGAACAAGAAGGGTCGCTACGTTGTAAACTGGTCCAGAGCCCTTGACTGTTTCACTGACTACAAGGCGAAAAAGAACCCACAGTTCAAAAGCAAGGCAGTGTCTAGAAGAAAGATCAGCAACGGTTTCAGGTCAGCCCTTCTGAACTACTATAAGAAGGAAGGTGCCAAAGAGTACAAGGATGCAAAGAAAGTAAATGAAAATGATGAAGTTGTTGAGAGACAGTTTCAGATGCCTCCAAGGCTGTTGAAGTCAATGTTCAGAGATGCTGGACCCATGGTTACAGAAGATAGTGAAGAAGATGATCAAGAAGACAACAGCAGCTTAGTCTCTAGTGAGGTAAGATGACCTGACCTTTTCAAGGTGGAGTATTGTTATTATTGTTATCATTATTACAATTATTATTATTATTATTATTAAACACAGCTTTTCAATGGCTTGCTGGAGTCTTCCTTAAACATCAAGCCACCAGCTGTCCATGACCTAAGGTGTCCGAGACTTTGCGAAGGATTCTGGCTGTACCCATGCAGCCAAACAACATGTACGAGACACCGATCTCTGCAAACCACTCTTCTACGGTATATCATTTGAGACAGTACCTAATACACCAATTATGAGTTTCTCAGCAGCTGATATGTACAATTATCCAGATCTGTTTCAACTCGATCTTGCTTCAGGTCTTGGTACGTCTCAATTATTTTCTTTTAATCTCTTTGTGTTTCCCTCAGATGTCAAATCGTTGTCACAAGATGTGATTAACCTACAGTACATGTAAAGTATTTAGGCAGACCAGGTGTACATTTCATATATAATTTTACTTTGCAGGGTGACGACAAACCTGAAGTGAGCCGTAGCACTAGCACAAGCGATACAGGGTTTGGTGAATTTATGGATATGTCTTCTCATGGTGAGAATACAAGATATAGTTAATTTTTGTTTTTCCTTTGTTTTTGGGTATGGTGATGTGTGCTAATGACTTTGAAACAAAGGAAAACAGCTAACTGAAATAAAAATTTACCTGCAACATGGACATTTTCTGTACATGTACAAATACGTTACAGGTCAAATTAGATTTCAGGTTTATAGTTTTGATTAGGTTGATTCTCATTTAGTTTCCTTTGTCTCGTAGGGTCAGGAGACAAAGGAAATTGAGAATGCACCTAGGTTAAAAATTTAAATTTGAGAATCTGTAACACACTGATAGCTGAACTGCTCACATTATATTGAATTAATTTAAATAAGAATTTTTGTGCTATGATTGCTAATATTGTTTAAAGATTGAAACCCACCAACCGTGAGTGGCACATGTAGCAAGGCTATACTATAGTACGGACTATACACTCAGGTTGTAATCAACACCATCGCTAAACGAAGACCAGCAGTATGTGGTTGAAACGTGGGGAACAATGACAAAGTTAAAAGCGATTGTCAATATCATGCGATCATATGCATACCCTAATGAATAATAAGTTACGTAAATCCTCTAGTAAGCCCCACCCACCCCCCCCCCCCCTCTTCAGGGGCAGAAAGTTAATAAGCCCCCCTCCCCTTAGTATTCTTCACTAATAAATGCGTCTGTGGTAGTCTTTACACTAGAGCCTCAATATATAAGCTAAGAAATATTTCAAGACAAGTAAATTGTAAATTCTTCAAGTAAAAGAAAGCTTCACACACCACCTATCTTTTTTACTTCAGATTTACTTAAGCCTAGTTTCCCACTGATCAACATAATTAGGATTGATTGACATGCTTCGCCTTTCTCAAAACTTAGAAACCGCAAGTTTGCTAAGTTGGTTTTAAGGATGCATGGTTTTCAAGTCACTTGAAACTTTCTTGAATCGTTTCAACTTTACCTGGGATTTAAGGCCTTCACACGTATTTTTTAGTTAAGTAAAACTTAGCACCTCTTAAGTCTTACTTATCAGCCTCTGTGTAAAGACAACCTGTATTAATCAATCACAACTGTAAAACTTTGTGTGGACTGATCCAGGATGGTTTACCTACCAACCAGAAGTTCAGATTTGATTCTGATCCACCGCTGCAGTGACCTCCAACCGTCTTGTACTTGAGCTTTTCCACTTTGTATTCTAGTTCTTTTTTGTGAACTATTACCATTGTCTCTTCTAAATTAAATAAGGCTGCCCTTCTCAATAAGCCTCCTGTCTCTATTAAGCCCCCCCCCCCCCCCCCCCTCTCTCAAATGGGCTTGAAATAAATAACCCCCCGGGGGCTAAATATTGGATTTACGGTAGGGGTATCTTCCTTTTTTTTTCCAGAAATTGTTGAATCACTTGAAAGTTCATTGTCTGTTGCTGGTAACTTTTTTACTGATCTGGGTTTAGATGTCATAAAAAAGGAAGGTGAAGAAACCAGTGTAGGTCCCTCTGATGTTCAGCTTCCCCCAGATTCTCAGGTAAATAGAATAATAATAAAAATCAAACCTGTGGTGAATGAAGATACATTAATTTTAGTGTAATCAACTCAATTGCATTGAAAAAGAATGTTAATTTAAGCTTTCACAAATCAGGGTCTTCTTCTGATAACAATACTTTTTAACAAAAAATGACAACAACAACAACAAAAACGAACAAAAGCAAAAGTCACAATCTAAATCTTATTGGTTCTGGGATAATTATTATTTGTGGGTTTTGTTTGTAGCTATATATTATTTAAGTCAATTATAATGTCACATTATTAAGTGTAGATACCTTGGATTAAGATAATAGTAGCCACCAAAAGAATAGACAATGATGTACATTGCTTTTATTTTATTTAAGTACAAAGTATTATGTTTGTCCCTATATAAATCTGATTTGTTTTTTCCTTCCAGATGTTTGATCCATTCATGCTTGACTCGGCCATTGACGAAATTTGTTCTGACGGAATATCAGATGACATTTCTGATGAAGGAATAGACTTGCTAGGAGGTATTGATTAAAATGTAAACAAGTTAAATTCCGTTTTTATTTTTTACTTTACCCATGATCTTTTTAAATTAATGGAACAAAACTATGATACCTTTTTATAAATGAAATACATGTAGGATACGTATAATTATTATAGTTTATCACTGACTTTTTTTGAGTAAATTTTATTATTCAGCTCTCACCTTTACATGGGCAATGCAAAAGATCAGCTTAAGTTTAGACTTCAAGTAGTCCCTTGTTTTCCTTTGGGGATAGTACAGTGAGTGAAACGCAAATGTGTGTGAAAATATATTGTATCACCCCACATGAGAAAGGCGCGACATGGCAGGGAGAGAGAAAAATGAGGGACTACAGGCAAAGCCTTTGCTTTTGACTTTGCTAACTCTGATTGGTTCTTCCATGGCAATCTGTCAACAACTGTCAAAAATGCAGCAGCTGCTAATGACAGCTCAATGAGAGAAGGAATCCCATTGGATGCTCTTCATTGACACTCCAAAATTGATCAGTTGGCCGTGAAGAGTCAAAAGCATGGGTTTAATGTCTGTAGTCCCTCATTTTTCTCTTTCTTTGCTGCATCATTCTTGCCTTTCTCATGTGGGGTGATACAATGTATTTTCACACACGTTTGTGTTTTGCTCGCTCTACTATCCCTGAGGGAAATTGAGGAGCAGTACTCATAGTCTTCCTTAAGTTGCAAGAATAATAGCCATTACAATTTACTATTCATTAGTATTTAAGCAATAGAAAACGTTTTCCATGTTTGCATGGCCGGATATAAACACAAGAGGGGTTGGGAGAATTCTCCCAAACCCTTTCGTGTTTATATCAGGCTATGCAAACACAGGTAAAAAGTTTTCTATTGCTTTTGTAAAATAACTTTACCGAGAAAAAAACTCAAAAACTCTTTGTTATGGCACTGCTTAAAACAGAAATTCTTACCAGCCCCAAAGTTTTGTACGCAATGTCTTGCACGCGTAATCAGTTCTTGTTTTGCAAAAAGATGCTTTCCAAAATACAGATTTTTCTCACTTAAAATGTCAGCTTAAGTGAAAAAAAATTGACGCAGCTTGTTTGTAAAGATTTTCCAAGTTTCAGCCGATGAAGGAATGGGTAAATAAAGTTAAACCTTGTAGAGTTTTGAACTAAAAAACTTTTTCAAATTTGTGCTTACGTGATTATCCGACGAAAAGCAAAACATCTTGACATCACAACCTTGTTTCATACTCTCATACAAACATGCCTCTCGGCCAATCAGAGCGCGCATACTATGTTAGCTATTTTATAATTGTGTTTGCTGAGTTATTTTAGTGAAGTACTCTGTTAAAATAATTATTATTATATTGTTTGTTTTGTGTAGTAATTATACAGCCGTACATTTTGTGCACATAATAATAATTTCATTCCTTTTTCTTAATCAGTGGTGCAAGATATCTGCCCAACATCTGGATCTGTAAAGGTGATTCTATTATCTTGAGAATGCGGCTGTTGCCACAATCATTTTTGCACTCACATCCCTGTCTGTAAGTATACTCCTTCACTGATGGCAGCTTTCTTTTTTATTTGGAACAGGGTGGATTTCAGTTTTACATCTCAATGACTGAAGAACTGCCAGATGAAGTTAAGACTGGAGTGGCGCAGTTTGAACAGGTCGCCAACGTCATGGTGTACAAGTTAAACCCATTCACCTTGACTGGAACTGTCCCCTGTAAGTACATATGTACAAAACGAATAGCGCGCAGATTATGTCAGAGTGACAAATTTGCGATTTTTGTCTGAGTTTTGTCATTTTTCTCATTTTAATGACAAATGACAGACAAACATTACATTTTAAAGACAAAACTCAGACAAAAGTGAGGAATTTGAATTTGTTCATTTCAGTTTGTTTGTCTGTGTTTTGGCTCTATAAATAGTCACTGTGCACAGCTTTATTTGTGATCACTGTTATGAATAATTCATATAATTAATGTTTACTATAAAAAGCAGTGTGCCAACTCTCCCGCTTTTGGCGGGAGACTTACCCTTTTTTGCCTCGTCTCCCGCTCTCCCGCTTCTTGCGTCCACTATAAATATTAAATACTTAGTAAAAAATAAAACAGACTTAGTTTGAGATTTAACCCATTTTTAGCTCAAAACTTGAATTTTCCTTATTCGCAGTATGGTTTCTGGTATATTTTGGTCATTGACAAAGATTATTTCTAGCATTCGAATTTTGATAGTATGTACATCATGTAAGATGTCATATAATGTCCTAAGTCATTCCCATTGGGGGCTGGGTCAATTTTTTTTTGGGGGGGGGGCGGGGGTCGTCGTTGAAATTCCAGGGGGAAGTAAAAAAAGACAGTCTCCCGATTTTAGGTCTTCAGAGGTTGGCATCTCTGAAAAAGAGATACTTGGGGAAGATGAGTCAAAGTCAAATGAACTACCATCTGTTAAGAACTTAGTTAATTAATAAATAACAATAATAATAATAATAATAATAATAATAATGATTTTAAATTGTATAATTACATTTAAATAACAACTTTGGTCAGGAGGTTACTTAACCCATTCGCTTCTGGAGATTTTGCCGAAAAATGTGTTTTTGAAGCCAGCTAGTTGAGTGGTTTTCTGGTCACTGTCATGCTATAAAGAGCTAAAACTTACCACAAACCCGTTTACCGGTCGTACACTTCACAGCCTTCTGATCCAGATGCAAAATATCATCTTGCGAAGTTCGGGCATGCGTAGAAAGCAAACTTCTCTCCTCCCCTTTTTTTTCGCTTTTCTTGCTCATTTTTTTTTCTGTTGCTGGGCATTTAGTAGGCTTCATTTTGATGGGAAGAGTTTTTAGGAAACCTTTTAGGATCTTAGGATTAGGTAAAAGGAAAGGTAGGTGAGCAATACAATGGAACAAGATTTACATGGAGATTTACAGGTCAATCTTGTATGGTGTTTTGCCTTTTTCTCCGGTGTCCTTGACTGAATTGTGCTCATTCTGGTATGGTTCGAAAGATCTCTTCACTCTGCACAAGTTAGCGAACAAAGTTGGCCTTGACCTTTAAAACTGATGACGTCACGAGGGGTTGAAAGGACGCGGATCTGCACGGGCGGTTACGGGCAGTTCAGGGGCGAATGGGTTAAAGTTTGATTATCATATCACTGTTATCACACATGTAAAACTTTTTTTATACTAATTGTCTTGTGAGTGATCATTATTTCATTTGTCAATGAGAAAAATACAACGTCTGTAAGTTCTTGGTGAATAGTTAAGTACATTGTAGCTCCTGTTGCTTGGCTGTACGTGTGTCTTTTTACATTGCTGATGACTATATTTTTTCTTTTAATTAACATTTCAGCTTCTCAAGTGCCTGGTGAAGTAGCTGTGACTTTGACAACAGATGCTGGGAAGAAACTGGGAATGACCTGTTTCAGGTACATTGATGAGATGAGAGAGATGGTCCGACAGATAGTAAAGGATCCAACTCTTCAATCACTCTGGTTTGCCATGTGGTCGCAAGAGCGTGGATTCTTTGGAAATGACAGCAACATTGCACAGGTCCTTGGGCCAACTGATCTACAAGGCCAAGGTGATGTCAAATAGTTTTCTGTTCAGTATTATCTGTTCTCATGTGGAGATATAGGTGTGGCCAAGTTGTTAATACTTCAAACTTCAGATTTGGTTGTCCAGGTTTGAGCCTTTACTTTGGGTTGCTTTCTTGGACAAGAAACGGTGTTCCACTTTGTCTCTTTTCACCCACTCTCTTGGAGAACTAATAATTATCCTCTTAAAGCAAGTTGGGTGTGGGGGAGGGCACACTAGCTACTAAGAGAGGGCTAAGTCCTGTCTCTGTCATGCTAGTTATTGGCTTAAGTTGACCTTTTACCTTGTTCTCATGCTTTAACTATAAAGAAATGGCATCAATTCATAATATTCATTAAATCGAAATCAATACTGTTAAAATTCTGAAAATAATTCTCTGGGCTTATATTTTTCAAAGGCCCCTTTTTGAGGGCTGGCTTACATGTACACTGTGTTTTTGGAGGGGCTTATCTACAGACTGAGGGAAATTTGCGTCTCAAAATCGACTGGGCTAGCCTTGTAGTTGGAATGAAATTTACCGTTTTACTTTGTATTTGAGGGCAATTTCCAAGTACCAGGGGGGGAGGCTTACACATAGGGGGGGGATTATTTTCAGAATTTTGTGGTATTACTCCAACATGCATATGTTAGCAGTGGTCATTGTTTAATGCCGTCAGTTCTATTACACCACTTAGTGACCAGTGAAATGGCAGCATCTTTGTTTTAATCAAATAAAGTTTTCATTAGATGTTCAAGGTAATTCTGTAATTTCTGTTGTCATCTTCTAGATTCTTCAGTTCAGACAAAGCAACAACAATCAGTAAAAGTTTTGCAGCTACTAGTTTACACAGCGGCACAAACAAATGCTCGAGAATTCATTGAAATGGTCTTCAGTACTTCCGCTGGACAAATTGTTTTTAACTCTTACAAGGACAGAACACCATTACCTGAGGATGTTGCTGAAGCTAATGGCCATGAAGAATTAGCTCAGTTCCTAGAAGATATAAACACAAGGTTTGATTTAGTATACAAATTTCGAAACTTAGAGCAACAATTAAAAAAACAAAATCGAATATTTTGTTTGAATCGCTTGAACTTCATCAGTGATGTAAAATGTCAGGTTACATAACAGACAGGTTGTTATGTATTCCCAGGAGAGGATTGTAAATGGCGAGGAGGTCCAGTCCCTTGTCCCTATTCAGAGAAGGTTATTTTTGTGCGATGGCATGGCCTCCTTGACATGGCCATGGCATGGCACTTGACTTTGTTATTTTTGTCAGTTACATAGAAGTTTAACAATGTGTGGGTTGATGTTGTGACCTACTGCCCGACAGCGCTTGAAAACAGCTAGCACAAGTTTACAAGATCAGTGTTCTTTAATCCTGGAGACCAGGGAACCTGGCCCTTTTGCCAATAATTGTCCGGGCATTGTTCTCATTGGATGTGGTAAATGACACCACATCTCTTGAATTTCTCTGGACGATATTTTACATGTGTCAGTACATCCTTCAGAGCAAAAGGCTTGTGGATGATGTAAACCCCACTGTAATGTTCCTGATGTTCCTCTCACTTACGGCAAACATACACAAACTGATGCTTTGTTTCACTGGAACTTAGCGACAGGTTTTGCTTTTTTTGGGAGGGGGGAATTCGGAAACTCCACTCAGTGTAGCCATTTGCACATAGGGCAGATTTTACATGGCTGATCATTTTTTTACTGTCTGTATCATTGGTAGCAACAGTGGCCGATCGGTGTATCAAGGTGTGAATCACACAAGGTTTGTGTTCAAGGTGGTGTTTCCATAGGCAAAAATTAATGTACATTGTCAATATTCGTCTGTGTGCCTGGGTGGATTTTCTGTAAACTGTCATGATACTGGTTGTGCAGTCATCTTTTAGATAAACTGATTTGAGTCCAGAGAGGGACTGGACCTCCTGGCCATTTACAATCCTCCTCTGAGAATACAAAACAACCTTTCTGTTATATCACCTGACACTGATGTAGTTTGAGTGATTCAAATGATATATTATTCGATTTTGTTTTTAAATTGTTTCTTTGAGTTTTGAAATTTGTGTACTAAAATAATGTCTTCCCCAGGGCGGATAAAAAACCTTTTAGTAATAAGGTATATGTTTGATCTTAAAATAATAAGCAGCTCATGTAATCCAGGATTAGTATTATGACTCTTACTCTCCGAACTTCTGCGTTGTACATATTTTGACGTATGCCACTGACACATGAACCAATTGGTAATTGAAAGAGAACACATTACATGTTAGTGCAAATTTCAAAATCGTTTTTGTTCATCGGTCATGACAGCTGGTATATTTTTGTAACAAATTAGAAATGACCCTTGTCTATGAACTACATTTAGAACAACCTTATCTTCTACCATACCTACAGATTGTCTAAAGAAACTTTTGAAGACGTTCAGTCCTGTGCAATTGACTGGTTAGAACTGGTGAAAGCAGTCCAGAAGCAGTCTTGTAAGTAAAAATGCACCATTTTTGTTGAGCTGGAATGCTTGAATTTGTCATAATTTCCTTTGATTCCTTTAGCATCTTTACTTCAGGTCAGAACTTCAATTGGAAACTAGTGCGGCAGAGAGCCAGCTCTGAAAATGTCAACTTTTGATTGAGATTCCCTACCTTACATTTATGTTACGATAACTGCTACCGGTACATTAATTCAAATGATAAGATGAAATAATTTGTGATTGTACATGTACTTCCAGCAGCTCCTTGCATATTTCAGATTACACCAGTATTCATCCTAGATTTAAATACCAGGATTAAGTTAAGAGGAAAAGCTATAACCATAATGCCGGTCGAAAACTTGCTTAACCTGAGATCAAGTAGACTTATCCTGCAACATGTATACTTTTAATGTTAGTACATGTATTCACTGAGTACGCTGTAACTGCATAGTTGATCTGGTCAATAGGAAAAGGGCAGCGATAGTTTTCCCTTCTATTATGTTATTTGGTCGATTCAATGTTTGATATTTAATGATGTCTTCAACTGCAGCTCAAGATGAGTCAGCCAAAGGACTGGAGCAGCCCAGTGACATTGATGACACAAGTGATTACTTTGCTGACGTTGAAACTTCCTCTTGCGGATCCTCTGATCATGATATCGTGTGGACAAACATGTCAGAAAACAAGGCTGCATGGAAATGCCCCAAAGCATCTCCCATATTACAAGGTATATTAGATAAAAAGTTTACCTTTCAGGGCCGGGGGCCAGGGATTTTCATAATAGGTAGCCTCGTAACTTGAAATTTTAATGACAACCCTGGCATTCACAGCTATCAGTAAAGTGACCTTTGGTATAACAAAAACATTGTGGGACACAGTTTAAATGATACCAAATAATATGATAAGGGAATGACAAAAAATATATATTCAGAAAGCCAATTGTATGGAAAGAGTTGTTTGGACCACAATGATTATGGTCTAGCAACATCGATTTTTTGCAATGACACTTTGTGTTTCTTCTAAGTCAAATGTCTCGTTTCTCGCTATAAAATTCAAATGCATTTTTAGCACCCACTAGCAAAATATCTTCTATTTTACCCCCCTTTTTGCCATTATCATATCCAGCTTTATATCATTGGTGTTTACTTGATTCACATACCGGGAATTTTCTTCTTTTTTTTTTTTTACTTATAGGGCCCTGCAAAAATGAGGACATTTTTAATGAAATGCACCCTGTAGGGACAACCATGAGTGAAAATGGCCCATCAGACAAGTACCCTGTGAAAACAACGAACAGTAACGAAAAGCTCAAGAAAGCTGAAGAGTCCACCCACAGTCCGACTGCGAGGCCAGTAGTGGTTAAAAAAGCGACACCCAGCAAGCATGAGGCACAGCTAGACAATGAGAATGTCAAGGAAGGTGTGTCTTATGGGAGTTTTGCCCATGTGATTGATTGCATAAGCAAATGGTGGAAGAAAAAAGACAGTGGCACAATAGCAATGGAAAAGGAGTTTCCGTCAAAATCCAGAAGTCTCTTCCAAGGATTGTTTTGGCGAGGCAGTGACACTAGTGAGGCAAACGTCCATGGCGCAAGTAGACCAGACATGGCCAAGCCTAAAGGTACAAAGTGTCATCAGCTTGTCCTTCTGTCATTGTCTATCTGGATCTCAATACTGTTTAATTACCATAATCAAACTTAAGTTGAATTTACATTGTATCTATTTAAAGTTTAACACTGTTTTTTGTCTCATCATCAACATAATTCCTTGCTTACATATTTTCTTGACAATGGTGTTGTTTGCTGTTATTTCATACAGATTGCCATAAACGACCTGGCCGTGGTAGATCGTCCAAAAAGAAGAAAGCAACGCTCAATTACAAAGGCATTGTGTTAACCTTTGCTTTACTAACTGTCTTAGCAGGGTTCAAGCTAAAAGGTGCGTTTCGTTCAGTTTGATGGTAATAATTTTTAGAAATTGACCAACTCCCACAAATATGTTTATCATCATTCGACGAAACTAATAAACCAGAACCAATAGCTTGGTTTTCCTACAGCAGGCATCTCTAGGATGTAGAAGGAGTGTCCGCATGGTGTGTGATTTTTATCTACCTCAAATCACTTGGGAGTGACTAAGGGTTACACTGCATACGGAGCCACTTTGGATCCGTGGCAGTCACAGTATTTGTTAGCAAGACCTGGTAAATTGTCATTTTTACACAAATCAGGGTGACTGTAGCCTAGGTTGCCGCCGGTCTTGTCTCTCGACAGCTTGAGAAAGGACTCGGTATAGTCCATCCTCCTCTATGGGAAATTTGGACTGTCTATGACGCTGGCCATAATGTACATCTGTAGTTGATTGGGACAGGTCTTGCCTATACCATTGATTATCACGATGTCTTATCGATACCTATTTGGCCCAAAAAAAATAGCTCTCTGTTGGAAATTGATGGAAAGTGTCTTGACTGACTTGAGAGTTGTGGTTCTTTTTGTTGTTAATGTTGTTGTTTTGGTTTTAACACTCAGACGATAATCGTGAATTAAAACAAAGCTGGAATATTCGCCTAATCAAAAGCAATAGCGCGAGCGTGCTTCATACAAATATTCCTATTAAGCTCGCTTATGAAACTAAACCCTCACATTCTTTTGAGCTTAGCAATCCTCCCAAGTGCATCCATACCTCAATAGTACACGATAAGGCTTTTACCATGTGTTTTATAATGTAATCTAAACAAAAACACTTTTGAATTCGTGAACGGTTAGTCAAGAAATGAGGTGAGTGCTTGAAAATACACAATGTGAGAACATAAACTATGCGTTTGACACAACAAAATAGTGATGTAGACATAAACGCCTACTGCTTTGGGCGTGCGCTATAGTAGTAATAACATTGAATTGATCGCATTGAAAATGTTATTAAACAATTGATTCTTGCTACAACTGTGCGTATGTCGAGATATAAAGCACTCGAGAAGTTTGAGGAGCACTCATTGTCTCAAGGCTGGAGTTGCTGTCGGCTGCGCAACTCTTTACGCCTCTTTCGTGCTCTCCAAACTTCCTACGTGTTTCGTATCTAGACATACGCACGCTGACTCATGAACCAATCGTTAAAAGACGCACACGTTTTGCTACAGTAAAGTCTTTTGAGTGAGTCTTCTGATTTTTTTTCATCTCTTTACAGAGGGCCAGATTCTTCATTGGGCAGTTGGGAACGGTTACACTCAATTTTCTAAAATGCTTTTGCAATGTGGTGTGTACGTCGATGTTCCTGGTGTCCTTAAAGAAACTCCTCTTCACCTCGCAGCAAAGAACGGATTCAAGGATCTTGTAGATGTGTTAGTACAAAGCGGAGGTAACGTGAATGCTAGAAACTTCCCAATGCAAGAAACTCCTCTTCATTTGGCTACACGAAATGGCCACCGGCATATTGCACAATTCCTCGTACAACAAGGAAGTCAAGTCAACGCGCGAAATAATCCTTTCCGAGAAACGCCTCTTCATCTTGCTTCACGAAATGGCCATCAGCAAATTGCAGAATTCCTAATACGTCGTGGAAGTCAAGTCAATGTCAGAAATGTACCGTGGCAAGAAACTCCTCTTCATTTGGCTACACGAAATGGCCATCGGCATATTGCACAATTCCTTGTACAACAAGGAAGTCAAGTCAACGCGCGAAATAATCCTTCCCGAGAAACGCCTCTTCATCTTGCTTCACGAAATGGCCATCAGCAAATTGCAGAATTCCTAATACGTCGTGGAAGTCAAGTCAATGTCAGAAATGTACCGTGGCAAGAAACTCCTCTTCATTTGGCTACACGAAATGGCCACCGGCATATTGCACAATTCTTAAAACAGCATGGTGGACTGGCTTACACTCTAATACCTTTCCTCTACCCTCTTCCAGGTAATGGTTACCAAATAGAATTCGCATTACGGCATAGAGGTGTTTTAATTTCTACGAATATACCGTGGCAAACTGCAAAATTCTTAATGCAAGATGGTGCTCAGGACAACAGTAGAAATATCCCAGTACAGAAAACTCCTTTACACAAAGGTACACAAAATGGCCGTCAGCAAATTGCAGAGTCCTTAGTACAGCAGGAAGGGTATGCCAATGCCTCAAATGTACCGATGCAAGAAACTTCTCTTCATCGGGCTGAAAAGAATGGCCACCAACCCGCTGTAGAATTCTTAATACTGAAAAGAAGTCAAGACGATGCAAGGATTTTGCCAATGCGAGAAACCCCTCTTCATCTTGTATCACAAAGTGGCTGCCAAGCAATACAAACTGCAGTACCAGGAAGAGGGATTCAGGTTCATGCTGGAAAAGTAGAAACTCCATTTCATTGGGCAACAAACAGTGGCCCCCGACATATCAGTTTCCGAAAAAACGAGAACTATCTTCTTTCTCAACTTGTGGCAAGGAATGGACAGCATAGAGGTCCGGTCAA